>CM028130.1:37242500-38442500 GCA_016271365.2 Neoceratodus forsteri | reverse complement strand
AGACTTGTTCTTCTTCAGAAAATGCATTTTATTACAAATCATGAAACCATTCTTAACCAGTCAGGATTGTTTATTTCTAAATATCCAGGTACTCTTAAAACTACAAGATGTCTCATGCAACTAGTTCTAAAATTCTGAAGTTCTAATTTTAGTTGGCATAGTCCAGTTCCCACACAGGGCCTTCTCTAATTTTTCACAAATCAAAACATTATGGGGTTGACTCACAAATGTGCCAGGAATGTTGCAACCCCCTGGGGAGCTGAACATCTGGCACACAGGGCTTGTGGCATTCCCTAGCCAGTGACTGGGAGTTTTTTGATCTCATGTGCTGATTCCCACAAGTAAGACCAGCTTTTTCTGGTCTCGCTTGTGATCATTGTGGGGTCCAGTTTTACAGGGTTTGCAGCAAACATTTGGCCTCTTTAAGCAGGAAAAGTGTCACAAAAGCACCCAATCTTCTTGAATCAGGTGCAGGATGCAACAAAAGATTCAGTACATCTGCCCAGCCACTGGGATAGATGCAATGCTTGGTGCAAGTCTTCAAGAATCAGGCCCTCTGACTTTAAATTTACGTTCCATGTTTTAATCAAAAATCTTTAACACAATTAATAGTGTGCTGATATGTACAGTTACTGTGACTTTTGTGGTTACTAAAGTGCATTCTCAAGTTCTTTGTGTGCTGTAACAACTGATCTTCACTTCACAGTTCTCTCACCCAAAGAACTTGAGAATGCACTCTTATATAAGAAAAATATCAGGACAAGAGGACACAGCATGAGATTAGAGGGAGGCCAATCAAGGGGTAATGTGAGGAAGTTCTTTTTCATAGAAATGGTGGTGGATGCATGGAACAGCCTACCTCAAGAAGTGGTGGCTATGAATACAGTGCAGGGCTTCAAACAGGCATAAGGGAGCAATACAGATGAGTATGAATAGATAGGCTACTAACAGCAAAGGCCGATGGCACATTTATAAGGTAGAAAAAGAAATGGGCACACTGAATGGGCCTTGCGGTCTTTATCTGCCATCAACTTCTATGTTTCTATGTTAAGAGTCACAGTAACAATACATATAAACATTTACACTAATCCCCTTATTCTGTCAGCCTTTACAACCCAAGCATACCAGTTTGGTGATGTCATAAGCTCTTTGTGACCCTCCCCATCCCCCAATGAATTACATGCTTTACCAGAAATGTTATACTCTTAAAAATGCTAATAAGGTTCCTCATATCCATATTCTTTAAAATGTAAGCCTTGTATTCCATTTTTGTTACTGTTCATTTACCCAGAATAACCCAACTGAGATGCAGTAACTCATTTTAGGTGGGGTCCCACTTTACCCATTTTTGGAGCTGGGTGGACTGAAGCAGCAGGATGCTATGTGATTTGCTCAGGGGGACATAATAAGTGGCTCTAGTGGGATTTGAACCTATGATCTATTGATTCCCAAGCCTCCACCCAATAACCATTAGACCATGCTCACTTTTTACAATATTTCAAGTCATGTGACTTTAATACATTTCCCCCATTGTAGATTATGATGCAGTGTTATGCACTTCTAAGCTTCTGAATTAAACGATAAGAACAAGCACCCCAGTTCTTTTATTTTATAGGGGTCACAATAGGTAAAGATGCTTTAAACCAATTAAAAAATGCAGTAATGCAAATGACGCAGTTCTATTTGAAAGGACTTGATTGTACTACAGCAGAAGACTCCATCCTTCTTCCTTCCTTTAATTTTCTCAGTCCTTTCTGCTTTTCAGACCCACTTTGAAGGGAGGTGGTGACTGTACTATCCCAAATACAGGTGTGAGGTCTGGTGCTGTGGATTTGCTGGGCCAGATGAATTCAAAGCGTCTCAGTAAAGCTGTGAAGAAGACGAATATTTCCATCCGAGCAAGGTTCTCACCCAAACACACCCTCGGTCCTTTAGCAGAAAAAGATAAAAAGAATGTCAGCTAAAATAGAAAAAGAAATTTGACCCAGAAACTATGGATGAGACAACTAATTCAAACAGGTTCAGAACCTTTCAGAACATGGGTTATTTTCTGTAACTGAACCTTATCAGAAATTATCATCAGATTCTCATAAGATTCTTATCATTTCTAACAAAACATTTTCTGGAGTGTGATATGCTCCCCTAGAAGGTCTTTAGCTGGAAAGAAGCTGATGTTGATGAAAAGAACCAGAAAGAAAGCTGGACATGGAGAAGGGATTCTGTAAATAGAGATGGGCGAAGTGGCCTCAATTCGCTCCGCAAAGTGATTTGCGGAGTGAAGGCGAATTTGCAGAGTGCTCTGCAATACGAAGCGGAGTACTTTACATTATAATGGGTAACGCGAAGTCCATTGAAATCAATGACTTCGCATTACTCCGCCTTCCCAAACCACTACTCCGCCAATTCTTAAGGTGAAGTACATTGAAAACAATATACTTCGCCTAACTTCGCCTTGTTTTTAAGCTCCAAAGGCAAATTTTGCAGTGATTCACGGGATTTCAGGTCACATGGGCTCTAGATTGTTCTGCACAGCCTCAGTTTGGGGTAGTGTGTGTAGGAAACTGTAGGAGACAATCTGCTGTGAGAGCTCTCTGCCATTCAAAGTTTCTAAAAGCTGTTAAAAAGCCTTTCTGAGCATTTTTTTTCTGAAACTTTAGTTCACTGATTATAGGAAACCCTCCTGTGCTCATTTCATCGAGCGTTTATTGTTTGTGTATGGATTTTGAATGTTAATGTACAATATTCAGTCTGTGTACTGAGAGACAGTGCAAGTGTGCTTTGGGGAGGGGCGTATCTGTGGTATAGGTAGATTAACTTGGAGAAAAAGACAGTGCTTTCTGTTTTGGTGATATTTTTCTTGTATAACTGTGTTAATGTACACACAGTAATATTTTCAATAATTCTTGCCATTTTTTTTTGCTGATTGTTGTGGTGCAGCAGTGCATAAATTTAGTTTAAAATACAAGGTTATATAACTGAAGATTTCAATTTGCTAAGCATTACTTAGTGTGTGTGTGAATATGTGTGTGATACTTGTCTTCAAATTTATTGTGCCACATAATAATTTCAGCAATGTGAACCTGCTATCCACTGCAGCTGTGTGATTTTTGTACTTCTTTGTGGTATCTTTACTGGTACCAGTACTAGTGACTG
Organism: Neoceratodus forsteri; assembly: GCA_016271365.2. Lineage (NCBI taxonomy): Eukaryota > Metazoa > Chordata > Ceratodontiformes > Ceratodontidae > Neoceratodus > Neoceratodus forsteri. The sequence continues at coordinate 38,439,347 of CM028130.1, read as the reverse complement.
TTACTGCAGCATTGCAGTATACTGCCCTCCCCTACCCCCCCCGTGGCCTGCCCCATCCGGCAAAGGTATTCTTTTCCACATTTGAATTTCTGATGGTGAGCACTGGTTAGGTGTTTTGCCTTTGTGTCTGCATCTCTTCAGTGTGCAACGCAATCTTAATCTGTTTGTGCATTTCCATCTCTTTAGGGCCCAATCTCCATCTATAACTTAAGTCACAGTTGTTTCTTTGGCATCCCTTCAGAGTACTAGACAGGTGTGGTGCATAATTCTGCATGAACATTGTACTCATTAATATGTGTTTTTAAGTCAGGACCATCATAAGTCACTCGTGATGCAAATCACGTTCTTCACCATCACGGTCCCAAACGCAGTCACAAATCACGATTCATGATCAGGTCATGAATCACAACATTAATTTTTTTTCTAGTTACTTGGATGTATTGTAAGCCTGTTTTATAGTATCACTCCAGGCTTCACCACCCCACCATTGTACTCATTGATACATGTTTTTAAGTCTTGGAGTTTTAAGCTATAACTCATCGGGAAGTGCAGCCGTAGGCATTCGCGTTTCCAGTACAGTTTCATACTGGTTATCTCACACTATTGACACCAAATCACATTCTTCATTATCACAGTCACAAATGCAGTCACAAATCACGATTCACAATCATGTCACGAATCACAACATTCATTTTTTTTCTAGTTACTTAGATGTATTGTAAGCCTGTTTTGTAGTATCTCTCCAGGCTTCACCACCCCACCATTGTACTCATTAATACGTGTTTTCAAGTCGGGGAGTTTTGTGCTGCAGCTCATCGGGGAAGTACAGCCATAGGCATTTGCATTCCTTCCTATACAGCATGTGAGTTATAGTACTGTAAGTAGTGGTGGTCGAAGTGGCCCCAATTCGCTCCACAAAGTGATTCATGGAGTAACGCGGAACCAGCAGAGTACTCCACAATGTGAGGCGGAGTACTTCGCTTAATAATGAGGAATGAGAAGTCGATTGAAACTAGTGACTTTGCTTTATTCTGCCTTCCTCAAACTACTTCTCCACCAATTTTAAGGTGAAGTACATTGAAATCAATGTAATTCGCCTCACTTCACCTTGTAATTGAGCTCCAAATGAAACTGCAGTGATTCATGGGATTGTAGATCACATGGGCTCTAGACTGTTCTACACAGCCTCAGTTCTGGCCTGGGTAGCGTGTGTGTAGTGGTAGATGGAGACAGTTTGCTGTCAGAGCTCTTCGATTCAAAACCTCTAAAAGCTGTTTAAAATGCCTTTTTGAGTCATTTTTTGTTTTGCTCAAAATTTACTACATCGATTGTAGGAAACCTTTCTGTGCTCATATCATTGAGTGATTATTGGTTTTTTTTTAAACCATTTTTATTAAGTTTTTCATGAAAATACAAATAATGAAACAAATCAAATTCAAACAGAGGCAAGACATACCTTTCTATACAATAGCACGACATTACATTGTTCTTAGAAAACAATCATGGGAATATGACAAGAACAATACATTTACCAAAATGCAGATTGAATTTAATTAGTTAACGTAGAACTGCCTATGAGGATAACAGATAATAATAGTACTGTAATATCCATAAATATTTAGAAATAATTATCTCAACTAGTAAACTAAAAAAAAAAAAATATCTGAGGATCAGTGGCAGGATTTTTAGTACAGTAAATTAATAAAAAGGGAACTAGGAGAGCTTCAGTAGTAGACAAGTAGTGGAATTGCAGTATAATGTGGGGAGTGGTGCAATGCAGTGGCTGTGGGGCAGCCATATTCAGGCAGACCTTCAGGACACTGAGGTGCTGCCCTATCTGCATGCATCTCTCTGGACTGCGGGATGAGGTAGCCAGACTCAGAGCGGAAGTAAACTGGGTCAGGAGTACCATCACCCTATCCAGGGACCACCCAGTCCAATGCAACTGCCTCAAAGGATGCCGAGAACGAGGAGCACTTCAATGACAGTGGGCTCAGGGAGGGTTAGAGCAGTCAGGCAGAGGCACATCCCAGATTCTATTCCACTCAAGAACTCATATGTCACACTGGCAAATGAGGACAACCAAATAGAGGTACCCAGAGAAGTGGAAGGAAAGGATGTGGAGGTTAGCCAAGGAGGTGACCTCAGCGGGGAAAGCAGTGGACCCCAGAGGATGAGGAAGCGAATCCTGGTGGGGGACTCCATCATAAGAGGGATCCAGCTAGGAACACAGGAGGGGGAGGACAGGGAGGTGAGGTGCCTACCAGCTGCCACGGCATGGAGGGATGGAAGGAAGATCCTGGGGATCACTGGGAAGGCAAGACGGGAGGGTGAGCTGGATGTCATTATCCACCTAGGTACTAATGACCTGGCAAATGGGGAGCCAAAGGAAGTTCAGGAAGAGTTTAGGAAACTGGGGGTCTCAAGCAAGTAGCTACTTCTGTCACTTTCTCAGAAGTACTACCTGTGAGAGGCAAGGGAGAGCATAGAGTGCATGCACCAGGAACTTTAACTCATGGTTGAAGAACTGGTGCTGTGAGGAAGGGTTTGGATTCATTGGTGACTGGGGACCCACCTGGATGGATGGAGGTTTGTTCAAGCCTGATGGCCTGCATCCATCCTGGAGGGGAATCCAAGCACTCAAGGATAAGTTTAAATGCTACATTGACAAGCATTTAAACTAGCAAAGGGGGGTGGCAGGCCAGCAAGGAGGGTACCTACTTGCTCACCCCCCACAGCTAGCAGTGGAACCAGTGAACCAGAGGAGTGGCTATCTCTGCAAAGCAGTGTGCAAAAGATGGAGATTAGTGCCCAAGAGGTGGATAAGCAGAAAAGGGGCAAAATTCAGCAGAAGGGCAGACAGCAAGAAGAACCAGAGATAAATGACAACCAAGGAAGGGGCTGGAGTAGAACAGTGAAACAGTCTAGGAGGTCAAATCATGGAAAGCCATGTGTGCAAATGCCAGGAGCCTTAGCAACAAGATGGAAGATCTGGAGGCTGTCATGGTGCAGTCAGACCTGGACATTGTGGCCATCACTGAAACCTGGTGTAATGATAACCACGACTGGGAGATGGCCATACCTGGCTACAACATATTCAGAAGAGACAGAGCAGGCAGGAAGGGAGGAGGAGTGGCACTGTATGTGAAAAATGACATAAGGGCCACAGAGATCCAAGAGGAACAAAATAGGGGAGAGATACTGTGGGTTAAGCTGGAAAGGAAAATGGGGACAGCCATCCGCACAGGTGTGGTCTATAGACCACCAGCCCAGGAGGAAGAAACAGATAGGGAGCTGATGCTAGCCATCCAAAGGATGGCAGACAAGGGTGAGGTAGTACTGGTTGGAGAATTCAGTATTCCAGACGTTGACTGGAGCATCCCAGCAGCAGCATCAACTAGGAGCAGATTTATCCTGAACTCCCTTCAGGGTGCCTTCCTTAAGCAACTGGTCACGGAACCAACTCGGCAGAAGGCAACACTGGACCTTGTGCTCACAAACAGGGACAGTGTGATGGGGGTAACAGTGGGGAGCACCTGGAAACAGTGACCACCAGTCATTGTGGTTTGAAATCACAGAAAGAGCAGAACCAAACCACACAAAAACACGATCCTGGATTTTATGGGGGAGACTTTGGGAAATGGGAGATACTTGAAAGAGGCATTAAGGGAATGGGACAGGAATCAGGGTTGAGGAACAGTGGGCAGTATTTAAAATGGGGATTACAAGAACAACAGAATTATGCATTAAGCAGGTTAGCAAGAGGAAAAGGAAGAGGAGACCATTATGGTTTTCCAAAGAGGTAGCAAAGAAAGTGAAGCCAAAAAGATTGCATTCAGGCAATACACAAAAGACACAGGCAGAAGGGATAGGAGAAGTACCAGGAGAAGCAAAGGGAGGCAGGGACGTCAGTAAGGGAAGCCAAAGCTCAGACAGAAGAACACATTGCAAAATCAGTGGGTAGAGGGACAAAACCTTTTACAGGTACATAAGTGGAAAAGAAAGGCAAGGGAGGATAGTGAACTGAAGGGGAGGATGGGGGCTGTGTGGAGGATGACAACAGTAAAGCTGACATATTGAACAGGTATTTCTGCTCAATCTTTACTGAGAAGAGGAGGATAATGGGTCTGAAGGAGTACAAGAGGTGAGAATGGTGCAGAAATGGACACAAGTCCCTTTACACGAGAAAGGGTCCTGAAGGAACTGGAAGTAATAAGAGTTGATAAAGCAATGGGGCCAGATGGGGTGCATCCCAGGGTCCTTAAACAACTAAGAGAGGTGGTGGCTGAACCTCTGGCTATCCTGTTTAGCCAATCACTGGAAACAGGGAGGTACCCAAAGACTGGAGGATAGCAGATGTAGTCCCCTTATACAAAAGTGGGAACAAAGAGGAAGCAGGGAACTACAGACCAGTCAGCCTCACCTCGGTGGTGGGGAAGATCATGGAAGCACTACTGAAGGAGAGATTGGTGGAGCATCTGGTTGTCAATGGACTACAGGACCCAAGGCAGCATGGTTTCACCAGGGGGAGGTCATGTCAGACCAACCTAGTTGAATCTTTTGACTGGGTGACTAGGGAGGTGGATCAGGGGAGGGCAGTGGACATGGCCTATCTGGACTTCAGCAAGGCCCTTGACACTGTGCCACATAGAAGACTATTACACAAACTGGGGAATATGGTTGTGGGCAGGACAGTAGTGTGGTAGGTAGGTAACTGGCAGGGTGGCAGGACACAGAGGGTGGTGGTAAATGGCTGTCACTCCACAGAGGGAAGAGCGACCAGTGGGGTACCACAGGGATCAGTGCTGGGACCGGTCCTATTCAACATCTTCATCAGTGACTTTGCGCAGGACCTAGAAGGCAGAATTTCACTGTTCGCTGATGACACAAAGCTCTGTAACAGAGCAGACACACCAGAGGTGCAGACAGAATGAGAGCGACCTGCAGAAACTTGAAGAATGGTCAGGGTTTGGCAGTTGAAATTCAATGCAAAGAGTGCAAGATAATGCATATGGGGCACAAAACCCTGGCACAATATATCAGTTGGAGGGTGAGGATATAGCATGCACCAAGCAGGAAAGGGATCTTGGGGTTGTCATCTCTGATGACCTCAAGGTAGGAAACAGTGTGACAAGGCAGCAGGTAAAAGCAAATAGGATGCTGGGATGTATAGGCAGGGGGCATCACCAGCAGGAAAAGGAGGTCATAATTCCACTATACAAGACACTAGTGAGGCCCCTCCTGAGTACAGTGTACAGTTCTGGAGACCATACCTACATAAGGATATAAGACAGGGTAGAGAAGGTTCAGAGGAGGGCAACAAAGATGGTGCATGGATTGCATCACAAGTCCTATGAAGACAGGTTGAAGGAACTGAACATGTACTCCTGGAGGAGAGGGAGGGAGAGGGGATATGATAGAGACATACAAGTATCTTACAGGGAGGAACAGGTGCAGGAAAACACTATTTTTAAGCAAAAAGATGTTCCAGGACTAGGAGGCATGGGATGAAGTTGGAGGGAGGGCGATTCAGAGGAAACATGAGAAGAATTTCTTCACAGAGCGGGTGGTGGACAAGTGGACACCCTGTCAGAGGAAGTGGTGGGGGTTGAAACAATCACGGGATTTAAGAATGCATGGGATAGACATAAAGGAATTCTGGAGGTCAGGGGTAAGGGGCAACAGACTTCTAGGAAAACAAACTGAACTTACAAGCTCAAATGGGCAGACTGGGTGGGCCATAGGCCCTTATGTGCCAACACTGTCTATGTATCTATGTATCTATGTATTTAGCCAATAAAAGAAGGATGCCCATTCCATTTCAAATTTATGTAATGTCTTGTTATTAAGGAGGCTGATCTGTTCATTAATGGCTATCTTTGCTAACGATTTAATCCAATCCTTCAGGCCCGGAGGGTGTGTATATTTCCAATGTAGTAATATACTAACATACTAAAATGCCAGAAGAACAGGCCTTACGGTCTTTTGAGTCTGCTCGATTGGTCAGCCTCCACCATGGGTGCTGACCTTTCTGCCCTCCTTGCCTTCCCTGGCTTCTCCCTTCCCAGTTCCGAATATTCTTGCTGCATTGGATTTTGCTTCCAGAACCCTTCCCCTGTACCTGTCCCAGCCCCTCTTGAACCCCTCCACCGTCTTTGCCTCCACCAGCCCCCTAGGCAGTGCATTCCATGGCTCCACCACCCTCTCAGTGAAGTAGCACCTCTCCTTTTCTCCCTGAATCTTCCCCTCCAGCTTCCACCCATGCCCCTAGTGGCCCTTCCTCCTCCTTCGCCCGATAGCACTGACTGTTCCTCCCATTCCTCTTCATGTACTTGAAGACCTCTATCCATGTCCCCCGGTCCCTTTTACTCTTCCAATGTGTACATATTTAGCTCTTGAGCCTCTCCTCAAAGGTCCTGTCCCCAAGCCCCAAATCATTTTGGCTGCCTCCTCTGGACCCTCTCCAGGAGCTTAATGTCCCTCTTTAAGTGTGGCCTCCAAAACTGCACTTAGTTCAAGGTGTGGCCTTACCAAGCAGTTATACAAAGGGAGCATCACTTCCCTCCTTCTGGAGGTGATCCCCTAGCGATGCATCCCAGCATCTTGTTGGCCTTGGCTGCTGCCCTCCTACAAGTCTCCGAGTTGTTCATCTTGACATCCACCACCACCCACAGGTCCCTCTCAGCCATCAAGACTTGTAGCATTCCCCCCCCCCCCCCGGGTGTACACTTGGCCTAGGTTTCTAACCCCCAGGAGGAGTACCTGGCATTTCCCTGCATTGAACCCGAGCTTCCACTTTCTAGACCATCTTTCCAGAGCCTCCAGGTCCTCCTGTAGGGCCACCCTCCCCTTCTCCCCATCTACCACCGCCCCCAGTTTTGAGTCATCCACAAAGAGACTCATCTCACTCCTGATTCCTGTCCTTATGTCAGAGATGTAGGTGTTGAACAGCAGGGGCCCAAGGACTGATCCCTGTGGGACCCCACTAATGACCCTCTTTGGGGATGAGACTATCCCACCAACTATGACCCTCTGGGTCCAGTCCTGGAGCCAGTTGCCTATCCATCTGATCATATGGTTCCCCACACCCATTTCTTCCAGCTTATCCAACAGGCTCACATGAGGAACAGAGTCAAATGCCTTGCTGAAGTCTAGAAAGAGGACGTCCACTGGTCTACCCAGGTCAAAGGCACTCGTCACCAGTCATAGAACTCCGCAAGGTTTGTCTGACATGATTTCCCCGGGATAAATCCATGCTGTCTATCGTCCAAGCACCCTGACTTCTCCAGGTCCCCCCCAGCCTCTCCTTGACAATGCCCTCCATCACCTTGCCTACCACCGATGTCAGGCTGACAGGCCTGTAGTTCCCTGCCACCTCCCTTGATCCCCCCTTGTGGATAGGCACTATGGGCCACCTTCCAGTCCTGGGGCACCCCCATCCTCAGAGAGATGGTGAAAAGTGCCGCCAGGGTTTTGGGACAGGACATCCGCATAGTTCCTTCAGCACCCTGGGATGTAATTTATCCGACCCCGGTGCTTTCCCCGTCTTAAGGGAGCTGAGTGCTTCCCTCACTCTCTCTGCTGTGTTTTCCACTTTCAGTACCTCTTCTCCCTGCTTAGCCCTCCCTCCTCCTGCCAGTGATGCCTCTCCTCTCCCAAGACCAGCTGATTGTTAAGGTCCCCCTCTTTCAGTATCTCCGTCTCCTCTCCCTTGGGTATGATGCCACGCTTATTTTCCTTGGTGAAAACTGAGGTGAAGTACTTATTTAGTACCTCAGCCTGCTTCCCCGGTCTTGTGCCCATCTTTCCCTGATTTAATCCTGCTAATCTGCCCTGTCACCTTTGTTTTTACCCAATGTATCTAAGAACCCTTGTTCCCTCTCCTACTTTTCCTGGCCAGGTTCTGCCTCTGCCTTTAGCTGTCTCTCACCACCCTAGTGGTCTTTCTAGCCATCAGCTCATACTCTCCCGATCCTTCTACTCCTACACTTGAATTGCCTATAAGGCTGCTTCTTCCCTGCACTACCTTCTTGGACCCTCCCTGGTCCACCAGCAGGGTTTTCGGCCCCACTGCATTGCCTTACCTTGCTCAGGTGCTGGTAGCATCTTGCACCCCTCTCCTGATGATTTTCCACCTACTATCAGCATCCATGTCTCGACCCAATCACATCCAAAAGCTCCTTATGGATCCTTCCCACTTCTTAAAATCCATTCCCTGAAGTCGGGTTACTCCGTCTTTGTGCAGCCTTCTAGCCCTCCTAGGTCCAGGGCAGAACCAGACCATGGCATGGTCACCTCGCCAACGGGTCCTCACCTCCAGGCTCCCAATCTGGTCACTGGGTCTCGCCATGACCATCCAGTACCCATGCCTCCCTTTGTCAGGTCCCCCACCTGCTGAGTTAGGGAGGTGTCTTGAAAGACATCCAATAACCTCTGTTCCCTGGTCACAGAAGATGTCATAGTCTCCCAAAGCCTGTTCCTGGCATGTTTAAGTCCCCAACATCGCCACGCCTTCCTCTGCCCAGTCTGTATGTCTCCCAACATCTGCCACCAGACTCTCCCTCCAGCTCCTCAGCCAGAGGCAAGGGGTCTATACACCACTCTATTTTTACTTTCTTGCCCCCTGTTATCAAGGTGACTCAAATCACTTCCACGGTTCCCTCCGCCCTCTACTCCCCTATGCCAATGTCACTTTTGACTATCATTGCTACCCTCCTCCTCCCTCCCCTGTCCTTCCTGGAACATAGTAACCTCCAGGTTCAGGTCCCAGTCGTGCTCCCTGTTAAGCTGCTCAGGTCTCAGTGACCGCTGCCACATCCACTGCTCCTTCAGTTAGCATCGCCTGGAGCTCAGGCATTCTATTTCCCAAGATCCTGGCATTTAGCAGGACTACCTTCCACCCTTTCCCTATACTTCCATTTCCCCTGCTCGTGTTCCCATGGGGATTCTGTTTTCCCCTGGTCTGCACTTTACCAGTCAGCCTTTTCCCGCAATCCTCCAGCTTCCCAGAGGGGAGGAGACAGAGTTCCTCCTTTATCGGCACCCCTTGACAGCCTTTTCTCCCATCCTTCCTCCCTTCACAAGTTTAAACCCCACTTTTCAATAATGAACCCTCTATTTTCAACTTAAGGATTTCTCCTCCAAATTGAGATAGAGTCTATCTCTAGCATGACAGATCCTTATCCTCCCAGGTCTCCTCAATCCCCCATCAACCCAATACCCTCTGGCCTCACACCACCCCTTGAACCACTGGTTTATCTCCTAATCTTCCTTTTGTGCCCCCACCAGCCCTTGGCACTTGGAGGATTTCTGAGAAGGAAACTGTGCATCCTATGTCATGACAGACCCTTAAGTAAGCTCCCCCTTTTCGAATCTTGCCTGTATCTCTAGCTCGCTATTTCCCTCAATGTCATTTGTACCCAGGTGGACCATGTATGTCCGGGATCCCCCACAATCCTTTGCCAGCTGATACACCTCGCTTTCAGTCCTTTCGCACCGCTAGTCCAGGGAAGTTATTCTTGTTCTAATCGGCCAGGCTTCTCCCTCCCTCCTATCCCATTTGATACCCCTGTTCATATACTCTCAACAGGAGCACCTGACTGCTCCTTTTCTCCATTTCCCCTTCCATGTCCCTCATCCTTTCTCACCGGTTCCTCCCACCCAGCAAAGTCCCTTGTTCCTCCTCTCATCTGGGTGCCACATGCCACCCTCTTATTTACGTCCTGCCACCCCTCCCTCCAATCCTATGTCTCCTCCTCCTGAGTATCCTTCTGTACTTTTAATTACTCCTCTACTGCTCCCAACTGGTCCTTCTCCCCATCTGTTAAACTAGCCTGGCTCATCCTCCCTTCCTTGCTGTCTCCATTTAGTCCCTCCTTGCTTGTTGTGCTCCCCGGCCTAAACCCTCAGCCCTTTACTGAATCCTCCTTGTACTTCTGGTCCTTCTCCTTACCTTTCTTCCCAACTGGTCCTTCTCCTTGCACTTTCTCCTCTTCCCCTGCCCCTCCTGCTCTGATTCACTGCCCCCCATTTTCCTGCATTCCAGGTTCTCCCCTGTTCTTCCTGCTATCTGGCCCTGCCTCCTGCCCCCACTCCTTTCCACTTCTAACCACCCCTGTCATGGCTACATCACCCCTCATCCTTGAGCAGAAGAAAGAGACAAAGTAGGTTACATTGGAGTGTAAGGTCTCGACCTCCCGCTCTTGCTTCCTTCTCTGTCCAGCCCTGGCCATCTTGCCTACTTTCCTGAGAATGTTGTCCCTCTGTCCCTCCTTTGTGGGGGTCCCCAGTTACCTGCCTGCTTCCTTGGTAGTGTGTCTTTTGGACCCCTCTGCTAGGGTCCCTGCACCCTGAGTATTCTCCTGCACCTTTCCCTATGCTGCTACTCCCCAGTGCTTGGTGCAACCCTGTGGAGATCCCCTGCCCCTCCCCCAACCGCACTTCTCCCATTTCCCAGCTGTCTTCCTAATCCCATAACCTCCTCCCTAAGCTGTGTGCCAGTTGGTGGCTTTCACTGGGCAACCACCAAGCTTCAAAGCCCAGTGATCCAGTATCTTGGCTGCTCCTCACCCTGTGCACCTCCCACCACCCTTCCAAAGATGCTGGCCCTAATGCCGTGTGGTTCCATCCCCTTCCAAGTTGGTTTCCTTGGTGAGCGCATCAGGTTCTCTAGTCCAGAGCTGCTGGGTTCCCTTACCGCTTCAATCAGGTCACCCACTGATCTCAGATACAGTCCCACAGTACACCGGTAACCCTGTTACTTAGGTGCTGTACAACACTGTAAACTTATAAAGGAAATGAACAACCCCTAAGCTCCCTCTCTCCTAGCTTTAACTCAACCTCTAGTGGTTAGGAATTGCATGATGTGCACCTGCAGTCTTTTCTCCCAATTGCAGGGCAGGTGTTCCACTATAAATTAGCAGAACTCTGGGGAGGTAGGGTGGGGAGGGTGGGTCTTGGGCAGACACCAGACTCAAGAGAGTGTATCAGCCCTGTGTCTCCTCCAAGCCCAGCAGCCAAATACCCAGGCCCAAGCAAATCCCACCAAATAGGTTTCAAATCAGAAGAAATAGGCCTCCACCCAGCGCAGCCATTGTTACACAGTGAAATATCCAACAAATGAGCCTACTTCTACATCCACCAAACTAGTTTTCAAACTCGACTGTTCTATTTCTTCTGATTTAAACCTATTTGTGACTTGTCAGCCTGTATTTGGCTGCTGGACTTGAGGGGAGACATAGGCTGGATACACTTTCCCGAGTCGGTGTCTGCTCAAGATCCACTCCTCCCCACCCCTCCCCCAGAGTTCTGTTAATTTATAGGGGGAACACCTGCTCTGCAATGGAAGAAAATAGTTGCAGGTGCAGCTCTTGTAGTCTCAGCTGCTGGGGTTGACTTAGCTGAGAGAGAGGAGCTAGGGAGTTGTCTATTTCCCTTTATAGTTTACTGTGTTAGGATTGCACTGCACCTAGTAACAGGGTTACCGTACTGTGGGACTGTATCTAAGATTAGTTGGTGACCTGATTGCAGTAGGTGATGGACAGGGAGTTCCGGGGCTCACCCAAGAAACCTACTGAAGGGGATGAACCACACGCATAGGGCCAGTATCTTTGGGAGGGTGGTGGTGCAGGTGTGGAGCAGCCAGACACTGACTGCTTAGGCTGGAGGTTGGTGGGATTAGGAGACACTGGGGAAGGGGGGAGGTATGTTGGGGAAGGGGGGCAGGAATCTCCACAGGGTGGGCAGCAATTGCCAATTAGGGCAGTGTAATAGGGAAAGGAGTGCAGAGAATTAGGTCACATAGGGACCTGGGCAGAGGGGGTCCAAAAGGACTACCATGAAGCAGGCAGGAAACTAGGTACCCTCAAAAAGGAGGGACAGAGGACAACATTCTCAGGGAAGTAGGCTGATGGCCAGGACTGGACAGAAGGAAGCAAGGCGGGAGGTGGATCAGACTCATACTCTGGTAACCGCCTCATTCCTTCTTCTGCTCGAGGATAAGGGGTGATGGAGCCATGACAGGGGTGGTTAGAGATGGAAAGGGAGTGAAAGGTGAGGCAGGGCCAGATAGCAGGAAGAACAGGGGGAACCTGGAATGCAGGAAATGGGGAGCACAGTGAATCAGAGCAGGAGGCAGGGTGAAGAGGAGGAAAGTGCATGGATGGACCAGTTGGGAGGAAAGGTAAGGAGAAGGACCGGTTACAAGGAGGATTCAGTAAAGGAGCTGAGGGTTTAGGCCAGGGTAGCACAACAAGCAAGGGGGGACTAAATGGAGACTAGGAAGGAAGGGGAGACGAGCTAGCTAGCTTAGTAGATGGGGGAGAAGACCAGTTGTGAGCAGTGAGGGGGGAAATTAGCAGTGCTGTATGATACTCAGAGGAGGAGAGTACAGGATTGGATGGAGGTGGTCAGGTAAATAAGGAGGGGTGTGGTGTAAATTTGGGATAAGTGGGAGGAAGGGGAGCCGCTGGGTGGGAGGGGCCTGTAGAAAGGATGCGAGACATAGAAGGGGGAATGGAGGAAGAGGGCGTCGAGTGCTCCTGTTGGGGATTCTATGATCAGGGGTACTCAATGAGATAGGGAGGGAGAAGCTGGCCAGTTAGAACAAATGCTTCCCTGGACTAACGGTGCACAGGGCTAAGCACAGGGTGTATCAGCTAGGCAAGGATTGTGGGGGTCCCAGGATACTGGTCCACCTGGTGTACAATGACATTGAGGGGAAATAGTGAGCTAGAGATACAGGCAAGATTCAAGGAGCTTGTTTAGGTATGTTATGACATAGGATGCACAGTTTCCTTTTCTCAGAAATCCTGCTAGTGCAAGGGCTAGTCAGGAGCACAAAAGGAAGATTAGGGAGATAAACCAGTGGCTCAGGGGGTGGTGAGGCCAGAGGTATGGGTTGGGATGGGGATTGGGGGAGACCTGGGAGGATAAGGGAGCTGTATGCTAGAGATAGGATCATCTCAATTCTGAGGGGAGGAACTTAAGTTGAAAATAACAAGGATCATTGGTGAAAAGTGGGGTTTAAACTTGTGAAGGGGGAGAGATGGGAAAAAGGCTGTCAAGGGGTGCCGATAAAGAGGGGATTCTGTCTCTCGCCCTGGGGAGCTGGAGGATTAAGTGGTGCGTCGACTGGTAAGGCTGCAGACCAGGGAAAAACAGAAAGTCCCCATGGGAACATAAGCAGGAAATGGAAGTATAGGGAAAGGGTGAAGGTGTCCGTTAAATGCCAGGAGCTTGGGAAATAAAATGCCTGAGCTCCAGGTGATGCTAACTGGAAGGACAGTGGATGTGGCAGGGTCACTGAGACCTGGACACCACTGCAGGATTACGACTGGGACTCTGAAAGAACTTGGAGGGTTACACATAACCAGGGAAGGACAGGGGAGGAAGGAGAGGGGTAGTGTAATGATAGTCAAAACTGTATTGGCATAGGAGGAGTAGAGGAGGCAGAGGAACTGTGGAAGCAATTTGGGTCACCTTGATAACAAGGGGGGTGAGAGTAAAATTAGGAGGGTGTATAGACTCCCTCCCTGGCTGGGAGCTGAGGAGAGTCTGGTGGCAGATGTTGGGAGACACTGCAGACTGGGCGAGGAACCCGTGTGGTGTTGGGGACGAACATGCTAGGAACAGACTGGGAGACTATGACATCTTCTGTGACCAGGAACAGAGGTTGTTGGATGTCTTTCAAGATGAGTTCTAACCCAGCAGGTTGGGGAATCGACCAGGAGGTGGTGGAGTACGGATATGGTCCTAGAGACAGTGACCAGATTAGGGGCCTGGAGGTAAGGGACCCTATTGGTGGGGAGTGACCATGCCACGGTCTGGTTCTGCCTGGATCTAGGAGGTCTAGAAGGCTGCACAAAGATGGAGGTAACTGACTTCAGGGGAACAGATTTTAAGGAAATAGGAAGGATCCTCATGACATTTGGATGTGATTGGGTCAGACATGGATGCTGATAGGAGGTGGGAAATCATCAGGAAAGGGTGCAAGATGCTACCAGCACCCGTGCAAGAGTAAGACGAAATGCGGTGGGTCCGAAAACTCCTAAGCTGGTGGACCAGGGAGGTCCAGGAGGCGGTGCTGGGAAAGAAGGCAGCCTATAGGCACTCCAAGTGCTCAAGGAGTGAAAGGGATTGAGAGGAGTATGAACTGATGGCTAGAAGGGCCACTAGGGTGGTGAGGGCGGCTAAGGCAAGGAAGGAGCAGAACCTGGCCAGGGAAATTAGGAGAGGGAACAAGGGGTTCTTTAGATACACTGGGTAAAAACGAAGGGTGAAGGGGCAGATTAGCAGGATTAAATCAGGGGAAAGATGGGCACAAGACCCAGGGAAGCAGGATGAGGTACTAAATGAGTACTTCACCTCAGTTTTCACCAAGGAAAATAGGGTTGCTGCATCACATGGTATGGAGGAGACAGATACTGAGGAGGGGGGACCCTTACAATCAAGGGCGGGCTGGAGAGGGGAGGCATTACTGGCAGGAGGGGAGGCGGCGGCAGGAGAAGAGGTACTGAAGTGGAACACAGCAGAGAGAGTGAGGAAGCCCTCAGCCCCTTAAGACGGAGAAAGCACCAGGGCCAGATAAATTACATCCCAGAGTGCTGAAGGAACTTACAGATGTCCATGGAACTTCTGGGAAGAGCTTTTCATCATCTCTGAGGTCAGGTGGGGGTGTCCCAGGACTGGAAGGTGGTGCATATAGAGCCCATCCACAAGGGGAGATCAAGGGAGGTGGGAGGAGACTACAGGCCTGTCCAGCCTGACATCGGTGGTGGGCAAGGTGATGGAGGGCACTGTCAAGGAGAGGCTAGGGGGTCCTGGAAAAGTCAGGGTGCTCTGGACGTATAGACAGCATGGATTCATCCTGGGAAATCATGTCAGACAAGCCTTGTGGAGTACTATGACTGGGTGATGTAAAGCCTTGACCTGGGTGATCCAGTGGGCGTCCTCTTTCTCAGACTTCAGCAAGGCATTTGACTCTGTCCCTCATGTAGGCCTGTTGATAAGCTGGGAGAAATGGAGTGGAAACCAGATGACTCAGATGGATAGACAATTGGCTCCAGCACCAGACCCAGAGGGTCGAGTTGGTGGAATAGTCTCATCCCCAAAGAGGGTCATTAGTGGGGTCCCACAGGGATCAAGTCCTTGGGCCCTGTTGTTCAACACCTCGCTCTGACATAAGGACAGGAATCGGGTGAGATGAGTCTCTCTATGGATGACTCAAAACTGGGGGCGTGTAGATGAGGGGGGAGGTGGCCCACAGGGGATCTGGAGGCTCTGAAAGATGGTCTAGAAAGTGAAAGCTGAGGTTCAATGCAGGGGAACTACAAGGTATTCCACCTGGGGGCCAGAAACCTAGGCCAAGTGTACACCCTGGAGGGGGGAATGCTACAAGTCTTGATGGCTTAGAGGGACCTGTGGGTGGTGGTGGATGTCAAGATGAACAACTCAGAGACTAGTAGGAGGGCAGCAGCCAAGGCCAACAGGATGCTGGGATGCATCGCTCGAGGGATCACCTCCAGAAGGAAGGAAGTGATACCCCTCTGTATAACTGCTTGGTGAGGCCACACCTTGAGCACTGCATGCAGTTTTGGAGGCCACACTTAAAGAGGGACATTAACCTCCTGGAGAGGGTCCAGAGGAGAGCAACCAAAATGATTTGGGGCTTGGGGAACAGGACCTATGAGGAGAGGCTCAACAGCTAAATTAGTACACATTGAAGAGAGAAGGACTGGGGACATGATAGAGGTCTTCAAGTACATGAAGAGGGTAAATAGGGAGGAACAGTCAGGGTGCTTCGAAGGAAGGAGGAGGGGCCATTAGAGGGCATGGGTGAAGATGGAGGGGAAGATTCAGGGAGAGAAGAGGAGGTGCTACTTCACTGAAAGGGTGGTGGAGCCATGGAATGCACTGCCTAAGGGGCTGATGGAGGCAGAGATGGTGGAGGGGTTCAAGAGGGCTGGGACAGGTACAGGGGAAAGGTTCTGGAAGCAAAATCCAATGTAGCAAGAATATCCGAACTGGGAAGGGAGAAGCCAGAGAAGGCAGTAGGGCAAGGTCAGCACTCAGGGTGGGGCTGACCAATCGAGCAGACCAAAAGACCGTTAGGCCTATTCTGCTGGCATTTTAGTTTGTTATATGTTAGTAAATAAGAGTAAAATTGTGTACAATGTAGACCATATTTTCCTCTTTTTTCTGAAAATGACCTTAGAATCCCAGTGAGTGAATCAACATTATCCCCAAGCAGAAGAATCCCTTTATTTTCCCATAAGGAATTAGTTAACTATTTCCTTCCCATTTAAAATTTGGGTTTCTCCATATTGGAAAATATTGGTATGGTAAAGAACCCACAACTGTTTGTTTTACCACCAGGGATATGGACTTGGCAGAGTTCCTTAGAAAGGGGTGAGTGCTAATAGATTTTGGATAAACTCCTATGATTAGATGGTGCAGTAGATGGGGAAAGATGCTATTTTGTTCATATTTAGGCCATAGGGGTAATTTATTCTCTGGAAGTAACCATTGGCAGGTTTGTTTAAATAGAAAAGCTTGGTGGTAATTTTTGAAATCATGCAGGCCCATACCCCCTTGTTGCCAGTGTTACTTGATCTTATCTAAACTAAGTCTTGCATTTTTCCCTTCCCACAAAAAGGAATGTATCAATCTGTCAAATTTCTTAAACTACCTGGATGTAATATGTAAAGGTACCATATTCAGTAAATATAATACTTTTGGCACCAACATCATTTTTACAGCATTGACCTTACCCCACAAGGATAGACTGAGTTTGGCCCTTTTATCCAAGGACAATTTTATTTCTCTACACGGGTTTAATGTTTAAGGCTAGTATGTCATCCAGATTGTTAGAAATAAAAATTCCCAGATATGAAAACAACTTCCCTTCCAGTTTTAAATTATAGCGTAAACTGATTCTTGAGTAAAACTCTTATTCCCCTGTAGAGGGAGCACTTCAGATTTGGACCAATTAATTGGCAAACCTGAAATACATCTAAATTCCTCTAATAGCATCATAGTGGATTTAATAGATTTGTTAGGTTAAGAGAGAGAGAGACAGAAGAAGGTCATCAGCATAGGTGATAACTTTATGTTCCATCTTATGGAACTTAATCCCCGTGACGTCTTTACTTAGTCTAATTGTTCGAAGAAGGGGTTCTAAGGCTAGAATAAACAATAAGGGAGATAGTGGGCATCCCTGTCTAGTCCGTCTTTCCAGAGTAAACTTTTCAGATAAAATCTATTCTGCAAATACTGGCCGTGGGAGTCTTATATAATGTTGTTTTATTCTTGAGATAAAGATATCACCTATTCCAATCCACCAAGCACCTCAGTTAAATACCCCATTCAATAGAATCAAATGCTGTGTGCATCCAATGACAAAAGAACAGAAGAGTCTTGTTTTCTGGAAGCCATTCATATTGCGGAAAGTATTCTTCATATATTTGCAAATCATGCTCTCCCCTTAATAAAACCCACCTGGTCTCTGTGTATAAGATTACCAATAACCTGTTGCAATCTATTAGCTTGGATCTTAGCCCATATTTTATAATCAATAATCAACAAGGAGGTTGGACGATAACTGGCAGGATCTAAGGGGTCTTTATCTTTTTATAAAAAGGACAGTAATGACCGCCTCAGCCATTGTGGGTGGAAGTCCCTTATTTATTTCAGACTCTGAATAATACATTGTAGAATAGGAGTAATCACATCTTTTAAAATTACATATAATTTAGCAGGCAAACCATCAGAACCTGGAGCTTTAGCATTAGGTAACCCATCAATTGTCTCTTTAATCTCTTGCATAGAAACATTTTTATCTAACAGCTGATGTTGTGCCACTGAAATCCTAGGTAGTTTGGCATTAAACAAATATTGGTTTATTAGTTCCCTATTGTTTTCAGTCGTACTCCTGTATAGATCTCTATAAAAGTCTGTAAACACCTTGTTGATATCTATAATTTTACTATGTAACTTCCCAGAAGTATCTTTTATGTTAGGTATATTATTCCTATTCTGCAGTTGTTTTAGCCTGTATGCCAATAACTTACCCGCCTTTTCTCCTGATTCCCAATATTTTTGTTGAGTTCTATATAAAGCAAATTCAGCCTTCCCAGTATATAATTTATTTATTTCATATCTAAGTAGAATGATTTTCCTAAAAATATCTTTGTTACCCCAGTACATGTTTTATGAGACCGTTCCAAATCCAGAAGATCCTTTTCTTTTTGAGCTAATAATTTTTTCCTTTCCTTTTTCTTGAAGGTGGTATAGCTCAAAATGCTGCCCCTAATGTAAGACTTGAACACTTCCCACAAGGTAGCTTTCGAGGTTCCCCATTATTATTAATAGGAAAAAACTGCTCTGTCTCTTTAATAATCCAAGGTCTAAAGTTGTCATCATTCAGTGAGGAACAATTAAATTTCAAATGTAAAGGTTTTGTATCCTCGAGATCTAGATTTACAATTACAGAAACAGGAGCATGGTCAGATATTATAATCGGACCAATATCAGCAATAATCATGTTATTCAATAACCCACCTGACAATAGGAACATATTGATTCTACTATGAACTATGTCTATGCAAAAAATGAGTAATCTTTTGAGTGGGCTACATCACTCTCCATGCATCCGAAAGACCCAAGTCCTTCATTCTGTCTCTGATAACCTTACTACTTTTGTCATTTATTTTAGTATTCATAGGGTTACTTCTATCAATCCACTGGTCTAATACAGTATTAAAGTCCCCCATTATAATGTTTGTATTAGAGATGCAACTGTCCATATCAAAAATTCAGAAAAATGGAACAGGAGTCCCGTGTAGGAGCATAAATGTTACAGATGGTAAGTTCAACACCATCCAACCTCCCTTCTAGAATTTTCCATCTACCAGAAGAGTCTATTTTGTGAGAAGTCATTGAAAAATTTTGAGATTTCTTAATGAGAATAGCTAATCCTTTCTGTTTTTTACTAACCAAATTATGAAACACCTCCCCTTCCCACATTATCTTTAATTTTTCAGCCTCCTCACTTAACAAATGAGTCTCTTGTAACATACCTATGTCTGCCTTCATCCTTTGTAACTGAGTTAAAACCTTTTTCCTTTTAACTGGTGTACCTAAACCTTTCACATTCCAGGAGATACATTTACAATTAGCATCAGAGACTCCCATGGTAGTTTATTAATAACAACATTCCTTCAATTATCTTTTTGAGATTCATACATACAGCCATACCTCCCAATCCCCCTTGACCACTTTATAAACTCCGTCGTTTAGATTAAAACACCTCTGTCTCAATTAATAACAAATAAGCCTTAAACATATAAGAACTAGTACAATCTTAACTATAGACAGGGACAGGGGCTTTAGAAGTGACAGTAACTTAGTACTCACAAGCAAGCTTAAACTGTAATAATTAAAAACAAAACCTATTAGAATATTGGCAATACTAATAGAACATAACCTATATAAAAGATATATCCCTAATTTACTAAACTAAAGTTCAACATAACCCTTGATCCACATGACCTAAAATGCTTCCCTGGACTAGACGGTGCACAGGGCTAAGCACAGGGTGTATCAGCTGGCAAAAGGATTGTGGGGGTCCCAGGATACTGGTCACCTAGATGTACAATGACATTGAGGAAAATAGTGAGCTAGAGATACAGGCAAGATTCAGGAGAATCATCAGGATATGTTATGACATAGGATGCAGTTTGCTTCTCCAGAAATCCTGCGGTGCAAGGGCTGGTCACGAACTACAAAAAGGAAGATTAGGGAGATAAACCAGTGGCTCAGGGTGGTGGTGAGGCCAGAGGTATGGGTTGATGGGGATTGGAGACCTGGGAGATAAGAGCTGTATGCTAGAATGAGATCCATCTCAATTTCGGAGGAGATCATTAAGTTGAAAATAAAGGGATCATTGGTGAAAAGTGGGTTAAAACTTGTGAAGGGAGAGATGGGAAAAAGGCTGTCAAGGGGTGCCGATAAAAGGACTCTGTCTCACCCACAGGGAGCTGGAGGATTAGGAAAAGGCCGTTGGTAAGCCTGCAGACCAGGGAAAACAGAGTCCCCATGGGAACATAAGCAGGAAATGGAAGTATAGGGAAAGGTGGAAAGTGATCCTGCTAATGCCAGGAGCTTGGAAATAAAATGCCTGGCTCCAGGTGATGCTAACTGGAAGGAGCAGTGGATATGGCAGTGGACAGAGACCTGGACCACTGCAGGACCACGACTGGGACCTGAACCTGGAGGGTTACACTATGTTCAGGAAGGACAGGGGAGGAGGGAGGAGGTAGTGCAATGATGAGTCAAAACTGCATTGGCATAGGAGGAGTAGAGGAGGCAGAGGGACACGTGGAAGCAATTTGGGTCACCTTGATAACGAGGGGAGAGAGTAAAATAGAGTGGTGTATAGACTCCCTGCCCTGGCTGAGGAGCTGGAGGAGAGTCTGGTGGCAGATGTTGGGAGACACTGCAGACTGGCAGAGGAAGTGAGTGGTGTTGGGGACTTAAACATGCGAGGAACAGACTGGAGACTATGACATCTTCTGTGACCAGGGAACAGAGGTTGTTGGATGTCTTTCAAGATGAGTTCTAACTCAAGCAGGTTGAGGAATCGACCAAGGGAGGTGGAGTACCGGATATGGTCTAGCAGAACAGTGACCAGATTAGGGCCTGAGGTGAGGACCCATTGGTGGGAGTGACCATGCCACGGTCTGGTTCTGCCTGGATCTACAGGAGGGCTAGAAGGCTGCACAAAGATGGAGTAACTGACCAGGGGAACAGATTTTAAGGAAATGGAAGGATCCTTCAGGGCATTTGGATGTGATTGGGTCAGACATGGATGCTGATAGAGGTGGAAATCATCAGGAAAGGGTGCAAAGTGCTACCAGCACCGTGCAAGAGTAAGCGACAATGGGTGGGCCCGAAAAGCCTGCTGGTGGACCAGGGAGTCAGGAGGCGGTGCTGGGAAAGAAGGCAGCCTATAGGCACTCCAAGTGCTCAAGGTGAAAGGTTGAGGAGTATGAACTGATGGCTAGAAGGGCCACTAGGGTGGGTGAGGCGGCTAAAGGAGGAAGGAGCAGAACCTGGCCAGGAAGTGAGGAGGAGAACAGGGTTCTTTAGATACATAAGTAAAAACAGAAGGGTGAAGGGGCAGATTAGCAGGATTAAATCAGGAAAGATGGCACAAGACCCAGGGAAGCAGGATAAGTACTAAATAGTACTTCACCTCAGTTTCACCAAGGAAAATAGGGTTGCTGCATCATACATGGGAGGAACAGAATACTGAGGAGGGGACCCTTACTATCCAGGCGGGTCTGAGGAGAGGAGGCATCACTGGCAGGAGGGAGGCTATACAGGAGAAGGGTACTGGAGGTGAAATCACAGCAGAAGGTGAGCCCTCAGCTCCCTTGGAGAAAGCTACCGGGCCAGATAAATTACATCCCAGAGTGCTGAAGGAACTTACAGATGTCCTGACGAAACCCCTGGCGGAGCTTTTCATCATCTCTCTGAGGTCAGGGTGGGTGTCCCAGGACTGGAAGGTGGTGCATATAGAGCCTATCCACAAGGGGAGATCAAGGGAGGTGGCAGGAAACTACAGGCCTGTCAGCCTGACATCGGTGGTGGGCAAGGTGATGGAGGGCATTGTCAAGGAGAGGCTAGGGGGGTCCTGGAAAAGTCCAGTGCCTGGACGTAGACAGCATGGATTCATCCTGGGGAAATCATGTCAGACAAGCCTTGTGGAGTACTATGACTGGGTGTGAGTGCCTTTGACCTGGTGAACCAGTGGACCCTCCTCTTTCTAGACTTCAGCAAGGCATTGACTCTGTCCCTCATGTAGGCCTGTTGATAAGCTGGGAGAAATGGGAGTGGAAACCAGATGATCAGATGGATAACAATTGGCTCCAGCACCAGACCCAGAGGGCGTGGTTGAGTGGAATAGTCTCCATCCCAAAGAGGGTCAGTGAGTGGGGTCCCACAGGGATCAATCCTTGGGCCCCTGTGTTCAACACCTGTCCTCTGGCCTAGGACAGGAATCAGGTGGATGAGTCTCTCTGCGGATGACTCAAAACTGGGGGCGTGTAGATGAGGGGGGTAGGGCCCTACAGGGGATCTGGAGGCTCTGGAAGATGGTCTAGAAAGTGGCTGAGGTTCAATGCAGGGGAACTACAAGGTATTCCACCTGGGGGCCAGAAACCTAGGCCAAGTGTACACCCTGGAGGGGGGAATGCTACAAGTCTTGATGGCTTAGAGGGACCTGTGGGTGGTGGTGGATGTCAAGATGAACAACTCAGAGACTAGTAGGAGGGCAGCAGCCAAGGCCAACAGGATGCTGGGATGCATCGCTCGAGGGATCACCTCCAGAAGGAAGGAAGTGATACTCCCTCTGTATAACTGCTTGGTGAGGCCACACCTTGAGCACTGCATGCAGTTTTGGAGGCCACACTTAAAGAGGGACATTAACCTCCTGGAGAGGGTCCAGAGGAGAGCAACCAAAATGATTTGGGGCTTGGGGAACAGGACCTATGAGGAGAGGCTCGAACAGCTAAATTAGTACACATTGGAAGAGAGAAGGGACCGGGGGGACATGATAGAGGTCTTCAAGTACATGAAGAGGGTAAATAGGGGAGGAACAGTCAGGGTGCTTCGAAGGAAGGAGGAGGGGGCCATTAGAGGGCATGGGTGGAAGATGGAGGGGGGAAGATTCAGGGGAGAGAAGAGGAGGTGCTACTTCACTGAAAGGGTGGTGGAGCCATGGAATGCACTGCCTAAGGGGCTGATGGAGGCAGAGATGGTGGAGGGGTTCAAGAGGGGCTGGGACAGGTACAGGGGAAAGGTTCTGGAAGCAAAATCCAATGTAGCAAGAATATCCGGAACTGGGAAGGGAGAAGCCAGAGAAGGCGAGTGGGGCAGCAAGGTCAGCACTCAGGGTGGGGGCTGACCAATCAAGCAGACCCGAAAGACCGTTAGGCCTATTCTGCTGGCATTTTAGTTTGTTAGTATGTTAGTAAATAAGAGTAAAATTGTGTACAATGTAGACCATATTTTCCTCTTTTTTCTGAAAATGACCTTAGAATCCCAGTGAGTGAATCAACATTATCCCCAAGCAGAAGAATCCCTTTATTTTCCCATAAGGAATTAGTTAACTATTTCCCTTCCCATTTAAAATTTGGGTTTCTCCATATTGGAAAATATTGGTATGGTAAAGAACCCACAACTGTTTGTTTTACCACCAGGGATATGGACTTGGCAGAGTTCCTTAGAAAGGGGTGAGTGCTAATAGATTTTGGATAAACTCCTATGATTAGATGGTGCAGTAGATGGGGAAAGATGCTATTTTGTTCATATTTAGGCCATAGGGGTAATTTATTCTCTGGAAGTAACCATTGGTAGGTTTGTTTAAATAGAAAAGCTTGGTGGTAATTTTGAAATCATGCAGTCCATACCCCTTGTTGCCAGTGTTACTTGATCTTATCTAAACTAAGTCTTGCATTTTCCTTCCCACAAAAAGGAATATCAATCTGTCAAATTTCTTAAACTACCTGGATGTAATATGTAAGGTACCATATTCAGTAAATATAATACTTTTGGCACCAACATCATTTTTACAGCATTGACCTTACCCCACAAGGATAGACTGAGTTTGGCCCTTTTATCCAAGGACAATTTTATTTCCTCTACCACGGGTTTAATGTTTAAGGCTAGTATGTCATCCAGATTGTTAGAAATAAAAATTCCCAGATATGAAAAACAACTTCCCTTCCATTTTAAATTATAGCGTAAACATGATTCTTTGAGTAAACTCTTATTCCCCTGTAGAGGGAGCACTTCAGATTTGGACCAATTAATTGGCAAACCTGAAATACATCTAAATTCCTCTAATAGCATCATAGTGGATTTAATAGATTTGTTAGGTTAAGAGAAGAGAGAGACAGAAGAAGGTCATCAGCATAGGTGATAACTTTATGTTCCATCTTATGGAACTTAATCCCCGTGACGTCTTTACTTAGTCTAATTGTTCGAAGAAGGGGTTCTAAGGCTAGAATAAACAATAAGGGAGATAGTGGGCATCCCTGTCTAGTCCGTCTTTCCAGAGTAAACTTTTCAGATAAAATCCTATTCTTACAAATACTGGCCGTAGGAGTCTTATATAATGTTTTTATTCTTGAGATAAAGATATCACCTATTCCAAATCCACCAAGCACCTCAGTTAAATACCCCCATTCAATAGAATCAAATGCTTTGTGTGCATCCAATGACAAAAGAACAGAAGAGTCTTGTTTTCTGGAAGCCATTCATATTGCGGAAAGTATTCTTCATATATTTGCAAATCATGCTCTCCCCTTAATAAAACCCACCTGGTCTCTGTGTATAAGATTACCAATAACCTGTTGCAATCTATTAGCTTGGATCTTAGCCCATATTTTATAATCAATAATCAACAAGGAGGTTGGACGATAACTGGCAGGATCTAAGGGGTCTTTATCTTTTTATAAAAAGGACAGTAATGACCGCCTCAGCCATTGTGGGTGGAAGTCCCTTATTTATTTCAGACTCTGAATACACATTTTGTAGAATAGGAGTAATCACATCTTTTAAAATTACATATAATTTAGCAGGCAAACCATCAGAACCTGGAGCTTTAGCATTAGGTAACCCATCAATTGTCTCTTTAATCTCTTGCATAGAAACATTTTTATCTAACAGCTGATGTTGTGCCACTGAAATCCTAGGTAGTTTGGCATTAAACAAATATTGGTTTATTAGTTCCCTATTGTTTTCAGTCGACTCCTGTATAGATCTCTATAAAAGTCTGTAAACACCTTGTTGATATCTATAATTTTACTATGTAATTCCCAAGTATCTTTTATGTTGAGTATATTATTCCTATTCTGCAGTTGTTTTAGCCTGTATGCCAATAACTTACCCCTTTTCTCCTGATTCCCAATATTTTTGTTGAGTTCTATATAAAGCAAATTCAGCCTTCCCAGTATATAATTTATTTATTTCATATCTAAGTAGAATGATTTTCCTAAAAATATCTTTGTTACCCCAGTACATGTTTTATGAGACCGTTCCAAATCCAGAAGATCCTTTTCTTTTTGAGCTAATAATTTTTTCCTTCCTTTTCTTGAAGGTGGTATATGCTCAAAATGCTGCCCCTAATGTAAGACTTGAACACTTCCCACTAAGGAGCTTTCGAGGTTCCCCATTATTATTAATAGGAAAAACTGCTCTGTCTCTTTAATAATCCAAGGTCTAAAGTTGTCATCATTCAGTGAGGAACAATTAAATTTCAAATGTAAAGGTTTTGTATCCTCGAGATCTAGATTTACAATTACAGAAACAGGAGCATGGTCAGATATTATAATCGGACCAATATCAGCAATAATCATGTTATTCAATAACCCACCTGACAATAGGAACATATTGATTCTACTATATGAACCATGTCTATGCAAAAAAATGAGTAATCTTTTTGAGTGGGCTACATCACTCTCCATGCATCCGAAAGACCCAAGTCCTTCATTCTGTCTCTGATAACCTTACTACTTTTGTCATTTATTTTAGTATTCATAGGGTTACTTCTATCAATCCACTGGTCTAATACAGTATTAAAGTCCCCCCCATTATAATGTTTGTATTAGAGATGCAACTGTCCATATCAAAAAATTCAGAAAAAAATGGAACAGGAGTCCCCGTTAGGAGCATAAATGTTACAGATGGTAAGTTCAACACCATCCAACCTCCCTTCTAGAATTTTCCATCTACCAGAAGAGTCTATTTTGTGAGAAGTCATTGAAAAATTTTGAGATTTCTTAATGAGAATAGCTAATCCTTTCTGTTTTTTACTAACCAAATTATGAAACACCTCCCCTTCCCACATTATCTTTAATTTTTCAGCCTCCTCACTTAACAAATGAGTCTCTTGTAACATACCTATGTCTGCCTTCATCCTTTGTAACTGAGTTAAAACTTTTTCCTTTTAACTGGTGTACCTAAACCTTTCACATTCCAGGAGATACATTTACAATTAGCATCGAGACTCCCATGGTAGTTTATTAATAACAACATTTCCTTCAATTATCTTTTGAGATTCATACATACAGCCATACCTCCCAATCCCCTTGACCACTTTTATAAACTCATTGCTTAGATTAAAACACCTCTGTCTCAATTAATAACAAATAAGCCTTAAACATATAAGAACTAGTACAATCTTAACTATAGACAGGGACAGGGGCTTTAGAAGTGACAGTAACTTAGTACTCACAAGCAAGCTTAAACTGTAATAATTAAAAACAAAACCTATTAGAATATTGGCAATACTAATAGAACATAACCTATATAAAAGATATATCCCTAATTTACTAAACCAAAGTTCAACATAACCCTTGATCCACATGACCTGGAAAGCCCAAAGGCGCTGGTTCAAGGATCAGTCACACTGTTCGGATGAGTATTAACTAAAACTAGTGAACTCGGCTATGAGGGATTTGACCCCTGACAACTACATAAATACAGACTTGAAAATACATACATATAATACAGAAATCTTAGTGTCACAAAGAAGAAAAAAACATCCAATAAATCCAGAAGAAGAGGGAAATGGAATATAACTGATAGGTAGAAAAGCACAAAGATGAGAGTTAGAGTATAACAAACCAGATATAGAAATTGCTCTGTACCCAGTCCAATACCAGTAGCATAATTCAAATGTAGGAAGGCCCTTTTTAAGAAGGACAATGAGCTTCGGGAGCACAGGAGCATAAAAAACTTATATTAACTAAACATGTGACCCATGAAAAGAAAGAGATAACATAAACAGTAATACAAGTATGAATTATATTTTTCCCTTTTTCATTCTAAAGTAAGAAGTTAGTGACAATTAAACCGGAATAAGTGACAGAGTAGCTTACCCAATTTTATCACATCCAGAAATCATCTGGGGAGCCAGAATATGGAATGGCATAGACCCCATCCACCTTTTAACACCACCCACTGTTATAACAACATTTAAAAAAAAAGAAAATTAACTTTGGTAGGATCATTTTGGAAAAAGTTGCAGCAGTCAGAACCTTCAGTCATAGAGAAAAAAGCACCAGGAGGTTCTGGGAAACTAGCCACGTTAGTTAAGAAGGAAGGCTCTGATTGGTTATTAAAGCGGTTAGCCTCGATTGGTTGATCCTCATTATTTTCTTCAAGGGATAGTTCCATGTTGTTTAACCCTGCAAATTTATTCGATAAGAAGAGCCCCACGGATTTCTTCTCAGCAGCACCTTTCGGTGAAAAAGTTGTGGATTTCTGTCTACCTCGCATAAGTCCTTTGCATTTCCTATTGATCGTTTTCCATTCTTGCCTCTGTGTTAACTCCAAAAGATTCACTCTGGACCTGGGACTCTCCATGGGAACAGAATTGTGAGCTACTCTGTGATCCGGAGGTGCCTCGTGGGTGTTTTCTCCTAGCATTCGATGTTTAGAATCCTGAGAGGATTCAAATCTGTTTGGACTGTTGTAATTAGGCCTTACTTTGCTTTTAATAAATTTTCAAGCATCTGAAGGTCTTTTGAATGTGTGTAAAATCCCAATAAAAGTTAGAATTAGCACAGATGGGTAATTAATTCTGTACGGGATATTATGATGTCTCAGAACCCTTCTGATCTCAGTGTATGCCTTTCTTTGAGTTACCACATCTGCCGAATAATCTTGGAATGTAGAGTTCCTATGACCCTTCCAGTATAGAGACTTTCTCTCTCTAGATATCCTTAGGATCTCTTCTTTAATGGAAAAATGGAGAAAATAAGCTACAATGGGTCTGGGAGGGGAACCAGGTTTGGGTTTGGGAGATAGAGACCTGTACGCCCATTCTATTTCTAGTGGCCATCTCCAATTATGGGCTAATAAGTTTGGAAGCAGCTCTTGCAGAAAAATAATGATGTTAGAGCCTTCTGCCCCTTCTGGTACACCAATTATACGTAAATTATTTCTTCAACCTCTGTTTTCTAGGTCATCTATTTTCTGCCAAATTAACTGGAACTGATTATGCATAACTAGGGAATCCTCTTCTAGATGAGAAGCTGACTCCTCTAAAGCCGCCACTCTAGTCTCAGCTTCCACAATTCTATTTATAGTCCTCTCTGAATCCTTTTTAATAGAGTCAACTACCTGTTTCAAGCCAGCAATATCCTGCCTCAATTCCGATTGTCCTACCGAGATGTTTTGAAGTAGAGAGCAAATGACTGATAGGTCCATACTTTGTGGGCATCCATTAGTTGTAGGGCCCCCCCCTTGTGCTGTAGTGACTAGCCCTAGTAACATAGCGCTACTTCAAGGGACTTATAAAAGGACTTAAAGACTTACAGTTTCTTTCAATTATGTTCCACTTAATACCAGCTGTTCTATATACTTACAGGATTAACCCACTCAATAAATTACTTTGTTGTCAGAGGTTTTCTTAATTTAAAACAGATCTAAAAAAGCTGTGATTCACTCCGTGCTGTACCTACACATCCATCCACTCAGGTGCCCAGTGCGTGACCGAGTGATTATTGTAGTGTGTGGATTTTGAATGTTAATTTAGAACAGTCAGTCTGTGTACTGTGAGGTGTGCTTTGGGGAGGGGCATATTTGTGGTGTACGTACATTAACTGGGAGAAAAAGTCAGTCTTTCTGTTTTGGTTATATTTTTCTTCTATAACTGTGTCAATGTACACACAGTAATATTTTCAGTAATTCTTAACTCTTTTTTTGCTGATTGTTGTGGTGCAGCAGTGTATAATTTGTCTGTTTAAAACATTTGGTTATATTACTAAAGGTTTTCAATTTGCTACGCATTACTTGTAGTGTGTGTGTGTGTGTGTGTGTGTGTGAGTGCGTGTGTGAGTGCGTGTGTGATGTGTGCCATTAAATCAGACACCTTTTATTGTGCCATAGAGTAATTGCAGCAGAGTGAACCTGCTACCCACCGCACCTGCATTCATTTTTTATACTGCTTTGTGGTGTCTTTACTGGTAGTGGATTGTTACTGCCGTTCAATGATTCCCCATCCGGCAAAATGTATTCCTTTCCAGATTTGGTTGTGACTTATGAGCCACTGGTTAGAGTGTTGTTGTGCCTTTTTCAATGCCATGTAGTACATGAGCAATCTTAATCTGTCAGTGCATTTGCAGTGCACCACTAATTCTGGGAGACTGCATTTCTTGTTACATTGTCATTTCACTTTGCCAGCACTGGGAAATTTTCGGGACACAAGACAGTAGCATTTCATCAGCACTGGGGAATTTTCTGGACACAAGACAGTAGCATTTTGGGGATGTACATGAATTCTGGTGACTCTGTGTGTGACCACCGCGTGCATGACTGAGTGCGCCATTAATTCTGGGAGACTTTGCATTTCTTGTTACGCTCTCATTTCACTTCATTAGCACTGGGTAGTTTTCTGGACACAAGACAGTAGCACTTTGGGGATGCACAGTAATTCTGGTGAATGTATGGGTGTGGTGCTGCCAATATTGTTGTCACTCCACCTTACATCACGTTTAAAGCGGAATGACAATGCAAAGTAATAATAACAAGGTAAAGTGAGCCTTTCCTATGGGGCACTCTGTGTAGCAAAGTGCCAACACGAAGTGGTCACTTCGCGTTCACTTCACAGGCGGATTTTAAATTCGCTGCATCTCTAGTGGTAAACAAGGGAAAAAAATTATAAATATCACACTACAAGTGGGATTTTCAGCTGGGATGGATACTGACACAAAGGCTGTTTTTGCTATTGTCAGAATCTATTCAATCACACCAATATTCTGGATCCTTTTTCTGAAAGTGTGCACCCTTGATTCAGCACGTGAAAGACTGCACGGCTATAGACCCTATGGACTTTCTCACCACCATTTGTACCGAGGGCACCCATGATGCAACATACGACAGACTGCATGGCTGCACCCACTGTGGACTGTCCTACCACCATACCTGCCATAGACCACTATATCCCCCTTCACCACCATATGACTCAACTGCATCCTTTATCACCACATGGGAAACTGCACGCCTGTGCACAACTATGGCCCTCTCTTCACTGTCAGTCTGCACTGGGTGTGTGGGTATGCACCATGGATTCAACACATGATAGGCTAGACAGCTCCACTATGAACCCCCTCACCACTAAACGTCTACTGTTTCTAGCGTTGCTCATGACCGCTGTGGCTTCTTATCCTGTTGAATGTGAATTTGTTTTTCTACATTAGTAACAACTGAACTATGCTGCCTAGCTCTAGATGCTGCACTGTTCCTGCCTGTCTGTGCCCCCATGGGGCTGGTATGTAAGCACTGCATTGACATCCTTGTTGTAATGATCCCATGTTTATGTACAGTAATGTATACATCTGTTTGCTATACATCTCACTAAGTGACCTGATACAGAGTGACTCTGGTCCTTACCATCACCCACACCCCTAATTTTGTTCATTTATTTAAAATTTGATAACCAGGAAAGGCACGCAGATCTGATGTTCATTTCCAGGTGTGACCCGGGGACAGGGGGTACAGATACAACAAAGGGAGAAAAACAAATAGATACAGTGTAGTACAGAATAATATTTACATCTTAATATTTACAGTATAACAAAACAATGAATTGTGTAAAACAGTAAAATACAAAGAATAAGTAAGTACACATTACAGGGCTACTATGAGGAGTTATGAGAGGAGCTACAATGGGAAGGGAGGCCTTATAATTACAAGCAGCAAAGAATACATAGTGATATCACCTGAATTAGGAAGTGGCAGGAAGGTAGGAGGACAGGCTTGAGGTGGGAACCTAAGGCCTAGGATAGTTGCAGGATATAGCAATGTGGGGCCTGAGGAAGCACTTGTGAGCAGGAAAGGAAGGGGTGACTCGAGTTTGAGGGGGAAGATTGTTCCAGATGGATGCGATTCTATAGGAGAAAGCTAGTTTCCCTGTCAAAGTGCAAACTCGTGGGAGGGTGAAGGAACAATGGCAGTTTGTACGTGACTTGTAGGGGAGGGAGTAGCAGGATTCAGGAGAGATGAAAGGTAGTAAGGAAGAGTTCCAAACCAAAATTTGAAGATGAAGGAAGAGCAGTGAGATATGAGTCTCTGAGTGAAGGATTGGAGGGATAGGGAGGAGTACAAGTCACCGTGGTGTGTCATGTGAGGGAATTAGAGGTAAAACAACAGAAAACATTGTTTGCAGAGAGACAGGTGGAAGGAGCAGTGTTGAAGACCACATCAGCATAGTCAAAGGCAGGGAGTATCCATTTTACCAGCAGGTCACACTGGACAGAGATGGGGAGGCTGCCCTTATGGAGGTAGAGTAAACCAAGTTTAGGACATAAACTGGAATGCAGAGCCTTAAAGTGGGATGAAAAGTCAAGTGAGTGATCAAGCCAAACTCCTAGGTGTTTATAAACCGGGACATTATCGAGGGGAAAGTTTGGAAGGGTGTAGAAAGCTGGGGGGGGGTGCTGGCAAGCATTTGTTTGATTTACTCCTTGCACTGTATGTCTTCTTGCTATCCATACTTACTGTCTTTACACTTATAACTTTTAAACTCTTTCTGTTCAGTACCACTTGTATAGTCTGGGGTCTGATTATCTTAAGGCTCAGCTTGCTGCATATATTAAACTGCTCTGTTTGCATAAAGCCCAGACTCCACTCCCCTCCATATTTTTCCCCTCCTTTAACCTCTATACCGGCACCCACATATGCTTCACTTTGGTTTCACCTCTCTCCCCTACTTTCCCTGGATCTGCCCTTTGACCTCCACTAACCTCTTTGTCCTGGGGCACTCCTTACCTCAGCTACATGCCTCATCTCCCTTCTCTCTCATCCCTCTCTTCTCCATGTCCAAAGGAACATTGGCTGCACTCCGTTTCCTTCATTCCTCCTGGTTCCCTTGAGAGGCACTAGGGAAAGCATTCCCTCCTCTCCCCACTTTACTGAAAGAAGTGGATATCATTGTGGCTTATCATCTCTCTCCTGCAACTGTTGTCCAAAAATGTGGAGTTTAACCCTTGCTACCCATTTCACACTTTTTCGCTTCACCAAAGGAATGAGTATTTTCCATTTTGATGCCCAATCCCTAAGAATGATCAGCTAAATCTGTGGAGCTTGTTAGATCTGCTTGAAGCCCTACTTGTGACTGAATCCAGGCTCTCTTCCACAGCAACAGACAGGCCATCTACTCAATCGTCCAACAAGACCATGGCAAGGGGGTAGGAGATGGTATGCCTATGTATTTTGCTGTCAACCTCTACTTGAAGTTTGCACTCAGTTCCAGGCAGCATGGGCAGAGATTGCGCACCTCAAATCACATATTTAGGAGTAAATATATTATAAGACCTGCCCACCATTTCCCCAACATCCAACTGAAGTACCTCAACCACAGAGGGTAGTTGGTCTGGGAGGATGGCAGGTGGTTAGGAGGGGCAAATCGGGTGCCCCATCCCTCAATGCTCTCCAATGTATCACCTCCATAAACCATATAAAAACTACAAACAGGTATCTGCCTCTGTCTCTGAAATCAAACAATGGGGTACGGGACACTGCAGGGTAGGATGCTGAAGCACAGAAGCTAGCACAACAAAACTCACAAAACAGGGACCAAAGCAAAAACAGCAAAAAGGAAATCTGAAACAATTCTGATCATAGGAGACTCCATGATTTGGGGGACTCCATGATTTGGGGAGTTGATACCTACCTGCAGCCGAGGGTAATGGTCAGATGTCTTCCAGGTACGTCAGCATGGAGAGACACTGACTGCATTGCTAAAATCATGCAGGAAGTGGGAGAAAACATTGACATCCTGGTACACAGAGGGACTAACGATCTCCCCAGGCAGTCAGTTGTGGAGACCAAGAAACACCTGACCAGGCTGGGAGACAAATTGTCATCCATTTCATCTGGCATCTCCTTCTCTGAGATCCTGCCAGTCTGGAAGAGGGGGCAGACAGATGGAAGGTCAAAGAAGGGGAGATAGGGGAGCTAAACATGTGGCTCAAGGGCTGGTGCCAGGAAAAAAGACACACATTTGTAGGTAACTGGCAACAGTTTAGGGAGCAAAAGTTCTTTAAATTTGAGAGACTGCTTCTGACTAAGGAGGGATTTAGTGCATTGGAGCAGAAGTTTGATGTCTTTGCAGAATATTTAAACTAGCAAATGGGGAGAGGGGTGCAATACCCGATACATCGAATGGGAAGAACACCCCTCCCCCCAGCTAGTGATCAAACAGGAGTTCAGCATGATTGTAGTTCATCTGCATCACCAGGTAAGGAAAAAGGTCCGACTCCCCATACAATGTACTGGGGAAATGCCAGACCTCACCCAACAACTGACACACTGAAATCTGAGCAATGGAAAATCACGTACACAAATGCCCGCACTTTTGGAAACAAGACCCTAGACCTGCAGGCACTAATGACAGAGGCTAAACTGGACATAGTAGCAATTAGTGAGACATGGTTCACCAGCAACCACACTCAGGAGATTTCAGTACCTGGCTATGTACTATTCAGAACAGACTGAGGTGCAAAAAGGGGGGAGGGCAGTAGCACTTTATGTCAATGAAAATATCAAAGCTACAGAAATTCAGAATACACATAAGGAGCCAGAACTGTGGATCACCCTGGATACAGGAAATTGGACAGCCAGACAAACTGGGGTTGTCTACAGGCCTCCAGATTGGGGGGGGCACAGACACATTACTGTTAGAAGATATACAAAAAATGACAGCTAACAGGGAGGTACTGATAATGGGAGACTTCAACATGCCAGATACAGATTGGTCAGTACCAGCAGGAATATCTGCCAGAACTAGATACATAGAGGATTCCCTGCAGGGGGAGGGCATCAAACAACTGGTACAACAGCCCACAAGAGACAGGGCTTTCCTAGAAATACTACTGACTAACAGGGAAAGGATCACAGATCTCCAGGTAGAAGGTCACCTTGGGGCCAGTGATCATCACATGGTATGGTTCAGTTTGGCCACTAGAACTAAATCATCCCATTCCAAGGCAAAACTATGAGATTTCAAAGGAGCTAACTTTGATAAGATGGCCAACAGAGTTGAGCTAACCCTGGCAAGAAGAAATACAGATGAGGGGGTACAGGCAAAGTGAAGAAGCATTAAGGATGCAATACTTGAAGCAACATCACATTGTGTTAGAGAGAAAAGCAAGAGAAAAATAAGGAGGAAACCACTTTGGTTTTAAAAAAACAGTAGCAGAAAAGGTCAGAGCCAAAAGGCTGACCTTCAGGAAATATAAGGGAAAGCAGCAGGATGAAGATAGAGAGGCATACCAAACTGCCCTAAGGGAAGCAGGGAAGGCAGTAAGGCAGGCAAAGGCCCAAACCAAGGAAACACTAGCATGGACAGTAAAAGAAGGTGACAAGACTTTCTATAGATACATTAGTGAAAGTAGAAAGTCCAGAGAGGGTATTGATAAGATCAAAGGTAATGGGGAGAGTATGTGGAGGAGGACCAAGGAAAAGCATCTATCCTAAATAGATACTTCTGCTCAGTAGTTACTGAGGAAAAGGTAGGGCAGGGCCCACAGCTCAGCACCATGGACACAGGGGGGAGGGAGGTGTGCAGCAGTCCCTGCACACTAGAAAGGGTCCTACAAGAGCTTGCTAAGCTCAGGGTGGACAAGGCAATGGGACCTGATGGCATACATCCCAGGGTACTTAAGGAGCTAAAGGAGGAACTAGCAGAGCCATTAGCAGAATTGTTTAGTGAGTCTCTGAGCACAGGAGAGGTCCCAGAAGACTGGAGGAGGGCTCATGTGATCCCACTCCATAAAAGCGGTAGCAGGGAGGAGGCGGGGAACTACAGACCAGTCAGTCTTACCTCAGTAGGGGGCAATATTATGGAGGCACTCCTTAAGGAAAGGATAGTGCAACAACTGGAGTCCATAGGAGAACAGGATCCAAGAAAGCATGGGTTTACAACAGGAAGGTTCTGTTAAACTAATCTCATGGATTTCTTTGACTGGGTAACCAGAGTGGTGGACCAAGAGGGTGCAGATGATGTCACCTACATTGACTTCAGCAAAGCTTTCACTACTGTTCCACATAGAAGATTGATTAATAAGCTGGGCAGGCTCGGGGTGGGTCAAAAGTTGGTCAATTGAGTGGCAAACTGGTTGGTGGACAGAAAATAGAGATCGATGGCAAACGATATGCAGTCAGAAGAGATACAAGTCACAAGTGGGGTGCCTCAGGGATCAGTCCTGGGGCCAGTCCTCTTCAATATTTTCATCAGTGACATTGCAAATGGTCTGGAGGGTAAGGTTTCATGCTAGGGTAGTTAGACAGGAGAAGACTACATGCCCATAAAACCTGTCTCCCGCTATTGCGGGCTTTTATTACCTGATGTCCAATAAGTATGTCTCTAATCCATCTTAAATTCTTTTAAACTTCTAGCATCTACCACTTCCTCTGGTAGCTGATTCCAAACTCCTACAGTCCTATAGGTAAAGAAACCTCTTCTCCTATTGTTATGACTGTGGAACATTTGTATTTGCTGTTTATGACATCTTAGTCTATTTATTTATTTATTTGTATAATCAGATTTGCAACCTTTGAGCCAGGCGCTTCATTTTCAAAGGTACCTCGTCAAAGAAAGAACATACAATGCAACATATTTACAGAATTCAAACACACAGTGACATATTACACAGTAGTTTTATACAGCATTTCTCATACAATTAGCAGTTTGCAACATTTCAGTGTAACAGCTTTAATACAAGTGTATTCCAACAGAGAGGTGTGAGGCCAGGAGGGAGTGGGGGGGAGGAGAATGAAGAGGGGGATTTTAGCCCGGCGGGCTTCATCAGGTGCATAGCGAAGACTGTGAAGCATCAGCTAGAGGCAGGTGCAACTGCAGGTGTTAAACAGTAGGCTCTGAAGGGCGGCTTTGAAGGAGGCAATATTTGGAGTGTTGAAGATGGTTGCAGGGGAGGGAGTTAAACCAGAAAGGGTCTCTGTAGCAGAATGTCTTCTGTGCCAGGGTGGTCCTAGTTCTTGGAACTAGAAGGGTGGCTTTGTCAATGGCTCAGGTAGAGATTGTGGAGGGGTTAAGATGGATGGAGGCAGTCACCCCAGGTGGGGAAAGCCCGATCAGATTTTTCTTAGTTAGAAGGCAGGTTTGGTAGCAGAGTCATTCGTCGAGGTTAAGGAGATTGGCCATGTCATAGAGCTGACATGTGTGGGTAAGACTGGGGGCCCCAGTCATTAGTCTGCAAGCCTTGTTTAGGGTTAGGCAAATTTTGTTGAGGGCAGTGGTGTCAGCAGCACCATAAACCCGCAGGCCATAATCCACAAGGGACAGTACTGATGATGTAACGGCACATTGGAGAGCATTAGGTGGAAGGCAGTCCTTGTGGTGGTAGAGGATGCCAAGCCAGGAGTTAGTGGTGGATGCATGGGCATTAATGTGGGCGTGAAAGGTGAGGGCTGAGTCGAAGGTGACCCCAAGGTATTTGTAGGAGCAAACTTGTTCAGGCAGTTGCAGTGTGCTCGGGAGGGCATGGAGTGGGTTGCTGCTAGCTTTGTTTTGGTGGTGGGCAAAGAACATTGGCTTTCTTTCCTTGAGATTGATGACAAGTCTGTGCTCCTTAAACCAGTTTTCAGCAGCATTGAAGGAGTGTTGGAGAGAGTCCTGGAGGGAGGTGGGGTTTTGGTGGGTGGCAAAAATAACGGCATTATTGGCATACATAAGGATATTGCCAGAGCAGGCACCAGGCAGGGTGTTGAGATAGGGACTAAAAAGTAGGGGGGCTCAGGATGGAGCCCTGGGGGACTCCAGAGTGGATAGGATGGCTTTCCTAGAGCATCCCATTGATTCTGACACACTGGGAATGAGTTGATCGGTAGCTTGAGCACCAAGTAAGGGGGCCAGCAGAGAAACTGGTGTGGTAGAGGGCATCTAGTAGGAAAGGGTGGGAGACAGTGTCGAAGGCCTTAGAGAGGTCGACGAACAGTGCACCAGCTGGGGAGCCAGAGTCAAGGGAGGAGTGCAGGAAGTTGGAGAACTCCATTAATGC
Source organism: Neoceratodus forsteri (assembly GCA_016271365.2). Classification (NCBI taxonomy): domain Eukaryota; kingdom Metazoa; phylum Chordata; order Ceratodontiformes; family Ceratodontidae; genus Neoceratodus; species Neoceratodus forsteri. The sequence goes on along the minus strand of CM028130.1, from coordinate 38,402,256 downwards.
TGTGCCAGTGCTGTGTCCAGCATGTAGACCATGCTGCTCCAGGCACAGGATGTTGTGCTTTGCAGGTATTCAGTAAGTTGATTGGCCACCACTTTTTCTAAGGCTTTGGGGGGGGAGGATGGAGATTGGTTGATAGTTGCATGGGAAGGACCTATTGCCCTCTTTATGAACTGGCATGACTATAGCAGTCTTCCACACAGTGGGAAATTGCCCCAGACAAAGCAACCAGTTTAGTAGGCTGGTGAGGGGGACAAGGACATCATCCAGGACTAGACAGAGTATTTTGGGGTCCAGAGAGTCACTGCTAGGACTGTTGCTATTTAAAGCTTTAAGCAGGAGAGGTCTGGCTTCCTGGGCAGATACTTTGTGTAGGTAGAACCAGGGGTGTTGAAGTACTGGGGTGGTAGGCTGGGGGGTTGGAACTAAGAAGTTTCTGGGGAGGACAGAGCTAAGGTCGGTAAAGGAGGAAAGTTAAGGCAGTTGGCAATGCTAGCTGGGTCGGTAGAGGTAGAGCCATTAATAGTAAGTTGAGATGGGGGAGCAAGATTTCTCATTTGGCTCTTTAATATTGTCCCAGAAGGTCTGGGCACACCCCCAAGAGGAGGTGAGGGTGGCCTGGTAGTGTTCTGCCTTGGCTTTACGGATGTCCCATGTGTACCTGTTGCATGCAGCATTGTAGGCCTGTCTGTCAGCCATCTGGCTGGTCTCTGTGGCTAGGTGCCAGGAGTTTTCCCAATTTCTGAGCTTTCGGCGTAGGGCAGGGATAACCCAAGGTGTGTTTTGCTTTTTGGAGCAGAGTTTGGTGAAGGTGCAAAGAGATCACATGCCGTGTCTATTCTTGTTGTCACATATTCTTATACTCATGATATTACTTAGTTCCCGGCCCCTGATAATTTTATACATTTGTAGCATGTCACCTCTTATTCTTCTCCTCTCCAGTGGATACATGTTAAGGCTTACCAATATCTCCTCATATGCAAGACCCTTAAGTCCCTTCACCATTTTGGTCTTTCTGTGTTGGCCCCTCTCCAGTCTATAAACATCCCTTTTCAGTGTGGACTCCAAACTACCAAACAATAATCCAGATGGAGCCTCACATAAGATGTATTTATTTTCCTAATGAAAGTTGCATCTCTAGAAACAAAAGCATTTTTTATATACAGCTTATTATCATTTTTTTTAACTATTTTTGTACAATGTTTATCACAGTGAAATTTCTTGTTAATTAATACCCCAGGTCGTTTTCACTCTCCACCTTTTTAATTTTGTTGCCCGTAAGTGTATAATCATTCAATTTATTGTGTTTTCCCACATGTAGGATTACACATTTGTTCATATTAGAACTCATACAATTTTTAGTAGCCCATGTTTCGCATGTTAAAAGATCTTTTTGGAGGTTATCTATTTGAGTATTTGTATGCACCACTGCTCCCAGCTTTGAATCATCGGCAAATTTCACAGGCCAATTCATTATGTTGTTATCAAGATCTGATATAAATAAATTAAACAACACCGGTCCCAGGACAGAGCCCTGTGGTACCCCACTGCTGACCCTCCTTGTTCCTGATGTACTGCCTCTAATTCTTACAACTTAAGTTCTATTGTAAAGCCAGTTATTGATCCATACTATTATTGCGTTCTGGATTTTCGATGACACTTGTTTGTTTAGTATACATTTATGGGGTACTTTATCATAAGCCTTTTCAAAGTCCAGAAAAATAACACCCACTGGTTGGTTGTTTGACATTGCTTGACTAACTGTTTCATAGAAGGCTAACATGTTTGTTTTGAATGGCCTGCCCCTTCTAAAGCCATGCTGATTTTGATTGCAAAATGAGTTTCTATGTAGTTCTGTTTCTAATCTATCCTTAATGATGGTTTCCATTACTTTACATAAAATGTAAGTAAGACTGATAGGTCTGTAGTTAGTGGGATTTGTTTTGTGACCCTTTTTAAATATTGTAACTATTGTGGCTTTCATCCAGTCCTCCAGTATCTCTCCAGTCTCCAATGATTTTGTAAATAGGGAGGCCAAGGGGAACGCTATTTGTATCCTTATCTCCTTCAATAACCTTGCACATAGTCCATCAGGTCCTGCTGATTTATAAATATTAAATTTGTTTAATTGATCTGTCACCTTTTCGGCTGTTATATTCAGATTCCTTGTCGGACCACTACAAAACTCAGAAGCTATAGTTATATCTATATTGTTTTTATTTTTTTGATAGACTGAAGCAAAGAAGTCATTTAATACTTTGGCGATACATTCTGGTTTGTCTGTTTGCAGATGACACCAAGATCTGCAACAGAGCAGATGATTCAGATGTTGTGGGCAGAATGAGAAGAGACCTGGATAAATTGGAAAAATGGTCAGAAGAGTAACAGCTGGGGTTAAATGCAAAGAAGTGCAAGATCATGCACATAGGGAAGAGAAACCCTGGAGCCACCTAAAGGTTGTGAGAGGAGCTGTTTGGCAATCACAAGGGTCGAAAGAGACTTGGGCATCATCATTATAGATGACCTGAAATCATCCAAGCAGACCAATGAATCAATAGGTGAGGCTAGCGGGATGTTGGGGTGTATTAATAGGGGTATCACAAGTCATAAGAGTGAGGAAATAATCCCGCTTTACAAGACACTGGTTAGGCGCCATCTGGAGTACTGTGTGCAGTACTGGAGGCCGCATCTGCACAAGAACATTAACAAAACGGAGGCATTTCAGAGAAGGTCAACTAAAATGGTGCAGGGACTGCATCAGAAAACATATGAGGACAGATTAACAGAGTTCATTATGTATACTCTAGAGCAAAGGAGGGAGAGAGGTGATATGATCAAAATATTCCAACATCTTAACGGCAGTAATTAGGTGAAAGAATCTAACATGTTTCAATACAAAAAAACTAACAGAACAAGTGGACACAGCATGAAATTAGAGGGAGGCCAATTAAGGGGTAATGTGAGGATGTTCTTTTTCACATAAAGGGTGGTGGATGCACTGAACAATATGAATAGCAGATTGGTCAACAAATGAGCCCACTCACCAAATGTTTTATAATTCTGCACTATAGTTCATTTATTTAGTGAAACAAATTAAAGTGGTGTTCTTATGTCATACATTTTGGATCTATACATCCTTCATCAGTGAAACACAGTTTATATTTTAGTTTATTATTATTTCAGAAGACACCTTTGAGTCAAGTCTCTTTTACAAAGGTTCCACGTCGGGGAAACAATACAGAACATAGTGAGGACAATAACAAGTACAGTAGTTTCAAGCAGTCATAGGCTTTGTCGGGTACATTAAAGCTTTCATATGGAATTACTGTAATATGAACAATGGTTCACAGTATGTATGCTATACTCATATGCTCATATGCTCATACTGTAAATATAAACAAAAATCTAAATGTAAGCACATTTATTTTTAAAAGTTTGCCAAATAGTATATTATTTACAAAAGATTCCAGTTCCTCACCAGGTTTATGGTCCCCACCAAGTACAATGTCTTTATCATCTAAAAGGGTAAATTAAAATCAGAAAAAAAACATTTTGTTCAATGAGATATCCTGAACCTGTATCATTGTGACTCAATGAATTATTAATATCAAATTACTATAAATGTTGTATACTACATACCAGTTTTCATGAAATGCTTACTTAGTAATTTAAAAATAACCATAGCAAGTTCCCAAATCAAAGTTTCACATTTCCCCTGAAATAAATATAAGATACATTCCTTAACTATAACCTTATTTTACTGAACATCCCCTAACCAGGTTTAACTTGATATTTCATTTCGTATCCATGGCTTTAGCTCATTTGTGACATAAAACATTGTTCCTTTTAACATTAATCCATGTAAATTGATATTCATGAAAATTTCACCCAAAGAAAAATGTTGTACCTCAGTGTGAGATTCGGGAGCTTTTAATCCTTTTAGTTCTCTATAGATAGAAGTGGTTCATTTTAATATCGAGTCACCTTCCAATTTTGAGCCAGAAAAACTATAAAAAAAAAAAAAAAAAAAACAATGTCTTCAAAAGGTTTGGAGCTCTGAATTTACTTACTTTCAAATGTTGAAAACATGTCACCGGGCCTCTGCTCTCTCTTTATTAGAGATCATGGGTGTAGCCAGGCATACTCCAAGTACTCCATGGTGTACAGTTTTATTTAAGGGGGGTAGCAAATAGACTCTGAACTGCTTCCTTTTTGCATGAAAACTAAAAGAAAATGCTGAACCATTCTGAAATTTTATTCATAGGAATTGAAACTAGAAGGACTGGTCAATGTCATTGCATCCCAAGGACAATACAACTTTACAGGGTCTGGGCTGGTATGTGGCTGTCTTAGGGAGCGATGCATGGCATTTGCATTTACCCATGCATGGGGGGGTAGCACAACAGCACACCCTAACGGGGGGGGGTAGCAGTGCATCCACTTGGTGTGCAAATCTGAAATCCCTGGCTACACCCCTGTTAGAGATACAGTTGGCATCTTGTGCAGTCCTTCTATACTGGTCTGTGCATGAGGAAGAATCAGGCGCGCATGGCTGTGAGTCTGTGTCAGCTGACAAACTCCAAAGCACTGTGATTATAAGCTCCTGAATCTCACACTGAGGTACAGCGTTTTTCTTTGGGTGAAATTTTCATGAATGTCAGTTTACATGGATTAACGCTAAAAGGAATAAAGTTTTATGTTAAAAATTAGCTATAGCCATGGATACAAAATGAAATGTCAAGCTAAACCTAGTTAGGGAAAATTCAGTAAAATAAGGTTATACTTAAGGAATGTATCTTATATTTATTTCAGGGGAAACATGTGAAACTTTGATTTGGGAACTTGCTATGGTTACTTTTAAATGACAAAGTAAACATTTCATGAAAACTGGTATGTAGTATGCAACATTTATGGTGATTTAATATTAATAATTGAGTCACAATGATACAGGTTCAGGATATCTTGCTGAACAAAATGTTCTTTCTGATTTTAATTTACCCTTTTAGTTGATAAAGACATTGTACTAGGTGGGGACCATAAATCTGGTGAGGAGCTGGAATCTTTTGTAAATACAATACTATTTGGAAAATTTTGGAAAATGAATGTGCTTACATTTGGATTTTGTTTATATTTACAGTATGGGGATATGAGCATTTCTGTTTTACTGATGAATGATGAATAGATCTAAAATGTATGACAGAAGAGCACTACTCTCTTAAGCACTTTCATTTGTTTCACTTAATAAATGAACTATAGTGCAGAATCATAAAACATTTTGTGAGTGGGATAATTTGTTAACCAATCTATTATTCAGATATGATCTGCTATGACTGATTCTGGGCTACTTCCACTTAAAAAACAAATTCTTTATACCGAGGTTGGCTGAGCTAGACTTTTCCCAAGCATTTGGATTCATGGAACAGCCTACGTCAGGAACTGGTGGGTATGAATACAGTGCAGGGCTTCAGACAGGCATGGGATAGGCATAAGGAAGCAATACAGATCAGTATGAATAGACAGGCCATTGACAGAGTACAGGCCTATGGCACATTCGTAAGGTAGAAAAAATGGGCAGACTGGATGGTCCTTACGGTCTTTATCTGCTGTCAGCTTCTATGTTTCTACTCACTTCACCCATGATGTACCGCTGGGAAGGCTCGTCTTAACCCTCTTCTCCCCTCCCATCTTCACTGGGGCTCCTCCTGCCCCCGACATTAACATCACGTAAACCTCTCTGGAGGTTCCATGTTAGAGGCTTCCATCTCCCTGGGTTTCAACACATTTCATCACCTGCCAGAAAGCCAGCTAGGCAATATATGTACAAAAGCCTTTAGACTGGCAACAGCAGAATATTTTGCTTCCAACCTCCTCGATCATCTTTACTGTGCCTTGAAATCTTGGAAGATGCTCCACTCCCTATTCAATCCTCAGTTCAAAGAAAACATCAAGACTGTAAGAAGTTCAAAACTTTTCCAACCAAGCCTTTTTTTGAAGTTCTGAGGAAGTCACTGTGCAACCTTCCGATAAGTAGTTTTGTAAGACTGACATCATGACAAAAGAGTATTTGCCGTGGCCTCATTAGGCTTACATATTGCAAGCTACCTTTGCTCATAGTTTGAGGTGTGAGTATTCCCTAGGGAACAAGCTTTGGAAGATGGTGGAGAACTTGCCAGAGTCCTTGTCAAAGCAGGACCTCCATAATTTCTAGCATTAAATTGATATGGGCTCTCATCCTCAGCCTTGAGAATGTACTCACCATGACAGACCATGGCCTGTTAACCTCTGCCATCTTCGTGGACCTTAGCAGGGCATTTGGGACTGTTGCACGTTCATTTTCCTTGCTAAATCAGCTGAGGCTGACTTATCTCCATTTGGTAGACTCTAGTTGGTTATGATATTTGGTTCCATGTCTCCCTCCACTAAAAAAAATGTTAAATAACCCACATTGGGAAAAGGTACCAAAGAGTGCAACATGAAATGGGAGGGATTTTTTTTTTTGTTGTTTAACCAGGAGTAGCACACTAAGCTGAAAGCTTTTTTACAGGAGTGACCTGGGAGCACAGGGAAGTTAAGTGACTTGCTCAGGGTCACACAGTATCCAAGTGGAAGCTGTGGGATTCAAACCCAGGTCTGGCCTGCTGGATGTCACCTGATTTGCAGCTCAGAGCCTTAAACCACTTAAACCACTCTGCTATACTGCTAATTAGCACTTCAGAAGAGAAGGATTTAAGCGTGATCATATCAGAGATCCTAAAAATGTCTGAACACTGCAGCAGGACAATAAGCAAAGCAAACAGAATGCTGGGATGCATAAGGAGAGACATATTTAGTAGATGTTGGGTGGTGATCCTCCCTCTGTACAGGCTACTGGTGTGATCGCACATGGAATACTGTGTAAGATGCTGGAACCAGACCTGAGGAAAGACTGCCACATGGTGGAGGCAACACAGTGCAGAGAAACTAAGTTGGTGTATGGGTTTGGGTATTTGACATATGAAAAGAGGCTGCAGGACTTAAACATGTGCAGCCAGGAGGAAAGGAGGGAAGGGGTGTCATGATTAAGGCATACAAGTATCTGCATCTGATAAATAGGGTAGACACCAAGGAATGATTTTCCTTGAGTTCAAACACAGGAATGAGAGGGAATTCACTAAAGATGGAGGGGAGAGATTAAAAAAATGACACCCAGAAACACTTCTTTATGGAAAGGGTGGTGGATAAGTGAGAAAAGCTACCAGGGTAAGTAGTACAGGCCAAATCAATTGACAAGCAGGAATGAAACAGGCAGGAGGGTTTAGTAAGAAAAAGAGGAGAAGTCATGAGTGGAGGCCAGTGGGGAGGGAGTTAGAGTGTCCCTTAGATGCGTCCCTCTTGTGGGCTCGGCTGTAATGGGCCACCCAACCAGTGGCTCCTGCAGGAGACTAGTGGAGGCATTCTACATCATGTGAGCTACTATACACTGCTGAATGTCCCAGCCACCAGGATGCCGCTGTGGCAGTATGATTGTGGGAGGTGCCCCAGAAAAAGCAGAAAATTGACTGCTCAGCTGACCAGATCATGTCCACCATGTTTCTCCTGTACCGTAACCTCTCACAGTGCCCTCTTTGATCCCCTTAGCACCCCCCCACATTCCTGACCAAGCCAACAGAACTCTTTCTCCCCTTCTCTGCCCTTCGCGGGGGAATAGGACCACTTGGCAGGGATGCACCCAGTCTACTGAGAGGTGGGACCAATGAGGACAAAGTGGATGGCAATAGGGGATGGCCCAGCAAGGAGGAGGTTAAACAATGTGTGGCCTGAAGGAGTGTCTGGTTTGGGGGCAGGATAGGAGCAATAAAAGGAGGGGAAGTAACAATGTAGACGATTGTGACAGGTGCAAGGTAGAATAGTTAGGTGGGGTGGGCAGACTGCATTTGCTGTATCTATGCATTCCTATCTGGTCAGTTGCTCACCAAGGTTGATTCCTGGGCCCCATTCCTTACTCGATGCACTTCATTGACCTTTTTTAACTCCTACATATTTTCCTATTTTCACATGTATGCAGATAACATGGTTTTGTTCATTAGCAGCCCTCTGGTCTCCAGCTTGACTTCGACAATGTTTATCTCTGGATGTGTGCTAACCACCTCACCCTAAATGCCACAAAGATGGTCTCCATAACCTTCAACACCAGGCAGGGGTTAGCCAATCTCCCCCTCCCCTTCCCCCACTGCTCACAACCCTAGACAGCTCCCAGCTAAAGGAAGTCACCTCCTTAAGTTATCTCAGTTTTTGCACCTACTGGATGTAGATGCAATCCATTCAAAACTCCTCCCCAAGCCTGTTGTGATTTATTGACGCGGACATTGTATTCCCCCTCTGCCTGCTGGGAAATGGTGTTTAAAATGATTCCGTGGTATTTAAATATGGGATTGGGGGTTACAGAGCAGCCTCCACTGCCACCTTCTAACATACTAACATACTAAAATGCCAGCAGAATAGGCCTAACGGTCTTTCGTGTCTGCTCGTTTGGTCAGCCCCCACCCTGGGTGCTGACCTTGCTGTCCCCCTCACCTTCTCTGGCTTCTCCCTTCCCAGTTCCGGATATTCTTGCTGCATTGGATTTTGCTTCCAGAACCCTTCCCCTGTACCTGTCCCACCCCCTCTTGAACCCCTCCACTGTCTCTGCCTCCACTAGCCCCCTAGGCAGTGCATTCCATGGCTCCACCACCCTCTCAGTGAAGTAGCACCTCCTCCTTTCTCCCCTGAATCTTCCCCCCTCCAGCTTCCACCCATGCCCTCTAGTGGCCCCCTCCTCCTTCCTTCGAAACACCCTGACTGTTCATCCCCTATTTACCCTCTTCGTGACCTGAAGACCTCTATCATGTCCCCGGTCCCTTCTCTCTTCCAATGTGTACATATTTAGCTCTTCGATCCTCTCTCCTCATAGGTCCTGTCCCCAAGCCCCAAATCATTTTGTTGCCCTCCTCTGGACCCTCTCCAGGAGGTTAATGTCCCTCTTTAAGTGTGGCCTCCAAAACTGCACGCAGTACTCAAGTTATGCCTCACCAAGCAAGTTATACAGAAGGAATATCACTTCCTCCTTCTGGAGGTGATCCCCCTAGCGATGCATCCCAGCATCCTGTTGGCCTTGGCTGCTGCCTCCCACAAGTCTCAGAGTTGTTCATCTTGATCCACCACCACCCCAGGTCCCTCTCAGCCATCGAGACTTGCAGCATTCCCCCAGGGTGTACACTTGGCCTGGGTTTCTGGCCCTCAGGTGGAGTACCTTTCATTTCCCTGCATTGAACCTCAGCTTCCACTTTCTAGACCATCTCTCCAGAGCCTCCAGGTCCTGCTGTAGGGCCACCCTCCCCTCCTCCCCATCCACCACTGCCCCCAGTTTCAAGTCATCTGCAAAGAGACTCATCTCACTCCTGATTCCTGTCCTTATGTCAGATACATAGGCATTGAACAGAAAGGGCCCAAGGACTGATCCCTGTGGGACCCCACTAATGACCCTCCTTGGGGATGAGACTATCCCACCAACTACGACCCTCTGGGTCCAGTCCTGGAGCCAATTGCCTATCCATCTGATCATCTGGTTCTCCACCCCCATTTCTCCCAGCTTATCCAACAGGCCCACGTGAGGAACAGAGTCAAATGCCTTGCTGAAGTCTAGAAAGAGGACATCCACTGGTCTACCCAGGTCCAAGGCACTTCTCAAGGAACATACTTTTTATACCTGCTCAATTTTTTTTTTCATTCATAGGGATGCAGTGTGCACATATCTGGAACTCAAACAAACAGAAGTGATAAAGAAATCAGTGCCTTTCTCTCTTCTGATTGAGTACCACATGTATGTGCACTCCACACTCCTGTGAATGAAAAATGTAATTATCTGTGCTGCACCAGCTTGGACATTGCAGAAAGAATAAGGTGCTTCTGGAAGTCTCAGGATTACAGTTGCCTTGTGGTGCAGCAGGTAGCACAACTGGAATGGTATTCTGGGTGGTCAGGGTTCAAATCCTAGCTTAGGTACTTATTTATTTCTATCTTCTTTTTACCTGATTAAATATCTAGTGGTTCTAACTCATGTCTCCCCCTGCCCACCACTTTTTGTCCTCAACTGGGCTGATATTCATAATTTTCTCCCCAGTTCTGAAGTACAATCACTGCAAGTCATTTCAACACGTAATGTGTGCTGTATATTAAGTACAATCTCATATTCCTATGGTACGAACATACGAACATATGAAATTTTCTAGCAGATAAAGGCCTAGAGGTCTATCAAGTCTGCTTGAATGTGCAGCTAGCACTCCTTATTCAGCAGCTGCCCCTCCCTTTTACCCTTCCCCTCCATTGACCCTCCCCCTTGTCCTGTCCCATCCCCTTTTGAAGCAGTTCACTGTTCTACTGGATAACATTTCAGCAGGTAACGCATTCCACCCAGCCACCACCCTCTCTGTAAAAAAGTGCCTCCTCATCTCCCTACTGAACCTTCCTCTCTCCAGTCTCATATCATGGCCCTTGGTGTCCCTCCCCTCCCTTACTTTGAACAGCCTCTCTGTACCTGTCTTGTTTATTCCTTTCATGTACTTAAAGGTTTCAATCATGTCCCCCTTTCCCTCCTCTCCTCCAGTGAGTACATGTTCAATTCCCTCAGCCACCTCTCGTATGATAAGTCCCCAGCCCCTTTATCATCTTTGTCGCCCTATGCTGCACCCTTTCCAGTAACTTAATGTCTCTCTTCAGATACGGGTGCCAGTACTGCACGCAGTACTCCAGGTGCAGTCTAACTAATGACCTATACAGTGGCAGAATATGAAAATTACGTACCTACCGTAATTCTTGATCTTCTCTTGTATCTTCACCATTCATTACTGCTTGGGTGTAAGCGGGCCGTTCCCACATCAGGAAACTTTTTTTTTTTTTTTTAGGTTGGCTCCAACCTGTGCCACTCCTCGAGGGCGACGCATTGCATCATGCGCGAGGAGTGGCCGTTAGCAGCCACAGACTCCTCCTCCATCTCAGTTCTGTTAGCCGGAGAGGCAAAATAAAGTGTGAGAAAAAGAGAAAGCGAGGCAAGCTAGCCAAGGGATAGCAAAGGAAGGAAATAAACTGAAAAAGGAATAAGCCGATGGAGAATAGACAAAGGAGAGAGAATTCCTGCCCTAAGGGATCGCAGGGCCTCCTTTCTGGGGCAGCTCTAGGGAGGAACAGAGAGAGAGAAAAGGGAAGGAGAAAGAAGGAATGACGAAGCAGAGAGAAAGAAAAGAGTGGCATGTTGAGAGGCAATAGTGCCCACCGAGTACTTTGTTGGTTGAGAGGCTTGCTACCCTCGATTAATGAGGGGACAAGAACTCTGCTTGGTAGGGCTTGAAGAGAAGGTTCACCGAACCCACTAGACAGACCAAGGGAGGGCAGAGCCTCTGGACTCTCAACATGCCAAGTCTCTTCATCCTAGTTGAGGGCTCCTGGACTGATTGAGCAGAACCTGTTCTGGAAGAGCGCCCATCTAAGAAGAGGACTAAGTTTCAAGCAGCTTGATAAGAGCTACTCTAGAAGAGTACAGGAAGAAAACTGAGCCTTCTCGAAGGCAGTTTGTAAGAAAATATAGAAAGACTCAATTGGACTTGCTATGTCAAGGCAGATAGAGACTTGAAGCTGACAAGCTAGCCAGCAGCTGTAGGCTTTTTCTTGAAGTAATGCCTGCCAGGATCCTAGCAAAAGGTATTGAGGCAGAGCATGGCCACTCAGGCTGTGAGGCAACATGACCTGAGAGCAAGCGACTGCACTATAGAGCAGTCCCAAAGAGTTCCCCAGAATTAAGGAAAATTTTTGTAACCGTACTCATTCCTCTTCACCTTAGAAAAAGAAAGAGGGGTTCCAGGGTTTAGTAATTAATTAGCAGTTGTTTCTTGGGACTATACTAACTGCACAGATAGTATTACACAGAGTCCCTAGAAGTGCCTCGCCTGTCAACACGGCGGTGCAAGAGTCGTGCACCTCCCTCATGACCCAGCACTTCTACAAGCAAATGCCAATGAATCTTAGAGTAAAGTAATCCCTGGGATCCATTCAATAAGAATGGGAAAAACGGAAAATGTGTTTTTTTTCTTTTTTTTTTATTATTATTTATTTATTTGGCATAAAGGCCAAGAAGTGAGAGGAACGAGACGGGAGGGGGAGACGCCACAGAAGGAGGCCACTGAGGGGAAGGTGGGTGGGTATCAGTAATGAATGGTGAAGATACAAGAGAAGATCAAGAATTACGGTAGGTACGTAATTTTCATATTTTCCCTTGTCAATCTTCACCATTCATTACGCTGGTGAGTATTAAGCCCCTTCCCCTAGAAGGGGAAGGGTAGAACCCTGAGGGAACAAGACCCCAGCCTCCTGTTGGTGAGAAACAGAGGGAGACCCTGGCTAGTAGAGAAAAGCCTGTGTAGAGAAGAGCTAGGAGGTGTCTCGAGGACGGGAGATGGAGGAAGCCCTGCAAAAGTCTCTAGCTCTGGAGGAAAAGAGAGGTCCCTGAAAGCGGGCGCATCACCCTCCGGGCCAGGGTGACAACCTTGATAGACTGAAGCCATGCCGTCCGCTTAATGCAGATCGCTGTCCCCACAAGCCTGAAGCCACCTCATTGGCGTCGTAAGATGCCCTTGCTTGGTGTCTTGCCAGCTCCAGGCCTATAGCGGAGAGGGCAACAACTTGTCTGGTTTGCTCCGTATCAGGCATTGATGCTAGGAGCTGAGACAGCATCAACCACAGATGCCGATTATAGGCAGCGTGGTGAGCCTGATGAGATGTGATACAAGCCACCGCTTACGAGAAGAGAGAACACTCTCAGCCCCCACCAGTCTGAACTGCCAGAGGGAATCCCGGATCTGGTGGGGCGTGCCATTCGCCGCGCTCGGAAGGAGTCTCTAGGGTACACCAAGCCTGAAGGCGGGTTGTGAAGCCCAGCAGGATTCCGAGGGGCACAATACCCACGACAGCAGTCAGCCGGGGCTGGAGAAAGGGCGGCTGGCGACTGCCAGAGGACGGATAGGCGCCTCCTGGAAGGATAGGCCAGGAAGGTACCACCAAGTGCTGGGTACTAGATTCTCCAAGGAATTCACGCGCCTCCTGTTCGGTATTGTCTCTCCTTACATAAGAGATCCGAAGGTCTCTCACCATCCTCGAAAGGAATCGCTGATATTCAGTGAAATCAGTGTCGGAAGAAAGGTGAGCAACGGGTTCCTCTCCCTCAGAGGAGGGAGACGAGGATGCTGGAGAGCTCGAATGCCCAGAGGATTCCTGCGGCGGTGGGGAGAGTCGAAAGACCCGCTCATGCATACATCTAACGTATGAGGGGAAGGCCGCTGCACAACCCCTGAACTGCTCCCAGGATAACGGACCCATAGGACCGACATGGCCCGGAAGCGGAGGGGGTGGAGGCAGAGATATAGGAGAAGGGCACCTACGAAGAGGCAAATGACCTCTGCCAGGACTCTGAAATCCGGGGAATGGAGCCCGAGCTGGCGGGATCCCGGACAGCAAACCAGGCCGAAGACGGAACCCTGAGGAAGCGAAGCCTGGAAGAGCCCAGGGGGAGAACCTCCCCTGTGACGAACCCGGGACTGCATGGTTCCAGAAGGGCAGCCCACAGCAATGCCACCAGAGGGCACCCTAGAGCCCAGGAGGGAAGGGCGGGGTTCAGCGCTACGGCTCCTAGCCACCCCACCAGAGGTGGCCGACAGAGACCGGGGCTCTGCCCCCCTGCCCCTCAACCCCTCGGACTCTGAGAGAGCCCTCCTCCTCGACTGTGGAGTTCCTGCACCCCCAGAGAGCGCCCAGCACCCGGAGGGCTGCTGTCACAGTCCCCGGGAGGGGAGCTCTTCTAGTCCCACCACATCAGCCCTCTGGGACTCAGGAGCCCACCCCTAGCAGACAGCCCTCAGGGGAGGATGGAGGGACAGTGGGAGAGACCCACCGCACCCTGGCACTCCATGCCACGGAGACCCCGACTCCGAGGTGAGGGTGCCAGGATGGGTCCACATCCAGTCATTGGCTTCAAAGAAGATGAGACCAGCAGGACCTCGTGCATTGGCAACTCGGGGTCCCGAGGCAATGGCACCGCTGAACGTGGCTGGTGCCAGAGCGGCTGGGCGACCCCACACACCCCGACAGCCAGACCCGTCCCTACCCCTCTTGTCACCAGCGAGGCTCACGGTGTCGCCCCGCGCCGGAACTCGACCCGCGCCTGGAGGAAGAAACCGCCCATGGTGCCGGAATGGTGCCGGGGCCAGAGGGCTAATTTGCGGTGCCGTCGATTACCGGCACTGCAACGTGCGGATCCGAAATGGTGCCGGAGGGCGCTAGGGTCTACCGTGTCCGCCCAGAAATCATGGGCCTCGAAGACTGGGGAGTCTGCACCTCCGAGGAGGTGACTGCCGAGGCGGGTAGCTACTGCTGCGCCCGGGAGGGTCCGGCGTTCCCTGACACCACGAAGAAGCTTCCTCTTCAGCAAGAGAAGAGGAGGAAGCCTCCTCCGCGGACCGTATAGGCCCAGGAGGGGACCCAGGGAAAGGGCCTAGAGACCTTACCTGGGAATCCCTGGAGCAACGCCGTCCCCCGAAAGTCGGCGGGGCCTTGCCGAGCTTGAACGCGCTGACTTCGAGGACACGACGGTCCACGGAGAAACAAGCGTCGCACGCGTCCATGTCATGGTTGGGTCCCAGGCAACTGAGACATACATCATGCCGGTCCGAGACGGAAAAATGCCGGCCACAGGAGCACTTCCGGCCCGCATAGGGGACGAGCCCGCTTGAATAACGCTTTGCTCCAGAACCGGACATAATGCGAAACAATTAAGAAAAACAGTAGGAAAAACACTCAGCGCTGTGAAAACAATAAAGCGGTCTTACGAGTATGGCATCGAATGCAGACTGAGGCGACAACGAGGAGTGGAAAGAAAGTTTTATGTAACTCGTATACTTCGCTAACCCGGCGCAGCAGGTGCAGCCTCGACGGCGGGAGAAACAGAACTGAGATGAAGGAGGAGTCCGTGGCTGCTAGCGGCTTCCCAAGCATGACGCAATGCGTCGCTTCAAGGCGGCGCCTGCTGAGCCAACTCTAAAAAAAAAAAAAAAAAGTTTCCTGCGGGCGGGTGCGCACTCTCCGCTTACACCCAAGCAGTAATGAATGGTGAAGATTGACAAGGGAAGATCACCTCCTCGCTCCTTGAAGATATACCCCTTGCAATGCAACCCAGCATTTTGTTGGCCTTTGCAGCTGCCTTCCTACATTGTGCTGAGTTGTTCTTTGGCCCTGTAATGAGCAGCCCCAGATCCTTCTCCTCCTCTGTCTGGGCTAACTGCACTCCTCCCAACTGGTAACTCCTCCTTGGGTTCTTTATCCCAAAATGCAGCACCTTGCACTTTTTGGCATTAAACCCCAGTTGCCAGGTGTCTGACCAGGTTTCAAGCTTTGCCAGATCATCCTGCAACCCCTGCCATCCCCTAGGTCATCCACCACCGCTCTTATCTTGATATCATCAGCAAACAAACTGATCTTGCTCTTGATGTCCCGTGATATGTCTGCAATGAATATCCCAAACAATACTGGTCCCAACACTGAGCCCTGTGGTACACTGCTTGTCACTACCCTTGGATGTGAGAACTCCCAACCCACCACCACCCTCTGTTGCCTTCCCTGAAGCCAGTTCCCTAGCCATCTCACCAGCTTTGCACCCACCCCTCTGCCTACTAACTCACTTCCCAGCCTTCCATGCGGCACCGAGTCGAATGCCTTACTGAAGTTCAGATACAGGATGTCAACTGCATGGCCCCTGTCCAGTTGCTAGTTACCCAGTCATAGAACTTCACCAATTTGGTTTGGCAAGATCTGCCCCATATGAAGCCGTGCTGTCTGCAGTCCTGTAGTCTTTTGGCCTCTAGGAGGGCCATCAACCTCTCCTTCAGGATAGTCTCCATTAGCTTACCCACGATGGATGTGAGGCTCACTGGTCTGTAGTTTCCCAGTTCATTCTTGGGGCCACTCTTGTGGAGGGGCACCACATGAGCCATCCTCCAGTCCTGAGGTACGCACCCGGAATATAGTGAGGCATTAAATAGGTCTGCCAAAGGTCCTGCAAGGATCTCTGCCACTCCTTCAGTACCCTGGGGTGGATGCCATCTGGGCCTGGTGCCTGTCCACCCTCAGTGCCTTCAAACCCTCCTGAACTCTGCCCTCCATGATTTCCCCATCTGTCACCCCTCCCCTATTTCTGCCTTTCTCCCCCTTGGGTGTCACCCCTCTTCTCTTTAGTAAATACTGAGCAGAGTACTCATTTAGTGCTTCTGCCTATCGCATCTCCTGCTTCCACCCAGCACCCTCCTTCCTAATCCTTACTATGTGGTCCTTACAGCCCTTTTCTCCTGATGTACCTAAAGAGTCCTTCTCCCTTCTTAATGCCTTGTGCCATCCTGAGTTCCGTAGATGCCTTGGCTCCCCTTACTGCCCTTGTCACCTCCTTTGATTCCGTCAAGCACTCCTCCCTGTCCTTCCCCCTCCCTGTTGTCTTGTACTTCCTAAAGGCAGCTCTTTTCCACCTTACCTTTTCCATGGCCTCCTTGCTCAACCAGCTTGGTTTCTTAGCCCTAGCCTTCTTGCTGTGGGCCTTGCAGCAGGTTTTGGTTGCCTCCACTATCTCTGGCTTTATGAGCTCCCACCTCTGGTTAGTGTCCATACTAGACTGAATTCTGGCCAGGTACCCTTTTACCACTTCCCCCATCCTCCCAAAGTTAGGTCTCCTGAAGTCTAGCACTCTTATGCAGAAAGAATAAGGTGCTTCTGGAAGTCTCAGGATTACAGTTGTCTTGGTGGTGCAGCAGTTTCTTCTTCATCACTTACTGCACTTAATGTTTACATTGTGTATATGCACGATGTTCATAAATAGTTGAGGCAGTTCTGTTTGGCATTTCTCCCACTTAGTTCCTTTCACCTCTACTGTCTCTGCCACATCTTATTGTTCATTTGAGTTTGCCCCCCCAGGTAGTAATATCTTTGCTTTGTTGTTATTCTCATTCCTTGGTTAATACTTTGTACCTATTCCTGAATATTATTTCTTTATAACTGTCTACTCATGTGCGTACCAGTTCCTGTGTATTATTCCTTTATAACTGCCTACTTATGTGTACCAGTTCCTGTATATTATTCCTTTATAACTGCCTACTCATGTGCACCAGTTCCTGAATATTATTCCTTTATAACTGCCTACTCATGTGTACTTGTTCCTGTATATTGTTCCTTTATAACTGCCTACTTATGTGTACCTGTTCCTGTATATTGTTCCTTTATAACTGCCTACTTATGTGTACCAGTTCCTGTATATTATTCCTTCATAAATGCCTACTCATGTGCACCAGTTTCTGTATATTATTCCTTTATAACTGCCTACTCATGTGCACCAGTTCCTGTATATTATTCCTTTATAACTGCCTACTTATATGCACCTGTTCCTGTATATTATTCATAAATGCCTACTCACATATACCTGCTCCTGAATATTATTCCTTTATAACTGGCTACTCACGTGTACTTATAACTACCTATTCATGTGCACCTGTTCCTATATATTGTTCCTTTATAACTGTCTACTCACATGCATCTGTTCCTGTATATTGTTCCTTTATCTATGTAGTCCCATCTGGAAAGGCAAAGGCACATTCACAAGATAGAAAAAGAAATGGGCAGACTGGATGGGCCTTGCAGTCCTTATCTGCCATCAACTTCTATGTTTCTATGTTTCTCTATAACTTTCTGCTCATGTGTATCTGTTCCTGGATATTCTACCTTTATAACTGCCTATTCATGTGTGTTTGTTCCTGCATATTGTTCCTTTATAACTGCCTACTCGTGTGTACCTGTTCCTGCGTATTGTTCCTTTATAATTGCCTACTCTTGTGTACCTGTTCCTGCATATTGTTCCTTTATAACTGCCTACTCATCTGTACCTGTTCCTTCATATTGTTCCTTTATAACTGCCTACTCATCTGTACCTGTTCCTTCATATTGTTCCTTTATAACTGCCTACTCATCTGTACCTGTTCCTGCATATTGTTCCTTTATAACTGCCTACTCATCTGTACCTGTTCCTGCATATTGTTCCTTTATAACTGCCTACTCATCTGTACCTGTTCCTGCATATTTTTCCTTTATAACTGCCTACTCATCCGTACCTGTTCCTGCATATTGTTCCTTTATAACTGCCTACTCATCCGTTTCTGTTCCTGCATATTGTTCCTTTATAACTGCCTACTCATCCGTACCTGTTCCTGCATATTGTTCCTTTATAACTGCCTACTCATCCGTACCTGTTCCTGCATTGTTACTTTTTCACTGCCTACTCATCCGTACCTGTTCCTGCACATTGTTACTTTTTAACTGCCTACTCATCCGTACCTGTTCCTGCATATTGTTACTTTTTAACTGCCTACTCATCCGTACCTGTTCCTGCATATTGTCACTTTATAACTGCCTACTCATGTGTACCTGTTCCTGCATATTGTTACTTTTTAACTGCCTACTCATCTGTACCTGTTTCTGCATATTGTTACTTTATAACTGGCTACTCCTGTATATCTGTTCCTGTATATTGTTACTTTATAACTGCCTGCTCATGTGTATCTGTTCTGTATATTGTTTCTTTATAATGTCACTAATGTTGATAGCACAGAAGGGGCCAAGTTTTGTTCCTCATATACCAGTGTAATGTCTCATGTTTCTTCCTTCTCTGTTATACTTCTTTACAGCTCTTGTAAAGGATTAATTAGTTTCACATTCCACTATCCAGTTTGGCAACCTGCTCCATAGATTCACCACACGTTGGCTAAAAAATGTACTGTCTTTTAGTAGCCTTAAATTTAGTTACCTTTATATACTTGGAATGACCTCTTGTTAGTCTATTGTTAATTTTGTATTAAATGTTATTGTTCTGCAGAATATCATAAGGTAGCAAAAGATCTCTTCTTTGTCTTCCCAGCTCCAAATGTTATTCCCTCAGTCTTTCATTATATTGCTGATGTTGAATTTTACTACTACTACTACTATCTGTACCTGTTCCTGTATACTGTTCCTTTATAACTGCCTGCTCATGTGTACCTGTCCTTGTATATTGTTCCTTCATAACTCCCTACCTATGTATACTTGTTCCTGTATATTGTTCCTTTATAAATGCCTGCTCAAGTGTACCTGTTCCTGTATATTATTCCTCTAAAACTGCCTACTAATATGTACAGTAAAACCCTGTTTATCTGAATGTCTTGGGGGGCATGAAAAACCTTCGGATAAGTGGAATTTTGGATAAGTGAGGGAGTTAAACTTATCATTGTAGCTGATCACTTGTGGCTCAACTTGCTAATTATTCCTTTACAGTGTGCTACCTCCATAAGACTTTTCAGCAACAGCAGCAGTAGCTCGTATTTATTTTTTGTATACAGGAGCCCGGTCTTATACATGGATTGTGTGCCATCACAGACTGCAGTAACAGATTAGAAACTTTAAAGGAGAAAGACCTGTACACAAGTGAACCCACAATCACAGAACAAGCGAGTGCTGCTTCAACAATTTTTATTTACATTTCTAAATTAAGCCCTTACTTGAACTTGGTCTGCAGTCAGTCTGTGCCAAAAGAGAAGTCCACGGTAAAGCATGTCCATCCACTACGCATTCACCCAGCCTGAGCAGTGACTCTGCTGTGTTTTATATTCCAAAGATAGAGACCCATGTTAAACTAGCTGCACACTGCCTGCTTCTGAATCCCATCTGCTTCCCAGTTCCCACCCTAACCATCTGCTTCCCAGTTCCCACCCAAACCATCTGCTTCCCAGTTCCCACCCTAATCATCTGCTTCCCAGTTCCCACCGAAACCATCTGCTTCCCAGTTCCCACCCAAACCATCTGCTGGCTTCTGAAACTCCCATGGCGATCATTCACCCCAGATATGGCTCTCCCATGGGAACTCACCCAGATGCACGTTTCTATGGCTCTTGGCACACCAGCACAGAGAGTGATAATAAGGTGCATTACTTGCAGCTATTAGCCCAGCATTAACTGACTTTAGGCATGACAGCTGAACCAAAACCCATTAAGTACATGCTGAGCAGCTGACAACTGCTGAAGACAATAGCCTTAATCTCAACCAGACAGAATACATTTAACTGCTAATTGGCATTCATTAACAGGTGCTAAAAATAAGTGAAATGCTAGGGGACATGGAGGCATTTCAGATAACTGAGAGATTTGGATTAGAGAGGTTCGGATAAATTGGGTTTTACTGTACCTGTTTTTTTATACTGTTCCTTTATAACTGCCTGCTCATGTATACCTGTCCCTGTGTATTGCTCTTTTATAACCTCCTGCGTATACATACCTGTTCCTGTATATTATTCCTTTATATCTGCCTACTCATGTGTACCTGCTCCTTTATAACTGCCTACTCATGTGTACCTGTTCCTGTACAGTGTTCCTTTTTATACAATGACAATACAATTTCTAGCAACCTGATTGACTACTGACCTCTAGACACAGTGAAGTTATTAGACAATAACATCACTGTATCTAGGACAGGTACAGAAAAGACAGCATAACAATTACAGGAATCACCCCCTTCTCATCTGCACAGAGAAGGATTAATGCACACTGAATCCATCACAGCTTAGCACCCCCCAACCAAACATCAATTCTAACAGTTGCTCTGACATTTATCAAAAAGTACCACAGCTCATCCCAGAAATCAATTTAAATTTTAAGACATATTGTTTCCCCAAAACCGAACAGCTTGTTGGAACCAAGCCGACTGTAACTACCAGTCTTGCAGTTCACTCAAGCCACAAGCTGCCAGTTTTGGTGAGAAAACAGCAGCAACAACATTACATTTACTTTCCATCCTGAATGTAAGTGTACCACACAGAGTGAATGTTCATCCTGCTTCTCCAGTACTCATCAGTGAAAAGCAACTGGAGCCGTGACACCGCGGGTCCAATAGCTTGGCTCTGAAATCAGAACATTGAGCACGTGCCACATAGCCACTGACCAGCTCCACAACCAGGAAAAAAAACAGGAGTAATTTAAAACATACATGCAAAATAGTAATAAACTTTAAATACATCCCGTTGTTATAGGCAGATGAACATCTGTGGGGAAGGGGACATATCAGTGACAACATAATTACACACAGTCAAATAGAGAAGAACCGTGACTTCGCAGAACACAGTGATTCTGCTAATATTAACATATGAACATACGAATCTGCCAGCAGAAACAGACCAACTGGTCTATCAAAGTCTGCCTGAGTGTGCAGCTAGCACTCTAGATTGCAGCTGCCCCAGCCTCCACCCCCACTGTCCCTCCCTTACCTGTCACAGCCCCCACCACCCAGATCCTTCCTCTTGCTTTGTCCCACTACTTTTTAAAACTTCCTACTGTTCTACATGATACCAACCCCCCCGGTAGAGCATTCCATTTAGACACCACCATCTCCTTGAAGTAGTGCCTCCTCATCTCCCTCTTAAATCGTCCATCCTCCAATCTTAGCCTATGCCCCCTTATTTTCCTACTCTCCCTCAGTTTAAACACCCCATGGTGCTAGGTTTATTGATTCCCCTCACATATTTGAATGTTTCGATCATACCCCCCAATCCCTCCTCTCCTCCAGTGTGTACATATTCAGATCCAGCAGCCTGTCTTCATAGGCCTTTCCTTCCATCCCCTGTAACATCTGTGTTTCCCTCCTTTGTACCCCTTCCAGTAATTTTATATCCCTCTTCAGATAATGCCTCCAGTATTGATCACAGTACTCCAAATGCGGTCTGACCAAGGATCTGTAGAGGGGCAGGATCATAGAAACATAGAAACATAGACTTTGATGGCAGATAAGGACCACTAGGCCCATCTAGTCTGCCCATTTCCCTACCTACAGGATAGGCCGCAGATCCTAGTTAACCAACAGCCTATATCTTCCTGCCCCCCACAAGAATTGCCTTATGTCTGTCCCATGCATTCTTGAATTCTCCCACAGTTTTAGACCCCACAACCTTCCTCAGGAAGGCTGTTCCATGCATCCACTACCCTCTGTGAAATAATACTTCCTCACATTGCCCCTGAACCGCCCTCCTTCTATCTTTAAATTGTGTCCCTTGTTTTTGCAAGTCTCTTTTTCTGAAAGATGCTACCCTCTTGGACTTTGTTGATTCCTTGAGGTACTTGAAAGTTTCTATCATGTCCCCTCTCCCTTCTTTTCCTCAAGGGTATACATATTAAGCTCCTTTAGTCTTTCCTCATACGGCTTCTCTTGCAGACCCTGCACCATTTTAGTTGCCCTTCTCTGACTGCCTCTATCCTGTCTATGTCTTTTGTGGAGATGGGGTCTCCAGAACTGGACACAGTATTCCAGATGGGGTCTCACCAACTGTCTGTACAGAGGATAACAACTTCCGCTTTCTGCTGCTGATGCCTCTCCCTATACATCCCGTATACCCCCCGCCTCCTACTGCCTTTCCTCACATTGCTTGCTAACCTTAAGGTCATCTGATATGATTACCCCCAGGTCCCTTTCCTGTTTTGTTGTTGTTACTACCTCCCCACCCATTGTGTATTCTTCCCTGGGTTCTCGTTTCCCAGGTGCATTATTTTGCACTTTTGCATCAATCCTAGCTGCCATACGCCTGACCATTCCTCCAACCTTGCCAAGTCCCTTTTCATCCTTTCCACGCCTCCCTTGTGTATCAACCCTGTTGCAGATCTGTGTCATCTGCAAAGGCATACTTTTCCTTCCAGTCCCTCTGCAATGTCACTGATGAAGACATTAAAAGGACTGGACCAATACTGAACCCTCGCGGTACCCCACTGGTAACTGCCCTTTCTTCAGAGTGGACTCCATTTACAATTACCTTCTGTGTCCTGTTGTCCAGCCAATGTTTTACCCAGGCTACCACCCTGGGACCCACTCCCAGGCTGGTTAATTTGACTAATAATCTTTTGTGGGACTGTGTCAAATGCCTTGCTAAAGTCTAGTTAGGCCATGTCCACAGCCCCTCCCTGGTCTACTACTTTAGTCACCCAGTCAAAGAAATCTATTAAATTCATCTGACATGACCTTCCCGCTGTGAACCCATGCTGCCTTGGATCCTGTGCTCCACTGACCTCTAGGTACTCAACTATTCTTTCCTTCAGAAGTGACTCCATCACTTTCCCTATCACAGAGGTCAGGCTGACAGGTCTGTAGTTTCCTGCCTCTGTCTTGGTCCCACTTTTGTGAAGGGGAATCACATCAGCCTTCCTATAGTCCTCAGGTACCACACCATCCTCCCATGATTTATTAAAAAGAGTAGCCAGTGGTTTCACTAGTTCCTTCCTTAATTCTTTTAGAATTCTGGGGTGAATTCCATCAGGACCCATTGCTTTGTCCACCTTCAGTTTTAGGAGTTCTTGCAGAACCCTTTCTTCTGTGAAAGGACTGGGATTGACCCCTATCAAGAGTGCTTCTGTTATTTGGATTAGGCACTTCCCCTCCTCTTTGGAATACTGAGCAGAAATATTCATTCAGTATTCCTGCTTTTCACTGTCCCCCTCTGCCCACCCACCATTCATTCTATTCAGCCTCACTATCCCTCCCTTTGTCTTTCTACGCTCACTGATGTACCTATAAAAGGTTTTATAAAAGGTTTTATCCCCCTTCTTAACTGAGTTGGCTATCTTTTCCTCAGTTTGGGCCTTTGCTATTCTGACTTCCCTCCCTGCTTCTTTCTGCCTTAACTGGTACAGTTCTCTGTCTTGCTCCTTCTGTGTTTCCTTATACTTCCAGAATGCTATCTTTTTCTTCCTGACTTTCACAGCCACCTCTCTTGAGAACCATAGTGGCTTTTTCTTTCATTTTGATTTGTTTATTTGCTTCACACAAAGGCTTGTTGCCTCTGTGATGGCAGTTTTGATAATTCCCCATTGTTGCTCCCACACCTCCTTCTAGCCTGTTTGCTAGTGCTTTTCTGAGGCACTCTCCCATCTTGCCAAAGTCAGCCCCTAAAGTCCAGTACCCTCACTTTTGTATGGCTTGACTCTGTAGCTGAGTTTAACGTGAACCACACTGTTTGATGGTCACTTGTCCCCAGATGGCAACCCACTTCTAGATCTGAGGATCCTCTCACTGCCCCCATTTGAGAGTACGAGGTCTAAGATTGCTCCCTCACGAGGTCCGAAACTAGCTGTCTAATGCCTGCCACCTGTAGGGCATCAGAATGGCCCCGTTTTGGATGTGGCTGCAGCAAATGTGCTCCAGTTAACATCTGGCATATTCAGGTCTCCATCAACAGTATCCCTCTTCTCTGCCATTCTAAGAATGCCTTCCATCATAACCTTGTCCATTCCTTCCCCTGACATGGGGTCTGTACACAACCCCTGTGCGGATTGTGGTGCCCTTTCCAGTCTCCAGGTGACCCACAGTGCCTCCTCTCCTCCCTGTTTACTCTTTTTGTTCAGTTGCTTTTATCCTTCCTTACATAGAGAGCTACCCCCTCTTCTCCCCTGCCTGTCTCTCCTGTAGTTATGTACCCTGGTATGTTAACATCCCAGTCATGGTTCTCTGTGTACCATGTTTCTGTGACTGCCACGAGATCCAGGCATCCCTCTTCCATTAAGGCCACCAGCTCAGGGAGCTTGTTGCCCAGACTACGGGCATTGGTACTCATTACCCTCCATTTCCTGATGGCCTTACTCCCTTTTGCCCCATCCCTGTCCTTCTTGCCTTTGTCACTTTCTCCATTTACCCCTTCCCTTCTCCCTATCGACTCCTCCATGTTGATGTTTGCCACACTTACTACCGTGATTGTTTGGGGGGAGCTAGGATTTTCCTGCTCCTTTCCAGTGCCTCCCCCCTTGGCTAATTTAAAAGCTTGCCAATGAAGCATTTAAACCTATCACCTAGGATTCTGGTTCCCTTCCTCGAAAGATGCAGCCCATCATGCCAGTATAGGC
The DNA here is from genome assembly GCA_016271365.2 of Neoceratodus forsteri. Taxonomy (NCBI): domain Eukaryota; kingdom Metazoa; phylum Chordata; order Ceratodontiformes; family Ceratodontidae; genus Neoceratodus; species Neoceratodus forsteri. Next base: position 38,377,266 of record CM028130.1, on the reverse strand, counting down.
TTGCATCTCTCCAGGTGGACCCCCAGTCCCCAATGAAGCCAAATCCCTGAGCTCCACACCAGTTTTTCAACCACTGATTAAATTCCATGGTACGGAACACCCTAGCCTCTCCTATGCCATAGATGGGTAGCACCTCCAAGAAGGTTACCGTGCGTGCTACTTGACTAAGGCCCCTCCCCAATTCCACAAACTCTTCCTGCACTTCTCTAATCCCTTTCTTAGCCAGGTCATTTGTCCCTAGGTGGACAATGACATCCAGCTTCCTCCCCTGTGCAGCTGATCCGGCAATTCTGAGGATTCGCTCCCTGTCCCTCCAAGCCATGGCGCCAGGCAGGCACCTCACCTCCCTCTCCCCTTCCTTGCCCAGTTCTAACTTCCTAACAATGGAGTCCCCCACCAGGAGTTGTTTCCTTCCTCTTCAGGGTCCCCTGCCACCCTCCTGTGGGTCTCCTTTGTGGAGGTTCCCAGCATCCTCCTTGGTCTCCACTGTAGGTGCCTCTATAGAGGAACCACACTTTGCCAGAATGGCATAGGAATTGTGGAGAGGTATAACTGGAGGGATGTGCCTCTGTTCCACCACCCTCACCCTCCCTGAGCCCACTGTGGTACAACCGCTCCTCTTTCTTGGCAACCTCTGAGGCAACGGCAATGGCACTGATGGTCCCTGGATGGAAGAGGAGGTCCCACAAATCCTGGCCAACTCAGCCTGAAGATGAGCAACCTCCTCCCTCAGCCCAGAGAGGTGCCTGCAGATGGGACAACACCGCATCCTCCAGAACATCTCCCAGAAGACTGCTGCTCCACAGCCACTGCACTGCACCACTCCAATCATGTCTTATTTCTGGCCCCTTAACTGTTTGCAATCCTTACTCTTTACTCTGTTTTTTCTCTCTCTCTCCTTACTTTCTGCCTGTGCCCTTTAAGCTCCTGATTTTCCTGTTCTGAGACAAGAATATCCTATATTTCTCACCCACACAAAGTAAAGATTCAGTGGGAAATGGAAGCTTCTTTGTTACTTGTCTTTAAAAGTTCTTCAGCTAACCCTACTATGGATCCTGGAACAACAACTACACAAAAATGGGGGTAAAGCCCTTTAGGTCCTTAGAAAAAGACGCAATACTCCTTTGTAAAAGATGGAAAATGAAGTATCATGAAGTAATGTGAAGAGAAAAACTTTTCAGGTAGGCTAAAAGTGCACATTTTGAGTGAAAAAAATGTAAATTACACAATAAAATGAAATGAAAGAAAAATACTTATAAAATGAATAGTGATACATGACTGTTTGTATCATTTACAGATTTTTAAAAAAATAATGAAAAGAAGTAAATATTCCCCGTGAACAAGCTCTAAGGGTAGAACGAAACGTAGGGGACTTCAATAAAAGACTGTTGGATCTCTTTTACAAAGGAGTATTGCATCTTTTTCTAAGGACCTAAAGGGCTTTACCCTCCCCCCCCATTTTTTTGTGTAGTTGGGCAGGATTACCTCCCAATGTCTGGATGTGAAACCCCTTGCGATGCAACCTAGCATCCTGTTTGCCTTAGCCACTGCTTTCCTGCACTGGGCCGAGCTATTCATGCTCCCTGTTACTGACACCCCAAGGTCCTTCTCCTCCTCAGTGATCCCCAGCCTCACCCCCCCAACCAGAAGTCCATCCTATAGTTTTTGCCCAGAAGTGCATCACCTTGCACTTTTTCATATCGAATTCTAGCTGCCACTTCTCCGACCATGCCTTCAGTTTGGTTAGGTCCCCCTGCAATTGTTTCCATCCTTTCTCCTCATCCACTACCACCCCCATTTTGGTATCATCTGCGAACAGACTAAACCTGCTCCCAACTCCATGTGCAATATCTGAGATAGAGAGCCCAAATAGCACTGGGCTCCACCTATAGGAAGAAAAATACACTGAACTTTTTTTTTAAATATACTCTTCCACCCACAAAACATTTTATAAAAAATGCATAGAATATTTCTTTTTTTTCATTTTTTCTCTTTAATTAACAAATGAGCAACTGTATAATAGTTATGAGGTATGCCAGGATGTGTGTTATTGTGTAATATGTCACACCAGGGGTGGGAAGCACTTGACTTTTATGGTGCTTCATACCCCAGGAGTGATGTTATTACACTGTATCTACCTACATGTGGTGCCCTTATTGCTTAAATAACCGCCTAATCATGTGTACCTGTTCCAGTATAATATCACTTTAAAATTGCTTACTAATTGTACGTGTTCCTGGATATTAGCCCTTTACAACTGCTGGCTTATGTTTACCTGTTCCTGTATATTATTTCTTTATAACTGCCGACTCACGTGTAACTGTTACTGTATATTGTTCCTTCATAACTGCCTACTCATGTGTACCTGTCCCTGTATATTCCTTTGTAGCTGCCTACTCACATGTATCTTTTCCTATACATTGTCACTTTATAACTGCCTTCTTATGTGCAGCTGTTCCTGTATATTTTTCCTTGTAAACTGCCTACTCACATGTACCATTTCATGTATATTATTCCTTTATAACTACCTACACATGTGTATCTGTTCCTGTATATTATTCCTTTATAACTACCTACTCATGTGTACCTGGTCCGGTATATTGTCCCTTCATAACTGCCTATTCATGTGCACCTATTCCTGTATATTATTCCTTTATAACTGCCTACTCATGTGTACCTGTTCCTGTATATTATTCCTTTATAACTGCCTACTCATGTGTACCTGTTCCTGTATATTGTTCCTTTCTAATTGCCTACTCATGTGTATCTGTTCCTGTATATTGTTCCTTTATAACTGCCTACTCATTTGTACCCATTCCTGTATATTATTCATTTATAACTTCCTGCTTAAGTGTACCTGTTCCTGTATATTGACTGTCTGCTCATGTCACCTAGGCAACTTAGCCCCCTAGAAACTCAGCCTGCCCATCAGGGCAATGCCCCAGCATTGAAGGCACGACAATGGAAGCTAATTAATATGAATAAGGCTGACACGGCCTGATGTCTGTTACTTGGAACCACAGTAACTTGTAATTAACACTTTTAGTCTCCTCCTGTCTAAACAAACATATGTACACAATGTCTATGTTTGCTACACCAAAGCATATGTCTCCTGGAACTTCTGTAAATGTATGTAAGTACTGTGTATTGTACTAAAAAATTATTTGTATCATCGTATTGTATCATTGATGTGTATTGTTCCTTACAGACTTCTATGTAACTAATTCCTGGTCACCCATGAGAAAAGGACCATTTTGGGCTGAGTGGGCCTACCCAGTCAACAAAATGAAATAAATAAAATGACAGCCTACTCATGTGTATCAATGCCTGTAGATTTTTCATTTATGACTGCCTGTTCAAGTTTACCTGTTCCTGTATATGGTTCCTTTGTAACTGCCTACTTACATGTAGCTGTTCTTGCATATTGTTCCTTTATAACTTCCTACTCACATGTAGCTGTTCCTGTATATTGTTCCATTATAACTGCCTATTCATGTGTATCTGTTCTTGTATATTGTTCTTTTATAACTGCCTACTCAAGTTTACCTGTTCCTATATATTGTTCCTTTATAGCTGCCTATTCATGTGTAACTGTTCCTGTATATTGTTCCTTTATAACTGCCTACTCATGTGTACCCATTCCTGTATATTATTACTTTATAACTGCCTACTCATGTGCACCAGTTCCTGTATATTGTTCCGTTATAACTGCCTGCTCATGTGTACCTGTTCCTGTATATTGTTCCTTTATTTTTTTATTTATTAATTCACTTTTTCCCCTGTTTTTCATTTTTTTATTTATTAATTCACCTTTTCCCCTGTTTTTCATTTTTTTTATTTATTAATTCACTTTTTCCCCTGTTTTTAACCCACCCATACATCCTTGGTATGAGTGCATGTGTGTGGAGGCTCGCTCACATCACACACTGTGCAACACCCCACTCTACCAGTTTCCTGTACCCACCTGCACTGCCACTGGACCTCCACTTGAAGGCAGCAGGACTGTGGGAGGACAACCCCCACCCCTGCATGGGAGAGGAGAGTCACCATTAGGCGTTCAATCCTGCTCCCGCCCCCCCATGCGGGCTCCCCGAAGACCTGAGATCATTCAGTGTGTTCACCAAACCTGGGTCACCAGCGTCCAGCACCTCAGTGCTGTCAAGCTGACATATTGTTCCTTTGTAACTGGGGCTAGCTGCAAAATCGAGCAGACTTGATAGACCTTTGGGCCTCTATCTGCTGGCAAATTGTGTATGCTCATAATTGTCTAGTCACATGTTGCTGTGCCTAACCCTTTGAGAACTGAATATGTGTGAACGTATACAGATTCTGGACATATATATACGTCCACAGTCTTCTAAGGGTTGTAATCCTTTATTCTACTCACGTGTGCAGTAGTCTCCCAGGACAAAACACAATTCTGCAGCATTTTGCAGTACTCTGCAGAATGCTGCAGAAGACCTACGGATTAAAGCAATGTAATTTCTATGGTAATTATTCCCCTTTGTCATTCTGGAAAATGTGATACTGTCAGGATCAAGTGAATGCCACAGTTTACTGCATGACAAAGGGGACTAATTGCCATTGAACTTACATTGCTTTATTGAGTAGGTCTGCTGTAGCATACTGCAGAGTGTTTTAAAAGTGTGTTTCATCCTGGAGGACGCCACTGTACCTGTTCCTGTATACTGTTCCTTTGTAACTAGCTTCTCATGGTATCGTTTTCAGTATATTGTTTCTTTATAACTGCCTTATCATGTGTAACTGTTTCTGTATATTATTCCTTTATAACTACCTAGTCATATGTACCTGTTCCTGTACATTATTCCTTTTTAGTCTATAGATCCTTAAAATAATACTATCTAAAAGCATACAAAAATTCCTTGTAATACCATCGCTCCTGGAGTGATAATACCACCATTTCTGAGTAATAATACTATTGTTCAGGTGCTGTAATACTATCATTTGGGACCTGAACGATAGTATAATTAATGGCTTTCCCCTTTTGCCATTGAGAGACCGTGGCGTAATTTGCCATTATAAAGGAGCATTTATAACGGCAAACACGCGCACGGTTCTCCTCCTTCTGCACATGCGTTACACCAGCGCCTCCCTTTCTGGCCTCGTGCACTTCCTACCTGCAAGCAATGGAGTCACATTTTTATTTATATAATTGCTGTGCTGAAAAGGGGAGAGCCATCAATTATATAAAATAAAATATGGGGTAGTGTGTGTAAACTCGAGGTTTACACACACCCTTGGGGTTGGATGCTTTCCACAAACCCCTTGAGCTTCGCTCTCGGGGTTTATGAAGCATCTAACCCCTCGGGTGTGTGTAAACTCTCATTAAACACACCACCCCATACTTTATTCTCTATATTATCACCAGAACTGAACAGCACAAGCACAAGTCTGTCTCCCCATGTCTTCACAAGCATGCCTTCTGATTGGATGCTTTGCATGTGTGGGTGGGCAGAGCAAGTTTGAAAATATGGTGACTACCTCTCTTACTTAGCGAGAGAAATCTCTGAGTGGGAGGAGTAGCATTTTTTTATTTAACCACAATCTTAAGTATTTGGTTGATCCTGCTTTCAGTCACCTCCACCTTTTAACACTAGCAAAGATAAGAGGCACACTAAGCAACTCCGCATCCTAGCACACATCAGTAAACAGTGTACATGCAGTGTAGAGGTTGGGCCCCCCGCAGCAAGTTTTAACCGAAAGAGTCGGGTTCTAGTTTATGATCTGATAACATTTCCAAATTGGATCCATATATTAAAAAAAAATAACAGATATGTTATTGTCCCTTACAGGGAGTCCTACCATCTAGAGGTTCTGGACACTTGGAAACCTCTCGAGCTTCGCTCTTGAGGTTCGTTTGTTTCCAGATCCTCTATTCCCCAGTAATGGACACTAACCTATCCTTTATTTTATTTATAACTACCTAGGTCATGTGTACGACACATGCTTTTAGTTTCTGCTCATTATTATGTTGCTCCATACCCTTTCTCAGTCAGGTCACCCAGGGAACAAGCTTTCTGATCTCAGTTCTTTTCTGGCTATAACTTGTGACAAATAAATGAATACTTTTTTGTACTCATGCGACAGATGTTATGTACCCCCAATAACACACACATATGATATTTACCCCAATAATACATATATGATATGTCAGGGATACTGTATTAAAGGTAGTTTAATACTGACTAAGAATGACATTTCTCACTGTAACCAAAATCTGTTCATTTAGATCGGTTGCAACTAGAGAATCAAAAGATGGGAAAGAAACAAAATAAAGAAGAGGGGGTAAATGGGAGGAAAGAAAATGAGGGAGTAAAAGAGAAGACAGGAGAGAGAAAAATAACTGAGAAATTCTTGGTTACATTGATTTAGATTAAATGATTGCTAGTAGCCAACAAATACATAATATCACCTGTTGAAAAGGGTAAAAATGCTTCTCGCTTCTCAAAATCTCCATTGTCATTGAGAAAGTTGGAAGGGTTAAACTCCTTGGGGAACTTCCACTGGGATTCATCATAGAGGACTGAGGTGAGGTCAGTGATCACCCTGGTACCCTGTAGAAGTGGAGAGGACATCAGTGATGATCTGATATTTTAATAGGAGGGAAGCTTCCCAAAACTATTGCTATTATTTACACCTGTTTTATAAGTGTTACAGACTGGTCCCGTTCCAGAACTCAGTTCACACTACCCACAATTTCCACAACCCTTCCAACGCCTGAATGGTCACCATGGTATGCTGCCACAACCCCTGTGACTTTCACTTAGGGTATTGTGATGTCTGAATACATCCAGAGTCACTGCTCACACCATACAGACACCATTCCCAAAAGGAACAAATTCTGTTTAGAGCCAATACGGCTTCCCAGAGCAATGAGAGGTTATTTTGTGCAGCAAAAGCATACTCAGTAGCTCTCGCCACACTGCAGCCTGCCATGCACAAGAAAGTGGCTCTGACAGATCTCCACATTCATAATACTTACACATGCGCAGTTAGCATCGGAGCCGCCATGTTCCGCAAGGTGACCGTCACTTCTGCAATTCTGGAAAGTAGTGTGTTGGGGGCCATACTCCATGGAGGAGCTTGGTCTGTGCAGGGGGGCAGAAGAGACACCAGAGTCCACCAGCAACTTCAACGCTGTGGACAGGAGACCACATCACTGTAGGAGAACACTGAGATTGGTTCTGGTTTTCCCTTACAGTGATGTGATCCCAAAATGACTGTAGGGCTCCACCCATGCATCCATAAAAAGGTCCCATACATTTAGTCACAACTGAGATGACTTTTCTTATATACAGTAGCTTAGAAGCCTGTTCCTTTCATTTCACTGGCTGAATGATTGCCCCTCTCCACTATGGTGAATTTTAAATATCTGGGCATCACCATAGATCCTGTCCTTCACTCTTCTCTGCTTACCATTCCAGACTATTTTCTTGTAATTAGTTGTTTATGACCCTTTATTTTCCATCCCTGTCCTTCCTAGGTGCCCACAACATGCCCCCAACCTCCACCTATGTCCTGTGCTGTCTGTCTTCAGTCCTCATGGTGGCTTGGATTTGCCCCAGGCAGAGAATGGGGTGGGGCAATTTACCACCATATGAGCCATTCATTGGTTGGCAGTGAACTGAAACAGGAGACAGCCTGGATTCATCAGGCTGTCTTTCAGGGAGTTGAGCCAGTGCCATTTTCCTGTTGTCTTGCCACCTATCCCCTGATGGCATTGGCACACGTTCAAGCCCACACAGCACAGGTCCCCCGTCAGTGTTGTTCTTGCCCATATTTTCCTCCTCCACTTTACTGCCACCTGTAGTGACTGAAGGAAGGACCCCCCTCACCAGAGATATGGAAGGACCCCCCCTCACCAGAGATATGGAAGGACCCCCCTCACCAGAGATATGGAAGGACCCCCTCACCAGAGATATGGAAGGAGAAGCAAATCCACTGGGATGCTCAGTCACACCCGGCCAGTTCCCGACAACCCAGACTCACTCCTGAACCTAGGTTACTGGCCCCATGAGCAGTAGCACCACCATTGCTTCTATGGGATGGTTAGCTCCTACTCATTTGACTTTGAAGAGGATAATAAGTCTATTTTATGTATTTCTTAATTAATTAGGTAATTAAATGTTTTGCTTATTATGTGTCTCCCTGACTATCTCTCTGTCAGGTACGGTGTATGTCCTTATCTGCCCACCCATAGTACCATATACAACTTTGGTATTTTTATTTCATTTTATTTATTTTTGAACCAGAAAGTGAACTGTATGTTATTGCTTTATACCTGCCTACTCACTAGTGTCCCTTTTCAGCCATATCTCACAAAAATACAAGAACTTCACAATACATAACATACAAAAACTTACAAATTACACAAAAACATTTGAAAAATCATGGAACATCTTAACATGTACAAACAGAGGAAGTAACATAAGTCTGAGTCAAAGCTGCCTTGAAACTGTGTTCTGTCTCCTGGAGAACCACACCTTGCATGCACTGCTTCTGTTCATTAAAGGGGCCCGTCCCATTCACAAAGTTATGAAGGTAAGAAGGAAGCATGTCAATGACTAGGAGCACCTAGGATTCTGTCAGAAGAGGGCCTTCGAAAAGCACAGATAAAGATGGGTGGCTGAAGATGGAAAGCCTGCATCAGATGTGGGTTCTGGCCTTTCCTTCTCACATTCTTCTCCTTCTCCTGAAAGGAGTTATGATGTCATCACTCTCCTCCCAGCAATGGACTTCCCCCTGCATTCTGAGCCACCTGTGTGGCAGCATCTTGCATGCCACCTCCATCTAATACTCAAAGTCCACCAGGTAACAGGATGTGCCATACCTCCCTCCAGAAAGGAGGGCACCTGACTAGACACTTGATCTTTCTCATGTGGTCTCTGCTTCTGATGTCCTGTTATTAGAGCATGGTCTCAGGTCACCAGTATGCCAAATAGTTTCCTACTACTCTGGTGTCACACAGCCAGCTGCACTGCAATTTATCGATAATAATAAATTATAATTCTATCGATCTAAGAAGTGCATCTTGATTTGAATATCTGTAGCTAATGTCGCTCATCATGCAGGATCCACTCAATATGCAATTAGAAAGGCAAGTTGTAGTTAATAAATGAAGGACAAGTTCAGAGGTAGAGTTTAACTTACCTGTGGGATGGTATATCCCCAAAATGATGCTTCCTTTATTAAAGCATGGGGAACTCCCAGAGGGACTACAACTCCAAAGCGCTGGATTTCATGAATAACAGCCTGTGTGTATGGCATCCTCAGTCTGTCCTCATAACACAGGTCTTTGTTACCATTAAGAGTTGATTCAATTTTCTTGTAGCACTTGGCTGCAACAGGAATATTAAAATGTATATATTTAGACACATAAAAATCTTAGTTCAAGCCTCTTTGTTCCCATTTCAAATGTTCTCAGCTTGCAAGTCAACAGAATTAGCCTGATACAATCTACTACTCTGCAGTAAATAGTAAGAAAAAAGTTTTTTTGCACACAAAGTGCAAATCAGGACTAGTCCCACATTTGGGTCTAGGGCTTAGTGCTGGCTGTTCCCATTTAATGAGTACTTGAGTATGGGGCTCTTAGTTCTGACTGTCCCTCCTTTAAGAGTAATTGGGTGTGCGGCTTTTCGTGTTGACTGTCCCCCTTAAATGAATACTTGGGTGTGGGGCTCTTACTGTTGAGTGTTCACCTTTAATGAGTAACTGAGTGTGGGACTCATAGTTCTGACTGTTTCCATTTAGTGAGTACTTGGGTGTGGAGCTCTTAGTGCCGACTGTCCCCCTTTAGTGAGTACTTGTATGTGGGGCTCTTAGGTCTGACTGTTCCCCTTGCCCTTTAATTAATACTTTCATGTGGGAGTTTTAGTGCTGACAGATTCCCTTTAATGAGTACTTAGATGTGGGTCGCTTAGTGCTGACTGATCCCCTTTAATGAATACCTGGGTGTTAGTCTCATAGTGCAGCGTGTTCTCCTTAAATGAATACTAGGGTGTAGTACTCATAATGCTTATGGTCCCCTTTAATGAGTGCTTGAGTGTGGGGTATTTAGTTCTGACCATAAGCCCTTAATGAGTATTTGGGTGTGGGGCTGTTAGTGTTCCTCTACCCCTTTAATGAGTACTTCAGTATAGGGCTCTTAGTGCTGAATCTCCCCTTTAATTAATACTTGGGTGGGGCCTCTAAGCAATGACTATCCCCCTTTAATGAGCACTTGAGTGTGGGACTCACTGCTGACAGTTCCCATTTAATGAGTACTATGGTGTGTGACTTGTACTGCTGACTATTCACCTTTAATGAGTATTTGGGTGTGGGACTCTTAGTGCTGACTGTCCCCTTTAATGAATACTTGGGTATTGGGCACTTAGTACTGACTGTCCCCTTTAATGAATACTTGGGTATTGGGCACTTAGTGCTGACTGTCCCCTTTGATGAATACTTGGGTATTGGGCACTTAGTGCTGGCTGTTCCCCTTTGCTGAATACTTGGGAGCAGGGCTCTTAGTGCTGACTGGTCCACTTTAGGAGTACTTACGTGTGGAACTCTTAGTGCTGACTGTTCTCCTTTAATGAGTATTTTGGTGTGGGGCTCTTAGTGCCGACTGTTCCCCTTTAATGAGTACTTGGGTATTGGGCACTTAGTTCTGACTGTTCTCCTTTAATGAGTATTTTGGTGTGGGGTTCTTAGTGCCGACTGTTCCCCTTTAATGAGTACTTGGGTGTGGGTTGTTTAGTGTTGATTGTTCTCCTTTAATGAGCAAAGGTTTTTCTGAATAATAAGAAGGCTGTTTGGTCAACTTATAAAATGTTTCCATCATTGAGGCATTTGCAGGGATATAGGGTGGCTAGGAATGTGTTAAGTAAAAAGGTGAAGCAGGCCAAGATCGATTATTTTCAATCTAAATTAGAGAGTGCTTCTAGGAATTCAAGGACATTTTGTGATACTGTTAATTTTCTTGTTTCTCCAAAAGCTAAAGCATCACTTACTTCTCAACAAATTTCTGACCAATTGATTACTGACTGACCCATTAGAAATGGCTGACTTGTTCAATCAGTGTTTTACTAATGTTTTTAGTTTGATCTCTGGGTTTCCCATTAATGATGGTTTTGCTGTACAATGTAACAGTTCATCTACTATCCATGATAGTCAACTGAAGGGTGATGCTTTACCTACATTTTTATGTTTGCTTGCGTGCATGCGCCAAGAAACATGTTACGGCAGCTTGCTGCAGAAGCAGTTTGTGGAGGTGTGGCAGTGTTGCGGGTAATGCCACCACTGCATTCGCAGGCTTGGCCCTGTTTATCCAATGTGGTGGCACGCTGCTGTTGACACTAGTTCAGCAAGCATACCACCACCTTGAAGGAAATTAGCTGTTGCAACAAGGGAGTGCCCCATCATTGCAGGGGCGTGCCTGAAAGAAACTGGCAGCTGCAATGATGGAGTGTCCCATCATTGCAGGGCATGCCTTACCTGCAGAGACATTTCTGTTCGCCCCACTCCCTTCTTTGTCCATCATGGGAGCAGGAGTGCAAATAAATCCTCCCGCTTCCTTCCACTACATGCTGCCCTCCCCGCTCCCTGAATTCCCCATCCCGACAACCGTAGTGCACATGAACCCTCCCGCTCCCTCCCACTGTGTCCTGTCTGCCCCGCTCCCTCTGTTCCCAGTCCCAGCACATAAGTAAACCCTCCCACTCCCTCCCAATGTGTGCTGTCCACCCGGCTGCCTCCATTCGCATCCCGGCAACCGAGAGCAAGTAAACCATCCCTCTCCCTCCCACTGCGTCCTGTCTATCCTGCACCCTCCATTCCCCATCCCAGCTACCGTAGTGCATGTGAACCCTCCTGCTCCCTCCCACCATGTTCTGTCTGCCCCGCTCCCTCTGTTCCCATTTTCTGGCATGTACATAAACTTTCCCTCTCCCTTCCACTGTGTGCTGTCCATCCCACTCCCTCCATTCCCCATCCTGGCAACCCTAGTGCACATGAACCCTCTAGCTCCCTCCCACTGTGTCCTGTCCACCCCGCTCCCTCCGTTCCTATTTCCTGGCATGTAGGTAAACCCTCCCTCTCCCTCCCACTGCATGCTGTCCACCCCACTCCCTCTGTTCCCCATTCTGGCAATCCTAGTGCATGTGAACCCTCCTGCTCTCTCCCACTGTGTCCTGTCCACCCTGCTCTCTCCATTCCCATTTCCCAGCATGTAGCTAAACCCTCCCTCTCCCTCCCACTGCATGCTGTCCACCCCACTCCCTCCGTTCTCCATCCTGTCAACCCTAATGCATGTGAACCCTCCTGCTCCCTTCCACTGTGTCCTGTCTGCTCTGCTCCCACCGTTCCCATTTCCCAGCATGTAGGTAAACCCGCCCTTTCCCTCCCACTGTGTGCTGTCTGTCACACTCCCTCTGTTCCCCATCCTGGTAACCCTAGTGCATGTGAACCCTGCCGCTCTCTCCCAGTTTGTCCTGTCCGATCCGCTCCCTCCATTCCCATTTCTCATCGTGTAGGTAACCCTCCCTCCCGCTCCCTCCCACTTCATGCTGTCTGCCCCACTCCCTCTGTTCTGGGCCTGGCATATAATTAGACCCTCCCAGCAGTGAGAGAAGTGCTCCCAGATTTACAGGGATCCTGAGCAAAGTGGTAAACCATGTGCTGAGCAGGAGATGATTACCACTTTCAGTAACTCCAGGCTCTCGGCTTCAAGCATTACTCGGCTAGTCTGGCTTGCTATGCACCTGTTCGTAAAACATTTGGGTGGTTCTGCTCCTGGTTCTGGTAGGGTCCACACTCCATCGGGTCCATGTCTGCGGTACCTGAAAGCAGCATTCCATTTGATTTGGGGACTCGGCAGGAGAGAGTGAATTTAGTGGCAAAGCAGCTGGTGTTCCATTCTGCAGGATAGTCCCCATCCAGTCACCGCGGTGAGAGCAACCTGCCACAGGTAATCTAATAATCCAAGTCCAGTCACCATGGTGAGAGCAACCTGCTGCAGGTAATCTAATAATCCAAGTCCAGTCACCGCGGTGAAAGCAACCTGCCACAGGTAATCTAATAATCCAAGTCCAGTCACCACGGTGAGAGCAACCTGCCGCAGGTAATCTAATAATCCAGGTCTAGTCACCACGGCGAGAGCAACCTGCTGCAGGTAATCTAATAATCCAAGTCCAGTCACCGCGGTGAGAGCAACCTGCCACAGGTAATCTAATAATCCAAGTCCAGTCACCATGGTGAGAGCAACCTGCCGCAGGTAATCTAATAATCCAAGTCCAGTCACCACGGTGAGAGCAACCTGCTGCAGGTAATCTAATAATCCAAGTCCAGTCACCACGGTGAGAGCAACCTGCCATAGGTAATCTAATAATCCAAGTCCAGTCACCGCGGTGAGAGCAACCTGCCACAGGTAATCTAATAATCCAAGTCCAGTCACCATGCTGAGAGCAACCTGCCACAGGTAATCTAATAATCCAAGTCCAGTCACCGCGGTGAGAGCAACCTGCCACGGGTAATCTAATAATCCAAGTCCAGTCACCATGGTGAGAGCAACCTGCCACAGGTAATCTAATAATCCAAGTCCAGTCACCATGGTGAGAGCAACCTGCCACAGGTAATCTAATAAAAATGTATGTGATCTCCAGCATCATGCTCTCGAGGTGAGTCAGGAAAAGTGAAATAGAGGGTGCAATGAGTACAACAGTCAAATTGAAAAGGGAAGCTGTTCTGCACATATTTGGGAAATTAGGGAGAATATACTGAAGTGGTCAGGAATAGGGAAATATAAAAAAAAAGACAGAAAGGGAGAAATATGATATAAAAAACAGTTGTTTAAAGCAGAAGTGCTAAATACAGGCTCCCAGAAATGTTGTAGTCACAGTTTGCTGGAGATGAGGTCACTGTCAACAAGGGGAGAGGGATAGGGAGTGCATAAGAAGGAATGAGATTAAAGGAAAATCCCTGCATACATTGGACAAGTGATGTCTTGTCTGTCCCAGCCACCCAGGTCACCCTGGGTTCCAAATGTCAAATGTGAGTGCAGGGAGTTTATTTATAATTTTCCTAATTTCTGACATTTTATGGTTGCATTTAACTACCAATGCTACTCTATCCTGCTTTTGTTTATTTCTTTTGTCAACAAAAAGCTCTTCCCGCATTTCATTCTCTATTTCACTACTTGCCTGTTTTAAAACTGTTGTTGTATACTCCCTACATTAAAACCTATTTATCATATATTTTTTCTGTTCTTGATAGTCGTTACTTTCTTTACAATTTCTTTTAACCCTTAACCAATTGTGTGTATGGAATACTGTTTTTTAGTTTAGGTTTATGAAAACTTCTGCTGTGAAGTAATGTGTTCCTATCAGTGCTTTTTCTAAACATAGATGTGCTAAACTGTGCATTTTTTACCCTAATTGAGAGATCCAAAAAAAGAATATTGGAATCACTGTAATTTAATGTGAATTTTAAATTGGTGTCAAACAAGTTTAAAATTTCATTACATTTTTGGCACGCCATATGGCAGTAATTTAAAGATATAAGAAAAGATTTTAACATTTTCCAAGGTATGCAAAGTCACAGCGGGTTCGAGTTATAATACTGACATTAACAGTAGCAACATTATTTATGTCAGCGTTTTCAGTGCACCGAAAGATAGTTGTGTATCTCATTTTTACATTTACAGGAAGGAAAAGTTTATTGACTGCTTAAATTAAGTGCACAATGCATGAAGCAATTAGGTAGATAAACTGTTCATGGTAACTTTCAATAATTAATTGTAAATACATGTTTAAAATATAGTGCTTTTGAAATTCAGATGGATTTAAAGTAAAGCTTTTGTTCTGTTTTAAACAGATTGTAAAAAACCCCATGAACAAGCTCATAGGAACAAAACATAGGGGGCTGAAATTGCATTGAAGAAGAAGAATTTTATACACTTGTTAAGTGTTTCTTTCATGTGGAAGAATGTTTTCAAACTCCCTGCACTCACATTTGGCGTTTTGAATATTTGGCACCTTCAAGGGAGTCTCAGCGTAAAGAGCTTCACCATTACCCAAATTGTGCCTTTTTTTGTGTGTTCACCTTGGTTCCACTCTCCTCCCTACAGGAAGTTAGTTACTACGGCACTTATTCCCTCAGTCAATGGCTAGACTGCACAACAGCACCAACTGTGGCAGTAAATAACAGGGCCCTACTCCAGTGCAGTCTAGGTGAACAGCAGTGCTGCACAAGGAGCGGATGCTCAAGGGCAAAGGTGGAGTCTTTTGGATGGAATTCTGTGGCCATGAAAGTGGCAGTTAGAATCCAGTCAGGGTTGGAGGAATGAAAAAGTAAAATCCAAAATCTAGAAAAAATGAATGGGATAATGCTTGAAAAGAAACCTCTTCATCAGTTTAAGCAGGGAAATTATTTCTCAGCTACGGTATACTGGACCACTCACACTGACACAATGCAGTAGATGACAGTTGGCAGTTCTGTGACATCACACGCTGGTAGCCTAATGTGAAAGAACCCAACTAAGGAATGAAAAAAAATGCCCTGAACACTGTGCTGATGATTACTGTAGGCTATGTTTCAAAGGCAACATGATGCGGAAGTATGGGAATGGTTCCTAAGGAACAACTTTATTGTTATTTTAGGACCTTATTCACAGTATGCTGTCAAACATCAGGGTGTTTGTATTGCCTGGCCATGACATTAGAATTACTGAATAAATCTTTTACTTTTATTGTTACTGGTGACTTTCTTTCTACATTCTTCATATATTTTTTTCCAACTGATTCAAAGACCGAGTTACTTAGTGAACAATGGGCTTTTAATACCTAGCTAACTGTGAGAGTGAACAAGGGGATTTACCCTGTCCCTTAATAAACAAGCCACCAACCATACCACTCAACTGCTATGTATTTCACATAGTGCTATGATTTTCACACTCAATTTTACTCTTCCTTCACATAGGTTTACTGATATTCTTAATAATGTTAGAGCTATTTCTGGACACAAAGTATTTAATAATTTAGCTAAGTTGATAGAAACATTTCTTATCACTAACTATATGGGGCACGCTATTTGTAGACATATTATTCTTCAAAATAAGAAAGTGTTCCACATTCTGGCCATTTGCTATGATTTTCTAAGGCCAGTGCTATGATTTTTAATACTGAGAGGTTGAGAGGTATGCAAACCACATAAGGTGTATTATATTATTATTTGCAACCTAAGGCAGAGAAAGAGCCACAAGCAAGGTTACATGATGGGACTCCAGTACCCTGAAGCAGTATGGATTGTTCGGAACACCACTTTATTATGAATTAGCTCCGCATTCTCATTTGCAAACTTGTTATGTGACAGTCAATGAGATGCTAACAGAGCAACATCCTTCCTAAACCTTTTTGGGAGCTGTGCAGATGAAGAAAAAAATAACACTATCAAATGTTATCCCCTCTGTTCTGGAGTATTATATGCTTCTCATTTTAGCCCTTACCTGCTTCATTTGGGGAGCCTCGGGGATGCAGTTGAGTTGTTGCTCATTGGGAGTTCAGGGGAACTAAATGTCCGTCTGATTTTATTTGGAGGGGGGGCTTTTTATTTTATCACTAAAACCACTTATTGTAACTGCTTTAGGAACTTGTGATGCTTCCTGTATAGATGAACATACAGTAGCTACCTACATATTTCTATCTCGGGATTGTTTATTTATAACCAGTTTTTGGAAGGATTATTGAATGTCTTTTTTCTGGATTGGAACCGATAATGATTAAGAAACTGCAGGGCTACATTTCTAAAGCTGGATTAAATGTGCCACCTTATTCCTGGAACAGTCAATCCTTGCCTTTCCCTGAGCTGCTGTATGCAGCAAACAATCACCCCAGGCATATAGCACCTCCCAACTTCCTGTTTTAGGTAGGGACCATGGTTACAGAAAATATCAGGGATACATAATCAGATTCAGGGACACATCTTGATGTGTCCCTGAATCTGGTCATATATCCCTGATATTTTCTCAAACCATGGCCTCTACCTAAAACAAGTGTGTATTCCCCAACTAAGTATCTGCTTAATAAGTTTAAACACTATGTCAAATACTTAGCCAAGCATTTCATTCCTAAGCATTATCTTAGATGGTGCACGGCTATCACTAAGTTGGGTTGTTTGTGCAAGTGATTAGTATCAGTTACAAAATTCTCTGTCACTTGACTGTACCTCCTGTGCATTATTTTTGTGTCTACTCTTGTTCAACACTTGACTTCTCCAGAAACTGCATTGTGTATGCTCTCTGAAATGTGTTTTATTTTTGCATTTAATCTTTTTATTAGGATATTTCAGGTTATTACAGATATTAAACCATTAGTCCAAATGGCTGAAATAGTGGTTTACAATCTTACCACTTAATACAAACAGCCAGAGCTCAAGGCAAACATCCCACAACGTGCATGTCTACTTGTAAACTCTGAAATGTGTTTTGATATACTACGTGCAGTTCTTTCTGGAGTATAGCACTTCACAAGGCTGATTAGTCAGTGGAATAATGAAGAAAAACATCTGCTTAGTTTATCTGATTAAGTATGTCAGCATTAATCAGTTTCTTATCTGTCCAGTTTCCTGGCATGCTTATACTGCACTTCAGCCACTCAGAAATGTTCATCTGGGCATTGCAGGGTTGGGGGCATACATTTCCCTTCAGCAACTCTCAGAAGGTAGGCTAGGAATAACAGTACTCACACTGATTAAAGCAAGGCCATTATATTTCGTACCCCTGGTAGTACTCCGCAGTCATCACTAGTGGGTATTCCTTTTCTATCCTATAGGTTGATGCACGATCCAATCAAATCAATGAGGGGTCGAGGTCATACCTCTGTACTCATTGGATTATCTCCAGTTTTACTTTGTGCATCAAGATAGGTTGGTCATGTCCAGACTGCTCCCAACAGTCTCTTAACAACTTTAAGGAACCTTACAGGTACATTTATTTCTTTTTTTACTTCCAACTAACCTAGCCTGGTAGCCAGCATACAGCAGTATAATTCAAACTGCATGCAGCTAACTGTTAGCAGCGTCTATTTTCTGCTTCAGGTAGGTTAAAAACCTAAAGCATTCAGAGAGAATCAGCTAGGCTAAAACATTTTAACAGTGCTCACGATAAGTTATACTGTGCCCTGCAGGGAACAGGTACCCCCTCCTGTAGCAGGACATGTACCCACAACAACTGCATACCAGTGAGCAGGCTGGAGTCTCTGCCGTAACAACCCCTGCCCATCAGAGAAGGTAACTACCCCTCTAGTAGCAGGCTCTGAACCCCACAAAAGAGCATAGCAAGCATCCAGACAGGTAAAGCAGAGCCCCTGATAAACACACTATTTGGGCTGGGGTCTCCTCCAGTAGCGACCCTTCACCCAAGATACAAATGCAGCACAGCCCTCATAATTAAAAAAAAAAGTCCCAGGACATCTCATGGGCTACATATTTTTTGCAATAGAAGGCTCCTCCTGAGTGACCTCCTAGGCACGCAGCCCCACATACAGAAGAAAAAATTACTCACCTTAGTAATTGCTTTTCTTCTCATGGAGTCTTGCTATATTATAACAATAGCAGTCAGCCACTGCAGCTGAACTGCCCCGGAGAGGAAGGAGTTAACTCCAGAAGATCTGAGTTCTACATCGAGGGCGCTGTGCCCAAAGTTTCTATCTGGCAGTTTCAAATGAAACTGTCAGATCTTTACTAAGCTAACATCAAAGGACGGAAAGTCTGTGTGGAAAAACTACACTAGCCCATGGCTACCTACTAGTAGTAATAACAACAATATAAAGAACAAAGAAACACTCAGAGCCATAATAACAAAAATTGATGGTATTATGGTTTGTTTACCACTCTGACAAGCATACATATGAACCCCCTTCCCCCAAAGACTCAAGTCCAGGAAGGGGGCAATATAAATAACCTAAATGAAACAATCTAGATCCCTAACCCAAAGGAAAAGAGGTAAGGAAAAACTACAATGGCATGACACAGTGCTTGACCAATTCATACCCTACCCAAGTAGAAGTTCTGAGAGGGTAGGAGGAGGATGGTTATGAATATAGCAAGACTCCATGAGAAGAAAAGCAATTACTAAGGTGAGTAATTTTTTCTTCAAACACCATGAAGTCTTGCTATATTATAACAATAGCAGATTACACAGCAGTACCTCCATGGAGGAGGGTCAGAACCTACTTAGGAAATAGGCTCTGAAGCACAGCTGTGCCAAACTGAGCATCTCTCCTGGACTGGACATCCAGGGAATAATGCTTGGTAAAGGTGTGAACTGTCTTCCAGGTAGCAGCTTGACAAATCTCCAGAATGGGGATGTCTCTAGCAGCCGCTAGAGACGCAGCTGTACCCCTGGTGGAGTGGGCCCTCAATCCTGAGGGGGTACGCTACCCAGTTTCTGATAACAGAATTGGATACAAGAAACAATCCACCTTGCAATTGTTCTCTAGTGGCAGGTTTCCTTTGCCAACCTCGCCATAGGTAAGAAAGAGTTGGAGGATTCGAACCTATGACCTCTGGTGCGTCTAAATAGTAGCTTAAGGCTCTTTGACATCCAAGCTGTGCAGTCTCCTCTCACCTGAGGAAGAATGCTCAGTGAAAAATACTGGGAGAGAGATAGATTGATTCAGGTGGAAATCAGAAACCACCTTAGGCAAAACTTTCTATTAGTCCTAAGGACTACCTTATCTCTGTGGAAAGAGATAAAATCTTCTTCCACTGACAGGGCCTGTAGCTCACTTATGCGTCTGGCAGGTGATAGCTACTAGGAAAATGGTTTTCAAGTTAAATACTTGAGCTCTGCAGAAGACAGAGGCTCAAAGGGGGTTGCATTAACTGAGCAATGCAAATATTCAGGTCCCAGGCAGGAGCTGGTTCCCAAAAGGAGAGTTAGTATGAAGTAACCTTTAAAACTTGGAGAACACCGGTGAGAAGAAAGGAGGCAGGCTTCCTGCTGACACAAAAGCAGAGACAGCTGCCAGATAAACCTTCAGGGTAGCTGGTCTAAGGCCTAGGGAATTCAGATGGACCAAATAGTCCAGTAGAATGGGAAGATCAGCAGATTCTGGGATAATCTGCCTCTCAGAGCACCAGATGGAAAACCTCTTCCACTTAGAATTATAAGTGGCTCCTAGTGGAAGGCTTCCTTGAAGCCTTTAAAATATCCATGACACCTTAGAAAGGTGTAAGTCAGCAATTCTAGCTCTCAAGAGCCAAGCCTTGAGGTGGAGGGATTTGAGGTCCGGATACCACACTCTCCCCTGTGCACAGGCCAGTAAGTCGTGACTCTGGGCAGGCTCAGGGCAGGTGGACTGCCAAGGACAGGAGCAGAGGGTACCAGGGCTGTCTGGCCCAATCTGGGGCAATCAGAATCACTCTGCAAGGTTGAGATCTGATTTTTACTAGTACCCTGAAAAGGAGAGGAAAGGGGAGAAGGGCATACAGGAACTTCCCTTTCCAGTCCAACAGAAAGGCGTCCAGAGGGACTGAGCCCAGAACTGGAGGCCTGCAACAGAAAAGAGGAAGTTGGTGGTTGTCTGGCTGCTAAAAGATCTATCTGAGGAGTGCCCCATCTGGCAAAGACAGACCCCAGCACTTGTGGATTCAGAATCCATTCTGTGATGGCCCTGAGAAATTCTGCTGAGGGCGTCCGCCAGGACATTGTCCTTCCCTGGGAGATGAACCGCTATCAGGGAGGTGTTCAGGGAGTAAGCCAGAGACCACAACTTCATTGCTTCGGTGCACAAGGCTGAAGACCGAGTGCCCCCTTGCTTGTTGATGTACCACATTGAGGTGGTATTGTCTGTCCTGACTTGAACCACTTTGTTCTGGACAGAATCTGAAAACACCCGAAGAGCTAAAAAGACAGCTCTGAGTTCCAAAAGATTGATGTGGAGCAGAGACTCCTGAGGAGACCATACCCCCTGAGTGGCAAGGTCGCCCAGGTGAGCCCCCCCACCCTAACAGGGAGGCATCCGTGGTGAGGGTGAGGGAGTGAGAAATGGGAATGAAGGGAACCCCCTGTCTTAAATTGCTCTGGACCTGCCACCAGTGGAGGGCTAGGATCAGAGTTTGAGTAACTGGGACCAACTTGGTAAGGGGGTCCTTCCTTTGAGACCAATAGGCCCTCAAATGGAACTGAATGTCCCTCATCTGGAATCTTGCTCCTGCACGACAGCTGTGGAAGCAGCCATGTGCCCGAGGAGTTGCAGAAAATGCCTTGCTGGTTGAGAGACCCAGGGTAAAGGAGGATGCCAGGGCGATGAGTCTGTCCACCCTTTCCGAGGGAAGAAAAGCCCGGCTAACCTTGTGTTCAATTCTGCGCCTATGAAAGTTAGGACCTGAACTGGTTCCAGAACTGACTTTGTAAGTTTAGCAGGAATCCCAGGGAAGTGAGAAGCTGCTGGGTGACTTGCAAGTGGGATTTCACCTGACCTGAGACTGACCACAATGAGCCAGTCGTCAGGTAGGGAAACACAGCAACCCCTTGCCTTCTTAAGTGAGCCACTACTACAGCGAGACATTTTGTGAATACCCTTGACCTAGAGGTAAGGCCTGGCATTGCCCTGAACTGGTAGTGGCCTGAGGCAGTTGAACCTGAGGTACTTTCGTGAGAAGGCCTGATCAGAACATGAAAATAGGCATCCTTGAGGTCCAGGAAGCTAGCCAGTCCCCTGGCCTTAGGGAAGGCAATATCATTGCCAGAGTCAACATTTTGAACTTTGGTTTCAACAGATGCTTGTTCAAGTATCTTAAATCTAGAATGGGCCGCCATTCTCCTGTCTTTTTTGGGGTAAGAAAGTATCTTGAATAAAGCCCCTTGCCCTGATGGCAAGGAGGAAGCCTTTCCACTGCTTTGCAGTCCAGCAGAGCAGAAACCTCTGCTTCCAAAGCAAGGGCTTCTGAAGGATTTGCAGGTGGAAAATGCCTGGCTCTCATCTTTGGAAAGTGTTTGAAGCTGAGAACAGACCCTGGCCTATTACCTCCAGAACCCATCTGTCCGTAGTTAGGGACAGCCAGTTCCGGCTGAAATAGGCCAACCTGCCCCCCACTGGTACAGGAGAATCGGCCCTGGACACCCCATCAGGGTGCCTGCTTAGCAGCAGCCTTAGGCTGAGGGAAGGGGGACGGTCTACTTGTGCCACGTCTACCCCTGCCTCTGAAGAAACCCCTCTGCGAGACAGCAGAGGAGGCTTGAAATTGGTAAAAAGGCCTGGAAAAGGGCCTGCCCCTACCTCTGGGAGCATGCCTTTGTGGCATGGCATGCTTCTCCTTAGCCTGGGCACTTTTGTAGGTAGTTCTGTATTCATCCATCTTTTCATATAGTTTTCTGTTTGCTCCCCAAAAGAAATTTCCCACTACAGGAAAATCCATAGCCTTTGACTGGGTATCTTGGGACAGATTAGTGCATCTGAGCCATGCCAACCTCTGGGAAGCTACAGAAGTGGCCATGACCCTAGAAGAAACATCATTAACATCAACAGCAGTATGAAATTGAACTTTAGAGGCTTCAATGCCATCAGCAGCCACCTGTTCCAACTCACTAGCCAGCTGGCCATGGGCCTGCTTGGCTAACTGCAATACTGTGTCCCACCTAGATTTCTGATATCTAGCTACATAAGCCATATAATTTGCCTGCCTGAGTCCCAAAGAAGCTGCCATATACTGTTTCTTAGCCATGGCATCAATCTTCCTGGAATCCTTATCAGGAGGATGTGAGGCCAGAGGAATATTAGCCTTGTCACAGGCTGCAGCTTGTACCACACCTACATGACTACACTGCTCAGTAAGGAAGTCTGTATCCGAGCCTGACAAAGTATACCTTCTGTCCATTTTTATCTACAGGAGGGACAGAATGAGGATTTTTAAAATCTTTGTTGTTTGCTTCCTAAATGACTTATGCAAAGGAATAGACAACCTCCTAGACTCTGGAATATCCATCATTTCCACATAATCAGGCTCCTCTTGCTCATCCACAGCCTCCTCTAAAGGAAGCTGGAGGGTTTCTGCAACCTTTTTGTAAAAATTAAAGAAAGAAGGGGACTCAGACAGAATAGGAGGAGATTCTAAAGGTCTGTCTGGAGAGATGTCCGGTTCAATGGGCACGTCCAGACCCCCCTAGCCACACATATATTGATCAAATTCCTCCTCCTCTCCTGTGGTTCATAAAAATCCTCAACTTCAAAATCCTGAACCACTGGGACTGAACGAACCAACCTTTACCAGCTGTTGGTGGTTCTACAGATCCCTGAGACAGTGACTGGACAATCTGAATGGCTTTAGCTATCTCTGCAGCAGTTGGAGACACAATTTTGGACCCAGACCTACTGATTTTTTGTCTTTTACTTGGGACTGGTTCCTCTGAACCAGCCTTCCTTTGCCGAGGAAGTCTCGCCCTGGTCAGAGGGCACTCCCTCTGGTCCAGTGGGTACTGGACCGGCTGGCCATCTGGTCAGCGGACTTTTGGCCTCTCGCTCCCGAGCCAGCCCAATCTCTTCTCCAGGGTGGCTGCAGGGAAATTTTTACACACCTGGCAGTCTGACAGGAGGTGGTCAGCCCCAGACAATAAACACAGTGGTGTGTGTGGGTCAGCCTTGGCAAAGGCGCCCCACAGACATCACAGTGTTGAAACCCAGTGGGCCCGTTTTTCTTTTGGGTTTCTCAGACATAATGCCAGCCTAACCAAAACTTGCCCTTTTGATGGCAGTGCCAGGCAAGACACCCTTATCGGTTCCTAACCGTGTCACGGGTATTTGAAAAAACCGTTATAATTCCGTTTTTTTTAGAACCGATAAGAACCGGGAACCGCACTCTAAAACCCACTGTACACTTTTAAAATGCAGAAAAAAAACCAACCGATCGGTTCAAAACCGAACCGATAATTAATTTTCCACACAGACTTAAATTTTAGTACTTACGGTTACCAGATAGAGCTTTAAAACGAAATCGGTAAAATAATAACTTTGCGGTTCAAATGAACCGAAAATACTCGCTTGAACCGAGAATGAACCGAGCTGAAGGAGCTGATCTCTGGAGCGACTGTTCAGTGAAGCGGAGTAAAGAATCTGACAGTTTCATTTGAAACTGCCAGATAGAGCTTTGGGCACAGCGCCCTCGCGCTGTAGTACTCCAGATCTTCTGGAGTTAACTCCTTCCTCTCCGGGGCAGTTCAGCTGCAGTGGCTGACTGCTATTGTTATAATATAGCAAGACTTCATGGTGTTTGAATGAGGGATCATGCCAAACAACAGGGCAGTCTGGCATAACAACCTTTCAGAAGCAGCAGCTTCTTTCCCCACATACCTG
Source organism: Neoceratodus forsteri (assembly GCA_016271365.2). NCBI lineage: Eukaryota > Metazoa > Chordata > Ceratodontiformes > Ceratodontidae > Neoceratodus > Neoceratodus forsteri. Next base: position 38,352,919 of record CM028130.1, on the reverse strand, counting down.
GGCATTCATCTGAGCTGCCAGATCCCCTACTCCACAGGCTGGGCGATTCCCCTAAGGCCCTTCATAATCCATCATGGGCCACTTTTACCCTTCTCCACTGCAGTGAAATTCCTTTGTTTTGGGGTCATAAATAAAGTCCCCTGCCCCTCCAGTGCATGGCCATGCAAATACTCACACTACTGCTGGGGTGAAGAAGCCCCCTGATGCTCCTTGGCTCTCATGAGAGCTACTAGGACCAGTTGGCTAGGCACTGCAAATCTCGCGTGATGTCCTGCGAGATTACGGTGGCCATCTTGATTGGTGTAAGCTTTGATACAGGGACCCCAAGCCTTGTGGATTCTAATGAGATTTCATGGCCACCATCTTGCCTGGGACTCACACTCATTTTGCTATTATGTGAGCCTTCTTCACCACTTAAAACAACAGTGCTCCCAGATCAGGTAAAGCATTTTCCTGTAGTACACCCTAATTTTTCCCTGTATTTTCACTGTAAAACTGGGATGAAATTCCTGTAGATTTTCCTGTATGCACAAATCAATGTAAGTACACAATTGGTGTCATTGTGCCAGTCAATAAAATCACCAGGACAAATGTTCTGGCTGTTTTATGTGTTCTTATTTATTTTAAATATAAAAAATCACCTACTATGTATCACATAATTACTCTACAACTATAAGAACTTTATATGTAACAATATAATACCATCTTGAGGTTCTGGGGAAATGCTAGAACCTATAAAGTTCAGTTCTCAAGGTTCACATGTCTCCAGAACCTCCTGAAGGTATTATAACTTTGTAATAATACAGTCCCTTATACAGTATTCTATTTATAGCATGAAATGTCTTAACTTCAAATGTACCCCTTAATCACAGACTGATACATTTTGTCTTCTGCTCACAATGCATGAAAGGGGCTCGGGGATGCACAAAACACGCATACCCCACCCTCGCTCCTGCAGCCCACAGACAGATGCGCCCATATCGGCATTCACCAATGCCAATCACCTATCCACGGCTCCTCCCTCAATGCACAGAACTCTACAGGGTGGCCGGGGGAGGAGTCATCCCAGGCAGACATCCAATGGGATGCCCCCAGGACCCACAGTGGATCCCACATATAGGGTGGCATGGGTCTGGGGCTGTGCATGCTGATAGCATATACCCAGACCAGTGTGGCACCCTCCAGTCCCAGTGCTGCCTCACATAAACTTTCTGGGCTCTCGCAAATCCAGCTACCCCTGCCACCTCCTGCTACCCAGCAGTCAGGAGCAGCACAGTGTGCCCTGTCCTGGTCCCCTGGTGACCGAATGCCTGTGTTCATGGGAGCATGCTGTGGGTTATGGCAGGGTCTCCCTAGTGTACCCTGCACCACCCTCTGTGCCCATGCGGCCAGCACTACACAGGTTAGTGAATACACATAGTGCTGGCACGCCCCTGGAATGTCCCCATCACGGAGCTGTCTGCAGACATGAGGGATCAGGTGCAGTGGATCTGCATATGCCCCCTTTGTGCATGCCATGCAGGGGGCACAAGGGGTGTGGAGTAGCTACTCGCCCCAGATATGCGTGCATAGCCACTCCACACCAGTCGTGCATTGGGCCTACAGCTCTATATATCTGTAGTGCTCCATTATTAAACATTCTTTCAGTGTATTGTTGTGTTTTTCATTAGCACACTTAAGCATCCCCCTACACACACACAGACACACACACACACACACACACACACAGCTTTGTGCACCAAACTCAGAGGTAAAAACAAATATTCCCTTTTTTTCATTTATTTTACTAACCTTAGGCCAGACCTGGGTCTATGGGTCCCTTCTGATCTCACACATATAACTCATAACTCCTGCTTATCTTGATGAAGACACCCCCATACCTTTCCTAGGCTCACAATTAAATAGAAACATTGTCTAATTTTTTTTCAAATAACCTCAACCTCTAGGCTGGTCAGAAGAAGTGCTGCCTTAGTGATCTTTTTAGAAACACAACTCTGCTCTGTGCACCAAACAAGCCAAGTAGCACTTAAGCACTCTTTGTGTCCCCGTCACCCTTTAAAGCCCGCCATCATAGAGTCTCTTTAATCTGGCTCACTTTTTGCTCTTCATGTGTTTAAAATAGACAAATTTGCAAAACAGAAGGTTTGTTTGCCTTGGTGGTTCAGGGCGCTGCTTTCCTCAAGCAACATTTAAGCACTCTTTCTTGCACCCCCACCCCCCAAAAAGCACAACACCATGAAGTGGTCAGTCTTTTGTCTTCTCATTTTGCACATAAATTGAGTTTAATATAGACTAACATGAGGCTGCCCACAAGAAGGCTTGCTTACCTTCAGTGGCTTAGGCTCTGCTAGTCCAGAACAGTGGCATTTGAGATGCAGCTCAGCTGACTCAACGGTGTTGCTGTTTTGAGTGGGGCCACATGGCAGGTGTTTGGATCATGCAGCAGCTCACTGGTTCTTGATCAGAAGATCTGAATTCATCCTCAGAAAGATGCACTGCCAACACATTACTTTACTACCCCAGAGAAACACAGGCTGCAAATGGACCAACAGAATTGCTTAGTGTAGCAAAGTCAGCAAACTGAGCACCAATTGGAGGGCTCTGTCTGGATCTTGGCAGCCATGAGATTCATATTGGGCATCTTCCCGTAGTGTTTGTCCATTTCCCCATATATTTTAAAAATAAAAGATTTCCTTCACCTATCCCATTTTTGTAGTAAAATTCCCTTAAAATACAGGAGTCCCTGTAGATCTGGGAGCACTGAAACAATGAAACAGCAACATTATAAGTGGCAGCTGCGAATCAACTATGTGTCCTGCTGCACTAAGAGGACCCTATGTGATGCAGTTCCCCTTTGCTTCCTGCAGATACATGTATATCATGAGAAAGTGTAGGGAATGTGGAGTGTCGTTCACAGCACTAGAAGAGGATGTCACAGTGTGCGCAGTATGTACACTCACACCGCACAGGGATTACGCGGATATGGAAGAGGAAGACTCCATTTCAGAATCCCAGTCACCACCAACTGCCCCAATTGCATTGGATGCTAGCCAAGCACAGATGTTGTTTCAGCTTCTGGAATCCCTGAAAACAGGAAGCCCGATTACAACAATAGGCACCCCAAAAGTTTCTGGTCCAACAAACCGAGAAGTGTCCGAGGCTCGACGTGGACAGTACAACGTCTGAAGCTGCGAGTGGCCCAGACGAGGGCACATCAGACAAGTTGACCTGAATGTGCCATGGGAACAACATTGATGAGCTCATTACAGTGATACAGGTGGCACTCAAAATATCACACCAGCTCACACAGTCCTCCACATCAGAGGACCCCCTGCTTGCCATGGGCGAACCAGAGGAGAAAAATTAATTTACCCTTATGTAAGACCCTTGACACAATCCTTACCAAGGAGTATGAGGCTCCAGAGCCAACTGGAATATTGGAAAAGAGCATGGTGAACAGACAGTACCCCATGACCCAGTAAAGAAGCGATCACTAGGGAAAGGCCCCCAAGGTGGACCAACCTGTTTCTAAACTGTCCAATCCTACCACTATTCCTATTGAGAGCATGGTAAAGCTAAGAGACCCAATGGATAAGAAGACAGAAGAGCACCTCAGGAAAATTCACGAGGTGGCTGGCATGGTGCACCCAGCAGACACTGTGGTGTGGTTCACCTGCAGGGCACTCCACAGGTGGTTGGACATACTCACCGAGAATGTCCAAGAGGACTCCCCCCAAGCTTATGCAGCAGAATGTGCCATCCAGGCAGTAAAGTTTGGGACACGGGCAACAGTGCTAGCCAACAGAGCCAGAAGAGCTCTGTGGAAGAAACTATGGCAGATGGACAACATGTCCAAGAACACTCTCCTAAAGTTACCCTTCAAAGAGGGCACACTATTCGGTGAAGGCTAACCCCATACCTCAAGCAAAGGGGGGCAGTCGCAGGGGGACAGGGACTTCTACCTCCCCACAGACAGAACTTTTCATGCCAAAAGCAAGTTCTTCAAGCTCAAACCACAGTCCTACAGCTCACAGACTCTGAAGCAGTGTCACCAAAGACCATGCTTCTAAAACAGGGCATACAACAGAGCAAAAGAAAACACAGGGGGCCAATACTCTAATGGGGGGTCGAAAGGCGAACTTCAGGTCCCAGGGTAACAAGAAATGAAGGTGTGCAGGCCCATTCAAACCCATCTCTGGAGAGAAGGCTGCACTGGTTCGCACAACCATGGTCCTGGACAATGTCAGACAAATGGGTGCTGGAAGTGATTGCAAAGGGCTATGCAATAGAGTTCAACAGCAAGCCTACAAGGCACAGACCATTTGCATCACCTATGCCGAGTTGTCCCATCAAGAAACAGACCATAATGGAGGAAATACAGGACTTGCTCAGCAGTGGGGCTATCACACACATCCCTACAGAGGAAAAAGACACAGGGGTCTACTCCTTGTTCTTTGTCGTTCCAAAGATGGGCGGGATGTGCCCTGTACTACACCTCAAGTACCTAAACTGGACAGTGGCTTACAAAAAAAAAAAAAATTCAAAATGGAAACCCTCCAATCAGCCCTGTTATCCATCCAACCAGAGGACTTCTTGACCTCAAAAGACCTTGAAGATGCCTACCTTCATATCCCCAAATGGACCTCACACCACTGTTACCTCAAATTCAACATTCAGGGTCAACACTTTCAGTACACCTGCCTACCTTTCAGACTGGCATCTGCCTCCCCCCGAGTAGTCACCAAGACCCTTGTGGTACTCACAGCACATCTCAGGAAACAAGGGGTTCACGTAATCCCATACCTTGATGACTGGCTGATAAGGGTGAGAACAGTAGAGCAGGCTCAGTGCAGCATGCTACTAGCAATCAAATGTTTGCAGCAACACAGATGGATAATCAATGCAGCCAAGAGCCAGCTGACACCTTCCCAGTTCATTACACACCTAGGCACAGCAGTAGACACAAAAAGTAAAGTGACCCCAACACATGAGAAAGTCCAAAACATCCGGACACTGGTACAGGGCCTAATCAGCAGACCAAACAGGGCATTGACATAGTCCATTGGTCCAGGCTGCACATCTGGGAGCTCCAGAGGTATCTGATAGAATCCTAGAACCAGACAGTCCAAAGTTTCAAATTCTGGGTCACACCACCCCCTCAGGTACTCTCTTGACTCAGATAGTGGACACTGAGAATGCATATACTACAGGGCACATCACTGACACAGACAACCACAGAAGTAATCACCATGGGTGCAAGTCTATCAGGCTGGGAGGCAACATACAACAACTATGTGACCCAGAGACTAAGGGCTCAGAAGGAGTCCTCATTACCGATCAACATTCTGGAAATGAGAGCTGTCTATCTAGCCCTGCTCTTCTTCGCACCCCTGCTAGCCAACAAAGCAGTCCTAGTCTGGTGTGACAATCAGGTAACAGTGGCATACATAAACAAGCAAGGTGGCACCAGAAGTAAGGCATTGATAAAGTAGCCTCTACAGCTACTCCACTGGGTGGAGCGGAATCTGCAGTCCATAACTGCAATATATCTAGCAGGAACGTCTAACACAGAGGTGAACTGGCTAAGCAGAGTCACCATCCACCAGGCATGGTAGAGACTCAACAAGAACATTTTCCAGTGTCTACTGACCAGAAGGGGACCCTTCCAGGTGGATCTAATGGTGTATTAATACTCAAAGTGCTCCACAACGTACGATGCACAGGGGCTTCGGTTCTGGTGGCTCCCAATTGGCCAAGATGACCATGGTACACACTCATTCAAGCCATGTTAGTGAGCCCTCCAATGCTTCTACCAGAGTGGCCAGACCTACTGTTGCAGGGACCACTCCTTTAACTGAACCCAGTCAGCCTGAATCTGATGGCATGGCTATTGAAAGGAACAGACTGCTAGACCAAGGCTATCATGCCAGAGTCGTAAATCATTTGTTGCAATCCAGGGGACAATCTACAAATAAGACTTACCATAGACAATGGCAAATTTTTTACAAATGGTGCAGGGAAATGGGTACCTCGCCTTCAGTGGCAGGGTTACCAGAAATGCTGGACTTCCTAAATGAAGGGGCAAACAAGGGCTGCCTCACTCAGGGTACAGGCATCAGCTAGATCATCCATAGGGGGACCACTACTGGGAATAGGTCGCATTGGCTCACACCCAGACACCATACAACTGCTTAAGGCAGTTGCATTAGAAGCACCAAAGGTGCGGCAGATATGCCCACCATGGCAACTTAACATAGTGCTCAATGCCCTACAATCACCCACTCTGCAGCTAGACACCTTACACTGGTGTACTATTAAGACTGCTTTCCTTGTAGCAATTTGCTCCACCAGAAGGATAGGGAGATTCAGGCTCTGTCATGTAGGGAACCCTTCATAACACTTCATTGTGGTAGGGTCATTCTTAGAACAGTACCATCCTTCCTGCTCAAGGTAGCATCCCAGTTCCACAGGGATCAGGATGTTCTATTACCTTACATAACTCAGACTAACCATCCTACTACATCAACCCATCACCCACTAGATGTGGGCCACCAACTGAGAAAATACCTCAGTATGACAAGTGACATTCAGAGGTCAGACAGATTATTCATACTAATCAAAGCAGCTTCCAAAGACACCATCGCTAGGTGTATCAAACAGACTATTTACAAGGCTTATTGAGTAGTAGGACACACACTACCAGAAGGCCTCAAGGCACACTCTACCAGGACAGTAGCAACATTCTGGGCAGAAAGGGGAAACATGTCTGTATAAGACATTTGTTCAGCGGCCACTTGGTCTTCATTGCATACCTTCACCAGGCATTACCAGATAGACACAGCATCTGCTGAATGGACAGTTTTTGCCAAAACCATACTGGGGGGCAGGCAACCAACTAAGGTAGACCTGTGCTAATCTGCCTTTTTTTGTATTCACCCATCCGAGAGTTATAACTCTGAAAGATACACTGCTACTAAGGTCCCACTGGTGATGACCACAGAGTACAACAAAGGGTAAGAAATATAATGGGATTTATTCACCTGGTAAAGGTGATTATTTGAGTACCCTTAATAGTACTCCGCAGCCCTGCCTAGGATGGCAAATTACTCCTTAGTTCAGGTTAAGGATAGTCACTAGTATAATGATAGACACTAGCATCACACTACATACAGTGGCCTGAGCAGGTGGTACCAAATTGTCAATGTAGTGTAGTGTAGGCAAACAGGATGTTGGGATGCATCGTAAGGAGGATCACCTCTAAGAGCAAGGAAGTGATTCTGCCGCTGTACTATGGACTGGTTAGACCACACCTTGAGTACTGTGTACAGTACTGGAGACCACACTTAAAGAGGGACATACAGCTCCTAGAGAGGGTACAGAGGAGGGCAACAAAGATGATATGAAGGCTAGGGATATGACGTGATGAGGACAGACTTAAGGAGCTCTGCCTGTTTTCACTGGAGGAGAGGAGACAGGGGACGGATTGAGGTCTTCAAGTACCTCAAGGAATAAATAGGGTAAACATGGAGGGATCTTTAGACTAAAGCAGGGAGGTATCACCAGAGGGCATGGTTTGAAGTTGGAAGGTGGAATGGTAAGGGGAGAAAAGAGGAGGAGGTATTTCACTGAGAGGGTGGTGGACCCTTGGAATGCACTGCCTGGTGAGCTAGTTCAGAGATCCACAGTGGAGGGCTTCAAGAGAGGATGGGACAGACACAGAAAGTGGATGTATCAGATGATGTCCTGTCCCAGGGGGGTGGGGATGGATGATACGGGTTTCTGGAGCACAAGGGATGGGAGGGTCTCAGCACCCAACTAAGGATCTAAAGTTTGAGCAGACTCGATAGACCGTAAGGCCTAATCTGCTGGCAAATAGTATGTTAGTATGTTAGAGTGCATGATTATATGATGAAATATACTGGAGAGTTTTATGCCAATAAGAAAAGCATATGTCTGTTTTTATGCATAAGAAAAGTACCACAATAAAGACGACAGGTGCAAAACAACACCTGAGTAAGTATTCTGTACAATAATATGGCATAAATAATTGCTACCAGGCATTAGTCACATGACCCAGCACACTAAGGAAGGACGTCACATTAGTGGCTATACCTTCAGCTGGGTGTATTTCTGGCTTGTATGTTTCTCCTTTGTTCTCTTACTATATAGCTATGGAAGAATCACACTGGAGATAATCTGATGAGTACAGAGGTATGTCCTCGCCCTCTCTTTGATTTGATTGGATTGTGCATCACCCTATAGGATGGACAAGGAATACCCACTGATGACTGCAGAGTACTATTAAGGGTACTCAGATAATCACCTTTGCCAGGTGAGTAAATCCCATTCCAATTTTACCCGAACAAGCTCACTGTTATGATAGCTGGTGTGGTCTAACACATTTACAAGAAATCAAATTCCTGATTTATATATTTAAACAAGTACAATTCTATCACTACCTAGCAGGAAAGCAAAGTTCTTTCTTTTATAAGGCTATGGGCAACATAAACAGAGAACAAAGTGAAAAGTAAGAAACCACTGGCTAGTGAGAATATCTACGGGGGTTATATGGGGATCTGATAGTGTGTCTATGGGGAAAATACAGGAAAAATTAAGGTCTGTTACAGGGAAATGGTTATTTGGATCTGGGAGCTCTGAGAGTGGCATGCATTCATTGTATGCAAGGCATGCATTGCATGCCTATTATTCTACTTTTTTTTTCAAACTTTTTATTTATAGGTTTTATGACAATAAATTGTACACATACACTCTGAGTATAGCCATACATCATACATATGTCAGAAAGTCGTGATAAGCAGATCAATGAGACAGTACTACATGTGATACAAGATAAGAGGGCAAAGCTTATATATGTAGCAGTAATTCCTTAATATCAACGCTTAAGGCTAAGCTGCCAGTGCTTTAACTTGAACTGGCTCAAAAATCATTCATTTAAAAAAACCTTTATAAAAAATCATTCATTTAAAAAAAATCCAAAATCTGGCCACATTGGCCTATATATGTATGTTCATTAATGAAACGAAACTCCATACACTCAGTATAGCTCCCTTAACATCCAAATATTTTCCCAGCATAAACTTCATTCCAAACCCATAAGTGAGCACGTACACAAATATTCATTTTCAAACACGTGGTGGGGTGTTTCAATTGGGTTCACCACAACATAATCCAGATAGACTATCTTAGGGTAGCTTGTTCATTCCAGTGAGGTATCAGACAGACGAAGCATACTGATGAGTCCTGGTAGGACAAAACACGTGTCTATGTCTTCTGTTGGCACCCTTTGCAAACTGTGTGAGAGGCCTCTGGGCACCATGCATTTCTGCTTAAAGTTGAACCAGCACAATATTCTGTGGTGATTTGCATATGCAGCCCATGATGCTTTGCATTGTGGGGTCATGTGTGATTTTGTATTGCTTAAAGTCTCTTGTCAAAAAGAGAAATTTGTAAGTCTCTAGAATATTTTCCCGCTGGCATACAAAGTAGAGGTTTAGTCAAGAAGTGACTAAAATTATACGTTAGAATTCCCCTTGTTAGGAAACAAAAAATAGTCTCTCCTGCAAAGATTTGCCAGTCTTAAGTAATTCATGGATTTCCCTCTCGGCAGTTTTCCAGTGGGTAACAGAAAGCAGATAGGCTTACTAAAATAAAATGTTCACATGTCCCCATCTCTGATTCTGAGGACAAGTCTCCCTATCTTGCAGCTGTCTCTGCTTCCAGTTTGTCCAGCAACTTGACTACTTCCTTGGAATCTGTGTAGATGTATGATTTCCTACTGACTGTTACACGCAGGTGTGCTGGCATCATCATACTGTTTGGAACATCAAGCTCCCTCAGCCTGCAATGAACTGCATCAAAGGCCTTACACTTCATGTGAGTAGAGTACGATAAGTCAGGGAACAAAAGCACCTTAACCCCATCCATGTTAACTCCTTTCCTTTTCCTTGCAGCCTTCAGTATATTGTCCCTCCCAGCCATGGACACAGTAACCAACAAAACTGTTCTCGGACCGTCGGAAGGGCCACCCACCCTTTGCAGATTAACTCTGTAGGCTCGAATCACTTGGGTCTGAATATTGAGATCCAAAGTTTCCATCACCCAGGCAATAATAAAGAAGAGCAAATCCTCTCCCTCCAAACCTTCCATCAGTCCAATAATTCGGACTTTAGCAGATCGGGTAATGTTTTCCAAATGTTCCAGACAGGATTTTAGGAGGGCCTGTTCTTTAATATATGTTGCTGCTGTGGCCTGTGCTCACTCTGCCGACCGTTTAGAAGCATTTGCTACTGCCACTACCGCATCAATTTTCTGCTCGACTTGTACCATCCTTTCGTTGTACAGGTCCATCTTTTGTCAATTTGCTGCACAGTTTTTGTCAGGGCAGTCACTGCTTGCTGGAGGGATTCCAGCGTCACAGGCCCGGTGGCTTCTGATTACTGCTCCGCATTCAAGGAAGTTTCAGGCGTAGTCAGAGTATTACATGCCCCTCCTCGTGGCGTGAAGAAGTTTGCTCTTTGTTCCCTGTTTTTTTGACCCATGACAATAAAAATTGCACAGATCAGTCTTCACACTATCCGGAGTCAGTGAGGTAAGCTGCGGTGCAGACAAGTAACTAATTAAATTGATTTTTAAGCAGATATTGGATGTCGACCGGGAGCTCACCGAGATTTTGACTGATCAGCTAGGCAGCAAGCCGTGCACCCCATTCTATTTTTTAATTTTTCCCGTCAGTGTCACTTAGTTTTTATCTGTAAAAGTTTTGATCTGGTGCAGTAGCGGCGACGGTCTGTCAGCCCCAGAGAGGATCAGTCTCTGAATGCGAGAGGCAGTGTATTTAAACATAGAACATAGAAACATAGACTTTGATGGCAGTTAAGGACTGCTTGGCCCACCTAGTCTGCCCATTTCCCTACCTAACGGATAAGCTGCAGATCCTAGTTAACCAACAGCCTATTCCTTCCTACCCCCCACAAGAATTGCATTATGTCTGTCCCATGCATTCTTGAATTCTCCCACAGTTTTAGACCCCACAACCTCCTCAGAAAGGCTGTTCCATGTGTCCACCACCATTTCTGTGAAAAAATACTTCCTCACATTGCTCCTGAACCACCCACCCCATCTTCAAATTGTGTCCCCTTGTTCTTGCACATCTCTTTTTCTGAAAGATGCTACCCTCTTGGATTTTGTTGATTCAACTAAGGTACTTGAAAGTTTCTATCATGTCCCCCCTCTAAATAACTGCTGAAAGGTAAGCAGTACTACTAGTTTTACCCTAACGTAGGCCCCTTTCTCAAAAAGTAAGAGGATTTGTTGAAATCAGAAGCAATGGTGGCCAGAAATGTGGTGGGACAGGACAGGAGGGGGTGGCCTATGTAAAGAAAATGACTTTTGTCCTGCCCAGAAGCTGCTGCAAAATGAACAGAATCTGTTTTATAGCAGCTTGTGGGCAGGACAAAAGTAACGTTCTTTATATGGGCTCACCATTCCAGTCTCACAGGTCAGATGCAAAGATTTGAAAGATATGGTAACTAAGCAACATTTTTTACACACACACCCCCCCCCCACACATTGTTACAAGTACTCCGCTAATGCTTACCCGCAGTGCACTAACTAAAATTCATTCTGGCAGTATATATATAGTATAAGTATGATTCCAGCAAGCTGTCTTTTGTTTGTTCCTGTTTTTCTAAATAGTATTCATACCCTAGTGGAGGATGTCAAAGACAGAGGGAGCAGCCATCACTTTTCCAGCTGCTGGTTGCTGCTCCATTCCACTCTGTCCCCAATACTATTGTGTGGAAACCTTAATATTAAAAATAAAAATAATAATTTTCTCATCCCTTCTTTTCCCTACAGCTCCCATAATAATGCTCCAAGTCTGAGCAACAAATCTGGGTTGCTGCATGACCTTGAGCAACTCATTTAACCTCCATGTACTTCAGTCTAACCAGCTCTAAAATAGAGGCATGAATCCCATGGAAAATGAGATGCTGCATCTCAGTTGGGTTACTGTGGGAACATTTTATAACCTAGAGGTTATAGCAACTAGCTCATTCACAGATGAACACCATGCACAGACCACTATGATCAGAAGGTGATAGTGTAAATGTGTGGTCCTCCAGACTAGCTTTCATTGCGAGTCCCCCTAGTATATAGTGATTGTTGTAATTTCATTTTTGGCGCAGAGGGATTACTTGTTGTAGTGTGTGGGATAGGCTTCTCTCTGTTTTTTTGGGGGGGGCTGAAAAAATATGTTAAATGGTACAGTTGCCCCTTTTCTGGGAGGGCAGCAGGGTGTGCTTGTACTTGTTTTTGTTGATGGATGCCATATGGAGTAGCACCCCTTACAATCCCCATTTATAGTGTATGAATGTGCAAGGGTGAGCAGCTAATATTGGATAAAGACAGTTGGATACAGACCGTTTGTAAATGGAGAAGTATGCTTTCTCACTTAGCTACTCCCAGCCAGTGACCTGCACATTGGCTGGGGACTGCACCTTGGACCGGATTCAGAGAAGCCAATGCAGGACGCAAGGCAACTTGCGTCGGAAAATAAGGTGCAAGTCGCACTTGAGTCCTGAGTTGCATCCCCGCGGGATTCACATAGGCAGCCTGCGACATGCGGCAGGCTGTCTGCACCCAACAGCACCTACTGCTTGTGTCTGAAAACCCCTTGTGACATAGCAGAAGGAAGTTTCTGGCAGCATTTGCACCCTATTCAGGTAGGGTGGCCACTACATCCACTGATGGGATCCAGAGACAACCACCAGTGAACATCTGTCAAAGATCAGTTTCACCAACAAAAAGGTGGTCTAACTGGTCTTTGCTGTTCACTGGAGGTTGCCACTGTACCCCAGCCCCACAACCTCTGTGGGGTATGGACCCCGCCCATGGGCTCCGGGTCCCAGGTATGGCACACAAGGTGCCAGGCAGGGTGTGTGGCACACCCCAACACCCAGACCCCACACAAACACATTGTGAGCCCCCCATGCCCTGGGGCATGATCCCCTGCCATCCCTGTAACCCCCTGGTAGTCTAGTGGCCCCTCACCCCACAGTGTGAACCCCCCACACCACAATACCCCACTGGCGACTGGCACAGCCCTCCCTCACTACCAGGGCCAGTCACCAATGCACCCGCTGGGTGTGTGTATTGGGGGGTGGGGGGACCACTGGGTTACCAAGGTAGGCATAGGTCCATGTTCTTGGGGGGTCCATGGCAAGGGGGCTTGGGGCTGGTGCCCATACCGTATGGGGCCTTGGAAGTGGGCATGGGGGTGTCATGGGGGCCCTCGCTCATTACAACTGCTGTCCTGCGACCTGCGGCATTCCCGTCCTGCACCCTACCTTGTGCAGCTACTGCAAGTCACAGGATGAGGACTGCTGCACTCACTCCGATCCTGAATTGGGTGCATGGGCCAGGGTGCAGGACAGGTCACTGCAAGCTGCAATTGCAGTTTACGGCAGACCTCTCTGAATCCAGCCCCTTAATTAAGGCTATTTTGGGCTGATGCTGCTGCACTCTAACTAAAGGTAAGCCATTCAAGGCAGATGCAGTTTAGAATAGAGACCAAGCTGAAGGGTGGTCTACCTCAATGTTGGTAGCTAGGTGACTTCACAGCAGGACCTGACTGAGGTGAAAACTGAGACCCCTACTCCTTTTCAAATCAAATCAGTAAGTTGCCAATTAAGGCTGAAAACATGTTTAATGTTGCATTTAACCTGTTTTCAGGGGGAGGGGCCAGAGTGTGCTCCGACTTGTTTTTTTGTTGATGTATGCCATATGCAACACCCCTCATTTAGAATCCCCTTTATAGTTCATGAATGAGATTCACAAGGGTGAGCAGCTGATATTCGACATAGTTTGTAAATTGTCCCTGATGTGAATACCATGACCCCCCCAATCCTTTTGAAATCAAATCAGTAAGTAGCTACTTCAGGCTGGAAAATGTTTTAATGTTATGTAACCTCCCCTACGAATGGGAGTTCCTAAAAGCCTCCCCAGAGCTTGCCTAAGTGCTCCCTGTCTAGCTGGTGTTCGGAGTAATGCCACTTGAATGTGGGCTTAGTAAGTGCTTTTAGAGCCTCTGGTACTGTCTCTTTAAGAGCTGCCTACTTGCAGGCCTAATTAATTTGTATGGGGGGACTGTGTGTTTAACGTTCTAATCCCAACTGAGCTGCTGTCTAATCACTCTGTTTCTGCAGTCGCTAAGAGTGCAGAGGGAGCCTGATTGAAAAATGTAACTGTTTACCAGAAATTATTTAGAGTGTTAGTGAAAATGCAGTTTATCTGACCTGCCTTTCTTGCAACTGTGACTCTGTGGCCCAGATATTCAGACTGCGCCAGGCTGTAGTGCAAGCCTGGGTGCAGTGCAACTGCGCTGTGCAGCGGCATTGACAGGGTGATATTTAATGGAGCTGCACCATGGCACAGCATTGCTGAGTATCGCTCCCTTGCCACCCGCAGTGCGCATGGCACAGTGGTTCTTCACCAGCACAAGTGGCCAGAGTGGAGCAGGGGGATGCACTAGCGAAAGTTCCATTGCGCTAGGTGCAACAACCGCAATATTCAAAAGTGCACATGCAAATTTATTTATTTATTTTTTTTATTTAGTTGTTTAACCAGGAGCACACTAAGCTGAAAGCTTTTTTACAGGAGCGACCTGGGAGCACAAGGAGGTTAAGTGACTTGCTCATGGTCACACAGTATGCAAGTGGAAGCTGTGGGATTCAAACCGAGGTCTGGTCTGCTGGATGTCACCAGATTTGCAGCTCAGAGCCTTAGACCACTGCGCTATACTGCCCCCATTTGCATGTCATTATGGCCCCATTTGCATGCAGGTGCGTCGATCCCGGCGCCTTGCGCCTGGTGCCCTGCCAGGCTGTAGCCGTTGGGGACCGACGCCCCCTGCATATCGTGGAAAAGTGCCCTACTGCACAATCATGGGCATATGTAGAATATTGTACATGTCCAATATCCCTGGTGGTCCAGTGGACCACTTGCAACCCAATCATGGGCTTAAGTATAAAAATAATCATCCAATATCCCTGGTGGTCCAGTGGACTTCTCGCAGCCCAATTGCTGGAAGCCAGATCGCAGGCATATGTTATAATTTAAAAGTCCAATATCCCCAGTGGGCCAGTGGACTGCTCGCAGCCCTATCATGGGCGTCAGAAAAACACTAATGCCACAACAACCCAATCCTGGTAGTTTAGCGGTACCCCCCTCTTCACCCACCCACTGAGCCCCACCGTCCGCTCCCCCCCAGTCAGAGGGCATGCAGCAGCTCCCCACCCACTTGCCACCCTGCCGCCCACTGACTGACACCATACGGTAGGGCTGTATGCCCATTGGTCCACAGCTTAAGTCAATACACCTGCAGCTGTGATCCAGATACACAGTCCAGATACGTGAATGGATCCATTCACATATCTGGACAGTGTAGTATGGTACAGGCTGCAGGGCATTGGCTTACGCTGTGACCAATGGGTGTGCAGCCCACCGTATGGGTGCTGGGTCGGCAAGCAGGGGCAGCAAGCGGGTGGGGATGTAACCCGCCATGACTGGGGAGCGGGACGGTGGGGCTCCAGTGGGCTGGGTGGGAGGGGGGCACACAGACTACCAGGGTTGTTGCTGTGGCATTATGTTTTACCAATGTCTGCAATCGGGCTGCGAGCGGTCCACTGGACCACCAGGGATATTGGACTTCTAAATTAAAACATATGCCCACGATCGGGCTGTGAGTGGTCCACTAGACCACCAGGGATATTGGACTATCCTTTTACTACGTATGCCTGCAATCAGGCATGGGGGGGTGCCACCATGAAGGTGTAGCCGGAGCTCAGGTGGCCACCCACAGGTGGCAGCTGCCGTGTTGTGCCCTGCAATACGGCAGCTCACCTGTGGGTGGCCAGCTGTTGCTCCTTTTTTGGGGGGCTCACCTGTGTGCAGCACAAGTAGGGGTTGCACATGCTTGGATGTGCGGAGTATGCATGGGCATGCCTCCTCTACCTGCGCCGCATACATTACTGATGCACTCCGGTGCATCGTGATTTGTGCCAGGCTCAATCCCCGTTGAATATTGCGCCGGAGTGCACCAGTGGGTTGCGCATGGCGCAACAGTGTTGTGTCATGCGCAACCCTTCTGAATATCTGGGCCTGTGTGTTTTTCCCCTCCATTTTGAACCTGTACTACTGAGCTGGGCCAATTGGGTTAGGGGAGCCCTAAAATGGAGATTACTTGGGCCAACCAGAACTTGGACTCTCACCTGGAGCCTGCTACTAAGGGAGATGTATGGCAGGTGCATCTGGGAAATGTAGTTTGGACCTTAGCGCCTTTTTGCACCAACAGCCTAAACCGATCAGCCAACTTTCCCATTAGCTCCTTATACTAATCAGCAACTAGTGGCCACCGCAGAGCAGTTTCAGATCTACTGAAAAAAAAAATGCAGTATCTCACATTAGCAATTCTTTTGCTTTGCCTAACCTTATCCTCCCTTCTACCCTCATCCTACCCTGCCCTTACTGACTCACTGCCACTTCTCTCTTCGGCTGCAATGCCACCCCTCCACTCCTCCTCTGCACCAGTGGACCAAAATCAGCACCACTGGCATAACTGGCCCCTGGGGGCCTCTATCCTCCCTCCCTCTTTTCATGCAGAGTTACTATCTCTATATATCCCCTTCTATTCAGACCCTAAGCCTAACTCGGTAACTCTAAACCATCCCCCTCGACGCTGGACAACACCAAAGACCATGCGTCTAGTAAGGCACACTCTGGCTCTCCTTCTCCTTATAGCTGGGGTCGTAGAACATAACCCAGGTCCACCAACCACTATAGCTGGCCAATCCCCAGCCCCAGCTACGCACCTCCCTAGAGGTTTTAAAATTGTCCACCTAAACATATGCAGCATCCTAAGCAAAATAGCCACACTGCAAACCACTGTCCTAGCCCTTCGCCCCGATATCCTAGTCATTACTGAATCTTGGCTGAAGCCCCATAACCTGGACGAGGAATTCCAAATGCCCAGGTTCTCCTTAATCTGCCAAGACAGGCAGGGCAGAAAGAAGGGTGGAGGCACTGCCAAGTATATCTCCTCTAAACTCCAGTTTTCCAAAATTACACCTACAGTACCCATACAATCTATAGATTCCCTTCTAATTAAAATTCCCCTGCCACACTCTATCCCAGTATACATAGCAGGGTCATACTGCCCACCTGACACACCTTTGGGCAGCATCCTTGAACACATTGGCAACCTGAGGTCCCTCACAGCAGGCGGTGAACTCCATATCCTTGGAGATTTTAACCAGAACTGGCTAGGCAATGTAGCCTCCAAAATGCAATGCCAAATAACAGCCCTAAACTTGCATCAGCAAATAGGTGAACCCACTCGCCTAAATCACAAATCCAGTAAACACACACTACTGGATTGGGCCCTTACCACCCACCCCCATTGGATAGTTAAAGCTGGCCTTTTACCTGACTCCCTAAGTGACCACCACATGATCTACATGGTGCGTAAAATCTTCCATCCCAAGGCCCCGCCAACCCGCACGCTTTACAACGGGGTTTACAAATCCCTTGATCTGACTGCTCTCCTAAATGACCTCAACAGCATTGATTGGTCTTTCATCCCTAGGGCCACCTCCTTAGACGAGGCCTTGAAATTTTTCTCTACCAACTTCCTAGACATCTGGGATGTCCATGCTTCTCTCAGGAGATCCAGGGTAAGAGGAGCCCACTTACCATGGGTCACTACCTACCTCATGTCTCACTTATGAGCCAGAGACCGTGCCTGGAAATCTGTCAAAGCCACAGGGGCTCATAGGGCTCAGCAACACTACAGGATGCTAAAAAATGCCTGCACAAGACTCATATGACAGGCCAAATCTAATTACTTTAAAACTGCATTCAACAACAACTTCGCTCACCCTTCCCTATTCTGCAAGTCAGTAAAATCCCTTCTTTCCCCACCGGCCCAACACCCCACTCCCACTCTCAACCTAGGAGGAAAACTCATCGTGGATCCTACCTTGGTTTCCGCTGAGTTCAATTCATATTTTTCCACCACAACAGCTTCGCTTCTCACTTCCCATCCTCATCCCCCGCCCATTGCACCCCCTACAGGATCCTCCCCGGTCTCTTTCTCGCTCTGCCCGGTCTCACCTGACCAGGTGCTAGAAATACTGCAGTCGCTAAACCCCTCCAAAGGTAAATGCCCATCGGGCCTTGACTCAAAAATGCTCCTGCTCTCAGCACCTGCCATTGCCCACACTCCATCCCTGCTCTACAACCTGTCTTTTAGACTCGGGGCAGTCCCCTCAATATGGAAACAAGCCACAGTCATCCCCCTTTCTAAAGGAGGGGACCATTCCTCCCCATCAAACTACCATCCCACATCACTGCTCCCCATCCTAGCCAAAATTCAAGAGTGCCTCATTCTTTCCCTGCTACAACACTATCTAGATACCATATCCTTTTTCACCCCCTACCAGGCCGGCTTCAGAAAAAAACACTTCACCACCACCTCTCTTCTTCGCCTCACCAACTCTATCCTCATGGGCATGGACAAAGGGGATATAACAGCACCCATATTTATCGACCTGGCTAAAGCCTTCGACACAATCTCTCATCCCCTGCTACTGGCTAAACTCACCCAAGCTGGTCTCTCTATGAACGCAATCAACTGGTTCCATTCATATCTGATAGGTAGGTCCCAATTGGTCCGTATTGGCTCGGCTATTTCCTCCTCACTCCCTGTCACCAGTGGAGTCCCCCAAGGGTCTGTACTCAGCCCTCTGCTATTCTCTATCTTTCTCAATGACCTGCCTGCTGCCTGCCCACTTTCAGCTATCCATATGTACGCAGACGATACGGTGCTGTTTGCCTCTGGCCCATCCACTAATACAGTGACAGCCTGTCTTCAGAAGGACTTTGACTCCATCCAGTGTTGGTTCCTCTCTAATCAGCTATTCTTGAACCCAAAGAAAACTGTCTCCCTCACATTCGGCTCTCGGGCCAAACTAACCCACCTTACTGCTCCCCCCCCCATGTTGTACACTCTGGATAGCTCCCCACTAGAGGCCTGCACTTCATATAAGTATCTCGGTGTCTGATTAGATCAGTACCTCAACTTCTCGGCACATATAGATGCTCTACACAAAAAACTGAATCCCATGCTGGGAGCTCTCTTCTGGAACAAAAACTGCATACCTCTACCAACCAGGCTAGCAATAGTCCAAAAAATGATCCTCCCAATCATGGATTATGGTGATGTTGTCTACTGTGCTGCTCCCCAAACTTCCTTAGCTAAGCTGGATCCCCTCTTCCACTCTTTTTGTCGGTTCGCTTTGGGCCGCCCTTCTAATACTTATCACTGTGACCTCTACCAGGCCTTGGACCTCCCTTCTCTACATAACCGGTGATTGCTACACTGCGCCAGAACCACTGCTAAGTTCTGGTCACAGACACTCCCCTCCTACCTGTCGTCCTCTCTAACTACCCTCCCCCCACCGGTCTACGCATTCAGGAACATTGACTCCAGGCTCCTGCACATTCCACACAGATCCACCTGGATAGGCCAGGCTGCTTTCAGTTTCAGGTTGCCCAAGTTATGGAACTCCCTATCACCCGATATTAGACATGCCACAACTACCCCACACCGGAATGCTCTTCTCAAAACACACTCCTCTGCCAACTGCTCCTGTACCCCCCATTGTACCCCTCACAACTCTTAACTACCTGCTGCTAACACCAGGCTGGTTCTCCATTTTCGATAGTTGTGTTGCTGCCAACTCCTAATGCTGAACTGTTTTTGATCTGTAATGTAAATGTATCTGCAATATTTGCACTATGACAGTCTCTTCCTTGTTTTGTTTTGTACTAAAGGTATCTATGTATGTTTTCTTTCTGCACTACGTTCCCTTTGTAATCCCCTCCCCCAAGGGCGCATCTGGAATCGAGCGGTACTCTGCTCAGTATGCCTTCCTGGTAAATCTCTTAAATAAATAAATAATTGACAGCCAAATCCACCAACCGATCTTGTGTGAAGCCAAAGGAAATGCCCTGAACTATTGCTGGCAAGCCAGATGCGAGATAACTGAGTAAGGAGAAGGAACTCTGTGCTGTTGCAGCGTGTAGTTTGCACGGGAAGTACCTGGGAGGCCATGAAGTCAGTCTGAAGCCGGTAGAGTGTGTGAATCGGGCTGATCCTGAATTCGGAAGAGAAGGAAGAAGTGTTCAGAACCAGGCTTGTCTTGTAGAAGACCAAAGATTTGCTGAAGTGCGATCGGCCTGTCGGGGACTGCTGATGTTGTGCGTGCTCCCGGGTAATTTGCAGTGTTTGCAATCGGGATCGAGAGCAGCTGCCTGGTACAGTAATTTCCTTTACATATGAATGTGTCTAGTGCTTTTGGGGGATCGGGATTCTATTTCCCCTTTTATTGTGATTTGTGAGCTGAAGCTGGAAGCTGAACTTAATTTAAACAGACTGAATCCACCTGCTACCCAAAGCAGTTATGCCCTGGCATGAGGCTCTCGACTCCATGCCCTGCTCTTCTGGCAATCCAGAACAACCACTTCCATCATGTTCTCTGCTTGGGGTATTGTAAGTACAAATCGGGGTAGCTCCCTGAACCCTTCATTTAATCAAAGTGTGTCAACTGATTTCTTTGTGTTTTCCTTCTACTGACTGAGCCATCCAGCTCCAGATTACAAGTGTGTGTTGTGCATATATTTTCTTCCTACAGGGCTCCATCCATCTGCACCAGCCGGCCAACCCCGGGCGACTGACCTGGCTAGTCCTCCCCCCATCCTGCGTACCCAGAGAAGTGACAGTATGGACCTATAAGTATGCACAGTACTGTGATTTGAATGTTGCCCAACTAGATCAACCTGATTGCCCGCTCCCGTGTTATTGTCCCCTAAATAAATCAAATTTGTTGTTATTGAACTGTATGCTGTCTGGGGTGTCAGTACATATCGAACCAGCATTGCATTGTGTTGTGTATGTTGCTTAATCTTGTTTTACAGGGGTTCCTTAGAGACGTGCTGCGGAATCAGTCTCAAGGGTAAGTGGTATCTGTATGTGTAAAAAGTGTGCATATGTGGGGTATTGGGAAGGTAACTCCCATGTACTGTGTGAGTCACTAGTGGGACCAGCGGGGGTCACAGTGTCCCAGAGGGCTGTGCCCAAGCTAGTTTAACCACTACCAACCCTGACCTCTTGGTGGAGGCACCTGTCACTGGACCTATGCCCCTTAACCTGTCACTAGCCATACAGGCAGGGGTAGTAGCCCTTGGGATAGCGCCACCTAGGGGTTACATCTTACAGGCACTGCTGGGATTAGCATCCTTTAGTGGCCACATGAGAGAATTACCCTGATACGTTCAATTTAGGAGAAACAATGGAGGGGCTTACTATGCCCAAGTTAAAAATTGTCCCTATAAGCTAATGGTGCACAAATTGATGGGGTGGAGCGAAGCTGAGGCGATAGACCCCCAAAAGTCTATCCTGCTGCTGGATGTCCCCTTAGGGACTAACAATGCTGACATTGTGTCCACTGTAGAACATATTAAGTGCGTGGGCAAAGTCAAAGTAAGAGGACGAGATGCTGATTTATTTGAACAAACTATGCTAGTGCTGCTGTCATGTAGTTACGCAGTAGACCCTGAGAAGATACCACCTATGATTCTGCCCGAAGGTGCCCAGAAGGGATGGAGGGTCATTCACTTACATAGTGGTCTGGCCACCTTGGGTGTGTCCCCTAGTGCCGATGGGTTTAGAGAGAAGCTGCTCAAGCTGTTAGCATCAGAAGGAAAAACTGCCCAAGAGTTGGTAAAAGTGTTAGACCTGTCAGAGGACCACATGCCCTTGCATTGCCCGACCACCTCCCCTGTGTCCCCCAAGAGCTCCCCAATAGCTGCCTCCCCCATCATAATTCCCCCGATACAGCTGGACTCCTATAGAAGGCTCAGACTTTTCTCCGGTACTGTCCCAGTGCTTTCAGGGGAGGATGATCTGGAGACCTGGATGGACTATACTACCCCTTTACTGCAGGAATGTTCAGAGGGGGAAAAAGGAAGTGCTTGATGGAGAGTTTGAGAGGCCCTGCCCTGGAAGCCATCCTTTTTCTACGTGCCACTAATCTGGAGGCTACTACAGCAGAATACCTCTCTGCCTTGGAGGGGGTGTTTGGCAGCACAGAATCAGGGGATGATTTATTATGAAAATTAAAGTCAGCTAATCAGTGGAAAAATGAAAAGTTGTCTGCTTTTGTCACTAGGATAGAGAGGGCTCTGCAGAGGGCCCACAGAAGGGGGGGTGCCTGCCCAAGATCTGAACTGGGTCAGATTAGACCACATCCTGACATCAGCTAGATTTTCAAGTGTAATGATATTGAAGCTCACCTTGCAAGACAGGAGGGCAAGCCCTCCTGAGTACTGTCATTTGATGAAAGAAATTTGTGAGACTGAAACTGATGAAGAGGGCTGGGAGCCCTGTGCTGGGGTTGTGAGCACTTGCCAGACCTCCAAAAGGAGTGAATCAGATGAGGCCCAGCAGCTGACAGAATTGATTAAAGAATTGACTAAGGTAGCCAGAGAACCAGATCTGTATCAGGCTCACCCTGAGCCTAACAGTGGAGTGGGAGTGCATGTTGTTTCCCCTGAGACTGGGACTGAGGGTAACCTGCTGGCAGAGATACAAGAATTGAGAGTGATGGTGGGGGAGCTGCAGAGGACTGCCCTCATTCCCAGCCGTAGTGGAGATTCAGAATTCCAAGGATGTAGGCCCCCTGTCCAAGAAGAGCCTTGCAGGGCCCCAGAGGTGCTCCAACAGAGAAGAGACCCCCCCACCCTTCAAAGACCCTAGAGACATTAAGTTTTGCTACCACTGTGGGGAGGATTGGCTTTTTCAGTCAGCTTGTCGCTCACCAAAGAACTTGAGAAAAGTTACCAATAGGTTGGAGGCCTTGCACCACAAGACTAACTCCCAGCCACCAGAGGGAGCTACTCGGAAAAGTTATGCCACCAGGGCCAATGCCCAATCAAAACCCAGATCAGTGCCACCGGAATGGTCTGAAGTGGTGGGCCCCTCCATGGAGACCACTGTAAAGGTGAATGGAGTGTCTACAAGAGCTGTATTAGACAGTGGCTCCCAGGTGACCATTCTGTTCTAGGATTGGTACAAGAAGCACTTGTCTGATGTGCCCTTACAACTGTTGGAAGGACTGCATGTCTAGGGGTTAAGTGAGAAGGCCTACCCCTACTCTGCTATATCTGAATTTGGTTGTCTTTCCCCACCTCCATGGCTGGAGTGGCCAAGCAACTAGAAACCCTGGCCTTAGTTTGTCCCACTACTGGACTGTATGATGGGGTCCCTCTGCTAATTGAGATGAATGCACATATGTTTGGATGGTTGGCACAGTTGTGTTATGAGAAACAGGGGTCACAGACGGGTAGAGCTTTAAGAATTCCGGCCTTGATCAAGAAGGCCTATGAGACACAGAGAGATGCTGAAAGAGTGATCCCAGAGGAACCGGTTGGAATTGTCTGCAAAAAGGATCCCGATTCTCTGATCCCGGGACCAAATGCCCAGTGTACCTTACAGGGGGAGGTCCATATCAAAAAGGATGTCAAGAATAAAATACTTATGCTGGATGCACCAGGCGATGGAAAATTGCTGGAACGACTGCTGGTCAGGCCTAGTATATTGCCTGCCAGATCCCATGCTTATACCAGAAGGGTAATGGTTCAAGTTCATAATGTGTCTGATAGAGAGATTCGAGTAAATAGAGGTTGCACCCTGGTTAGTGTGCATTGTGCAGATACTGCAGTGTTACCCAGTAACAAGTGTTCGGGGAAGAGTGAGAGTGACGCCCGACTTATTCGATTTCTGTGACTTTCCGTTGCCAGCTGAATGGAAAGTGAGGATCAGTGAAAAGCTTGCCCAAAGCTTGTCTGTTCTGATGTTTGCTGCTTGCACTGTTTGTCCTCTCTCTGACGAGGTACCTTTGTAAATGAACCTCTGGCTTAAATGTTGTTAAACTGATGTTCAAATAAATAAATAAAATAAAGAGACCAGGTGTTTTCTTTAAAGGAATGGGATGTAGGATGTGTGCAAGAAGCTGAGCACCATATCTGGCTGCATGATGAAAGGCCATTTCATGAGAGGTTTCGATGCCCATATCCAGAAGCCTATATGCTTCACATATCGTGGTAGTGAGAAAAAAGAATGGGACAGTAAGGATGTGTGTGGATTATCGCACCTTGAACCGGCGGACTATCCCTGATCAGTATAAAATGCCCCACATTCAGGATACTTTAGGCTGCCTGAATGGTAGCAAGTGATTCTCAGTGTTGGATCTCTGCAGTGGGTACTACCAGATCCCAATGGCCCCAGAACACCGTGAGAAGATAGCCTTTATCTGTCTGCTTGGTTTCTACCAGTTCATGAGGATGCCTCAAGGGATTTCAGGTGCTCCAGCTACTTTTCAACAACTGATGGAGCGTGCAGTGGGGGATATGAACTTGTTAGAGTGCCTGGTATACCTAGATGATGTCATTGTGTTTGGCAGCTTGCTGGAGGAACATGAGAGCAGATTGTTCAACGTGTTGAACCAACTGGAGGACTTTGGCCTTAAACTATCCATCGATAAATGTCAGTAGTGTCCACTGAGGGAATAGAAACAGACCCGAGTAAAGTTGAGGCCTTGACCACCTGGCCCCAGCCCCACAATTTAAAAGAACTGCAAAGATTCCTGGGATTCTGCAGCTACTATTGCTGGTTCATCAAGGACTATTTGAGAGTGATTCATTCTCTACTTAATCTTACTCAAGGTTACCCTCCTACCAACAAAAAATATAAGAGGCCGGTTTTTCCTGAGACTGAGAGAGTGTATTTCCATCCCAATGAAGTTTTTGGGGCAAGATGGACACCTGATTGTGAAGCTGCTTTTCATGAGGTTATATACCAACTTACTCATGCTTCTGTCCTTGCATGTGCAGATCCAGCAAAACCCTATGTCCTACACACTGATGCTAGCTTACAAGGTTTGGGGGCTGTGTTGTATCAGGAGCACAAGAATGGCCTGAGACCAGTGGCCTTTGCCAGCAGAAGTCTGACCCCATCTGAAAAGAACTATCCTGTGCATAAGTTAGAGTTTCTAGCTTTGAAGTGGGCCATTATTGACCAATTCCACGAGTACTTGTATGGGGCTAAGATACTGGTAAAAACTGATAATAATCCTTTGACCTATGTGCAGACTTCAGCCAAGTTGGATGCTACTGGCCATAGGTGGCTTTCCTCATTAGCTACATATGATTACGCTGTTGAATACAGAGCAGGCCTGAACCACATAGATGCTGATGCTCTTTCTCGGAGGCCTGCTTCCCAAAATGACTGGGTCAGACTGTCAGAACATGATATTCAGCACTTTGTCATAAGTTTGACAGGGAGGAACAAGCGTTCCCGGACGCAGGGACTGTCTGGTGGATTGCTTGGGGCCCTCTGAGAATTGCATACCTGCTGCTTATTGCCACTTTTCTCTATTAGACATTGGTACACTGCCTCAGCTGGACAATGACAGTATTCAGATGGCTCAATCCCGAGATCCTATGATCAAATCAGCTCTAGAAGCCCTCTACACAGGGAAAGATGCATCCAAGTTATGCTCCACTGATTTGAGAACTGCATTGTTATACAAGGAAGGTCCTAAGCTGAAACTGATTAATTGACTGTTATATAGAGAAACAGTAGACATAGGGGGACAAACAGACAAACAACAGCTAGTTTTGCCCACTGCTTTCAGAGACTTAGTATTAAGGTCCCTACACAACCACATGGGGCAACTTGGTATAGACAGAACACTATTGGCCTAAAATGTGGGCTGATGTTGAACAATACATTCAAACTTGTAGTCACTGCTTACTGAGGAAATCCTTGCCCCAGAGGGCTGCCCCCCCCCCTTGTTAACAATCACCACCAGTGCCCCCATGGAGCTGGTTTGTATTGACTTTCTGAGTTTGGAGCCAGATAAAAGATATATTAGTAATGTGCTGGTGGTCACTGACCATTTTATGAGATATGCCCAGGCTTTCCCCACCAAGGACCAGAAGGCCTCCACTGTGGCAAAGTACTAGTAGAAAACTTTTTTGTTCACTATGGGGCTCCACAAAGAATCATTCTGATCAAAGGAAAGACTTTGAGAGTTGTTTGATTAAAGAGATGCTTTCTCTGTGGGGAGTGTGAAAGTCCAGAACCACCCCTTACCACCCCCAGCGGGACCCATAGCCTGAACGTTTTAACCACACTCTGTTGGACATGCTGGGCACTCTTCACCCAAAGGACAAGCCCAGATGGAGCCAGCAAATTAGCACCTTAGTACATGCCTACAACTGCACCAAAAGTGATGCCACTGGGTTCTCCCCCTACCGCCTTATGTTTGGAAAAGAGTCCCGACTACCGGTAGATGTTTGTTTCAGAGTTTCTCCTGATGGGGTTCGAGCTGATAATTATATACAGTATGTGCAAAAGTTAAGGGCCCAGCTAAATCATGCGTACCAACTGGCTCAAACCATGGCTGTCAAATGAAATCTGGCCAACAAAGAAAGGTATGATAAAAAGGTGAAAGCGCAAGAACTCCAGGAGGGAGATCGTGTATTGCTAAGAAATCTGGGACTGCATGGCAAACACAAGATTGCTGACAGGTGGCATCATCTCCCTCACATTGTAGTAGGCAAACTGGATGATCTGCCTGTGTACAAAGTAAGGCCCGAAAATAATTTAAAAGCTGTTAACAATGCATCGAAATCATTTGCTGCCCATTGACCAAATATTGATTGAGTCTGAGCCCCCAGAAAGTGCTCCCCCTAGACCAGTGACTAGAGCTGCTGCTAAGCAAAGGCAGAGAAAGTCTGTACTTACAGTTGCTGAGTTAAGGTTTTCTCCACAGCAAACCCCAGTTGAAAATGACTGTTAGTCTACTTCAGAGGAAAGTGAGTGCAATTTTGGATACTACCCTTCTTATGAACTAGGTCAGTTGTTTCAAGGTAATCCCCTAGTCAATTATGGAGATGAAGTGGGGCCTTCTGGACTGCCTAAGCCCCCAGCTTTTCCTTGGAGCCAATGCTCCCAGAAAGTGAAGTGCAGAGTATCACGTCGGATGACATGGAATCGCTGTGCATGGTGGAACTGTATGAACTTTCCTAGGAAGAAAATGATGACCTGGGACAGACTGGTGATATACCAGAGCAAGAAGAGTATTTTGAGAATCCTGATGGTTTACTGCCATTGCTGGAGAGCTCTCCCTGTGAAACAAGTGTTGTGACTCCCAAAATTGCAAATACTGGAGCTGAAAGTGCTCCAAGTTCCAACCTTGCTATCCCGAAAGAAACTCCCCTAGCAAGTAAAGACCATGCTGAAAGTGAGGCTAAAAGTGCAGAGACTGTAATGGTTCCCCCTAGAAAGACTGGTTCAGCTGTAAAGCCTGTAGTGTGCCTCAGCTATCATTCTCCTGGGAGGCCTGTGGATTTGCCTCTCAATGTGGTCCATAAGGGAGTGTATGTGTCCCCGAGCTCATTGCCCAAGCTGAGCAGCGTGGCTTAGTTGGTAGCACATCCGCCTCTGGACCAGAAGGTCATGGGTTCTCGTCCCACAATGGGACTGGACTTGCACCTAAAAATCGCTGGCATCCAAGTGCAGTGTTCAGGGGTGCTCTACTGCTGGGGTGTGCTGTCCTTCAGATGAGACGTTAAACCGAGGTCCCTTCTGCTCATCCTGGTGTTGTCCTGGTGGGTGTCCAGGTGGAAGTAACAGAACCCAGGGTACTCTTCTTAAAGAGTAGGGAACATTCCCGGTGTCTTGGCCAACATTCCACTTCCCATAAACTGGTTCATACAATTATCCAGGCTGTGTGTGGGTGATGATGTGGGATGTGGCCTCCACCACACATTCAGTCACTTCACTACCAGCCTAGTATTGCTTGTAAAGCGCTTTGGGATACACTGTGTATGAAAAGTGCTATATAAATGCTGATTCTTCTTCTAACTCCAGATTATCTGACTTGCCCTCTAGGTATTGTGTCCCTGCCCCATCCAGCCGCAAGGTAGCTGACAGAGAAGGGCTCCCTCTCTCCAGGTTTCATATGCAGGAAGTAATGACCTGATATCAAGATGTATTGTATGTATAATGTTGTGTAACCAGTAGTAAGCTGTGTAATACAGTATAAGTGTATATAACAAAGGATTAATATGTTGACTATTGTTTAAAATGATGCAAGTCTAAACTGTTGGTGATATAACTGTATGTGATGATCTGGTTAAAGGTGTTATCAGGGTACCTACTTGATGCAGACACCAAGTTTTTTCAGGTCAGAAAAAGTGTAAGCCCCCTACAAATGGGGGTTCCTAAAAGCCTTCCCGGAGCTTGCCTAAGTGCTCCCTGCCTAGCTGGTGTTTGGAGTAATGCCGCTTGTATGTGGATGCTGTGAGTGCTTTTGGAGCCTCTGGTTCTGTCTCTTTAACAGCTGCCTGCTGACAGGCCTAATTAGTTTGTATGGGGGACTGTGTGTTTAACGCTCTAATCCCACCCGAGCTGCTGTCTAATTGCTCCATTTCTGCAGTCGCTAAGTGTGCAGAGAGAGCCTGATTGAAAGATGTAACTGTTTACCAGAAATTATTTAGAGTGTTAGTGAAAGTGCAGTTTGTCTGACCTGCCTTTCTTGCGGCTGGGACTTTTCTGTGTGTTTGCCCCTCCATTTTGGACCTGTACTGCTGAGCTGGGCCAATTGAGTTAGGGGATCCCTGAAATGGAGATTGCTTGGGCCAACCAGGACTTGGACTCTCACCTGGAGCCTGCTACAAAGGGAGATGTATGGCAGGTGCATCTGGGAAATGTAGTTTGGACCTTGGCGCCTTTTTGCACCAACAAAGGGATCCCTGCTGTGATTGACAGCTGAATTCACCAACTGAACTTGTGTGAAGCCAAAGGAATTGCCCTGAACTATTGCTGGAAAGCCAGATGCAAGGTGACTGAGTAAGGAGAAGGAGCTCTGTGCTGTTGCGGCGTGTAGTTCACGCAGGAAGTGCGTGGGAGGCCCTGAAGTCAGCCTGCAGCCAGTAGAGTGTGTGAATCGGGCTGAATCCGAATTCGAAACAGAAGGAAGAAGTGTTCAGAGCCAAGCTT
Source organism: Neoceratodus forsteri (assembly GCA_016271365.2). NCBI lineage: Eukaryota > Metazoa > Chordata > Ceratodontiformes > Ceratodontidae > Neoceratodus > Neoceratodus forsteri. The sequence goes on along the minus strand of CM028130.1, from coordinate 38,323,713 downwards.
GTCCTGTAGAAGACCAAAGATTTGCTGAAGTGTGATCAGCCTGTCAGGGACTGCTGATGCTGTGAGTGCTCCCGGGTAATTTGCAGTGTTTGCAATCGGGATCAAGAAGCAGCTGCCTGGTATAGTAATTTCCTTTACATATGAATGTGTCTAGTGCTTTTGGGGGATCGGGATTCTATTTTCCCTTTTATTGTAAGTTGTGAGCTGAAGCTGGAAGCTGAACTCAATTTAAACAGACTGAATTTGCCTGCTATCCAAAGCAGTTGTGCCCTGGCATGAGGGCCTTGATTCCATGCCCTGCTCTTCTGGCAATCCAGAACAACCACTTCCGTCAGGTTCTCTGCTTGGGGTATTGTGAGTACAAATCAGGGGTAGCTCCCTGCACCCTTCATTTAATCAAAGTGTGTCAACTGATTTCTTTGTGTTTTCCTTCTATGGACTGAGCCATCTGGCTCCGGATTACAAGTGTGTGTTGTGCATATATTTTCTTCCTAAAGGGCTCCATCCATCTGCACCAGCCGGCCAACCCCGGGCAATAGACCTGGCTAGCCCTCCCCCCATCCTGGGTACCCAGAGAAGTGACATTATGGACACTATATGTATGCACGGTACTGTGATTTGAATGTTGCCCAACCAACAAATTAGCCGGAGTGCCCCCTCCCGTGTTTATTGTCTCCTAAATAAATCAGATTTGTTGTTATTGAACTATATGCTGTCTGGGGTGTCAGTACATATCGAACCAGGATTGCACTGTGTTGTGTTTGTTGCTTAACCTTGTTTTGAAGGGGGTCCTTATAGACGTTCTGCAGAATCAGTCTCGAGGGTGAGTGGTATCTATATGTGTAAAAAGTGTGCATATGTGAGGTATTGGGAAGGTAACTCCTGTGTACTGTGTTAGCCACTAGTGGGACCAAAGGGGGGTCACAGTGTCCCAGAGGGCTGTGCCCAAGCTAATTTAACCACTACCAACCCTGACCTCTGGGTGGAGGCACCCATCGCTGGACCTATGCCCCTTAACCTGTCACTAGCCATACAGGCAGGGTAGTAGCCCTTGGGATAACACCACCTAGGGGTTACAGCTAAATTTCAGTTATCCCTTTTCTTGGGGTGGGCTGGGGTTTAGGGTGTGCTCTGAATTGTTTTTTGCGTGGGATAAACACTGAGGGGGGTTGGGGTTTGTTGTGGCTAAAGAAGTGCTGCAAAATTGTCTGAGGGCAGTTAACAGCTGATATGAAATTCACCATAGCCACTGGTTTTCTTCTCTGCCATTTTGCAGCCCACCTATTTCTGCTGATTGCTGTTTATTCTGTGCCAATAGCAATGTATTATTAGCAGGTGTAGCTAATAGTAGTTTTTATGTTTCATCAAATTTAAAAGAAGGATTAGTAAACCTGCATAAACCTGGAACAGTTCCTGCAGAAATGTATCTGCAGCAGCTGCACAACCTTTATAAATGTATTACACAGAACAGTTTGTTCATGGTTTGATGTTCTCTTTTGTATACAAGGAAATATAAGCAGCGGATGCTTAAAGTTTAAACCTCCACTGCTTATATTTCCTATCCTTGTTGTACTCAGAGGTTGTATGTGGTTTTTGAAGAGCTTTTCATCTGCATTACATTTGAGCAGCCACGTTTAGTTTTGACTCAGTGTCTTACAGGAATGGTCAGACTGCCAGCAGACAGAGTAAGTGATTTCTTATGCCATGTTTACACCATGGCTGTGAACAGAGCATTGTGCTGCTCCGAGTGCACTGAGCTGTCTGTGCATCCGCTGTGTCTACATTTACACGCAACCCCATTCTCTGCCACAAGTTACACCGGTGGCTGGGTGGGGGATGATTGTAGGGTGTGTGACGTGGCTCTGATGAGCTCCCTCACATGTCACGCCTGGTGGTTGCCATGCCTTGCAATATAAAAGAAGTGCTGGCGCGAAAGCTATTATTTGTGAAATACACTGTAACACGCGTACACTAACCGGCACCCCACCACTGTAAAAAAAGACTCTGACCTGGGATTTCTGCTTTTTTGTACCATTCTTTCATTTGTTCAATCAGGGGACAATGAACTGCTGTAGCTTGTGGGGAAGTAAACACTCACAGTCTTCCTGCATCCGGCACAATGGAGGCTGGGAGTCCACGGCATGACAGGTAATTTGCAAGGTGCATCGAATGCAGCGCACAATCGGATTCACACACAGAGCTAATCCTCTCAAGTCGCATGGTGATCATTCTCCTGCTGGGTTGACAAAAATTCAAGTGAAGGCACTCTGAGGCGTAACAGTGAGTGTTCAAGCGGGAACATTTGCAGCTCATTAACCTGTACGCATGGGTTAATGCACCACAAATGTAGTAGTGTAAACAAGGCTTTAGTGTGCTTTCTGATTCAGGTGCACATTCCTACTCTAGCAGTGCATGCCAACCAGTGCTAGAGTGGGAATGTGCCCTTTAATTAGAAAGCACACTAAAAAAGCACTTCTTCTACTGCCAGCAGTCTGACAATGCCTGTCAGGCACTGTATTGAAACTGAGCAATTAATTTAATAATGGATTAATTTGATGTTAATAAAGTAAAATGATTCTTTAAGCAGCAGCCAGCTATTCACCGCAGTCCATCGCAGACTGCCCACAGCAGCCGCCAGTGACTGTGACTGCATGACTGCTTGCCCGCCTGGAAAAAGATACAGAGTCAGGCCAAGATGAGTGCTTTGCCTTCATTCTACTGTAACATATATATACATATGTATCCACGGGTTCGGGGAAGGATGAGGTTACCTGGCACAAGAGACCTAGGTTTGGCTACTCTGCACAGGGGCACCCAAGTAAATCCAACTACAGGAAGCAATAACTGTAATGTCCAGAACCAGAAATGGGATTTATCAGTGTGGCTTTATTTATTAACTAACTGAACATAAACAAAGCACTGCATGGTCCCCCAAAGGGCTACGTTACTGTATGTGCAGATTAGAGGTTAAAACACAGCGGTCCATTTGAGGAATGAACACATTACTACAATTGTCTGGCTTTGGACCCACCAGGCACTCAGCCCGGACTTTGCATGCGCATTGGATACATAGCCCAACTGGCCCAGCTCCCCTGACGGCCACTTGACTGACTGTCCACTTGAAGAATAAACCCAAACTTTACTTGGAAAGACATCCCATCAAACAAGGAGACTCCCAAACTGTGGCTCCCCACACCACTTGAAGTCTGCGACTCCTAGAGAGATTTTGTTTTCGTGTTTCCAATCGAAACTCCCATCAAACAAGGAGACTCCCATCCAACAAGGAGTAATTTTCCCATCCTGTGGCTCCCCACACACCACTTAAGAGTCTGCGACTCCTAGAGAGATTTTCAAGTTGCGACCCACATGGGTACCCACCCCATCACTGGCCAAGCGCATTAGGCAAGTAGCAAAAACACAGAAGAAATCCGTAAAGGTGGACCTGGTTACTAAAGATGGGGAGGTTTCCCACCTCCAGCTCCCACAGCCCATACCCGGCCATTTCTCTGGATACACAGAAAACTTTAGACTTTAAGATGTAGATTGAACGGTGGATGACCTGAAGCACCCCCTCTACAGCGAACTTTAAATCCATTTAAAACTTTAAACAGTTGACTGCTCTATTTGTTTGTCCTAGTTGACATAGTCCTCCCAAATAGCAGTCCCCAATACTTGAAATCCAACTGAAGAAACCAAGATGTTTACCCCTTCCAATGGAGCCAAACACTCACCCATTCGTTGCAGGTGCCCCACAGGTGAAGTACTGTAACCTTTGCTGTTATACATGAACAGACTGAAGTTAAATCAGGCAGCTTTCTTCCCAGGGTGGGAGAAGGGGATTGCCCCTGAAACCCACAGAGAATTCCCCAGAGGGAGGAGGGCACTGAGACCAGGGGAGCAGTCTCCACCACTTTAAAAAAGGTAAAATACAGGAACACGTCCTTTTTTCTTGGTGAAAGATCAAACTGTAGACTAATGCTTCCTTCTTGCTTAAGGACAAACAGAAGACTGACTTTGAATTTCCCAAAGTTCTAAACTTCACTCCCTGAGCTGGAGATTCCAAGTGTGGCTCATGCAGCTGTAACAATTCTGTATAATGATGTCATCTCTCAAGTCTCAGCTGTGACTGAGGACAGAGTGAGACAGTGTGAAACCCATTTAACTGGAGTTTCACAAGCTGCCTTCCCTGCCTACCACTAGGTCTTACTGGGATTCTAGAAACCCCGGGTAACAAAGGGGTTACACTACTCTTTATTTTTTTGGGGGTAGGTGCTTGACTTATGTTTCTTGCTCTATAATAGAAGGCATAGCAATTTAAATTGGCCAGTGGAAGATGGAACTCTAAATTCTCGAACCACATTACATGTAGGGTAAGCTGGTGTGTGTGTGTGTGTGTGTGTGTGTGCGCGCGGGGGGGTGAACTGAATTGTGTGCTACAGCTGCTCAGTCTCAATATGGTGTCTTACAGGAATAGTCACTGTTCGCAGAAGAACAGGTGATTATGCGCTTTCTACATTCCAATTAAAGTGCACATTCCAACTGTAGCATTGGTTCCAGCCAATGTTCTAATCAGAATGTGCACTTTAGTCAGAAAGCACAATAGTAAAAAATATTGTTGTACTGTGATGCTAGCAGTCTGACTACTCCTATAACACACTGTATCCAAAGGGAATTCTGTATTTTTGTATTTGCCCTCAAGATGGAAAAGCCACAAGCACTTTGAAAGGTTGAAATGCTTAGGCCAGTTGTACTGTTCCTTTCAGTAATATTTTGAGTGGTTAGTCAGCAGTTTATGATTTCTTTGCCTGGGCATTCAGGTGTGCTGTGCTTCCTGCATTTAAAATCAAATAATAAACTATTAAATCATATCATATGACATGATTTTAATACTTTTATTGTGCGGTCTTAAAAGCAGGAAGTGCAGCAGGATGGAGAACAGGTCACAGATGTAAGGGTGGCGGGACCACTGGCTGGTAGCGATCACCACACAGTGTGGTTCTCTGTCAGTTTGGGTAGAGAAATTCACAAAACCAAAGGTCCTGGACTTCAGAAAGGCAGACTTTGTCAGGATGGGGCCATTAATGAGAACACACAGAGATGGCATCCACCCTGACATGGACGCAGAACAGAACTGCGCAATCCTATAACTAGGGCTGAATGAATCCAAGCTTGCGTCAGGAGCCAGCAAAAGAAATCAAGCACCAAGCATCCAAGCTGGATAAGCAGAGAGGTCACGGAGAAGGTGAGGGATAAGAGAAGGGCCTTCCAAACCTACAAGAGAACCAACAGGGCAGAGAATAGGGAGAACTATTTGAGGAAATCAACGGAAGTGAGCAGAGCAGTCAGGGCTGCAAAGCCAGCCAGGGAAAGGAAATTAGCACAGGGGATTAAGGAAGAGGAAACTGATTTCTACAGGTATTTCAGGGAAAAGAGGAAGTGCAAGGGTCACATAGTTAGATCACCAAAGGCAGTGGGTGGGTAGACAAGGGGACCAAGAAGGGAGAAGTACTTAATGAGTACTTCTGTTCAGTGTTCACAAGGGAGAGGGATGGGCCCGTTCCTGGAGGGAAACAGGGCACAGCCATTGTTGGGGGGGGAGACAACCACAGACGAGGTTATCACAGTGGAAAGAGTGCTGGAGGGCCTTAGGTCCCTGAGGGTAGACAAGGCACCTGCACCACACGGGGTGCATCCCAGGGTGCTGAGGGAGCTGGCAGAGGTCCTGACAGAGCCAGTGGCAGATCTGTTCAACACCTCGCTAAATACAGAATGTGTGTCCAGAGATTGGAGGGAGGCACATGTGGTACTTCTGCATGAAAGTGGGCCCAAGGACAAACCGGGACCTACAGACCTGTCAGCCTCACTACAATTGTGGGGAACCTGATGGAACCTATCCTCAACAGCTATGTTCCTTCTTGAAATATGAGTATATTATAGATCCCTCTCAACCTTGGTGGGGAACCTATCCTCAGAGAAAGACTGGTGCAGTTTCTTGTGGATAATCATCTGCAAGACGACAAACACCAAGGGTTCATCACTGGCAGACCCTGTCAGACAAACTTGGTTGATTTTTTTGACTGGGTCATGAGGGCACTGGATGAGAGCCATGCAGTTGATGTAGACTACATGGATTTCAGCATGGCCTTTGATTCAGTGCCACACATAAGGCTGACCTGCAAGTTGAGGAGTCTTGTTATTGTGTGGATGCTAGGCCGATGGGTAGAAAACTGACTGAGGGACAGACAACAGAGGGTAGTTGTTGGGGGAGGAGAGCAATGGAGCCCAGGGCAGTAACAAGTGGTGTCCCACAGGGATCAGTACTGGGACCAGTCCTGTTAAACAATTTCATCACAGACATAGCAGTTGGGATCAAGAATAAGATCAGCCTCTTCACTGATGACACCAAGATCTGTGCTGAGGTGGATGGGGGGTGCAAATTACTGCAGGAAAACGTGGTAACTGGAGGAGTCGTCACACACCTGGCAGCTTGGGTTCAACGCCAAGAAATGCAAAGTGATGCATTTCGTAGCCAAAAATCTAGGATACAGCTACTGGATGGATGTGTCAAACTGCCCACATCCAACAAGGAGAAGGATCTGGGGGGGCTGGTGATCAGGGAATGAAACCACTTGGCCCAGTATAGGAAGGCAGCAGTTAAGGCTAACAGGATGCTAGGGTGCATAGCAAGGGGGATTACATCCAGATGTTGCAGTCATACTGCCCCTCCACAAGTCCCAGGTGAGGCCACACTTGGAATACTGTGTGCAGTTCTGGTGCCCATACTTGAAAAGGGGTGTCAAACTGCTGGAGGCAGTGCAGCAAAGAGCAAAGATGATCCAGGGGTTGAGGAATAGAACTTATGAAGAAAGAGGAGCTCAACATGTATGCCCTGGAGGATAGAAGAGAGAAAGGGACATGATCGAGACCTTCAGGTACCTGAAGGGGATGAACAGAGTAGGCTTCCGGGGGGGTTCACTCTCCAGAAGGGAAGAGATCCCAGAGGGCACTCCCTGAAGTTGAAGGGGGCAGATTCAGGAGGGAAAGGAAGAGGCACTACTTATCTGAAAGAATGGTAACAGGGTAGAATGTACTGCCTGAGCAGACTGTAGGGGTGCTTCGAGAGTGGGTGGGACAAATTCAAGGGGGAAGTATACACCGGTGGTGGCCAGTTGGGGAAGGGAAGAGTTAATGGGCGGGGGCCACTGCAGTCTAATGGGCTGAAGTGCTGCACAGTTGAAGCAGGACTAGAGACCATATGGCCTGTATCTGATGGCAAGTTTGTGTGATGGACCAACTAAAGATACCGTTTGAGTGCTGACCACACAAAAATAGCTTACAGCATTATGCAATATTTTTTACTAAATGTAGCACTTTTGTTTAAGCCAGGTTGGAATTCTCTTATCTATACAGAGGCGACTTTTTACATATGTTTAATCTGTTGTATACATAGTCTGTTTTACCAGCATCTTTACAGACATATATGTATGTAATATTTTTGGGCTGCTTTGTCTGATATGAGGTATGTAGTTCTGATGACATGTCGCATATCGTTTAAGAAGTAAGTGATCACTGTCACCAACCCCCACAGAACATTCAAGTTTATAACCGGCAGTGCCACCCCATCTTTTCACGCATATGACTCAAAATCCATGCAGATTTAAAGTCTGTATACAAAAGAAACCTACCCTATCACTCAAAAAACAAGCATTGTAATTAAAGCTCGATTTAGCTGAATGGTGTAATTTGCACCTTTTTTCACCATGCTACCAGCATTTTAATGAGAGTAACTTCTTTTGATATTGCATGCAACCCTATAATGGTTCTGAGGTTCTGAACCAAGTCCTTCACTTACTAAAGACTAATGCCCATTATCACAGCACACCAAATGTATTTGTTCGCCCTTTAGACAAAGCACCATATAGCTGCTTATTTCAACAGCAGCATTTCTTGGTCACCTTCAGTTTGTTTCAGCAATTGTGTTTTCCAGTCTTAGCTCTTGGAGAGGTGAAAGAAATTAAAGGCCATGCAGCTTTAATAGTTTCTTGACTATTTCTGTAGTGTTGATCTGGTCTTTACTTCCCCAGATGTGTGTTTCTGATGTTGTTTATAAATTAATTTATTCATTCAATTTTGTTGACTTGGTAGGCCCACTGAGACTAAAATTTCCTATCTCAGGGGTGACCAGGAGAGGGGGATACAGATGGTAACCAGCAGAAACATAAACATAGAAACATAGAATTTGACAGCAGATAAGGACCGCTTGGCCCACCCAGTCTGCCCATTTCCCTACCTAATGGATAAGCTGCAGATCCTAGTTAACCAGCAGCCTACTTCTTTCTACCCCAACCCCCTAGAATTGCCTTATGGCTGTCCCATGCATGCTTGAATTCAACCACTGTTTTTGACTCCACAACCTCCTCTGGAAGGCCGTTCATGCATCCACAACCTCTCTGTGAAAAAATATTTCCTTACACATTACCTCTGAGCCCCCCCCCATCTTCAAATTGTGCCTCCATGTTCTTTCCTCTTTTTTTTTTGAAAGATGTTACCCTCTTGGACTTTGTTGATTCCCTTGAAGTACTTGAAAGTTTCTATCATGTCCCCCTCTCCTCCTTTCCTCGAGGCTATACATATTAAGCTCCTTTAGTCTCTCTCTTATATGTCTTCCGGTGCAGACCCTACACCATTTTAGTTGCCCTCCTCTGGACAGCTTCCATCTTGTCTATGTCCTTGTGAGTTGGGTCTCAGAACTGCACAGTACTCCAGATGGGGTCTGACCAGCTGTCAGTACAGAGGATAACAACGTCCTGTTTTCTACTGGTGATGCCTCTCCTATGCATCCCAGTATCCCCCCCTAACCTCCTTACTGCCCTCTCCATTGCTTGCCCACCTTTAAGTCATCTGATATGACTACCCCCAGGTCCCTTCCATTTTTGTTGTTGTTAGTATCTCACCCCCATTTGTACTCTTCCCTAGGTTTTGTTTCCCAGGTGCATTACTACGTACTTCTTGGCAGTAAATCTAAGCTGCCATACATTTCTCATTCCTCTAACCTTGCCAAGTCCCTTCTTCCTTTCCACCCACCTTGTGCATCAGTTCTGTTGCAGATCTTTGTGTCATCTGCAAAGAGACATACTTTTCCTTCAGTCCTCTGCAGTATCGCTTATAAAGGACATTGAAGAGGACCGGTCCTAATACTGAACCCTGCGGCACCCCACTAGTAATCCCCCTTTCTTCAGAGTGGACTCCATTTACTATTACTCTCTGTGTCCTATTCCCCAGCCAATTCTTTACCCAGGCTATCATCTTGGGACCCACTCCCACGCTGGCTAACTTGTATATTAATCTTTTGTGTGGTCAAATGCCTTGCTAAAGTCTAGGTAGGCCATGTCCACAGCCCCTCCCTGATCTACTACTTTGGTCACCCAGTCAAAGAAATCATTAGATTCATCTGGCATGACCTTCCTGCTGTGAATCCATGCTGCCTTGGGTCCTGTGCCCCTCTGGCCTCTAGGTACTCGACAATGCTTTCATTCAAAGTGATTCCATCATTTCCCTATCACTGAGGTTAAACTAACAGGTCTGTGATTTCCGTTTCTTCCTTGCTCCCACTTTGTGAAGGGGGAATCAATCTACCCTCCCAGTCCTCAGGTACCACCTCATCCTCCCATGATTTGTTAAAGAGGGTAGTCAGTGGTGTCACTAGTTCTACCCTAGTTCTTTTAGAATTCTGGGATGAATCCCATCAGGCCTATTGCATTGTCCACCTTCAGTTTTAGAGTTCTTTAGAGACCCTTTCTTCTGTAAATGGGCTGGTATCAACTTCTGTATTCAGAGTGTTTCTATTGTTTGTTTGAGGTGCTTCCCTCTTCATTTGTAAATACTGAGCAAAATATTTGTTTAGTATCTCTGCCTTTTCACAGTCATCTCTGCCCACCCCTCCCTTTATTAAGCCTCACTATCCCTCTCTTAGTCTTCCTTCGGCTCCTGATGTACCTAAAAGGTTTTATCCCCTTCTTAACTGAGTTGGCTATCTTTCCTCAGTTCAGGCCTTTGCTGTTCTGACTGCCTTCCCAGCTTCCTTTTGCTTTAACTGATGCAGTTCTCTGTCCTGCTCCTTCTGAGTCCTTATACTTTCTGAATACTTCTTTTTCTCTTGAACCTTCCTGCCACCTCCTTTGAGAACCATAGTGGTTTCTTACATAGTTTGTTGTTTGCTTCACACAAAGGCTTATTACCTCTGTGATGGCAGTTTTATTATTCCCCATTGTTCTTCCCCCTCCTTCCTGCCCATTTGCTGAGTGCATTCATTAGCACTCACCCATTTTAGCAAAGTCAGCCCTCCTGAAGTCCAGTACTTTTGCCTTTGTATGGTACTTGACTCTATTGCTGTGTTTATTGTGAACCATACTGTTCGATGGTCGCTAGTTCCCAGATGGCTACCCACTTCCATCCGTGATCCTCTCTCCATCTCTCATTTGAGAGAGGACCAGGTCTAAGATTGCTCCCCTCTCGAGTGGGTTCCAATACTAGTTGTCTAAGGCATGCCCCCTGTAGGGCATCTAGAATAACCCCACTCTTAGAAGTGGCTGTTGCAACTGCACTCCAGTTAACATCTGGCATATTCAGATCACCCATCAGCAATATCTCCCCTTTGCCTGCCATTCTAAGTATACTTTCTATCATTTCCTTGTCCCTTTCCTCCCCCTGTGCAGATTGTGGTGCCATTGCCTGCCTCCAAATTGACCCACAGTGCTCCTTCTCCTCCCTGTTTACCCTTTTGTTCTGTTGCTTTGATTCCTTCTCTTATGTGAGCTGCTCCTCCTCCTCTTTTACCCTCCCTGTCCCTCCTGTAGATAGTGTATCCTGGTATGTTTACGTCCCAGTCATGGTTCTGTGTGTACCATGTTTCTGTGACTGCCACGATATCCAGATGTTCCTCCTCCATCAAGGCCACTAATTCAGGAAGCTTGTTACCCAGGCTATGGGCATTGGTACTCATTGCTCTCCATTTTGTGATGGCTTTACCTTCTGCAGCAGCATCCCCACTGACCTTTCTACCTTGGTCTTTTCTCATTTAGTACCCTGTTTTGTAGGGAGGCTGGGATTTTCTGCTGCTTATCAGTGCCTCCCCTTGACTAGTTTAAAAGCTTACCAATGAAGCATTTAAACCGATTGCCAAAAGACTTGTTCCCTTCCTGGACAGATGCAGACCATCCTGCCAGATAGGCTGATGTCCTCCAGGTGGAACCCCAGTCCCAATGAAGCCAAACCCTGTGCTCCACACCATTTTTCAACCATTCGTTAAACTGCATGGTGCAAGTACCCACCTCACCCATGCCACTGACAGGCAGCACCTCTGAGAAGGATACTGTGTGTGCTACTTGTCTTAAGCCCTGCCCCAACTCTATAAAGTCCTTCCGCACTGCTCTAATCTCATGATGAGCCAAGTTATTTGTCCCTAGGTGGACAATGACGTCCAGCTCAGACTCCCATGCAACTGTTCTTGTGATCCTAAGGATGCGCTTCCTGTCCTTCCAAGCCATGGCACCAGGCAGGCACCTTACTTCAGTTTTCCTTGCTCCCCCAAGTTCTATCCCCCTAATAATTGAGTCCCCCACCAGGAGCTGCTTCCTTTCCCTGTGGTGCCCTCTGTCTCCTTCCTGAGGGCCTCCCTTGTGACAGTTGTCTGTACCCTCCTTAGTCTCCTCTGTGGGTGCATCCATAGGGGAACTATGCTCCCCCAGAATGGTGTATGGATTGTGGAGTGGAACAACTGACTGGGTGTGCCTCTGTTCAACCACACTTACCCTCCCTGAGCCCACTGTGGTCCAACTGCTGTGTTTTCTTCACAATCTCTGAGGTAGTGGTGGTGGCTCTGGTGCTCCCTGGATGGGGGAGGTTCCCTTGCTACTGTCCAGTGCGGCCTGAAGACGGTCAACTTCCTCCCTCAGGGCAGATAGTTGTCTGCAAACAGGGCAGCATCTCAGCCTCCAGAAAGACTCCTGGAAGACTGCTGCCCCACAGCCATTACATTGCACTACTCCCCCCATAACTGTCTACCTTGTTTAGTTTTTTTTGTGTGTGTGTGTGTGTGTGATTGGTGTGTTATATAGAAATATATGTATTTATATGATGTGTATGCTTATATTGTCAGTGCAGTGCGCTAGAGGATATGACAGTGATATGCCTTGCCCTCTTGAAATGATGTCAGAATCCCAGGTATAAAGGAACTATTTCCAGGGGTGGGCGGGTGAGGTGGGAAGAGTTTGGGCCTAAACTGTGCCCTCTTGAAACAATCAGCTAAAAACTCTGACCTACCGCTGCGATGAGTGCCTTCCTGTCAGCAAGATGCCCTACATGACAATTTGACAGAGAAAATACCCTGCTAATCAAACAGAGAAAAATCCAAACATCTAAGTCAGACACAGGTATACCTCCCCAGCTCCAAAACAGCCTGGTGACTTGTGTTCTGAAAGCAGTCAGCCCCAAAACACATCAGCTGTGCAGAAGGGCAGACACAAAAAACAGTATTAAGCCCCTGTGGGTTGAAACTCTTCCTGCACTGAAAATCTTAACAATAGTAACAAAAGTAAAGCAAGCTCCACCTCCCTCTGTTGATTGAAAGACTGCCTTTTCTGATAATTCTAAGTTCCTTATTTTACCCTTCAGTTAGAAGTATCCTCCACCTGAAGAATATTAACTTTCCTAAGGAATCTGCTACAAACCAAAACAATTGTAAATTGTAAGGTTCACCTCCCTCTGTTGTGGGAGCTTTTCGCTTTCTTGCAAATCTTAAGTCCAGTGTTGCAGATTCTAGCCAGAGGTAGCTTCACCCAAAGACTATTAGGTTATCAGTTGACACAGATTAAGCTGTTGGTGGTATTGCTTGTGAACTGGTTGCTTGCAGGTTGCATACCTTTTGCTGTTTTACACAATATTGATGTAGATGTTTTCTTTTTTTATGGTTGTGGTTGGAGCTTCTGGCACACATGTGAAAGTTGCATTGGGTAGGGCATATCAGATATAGTTGGCTTAAATCTGGGCTATTACATATTAATAATACAAACATAGAAACTGACGGCAGACAAGGACTACAACTACGTCGATCTAGTCTGTACATTTTCTCTGCCTGTTGTAAAAGCAGCTGACACTACTTCATCTCAGGCTCTATGTTCTCATTCCTATCACTAGCTGCTACCCAATACCTGTCCTATGCATGCTTGAATCACCCCACTGAATTTGCCCCCCCAAGCTCTGCTAGGATTGTATTCCATGCATCTACCACCCTTTCCATGACAAAATACTTCCTCACACTACTGCTTAGTCTACTCTATCACCTTCCAACCTCATGTCATACCCTGACCCCCTCATTCCTGGACATCTCCTTTTCTTAAAGATGCTACCCTCCGGCTCCAGTACATTATTTATGCCTTTATATATTTGTTTCTGTCCTATCTCCCCATCTTCTCTCTCCTCCAGGATATAGATACTGAGATCTCCCATTCTCCCCTCATCAGATTTTTGGTGCATCTTCAGCACTACCTTTGTTGCCCTTCCTTGAACTCCCTACACCCTGCTTAGGTCCTTAATTAGAGATGCAGCCTACAAACCTGGACACCTCACCATATTCAAAATATGTGCTTTTTTGATATCTTAACTTAAATAAATCCTGACGCTTGCCTTGGTGCTCAATCTTCAGTGGACCAGGAACACATTTGCACTCTCCAAAGCCAACCACGAACTTAAGAAATGCCAGTAAGCTGTATAATGACATAAATGTTTTTGGTTTTTTTCTTAAACTTGGGTGGCTATCTCGTCCATATTTGCACATTTTTGCTCCAAATTTGCACAATGAAGTTCTTGGGACCCAACCTCATTAATTCAGTCACTGCCATTTCATTATTTGCTCCTGGAAGGTGATTTCGTAGTCACTGTGCGGAATCACCTTTCGGGGCTGATTAACAAAACAACAGTGTCATTGTTTATGAGGTGGGCTCCCAAAAAACCCTGTGTTGAAAATTTGGTGAACACTTTCAAAAAAAAACTGTTACGAGCATTCACTGAGTATTTTTCACGCTTGCTCGTAACTTCAAGAACTTTTGCTATTTTCACTCCAGATTTTCAACATTGCCATTTTTTCACACCTCTTAATGAACAGTATAGCTGTCACTGTTTACAACCTGTCCAAACTGTGTTTTCCCACATTGAGCGCACAATAGCACATCGTTCTGGGACATCAATGTTTGGGACAGATTAAGAAAATCACACTGACACTGTTCATGAGCTGAGGTCCCCAAATGCCTATGTTGAACATTTGGTGGCAAAATGCCACAAAATGTCTATGTTATGAGTGTGCATTGTGCAGTTCCCACGCACACTCATAAGTTCGAGAAGTTTTCATATTTTCACTCCAAATTTTCAACATTGACATTTTTGCACACATCCTTAACAATAGTACCATTGACATTTGTCACATACTGCTGAAATGTGGTTTATCACAACTGCCGCAGAATGACATGATCACTGTGGGACATCAACATTCAGGACTGATTAACAAAATCACACTGCCACTCTTCATGACCAGAGGTTCCAAATGCTTTCATGAGGTGGGGTGACAAAAAGCCCATGTTGAAAATTTGAAATGCAAATACCAACACACATCCAGGACATTAGGGTTTCTAGCCATAACGTCCCACCCTGTAGAGACTGACCAGCATCAGGGGTGTGACTTTGGATTGCCAGATCTAATATGCATACCACTCAACCCCCCTTCCCCACCCTGCAGCCACTGACAGGCACTGAGATGTTCCTCAGCCTCTTCGGAACCACAGTTCACCCCATTCTCCTATAATGTGCCAATTTCAGTGTATGTCCTTATGGAATGGGGTGACTAAAGCCAAACACCCCAAGGAATACCTCAACACTTGTCAGTGTCTGCACACTATGGTGAGGTGAAATGGCATGACCGTTAGGCGATGACCCAAAGGCACACCCATCTCTGCAGGGTGGGGGTGGCATTGCCATCACTTCAGTACTTCACTGCCCTTCCTATTCTGCATCTCTCTACCTCATGAACTTCCAATGCTAATACTGGCAAGAAAACATTCGGCATTGACAAATGCTTGTTATTTTGGCAGGTTACCATAGCTGAAGTTTTGAAACTGCTGTGTTCTTTGCCCAATAAGTTTGGCTACTGTGGGGGTGGACTTGATGCTAGGTTTGTTAAATTGTCTGCCCCTATATTGCTGAACCATTGTGTAAAGTATATAATCTATATATTTCCACTAATGTTTTTCCCTTGTCATGGAAGCTTGCCCAGGTTGAGCTGGTTCATACTAATGCCAGGGCAGTTGGTGCAGAGGACTTTGGCCGAATTTCAATATTAAACCCTGTGAGTAAGGTGTTAGAAAAATTGATGGTTAATCAGCTTAAAGATATTTTGTATGAGGGCGAGGTCCGCTGTACCGAACAACATGATTTTTGGTAGGGTCGGGGGACAGGCACAGCCCTTGTCAGGTTCATGAACTTTGTCCTCAAAGGCTGTAATGATGACATGTTAATGGGGCAGTGTTTGTGAACCTGTCCAGGGCTTTTGATCTGATTAATCATTCCCAGCTTTGTCATAAACTTTCTGTCTTTGGGTTGACTGACTCTGCAGTTGCTTTAATTTATGATTTTCTGCAGGAGCATTCTCAATTTGTATCCATTGGTTCTACTTCATCAATAATATGCTGCACCACATGCGGTGCAGCTCAGAGGTCCATTTTTGGTCCCCTGTTATTTTCTTTGTTTATTAATCAAGTTCCTTCAATTTTTTATAGGTGTAAATGCTTATTATATGCTGATGATCTGATT
The DNA here is from genome assembly GCA_016271365.2 of Neoceratodus forsteri. Taxonomy (NCBI): domain Eukaryota; kingdom Metazoa; phylum Chordata; order Ceratodontiformes; family Ceratodontidae; genus Neoceratodus; species Neoceratodus forsteri. The sequence continues at coordinate 38,307,855 of CM028130.1, read as the reverse complement.
TTGTAATACCCGGGAAATTCTGTCAATTATATAAATATGATTTTGGAAGCTGAATTTCAGAAATGATGTGATTGGATGGCCTCTAATTTGATGGCCTTGAATGCTCAAAAGACCAAAGTTATGTTGTTTTGGTAGCTCTGCTAAACTTAGTGATCAGCCTCCTCTGGTATTTCATAATATACAAGGGAATTTACTTGAGCAGGTGTTGGAGTTTAAGTACCTAGGAATCTTATTAGATCCCTCATTGACTTATCTCCCCCAGGTAAAGTTGGTAAAAAGCAAAATGCATTGTGAATTGGGGCAGCTTTATAAATTTAAATCATATTTGTCATATGAATCTCATCCAAAATTGGCTGTTAGGGTTTTAATGTCACATTTTGATTATGTCTTCATATTGTATTATAAGTTGGGGCTAAGAGAAAAACAGATTTTGAATGTTGTGTATAACAATATCTGTGGGTTTTTTTGGATGTTTCTACCATGGCCCATCATTGTTCTTTGTACTTCTCATTTGAATGGTTGTCACCCCAGTTCAAATATGAGTTTGCTTTAGGTAATCTGGTTTATCAGGCCATTTACTCAGAAGGTTTATAACCGTTGTCTGATTCAGTTTTGGTGTGAGAAGTTCAGGCAAACATTAGATCATTACAGAGTGTTGTGTTGGTAGACCATAGTGCTAAAAATAATCATGGTCTTTGATCATTTGAACATCAGGATCCTTCTCTGTGGAATAGGTTACTAGTTTCTTTAAGATCAATCAAGTCTTATTCAGGTTTTAAGATTAGATTTAAACAGTATTTATTAGCATTGTCTGTTTGCACGTTATGCTTAATGTTTGATATATGTTGATTGCATTATATTTAATTTTGTACTTTGTGATGTTGTTTATATGTCCGGGTTGGTCCTGAAAAGAGTTTTGCCCCAGTGTCGTAATCTGGTTATCAAATAAAATGAAATTAAATGGTGTGTTGGGCTGCTAGTGCTGACTGTTCCCCTTTAATGAGTACTTGAGTATGGGGTTTTTAGTTCTGTCTGTTCCCCTTTAATTGAGTACTTCAGTGTGGAACTCTTGGTGCTGACTGTTCCCCTTTAGTGAGTACTGGGGTGCTGGGTTCTTAGTGCCAACTGTTCCCCTTTAATGAGTTCTTGGGTGTGGGTCCTAATGTTGACTGTTCCTCTTTAATGAGCACTGGAGTGTGGGCTCTTAGTGCTGACTGTTCCTCTTTAATGAGTACCTGGGTGTGAGGCAATTAGTGTTAACTGTCCGCATTTAATAAATATTGGTGTGTTTTGCTCCTCCTGATGGCTGTTCCCCTTTAATGAGTACTGGAGTGCGGGGTTCTTAATGCTACCTGTTCCCCTTTAATTAGTTCTTGGATGTGGGTCTTTTAATGTTGACTGTTCCCATCTAATGAGCACTGGAGTGTGGGCTCTTAGTGCTGACTGTTCCCCTTTAATGAAATTTGGGTGGGACTCTTAATGCTGACTGTTCCCCTTCAATAAATACTTGGGTGTGGGGCTCTTATTACTGACTCTTACACTTTAATGCATACTTGGCTGTGAGGTCTTAGTGCTGACTTTTCCTCTTTAATGAATACTTGAGTGTGGGGCTCTTTGTGCTGACTGTTCTCATTTAATGAGTATTAGGGTGTGGGCCCTTAGAGCTGACTGTTCCCCTTTAATGAGTACTGGGGTGTGGGGCTCTTAGTGCCAATTGTTCCCATTTAATGAGTACTTGGGTGTGGGTCTTTTAATGTTGATTGTTCCCCTTTAATGAGCACTGGAGTGTGGGGCTCTTAGTGCTGACTGTTCCCCATAATGAGTACTTGAGTGTGGGGCCCTTAGAGCTGACTGTTCCCCATAATGAATACTTGAGTGTGGGGCCCTTAGAGCTGACTGTTCCCCATAATGAATACTTGAGTGTGGGGCCCTTAGAGCTGACTGTTCCCCATAATGAATACTTGAGTGTGGGGCCCTTAGTGCTGACTGTTCCCCTTTAATGAGTACTGGGGTGTGGGGCTCTTAGTGCCAATTGTTCCCCTTTAATGAGTACTTGGGTGTGGGTCTTTTAATGTTGATTTTTCCCCTTTAATGAGCACTGGAGTGTGGGGCTCTTAGTGCTGACTGTTCTCCTTTAATAAATACTTCGGTGTGGGGCGCGTGGTGCTGAAAGTTCCCCTTTAATGAATATTTGGCTGTGAGGTCTTAGTGCTGACTGTTCCCCTTTAATACATACTTCGGTGTGGGTGTCTTTGTGCTGACTGTTCCCATTTAATGAGTACTTGGGTGTGGGGCCCTTAGAGCTGACTGTTCCCCTTTAATGAGTACTTGGGTGTGGGGCCCTTAGAGCTGACTGTTCCCCTTTTTTAATGAGTACTTGGGTCTAAGCTCTTAATGATGACTGTTCCCCTTTGATAAATCCTTCGGTATTCAGCTCTTAGTGCTGACTGTTCCCATTTAATAAACACTGGGGTGTGGGGCACTTATTGTTGACTGTCCCTCTTTGTTTTTATTTATTTTATTGAATTTTGTTGACCCGGTAGGCTCACTGGACTAGAAGTCCCTTTTCCAAGGGTGACCAGGGGAGGTGGGGATACAGATGGTAACCAACTGAAACTAAACCAGATTAAGCTGTTGGTGGTATTTTTAGTGAATGAGTATGTGGGTGTGGGACGCTTATTGTTGACTGTCCCCCTTTAAAGTGTACTTTGATGTGGAACTTTTAGTGCTGACTGATCCCCTTAAATTAATACTTTGAGGCGGGGCTCTTAGTGCTGACTGATCCCCTTTAATGAATACTCTGGGGTGGGGCTTTTAGTGCTGACTGTACAGTGAACTCTCAAAAGAGGTGGCAGGGAAGGTTAAGGAGAAAAGGATAGCATTCAGGAAATATATGGAAACACATAAGGAGCAGGAAAGAGAACTATATTAGTTAAAGCAGAAGGAGGCAGGGATGTCAGTCAGAATAGCAAAGGCCAAAACTGAGGAAAATGTAGCCAAGTCTGTTAAGAAGGGGGATAAAACCTTTTATAGGTACGTTAGGGAGTGAAGAAAGACCAAGGGAGGGATACTGAGGCTTAATAAAGGGGAAGGAATGTGGCAGAAGGTGACAGTGAAAAAGCAAGGATACTGAATGAATACATCTGCTCAGTATTCACAAAAGAAGAGGAGGGGAAACACTCTGGATAGGGGGGTTGATACCAGTCCATTTACAGAAAAAAAGAGTTCTGAAAGAACTCTTAAAACTGAAGGTGGACAAAGCAAAGGGGTCTGATGGGATTCACTCAAGAATTCTGCAAGTATTAAGGGTAGAACTAGTGACATCACTGACCATCTTCTTTAACAAATCATGGGAGGATGGGGTAGTACCTGAGGACTGGAGGAGGGTGGATGGGATTCCACTTTACAAAAGTGGAAGCAAGGCAGAGGTAGGAAATTACAGACCTGTTAGTTTGACCTCATTGGTAGGGAAAATTATGGAATCACTTCTGAAGGAAAGAACTGCTGAGTACCTAGAGGCCAGTGAGGCACAGGACCCAAGGCAGCATGGATTCACAGCAGGAAGGTCATGTCAGACAAATCTAATACATTTCTGTGACTGGGTGACCAAAGCAGTAGATCAGGGAGGGGCTGTGGACATGGCCTACCTAGACTTTAGCAAGACATTTGACTGTCCCACACAAAAGATTAATATACAAGTTAGCCAGCCTTGGAGTGGGTCCCAAGGTGGTAGCCTGGGTAAAAAAATTGGCTGGACTACAAGTCACAGAGAGTAATAGTAAACGGAGTCCACTCTGAAGAAAGGGGGGTTACTAGTGGAGTACCGCAGGGCTCAGTAAAGGGACCTGTCCTCTTTAATGTCTTAAGTGACATTGTGGAGTGATCGGAAGGAAAAGTATGCCTTTTTACAGACAACACAAAGATATGCAACAGGATCGATACAGAAGGTGGGGTGGAAAGGATGAGAAGGGACATGGCAAGGTTGGAGGAATGGTCAAATGTATGGCAGCTTAGATTCGAAGCAAAGAAGTGCAAAGTAATGCACCTGGGAAACAAAAATCCAGGGGAGGAGTACACGATGGGGGGTGAGATACTAACAACAAAAATGGGGGTAATCATACCAGATGACCTAAAGGTGGGCAAGCAATGTGAGAAGGCAGTAAGGAGTGCTGGCAGGATACTGGGATGCATAGGGAGAAGCATCACCAGTAGAAAACAGGAAGTTGTTATCCCACTGTACAGACAGTTGGTGAGACCCCATCTAGAGTAGTGCATGCAGTTCTGGAGACCCCATTATCACAAGGACATAGACAGGATAAAGGCTGTCCAGAGGAGGGCAACTTAAATGGTGCAGGGTCTGCATCAGAAGACATAGAAAAAGAGATTAAAGGAGTTTATTATATATACCCTCGAGGAAAGGAGGGAGGGGGGGCGACATGATAGAAATGTTCAAGTACCTCAAGGGAATCAACAAAGTCCAAGAGGGTAGCATCTTTCAGAAAAAAAAATGTGCAAGAACAAGGGGGCACAAGTTAAAGATAGAGGGGGGAAGCTCAGAGGTAATGTGAGGAAGTATTTTTTCACAGAGAGGGTTGTGGATACATGGAATGGCCTTCCTAAGGAGGTAGTGGAGTCAAAAACAGTGGGGGAATTCAAGAATGCATGGGACAGACATAAGGTAATTCTAGTGGGGGGGGTAAGAGGAAGTAGGCTGTTGGCTAACTAGCATCTGCAGCTTATCCATTAGGTAGGAGAATGGGCAGACTACGTGGGCCAAGTGTTCCTTATCTGCCGTCAAATTCTATGTTTCTATGAATGCTTATGGACTGCTTTCACTGTATCTATGTCCTTTCTGAAATGCAGCCTCCTGAACTTGACACAATGCTCCAGGTAGGGCTTCTCTATCAAGTGATACATTGGCAATACCACTTCAGTTCTCCTGCTGGAGATACCTCTGCCTATGTATACCAGCTCCCCGCTGGCCCTACCCATTATTTCTTACACTGCTCTGCCCCTTTAAGGTCATCAGATATGATAATCCCATGTTCACGTTCCTGACTAGTTACTGTCAGTACCTTTCCGCCATCCTGCACTCTCAGCTCCTGGGTTCCTATGACATAGGTACATGATTTTGCACTTTTGTGCATTGCACACCAATTGCTATGCTTTTGACCACACCTCGAGTTTTCCAAGATTACTATGCATCTTCTCCATCCATCTCCAAACTACCAAAAACATGGCATGGCTCAACCAAGGGATGTAGCCATTTGGAATAGTCTTCCACTAGAGGCAGTGGGAAGCAAAAGTGTGGAGGAATTGAAGGACAAATTGGACAACTACTATACGGAGAATGATATAGGTGACTACTCCCTTTGAGTTAAGGGTGCGCTACTGTGAGGCCTGTGCCCTTATTGGCTTTTAATAAACCTATGAAACCTACTGTATGAAACCTATGAAATCCACTCCTAAGTTTCCATCTTATTTTATTTATCGAAATGCTTCACCAGGAAGGCACACTGAACAACAAGTTGCTCGTCTCCTGGTGCAACCTGGGGAAGAGTGTACAGGGAGTATACGTACAAAAAATGAAAATAGTAGACAGTACACTTGGATCAGAAGTCCAGTAAACGGTACACAAATACAGCCATAGCATACAGATACAGAATACAATATATAACAGTGAGTATAGCAATTTAAAGATTATTTGGACATTTTAAAGTGCATGTAATTTGTTTTCAAGTGCAACTGTCCCCTGATCCCCCACCAGAAATAAATCTCTCCACACTTTATGTTGGATGCTCGCTGGTAATATGTATTGAGGCACACCAATCACATTTTACATTCCCAACTTCATATTTCAACAGTATACAGAAAAGTACAACCAGAATTCATTCCTCTTCTTCCTTCCAATTTGATCCTCTTCTTCTTGCTTGTATCGCTTCAGGGTCCAGACACGCTGGATCTGGCTCCCCTCATCATCAGTACTAGGTACCCCCCCCAGGTACCACCAGAACCAGGTACCCTCACCCGGTACCACCATTTTACCCAGGCCGCACCCACACAGGGTCAGTTCCTGGTCCACACCCCCACTAGGCCATGTGATCCAACCCCTAGTTTCTATCCTCTCTCCCTCCCCCACTTACTTCCATGCCTGGGTTCCTCTGCACCTAGCCCGTGCTGCCTAGTCCCCTCCCCCCTTTTTCCCCTTTGCTCCCCCTCTTCATTGCCCCATCTCCAACTTGTGAAGGACGATGGGGCTCCCCCTTTACGGGATAGACACAAACCTGGGACCCTCCAATCACCTTAGCACTCCCCTTCATAACTCCACACAAGCCTCAGTAGGGGCCCTGCCTCCAGCGTACCAGCCTCATCTGCCCTGTAGGTATCCTCTTTTCTGCATGCTCTGCACCTGAGACAGGCCGGGGCCACCTCCACCTTTCTCCTGGCCTCTCTCATCACTGCCACGGCTGTTGTGGCCTGGCCAGTACCCCTCCGGGCTTAAAGCCCCTTTTGGTGCTCCCTGTGTGGCTACTCATACCTACCCTACTTCTTTCCTCTTGTTTCCCAAGAACCCTTCTCCTCCCCTTATCTTGCCATCTTCCTTTTTGGCTGATACCTGCTGGCGGCGCTTCACCTAGCCCCCCAGACACCGGCCGCCCAGCTGCGGCCCCACCTGACCTCTGCCAGGCCCCATTAAAGGTCTTTTCCTTCTTTGTGCCTCTACAGAGCTAGTGCCTATTCCAGGCCCTCATTGCTCCAGTACATCCCCCAAGATGTGTTGCATACCACCATTTTCCCTTGGGCACACCTTTCCCCCCCTGGTAAGGCTCTCGCAGCCCTCAGCTGCCTCTTCACAGCTTCATGTGTACTGCCCCCCTGACCAGGGCCTTGTGATCACCATTCTGCCTTTGCCTGTTCCCCTTATGTGCCAATCCTGCTCCCCAAGCCCTTACTTCACAGGGTGGGTGGGAGCTCCAACCCACCCTGTCTACCTTGGTTCATGCACCTTCTTGCCCCATACCTTGTCAGCTCTACCTAACTCCAATGCCACTGACCGGGTCCTCCACTTTCCTTTCCACTACTTGGGAACCCATGTGCCTTCATGCCCCTCCCCCTCTCCCTGAGGCTTCCCAATAGCCCTGCAGGATAACTCGAAACCATTTGCAATGTTCTGGATGCCATGATTGCTTCTGCCGTCCTGCACAGCACCCTCTTGCTAGGGGCCTCCATTTTCGGTGTGCGTTCAGTTTTTTGTTTTTTTGCCATTCTCACAGCATGGGGTTCGAGGTGGCACTGCTTGCTACACCCCACTGCCAGTGCCCCTCTCACTGTGCTTGGAGAGGGTACCCACCCATTGGAGGAGATAGACCCACCAAACTGTATTGCCTTGGCCAGCTATTTTTCCTAAGGCCAACACCCTTCCTCTTCCTGTTGGTCACTGCCTTCTGGACCATCCTCCAATAGTCCCCCAGTTCCACCCGCTGCTGATCAGCTGGCCTACCCTCACAGAATCTCTGTTCTCAGCTCATCCAGTCTCACCCCTCTCCTCCTGCCTGTCTGGTTCCCCCCCTCCCCCCAAGCATAGAACCCCCTTGGTCATCCTCTGCCTTTTCCGAACAAATCCCAGTTGTTCTGCAACCCTTCAGGATCACCTTGCTCCATGGTTCAAAATCTCCCCTCCCCCTTTCAGAGCTGTGTTCCAGCCCCAAGTTTCCTCCCCCCCCCGAGACCAGTGGTCTCGGGTGAGGCCCCTTACTAGGTGTAGGAGGAGCGCCCCACCAGGCATGGTCTCTCCAGGCCCCCTTTGCATATAACCTGTCCTCAAACCCACTGCAGTGACATGCCACACCCCTGGGCCTGGCAGGCCCACTGCGGCCCTGGAATCCCCTTGCTAGTACCATCCACCTGCAGTCCTGGTCCTGCCCTCAGCCTGCTATTCACCGCCCTTGTAACTTTTGCAGGTGGACCTGAACGACCAGTCTTTTGGTTAAAAACTGAATGCACTACTTGATTGCATCCCAGGGACAATGCTCTGGCTACCCGGGATCCAGGGGCCCTCTTTCAGTCTTGCTACCCTGCCTTTCCAACTGGGAGAACCTGCCATGGGGGGGGCCTGGATGAGTATCCCCACTAAAGGCCTTGCCCGAGGGCACACTGATGCCCATGGGAACTGATGGCACCCAGCATCCAAGCCTCCTGGTCTTGCCACCCAGGTTCCCAATGACCTCTGTGCTCTAATGCCCCCTGGAAGTAATTACTGAGACTGTATTGCATCTTACCAGTCAATCCTTACTGGATTACACCTTCCCTCATCTGCCTATGCTCCATTCCAGATCCCTTTCCTGGGGTCCATCAGCACCTTGCTGAGGTGACCGGCTTCCAGGGATCCCAGGGCACATCTGCCCATGCCCTATACCAGTCCCTCCCTTGACCAATGCTGACCCAAATTACCCCCCCCAATCTCTGGCAATATTGTGACCAAGAACAGTTTGCCCAGCACACCCCCATGCCCCGTACATGTTACCTGTATATGGTAACCTTTCTAGCACATGGCCAGACTGTGGCCATTGGTACCATCCTTTCTCACCACACTGTGCATACTGCATACCATACCCACTTTGGTGTTCAGGAGGGGCCAGCTCTCAGTATGTCTACCTCCCCCAATGTTCTTGCCTGGTGCTGAATGGCAAATCCCATCCATACCGGGTTGGGAAAAAACTCCACCCACTGCTGTTAGCTGAAAAAACCCTTGCTTTAACATTAACTCTGTCCAGAGCTGCACTCGCAATGGCCACCTCATTCCATCTCTGGTTGGGTTCCTCTCTGGTTGATCCCCAACAGGGTTCTTTTTTTTTTTTTTTTAATTTAAAGACTTGCCCAGCACATTTTGCTGCAGACACCCTCTAGAACAAATCACCTCCACATTTGTACCGGGACCAGCCCCACCCCCCAAAACTACTTCCTTGTTCTCTTTTTTTTTTTTTTTTGAACTCGCATGCTACCCCTTGAAAACTATTTAAAAATGTTTATCCCTGAACCCTAAAACCTAGGAAAGCAAATCCTTGTACTAAATTAGGCCTGCTCTACCTCAAGCGTGCCTATTTTTGACACCTCCCCTTGCAACCTCGTCCCAGGGTTATGCATGCAGTGGGAACCACCGAGAGACCCCTTGCCAGCTAGAAACAGCGCTCCTACTATAACTCTGCACAACCCGGCCCTGGATGGCCCGAGTCAACACATCTAGATTCTACCTGCCACTACTGATGGAGTTCAAAAGCACAAAACACTCCCCCTGTGCTGCATGCACACTTATATTTTAGTCCCTTTAGCTGCTCAAACCTCAAATACCCTGTCTGCTTCCTCCATGTGTCTCTCTTGACTCTGTCCAACAGCAAATCCCCCCCAATACTGCCCATTAGCGACTCCGCCTCTCAAGTCCCCTCACCTGGTGAAGTACAGGAACCTCAGAGTGGTTTTCTCCCAATGCACCTGCTTTAAATCACCATCAGGTGCAAACACTATCCTGTAATGCACCTGACTGTCCCATCTGCATCCCGGCCACTGGAACCCTTCCCCCCACTATGAAGACCCGTATGCACGATCCGGTGACGAACCAACATGCTATCAGCCCATCATCTGGCTCCCTAGGCTCGAGGCTCCAAGGTTGCTGCACTCAGCACCCGGCCTGCGGCCATTTGGCACCTGCCACCTCACAAATTCCCCCAACCGGCCTCTGCTCCCCAAACTGCACCAGCACATCAGACGGCTACCACTCCGTCTCGTAGAGGCCCCACTCCCCCAACCTAACCCCCTTGAGCTCCCTTAGCTCCCAGGCCAGCTGCGATCCCCATGCTCCTTCTGGGTCACTCCTCCCTTGCTACTGGCCACTGTCCTGCCTGAACTGCTCATCGCCACCTTCTTTGGCCTCAGTGCCTCAGCACCAGCTTAGTCCTCCACCGCTACCTTCTTAAAACTTCCCCTTGTAATGCTACCAGTGCTGCAAACTGGAGTCCCCTTTTTCGTTATTGTTTGTTATTTTTGCATCTTCAATCCCCCCCCCTTTTTTTTTTTGTATTAAGAGCTACCTGTTCCATACTCCAATTTATGTTATTAGCAACCCGGCTATGCCCCTACTCTCCTGGCTGGGCCCAGCGCACTCCCTCCGTACACGGTCACACTGTACACAATCTCTAAAATTGGCTAGGCCTCAGCCTACCACACCCACCACAAATCCCGCATCCTTCTATCTGCTATCATTTTAATTGAAACCGTTCACCCAGTGGCCTCCTCCAGCTTGGCCTCCAAGCCCAAGACTTCCTAATGCCCAGCCTGCATTTAGCCTGTGCCCCTCTTGGCACCCCTTGCCCTGTGACCACCTGAACCGGCCGCGGCAGCCCACCTGGTGATGCACAATGTCCCCTCTGCAAGGCAACCCCCGATTACCATCCTGTAGCCCGCTACAGAAAGCAGGCCATGCTATTAGCAGGACTTGCTCTTGTGAGGGGATCCAAGGTTTCGACTGCCCGCAGGACTGGCTTGGCTGCCAACCATGCAAAATGACCCGTCTCCCACATAGCCCCCCTCCCCCAATCACTGTCCCGGTCCCACACAAAACTACTAGACCAACTGACACAGCGGTGCTTCATGTCACGGTGGCCAGAATGCTGCTAAATTCTACTGTGTTCTGTGCATACTAGACAAGGAAGAACAACAACTCATATATAGTGATCACCCTATGTAATTTATTTAAACGTGCATCACAAGGTGAGTATTTTATGCCAGCTTGTTCCTCTAGAGAATGCAGACAAGCAAACTGAGAATGACCAGAGGCTGCTTACCTGTTGATAGCAGACAAAATCAAACAGGAGCATACTGCTGGGGAAAAAAAACAACTGCGTGACCGGAACCTTTGTCCTTGACAGGCACAACTACCTTTCCCAGCACATCTACTCCACAAATCTTGCTTAATACTTCTGATGCCATCATCACAATCCATCCAGCCCCAGATCTTAGTCTCATCTGTGACTGGACCCCTGCATCAAAACCAGCACACCCATTTCCCCAGTCACTGCCATGTGCTATGTGTACTAGAAAGGAACAACAGACATATATAATGAGCATACAATGTAATTTATTTAAACGTGTATCACAAGGTGAAAGAACAGTATGCAACAAGCCTACCTTGCTGTGTTGGGCAACCTAGCCGCCCCTCTAGATGTATTTCTACCTGGAGCTGCACCTCCCAGTCCCCACACTTCTGATGGCAATTCCACTTTAACTCTCCCAAAGCGGCTGCAGCAAACCATCCACCTTGTCTACCGACCACCAAACCTCCTCCACGCCATGCTGTCCCCACCCATCAAAGCTGCTGTGTTGAGGCTGGAGCTGCCAGGCCGCACTACCAGCTGAGATTTTTCACCCCCAGAGCCCGCTTTGGCCTTGCTCACTACATCACTAAGTCTCTTTTTTTTTTTTTTGCAGCCCTCCCCAACCTGTCTCCCACTGGCCAGCGAACCAGGAGGTCCCATCAAAGACCAGTTTGCTGGGATGCCACAAGACAAAAACCACCGCAGCCCCCCATGAGCTCTCCTATAGAAGGCCCCTCTCTCACCATGTGGGGAACGCCTCCAACGATCACCTCAGCAGCTCGACAATGCAGAGGCGCCGACCTGACCACAAAACAAAAACAAGCCTTCACAGCACCCCAGAACAAGCCAACATGCCCTCCTATAGAGGACACCTCTAGCATCTGACCCCTCTCAAACTATCACGGGCTCCATGCCAGACTTCAAACTCCCCTGAAATCACACAAATCGGGGGGGGGGAGCGCTTCCAAAACCAAACTGGACTATGCTCTAACTGATGATGTGCTGTACAGTGCAAATGCCTAACCTTGCAGCTGAATTACCTATAGAATAACGCCACTGTAAAAGGTGCTTTTCCTGGCTAAATCAACACTTTCTCAGTCCCTTCTCACAGCGCTTCTCCTCATTACTGAGCTAGCAAAAAGTCAAGCACTCCTGCTATATTCATTAACAAAAACAAATACTCACTCCTGGTTCAATCCTGACTGAGAGCACCCTATTTCTAAACAGCACCATTGACACCTTGTATTTTTTTTTTTTTTTTTACCAATCACCAGGGAGGCCCTACCTGGCCAAAGGCCAAGGGTCCCTGGGTAGTGCCTTACCTATGTCACTAACAGCAAAGCACTGAGAATCTTTTCCCAGCAAAAATGAGGAAGTCCAGGGGGTTGCAAGCCTTTAAGTATCCCCCCCGGTCTTTCCCCCAGCCCCCCATTAACCCTTCCCCCAGCCAGTCGAGGTTTCTCTCATAACCCAGGTCATTTGACCCTTCTGATGTCACCTGTCTCCTCCCCTTCCCCTCCCCTTTACCCTTTTCTGGCAGGGGCCATTAGACAACATGGCCTGCCTTTTAATGGCAAGCCCCATTATATAATTAAATTACAGACCCAAATTCAGAGAGGGGATGCTAGAAAGGGAGAAAAGGTAGCAATAAGATTGCAGGAAACATGTACAGTTTGAGGAAAGGAAGTTGTCAAGGTCAGTGTAGAGGGAGTGAAAGGAGAAGGAGTGATGAATCTGTTGAGGAAGAGCATTCCAGATTTTGGGAAAATGATGTATGAAAGCAGACTGGCCTGCCAATGTAAAGCAACAAGGGACCCCAAAGGTGCGTGAGTCAGTTATAACAGATTTTGGTGTCCTCTGCAAAAAGGCATTCCCTCCCTTTCATTTCTTTTGCAATGTCACTTATGAAGACAAATCTGGATCTTAGTTGTCTATAGGCCACCGGACTAGAATCAAGGGTTGCACAGGGAAGTAGGGCAGACATTTAAAAGGCAACATCCACCTGTACTCATGCTCCACTTCAGTGTCAGGCAGGGCTCTACTGGATGTTTTGCAGGTAGTTTTTAGGAGTGTATCTTGTTGACCTTACCATCTCTCCCACTGCCATTTTGAAAAGAAATGTTCTAGTGGCACAGTAACAACCTCCCACAGCTGTCTCGACACTGACATGAGCTGAGGAACAACCGTGGGAGCATGTATAGGGGTCCTGCACACCCAGAACTATTAATAGCTCTGGTATACAGTGTACAAGTCTCAGTGCCCATCACCCAATCTAGCCACAGAATCTAAAAAGCCGGTGCTACTAGTACCTCTACATACTGCTTTTTAAACTTGTACTACCCTCCCCATGCCCTTAAGTACCATGCCATCTTAGCCTAGGGTTGTTGCACATTTCAACATGCCATTCCATTAGATGACATCCATGCTTTCACCACCTGAAGACATACATATTTATTTATTAATTGGAATGTTTTACCAAGAAGGCACACTGAGCATGAAGTCGCTCATCTCCCGGTGTGACCTTGGGGGAAGGGGTACAATAGGAATGAAACATTAAACATTCAAGTTACAATATCAACATTAACATACAGTTCTAAGATTGGTGTTACAAGCAGTGGTACAACAGTGTTGTGCACAATGACCCATATTACCAACCGAAAGTGTATGTGTTACAGTATACATTGTGTACCTGTTACAGTGTAAGTCCCCAATATTGAAAGCATACATACTGGTCTGGCATGCAGTGTTATAAGTTTCCATGGTCCACTGGTAGCATCAGATTTTCCCAGAAGCACGGATAAAGATCACATTCCAGCTCACTGCTACCCTAGCAGCAGTACCCCATATACACGCCACCACCGTTACAGCTCTGCAGTGAGTGCACACGCCTGGATAAGGGCTAGGTAGTCAGGGATCTGGCTCTATTATAGTGAATGGGGCTCAAAAATAAGCTGTTTACCCACTGCATGCTCTAGAAATGGAAACCTACCAGACCTGCCAGAATGGGGTGGGAAGTGAAAATGAGAACAGGATAAGTTTATTCAGCTATTCTAAACTGATTACCGTGAGTGTGCGCGAGCACACCTCAATGACACATGCTTATGGTAATCACTTCAGAATGCCAAATAAACCTACTGCATGCTTGTTTTACTTTCTACCCCATTTTGCAGGCTTCCTTTCCAGAGTACTGTACTTCCTTTACTACAGCATGCAGTTGGTAAAGGATGTTTATTGTTGAAATGTGTAACAGCCCTAGGCTAAGGTGAAACAGTGCTTCAGAGCATGGGGGGTCAGTACAAGTTTAAATGACGGCATATAGAGGTACTAGTAGCATCAGCCTTTTATATTTTGTGGCTAGATTGGGTGGCAAGGGTAACATAAATGTAAAGTGCAACACAATGGTACACAATCCCTTTAATATGCCAGTTGATGATTGTAAACTTTCAACCACAGCTATTCATAAGAATCCAATTCTGGTGGAGAACTGCCAACAGCCATCCCTAGAACAATTTGTTCACAGCCCAACTAGGAGGATACCATGCTGGATATAGTTCTGTATGAACCACTAAAAGTTCTACTTTGCAAACTTTGAAGTTTGAACCAACAGAAGTTCTAACCATTTCTAACTGGTTCTACCAGGTAGAACTGGTAGAACCAGGTTCTGCCTTTTTCAAGGCACACAAGAGCCCTCCCCCTTGCCAATAGCCAATCTTGAACCCATTGTATTAAATGCCCTGGTGTCTAGTTGTCCCCACTATTAATTTCCAGCCTGATGAACACATTGTCTAGTGGCCCCCCACTACTGATAGCTGATCGCTGGCCCATTGTATTAAGTTCCCTGGTGTCTAGTGGCTTCCCTCTCTGTCGATCGCCATCAGCTCAACAGATAAGTAAATTCCCTGGTGTCTAGTGGTCCCCCTTGGCAGGTAGTGCCCCCACCACTCTCTCCCCACCCCAACCCCAAGTGGGCAACCAGCACAGCCCTCCCTCTCCACTATGCCAGCCGCCCGACTGAGCTGTAAGTGAATGAGTCCATACTTTTACATACACTCATTTATTGACTGGTCACCAGCTCTTAGGCATGCATTGAGCTCTTTGATATCTGTCAGGGGTATATACAAGAAAGGAGGGTTGTTCCAGTTGCCAGCGGGGAGGCAGGTTGAGAGAAAAGGCATTGTGGACCCCTGTAGGGGATCCACAATGTCCTTTCCCCCATCCTGCCTCCCGGGCCAGCAACTGGAGCAACCATCCGCTCTTGTCTACATCCCCAACAGACTTCAATGAGCTCAATGAATGGGGACAAGCTAGAAACAGAAACATAGATATTGACGGCAGATAAGGACCACTTGACCCACCCAGTCTGTTCATTTCCATACCTGCTAGATAAGCTGCAGATCCTAGTTAACTAACAGCCTACTTCCTCCTACCCCGCACTAGAACTGCCTTATGTCTCTCCCATGCATTCTTGAATTCCCCCACTGTTTTTGACCCCATGACCTGCTGAGGAAGGCCATTCCATGTAACCACCATCCTCTCCATGAAAAAATACTTCCTCTCCTTGACCCTGAGCTGTCCCCTCTCTATCTTCCAATTGTGCCCCCGTGTTCTTTCACATCTCTT
This sequence comes from Neoceratodus forsteri, assembly GCA_016271365.2. Lineage (NCBI taxonomy): Eukaryota > Metazoa > Chordata > Ceratodontiformes > Ceratodontidae > Neoceratodus > Neoceratodus forsteri. Next base: position 38,292,367 of record CM028130.1, on the reverse strand, counting down.
TTTCTGAAAGATGCTACCCTTTTGGACTTTGTTGATTCCCCTGAGGTACTTGAAAGTTTCTATCATGTCTCCCTCTCCCTCCTTTCCTCAAGGCTATACATATTAAGATCCTTAATTCTCTCCTCATATGGCTTCTGGTGCAGACCCTGCACCATTTTAGTTGCCCTCCTCAGGACTACCTCCATCCTGTCTATGTCTCTGCAGAGATGGGGTCTCCAGATCTGCACTCAGTACTCAAGAAGGGGTCTCACCAACTGTCTGTACAGAAGGATAACAACTTCCTGTTTCCCTGCTGGTGATGCCTCTCCCTATGCATCCCAGTATCCCCAGCCCTCTTTACTGCCTTCTCACATTGCTTGCCTACCTTTAGGTCAACTGATATGAGTACCTCCAGCACCATTTCCATTTTTTTTGTTAGTACCCCCCCCCCATTGTGTGCTATTCCCCTGTCTCAGGTGCATTATTTTGCTCTTCTTTGCATTGAATCAAAGCTGCCATACTTTTGACCATTCCTCCAACCTTGCCAAGTCCCTTCTCATCTTTTCACCCCCCATTATGCATCAACCCTGTTGCAGGTCTTTGTGTCGTCTGCAATGAGGCATACTTTTCCTTCCAGTGCCTCTTCAATGTCACTTATAAAGACATTAAAGAGGACCAGTCCCAGTATTGAACCCTGCTGTACTCCGCTAGTAACCCCACTTTCCTCAGAGTGGACTCCATTTGCTACCTTCTGCATCCTGATGTCCAGCCATTTTTTTACCCAGGCTACCACCTTGGGCCTACTCCCAGGCTGACTAACTTGTTTATTAATCTTTTGTGTAGGACTGTGTCAAATGCCTTCCTAAAGTCTAGGTAGGCCATGTCCACAGCCCCACCCTGGTCTACTACTTTGGTCACCCAGTCAAAGATATCTATTAGATTCTTCTGATATGACCTTCCTGCTGTGGATCAATGCTGCCTTGGGTCCTGTGCCCCGCTGGCCTCTAGGTACTTAACAAGTGGGGAGTGGTGCAATGCAGTGGCTGTGGGGCAGCCATATTCAGGCAGACCTTCTGGACACTGAGGAACTGCCCTATCTGCATGCATCTCTCTGGACTGCAGGATGAGGTAGCCAGACTCAGAGCAGGAGTAAACTGGGTCAGGAGTACCATCACCCTTATCCAGAGACCACCCAGTCCAATGCAACTGCCTCAAAGGATGCCGAGAATGAGGAGCACTTGGATGACAGTGGGCTCAGGGATGGTTAGAGTGGTCAGGCAGAGGCACATCCCAGATCCTATTCCACTCAAGAACTCATATGCCACACTGGCAAACAAGGACAACCAAATAGAGGTACCCAGAGAAGTGGAAGGAAAGGATGTGGAGGTTAGCCAAGGAGCTGACCTCAGTGGGGAAAGCAGTAGACCCCAGAGGAGGAGGAAGCGAATCCTGGTGGGGGACTCCATCATAAGAGGGATCCAGCTAGGAACACAGGAGGGGGAGGACAGGGAGGTTAGGTGCCTACTAGGTGCCATGGCACGGAGGGATGGAAGGAAGATCCTGGGGATCACTGGGAAGGCAAGACGGGAGGGTGATCTGGATGTCATTATCCACCTAGGTACTAATGACCTGGCAAATGGGGAGCCAAAGGAAGTTCAGGAAGAGTTTAGGAAATTGGGAGGGTCTTAAGCAAGTAGCTACTTCTGTCACTTTCTCAGAAGTACTACCCGCGAGAGGCAAGGGAGCACATAGGAGTGCATGCACCAGGAACTTTAACTCATGGTTGAAGAACTGGTGATGTGAGGAAGGGTTTGGATTCATTGGTGGCTGGGGACCCACCTGGAGGGATGAAAGTTTGTTCAAGCCTGGTGGCCTACATCCATCCTGGTGGGGAATCCAAGCACTCAATGATAAGTTTAAATGCTACATTGACAAGCATTTAAACTAGCAAAGGGGGGTGGCAGGCCAGCAAGGAGGGTACCTACTTGCTCACCCCCCACAGCTAGCAGTGGAACCAGTGAACCAGAGGAGTGGCTATCTCTGCAAAGCAGTGTGCAAAAGATGGAGATTAGTGCCCAAGAGGTGGATAGGCAGAAAAGGGGAAAAATTCAGCAGAAGGGCAGACAGAAAGGAGAACCAGGGATAAAAGACAACCAAGGAAGGGGCTGGAGTAGAACAGCGAAACAGTCTAGGGAGGTCAAATCATGGAAAGCCATGTGTGCAATTGCCAGGAACCTTAGCAACAAGATGGAAGATCTGGAGGCTGTCATGGTGCAGTCAGACCTGGACATTGTGGCCATCACTGAAACCTGGTGTAATGATAACCATGACTGGGAGATGGCCATACCTGGCTACAACATATTCAGAAGAGAGACAGAGCAGGCAGAAAGGAGGAGGTGGCACTGTATGTGAAAATGACATAAGGGCCACAGAGATCCAGGAGGAACAAATGGGGAGAGATACTGTGGGTTAGCTGAAAGGAAAATGGAGACAGCCATCCAGCACAGGTGTGGTCTATAGACCACCAGCCCAGGAGGAAGAAACAGATAGGAGTTGATGCTAGCCATCCAAAGGATGGCAGACAAGGGTGAGGTAGTACTGGTTGGAGACTTCAATATTCCAGACATGGACTGGAGCATCCAGCAGCAGCATCAACTAGAGCAGATTTATCCTGGACTCCTTCAAGGTGCCTTCCTCAAGCAACTGGTCATGGAACCAACTTGGCAGAAGGCAATACTGGACCTTGTGCTCACAAACAGGGACAGTGTGATGGGGTAACAGTGGGGAGCACCGAGAACAGTGACCACCAGTCATTGTGGTTTGAAATCACAGAAAGAGCAGAACCAAACCACACAAAAACATGTATCCTGGATTTTAGGGGGGCAGACTTTGGGAAAATGGGGACATACTTGAAAGAGGCATTAAGGGGAATGGGACAGAAATCAGGGGTTGAGGAACAGTTGGCAGTATTTAAAATGGGGATTACAAGAACAACAGAATTGTGCATTAAGCAGGTTAGCAAAAGGAAAAGGAAGAGGAGACCATTATGGTTTTCCAAAGATGTAGCAAAGAAAGTGAAAGCCAAAAAGATTGCATTCTGGCAATACAAAAAGACACAGGCAGAAGGGGATAGGGAGAAGTACCAGGAGAAGCAAAGGGAGACAGGGAGGTCAGTAAGGGAAGCCAAAGCTCAGACAGAAAACACATTGCAAAATCAGTGGGTAGAGGGGACAAAACCTTTTACAGGTACATAAGTGAAAAAAGAAAGACAAAGGGAGGGATAGTGAGACTGAAGGGGGAGGATGGGGGCCACATGGAGGATGACAACAGTAAAGCTGACATATTGAACAGGTATTTCTGCTCAGTCTTTACTGAGGAAGATGAGGGTAATGGGTCTGAAGGAAGTACAAGGTGTGAGAATGGTGCAGAAATGGACACAAGTCCCTTTACATGAGAAAGGATCCAAAGGAACTGGAAGTAATGAGTTGATAAGCAATGGGGCTAGATGGAGTGCACCCTGGTCCTGAAGAACTAAGAGAGGTGGTGGCTGAACTTCTGGCTATCCTGTTTAGCCAATCACTGGAAACAGGGAGGTACCCAAAGACTGGAGGACAGCAGATGTAGTCCTTTATACAAAAGTGGGAACAAAGAGGAAGCAGGGACTACAGACCAGTCAGCCTCACCTCAGTAGTGGAAGATCATGGAAGCACTACTGAAGGAGAGAGATTGGTGGAACATCTGGTTGTCAATGGACTACAGGTACCAAGGCAGCATGGTTTCACCAGGGGGAGGTCATGTCAGACCAACCTCGTTTAATTTTTTGACTGGGTGACTAGGGAGGTGGATCAGGGGAGGGCAGTGGACATGGCATATCTGGACTTCAGCAAGACCTTTGACACTGTGCCACATAGAAGACTATTACACAAACTGGGGAATATGGGTGTGGGCAGGACAGTAGTGTTGTGGGTAGGTAACTGGCTGGGTGGCAAGACACAGAGGGTGGTGGTAAATGGCTGTCACTCCACAGAGGGAAGAGTGACCAGTGGGGTACCACAGAGATCAGTGCTGGGACCGGTCCTATTCAACATCTTCTTCAGTGACATTGCACAGGACCTAGAAGGCAGAATTTCATTGTTCGCTGATGACACAAAGCCCTGTAACACAGTAGACACACCAGAGGGTGTAGACAGAATGAGAAGGGACCTGCAGAAACTTGAAGAATGGCCAGGGGTTTAGCAGTTGAAATTCAATGCAACGAAGTGCAAGATAATGCATATGGGGCACAAAAACCCTGGCACAATATATCAGTTGGGGGGTGAGGATATAGTACGCACCAAGCTGGAAAGGGATCTTGGGATTATCATCTCTGATGACCTCAAGGTAGGGATACAGTGTGACAAGGCAGCAGGTAAAGCAAATAGGATGCTGGGATGTATAGGCAGGGGCATGACCAGCAGGAAAAGGGAGGTCATAATTCCGCTATACAAGACACTAGTGAGGCCCACCTGCAGTACAGTGTACAGTTCTGGAGACCATACCTACATAAGGACATAGACAGGGTACAGATTGTTCAGAGGAGGGCAACAAAGATGGTGCATGGATTGCATCACAAGTCCTATGAAGACAGGTTGAAGGAACTGAACATGTACTCCCTGGAGGAGAGGAGGGAGAGAGGGGATATGATAGAGACATACCAGTATCTCACAGGGAGGAACAGGGTGCAGGAATACACTATTTTTAAGTGAAAAGATGTTCCAGGACTAGAGGGCAAGGGATGAAGTTGGAGGGAGGACGATTCAGAGGAAACATGAGGAAGAATTTCGTCACAGAACGGGTGGTGGACAAGTGGAACACCTTACCAGAGGAAGTGGTGGGGGCTGAAACAATTACGGGATTTAAGAATGCATGGGATAGACATAAAGGAATTCTGGAGGTCGGGGTAAGGGGCAACAGATTTCTAGGAAAACATAAATTGAACTTACAAGCTCAAATGGGCAGACTGGGTGGGCCATAGGCCCTTATCTGCTGACATTGTCTATGTATCTATGTAATTCTTTCTTTCAGAAATGATTCCATCATTTTCCTTACCACTTAGGTGAATCTAACAGGTCTGTAGTTTCCTGTCCCTGCCTTGCTCCCATTTTTGTGAAGGGGAATCACATCCACCCTCCTCTAGTCCTCAGGTACTACATCATCCTCCCATGATTTGTTAAAAAGGGTAGTCAGTGATGTCACTAGTTCTCCCCTTAGTTCTTTTAGGATTCTGGGGTGAATCCCATCAGGGCCCATTGCTTTGTCCACCTTCAGCTTTAGGAGTTCTTTCAGAAACCTTTCTTCTGTGAATGGACTGGTATCGACCCCCCTATCCAGAGTGCTTCTAGTGATTGGATTAGGTACCTCCCCCTCCTCTTCTTTTGTGAATACTGAGCAGAAGTATTAGTTCAGTATCCTTGCTTTTTCACTGTCACCGTCTGCCCACCGACCTTGCCCTTTATTAAGCCTCACTATCCTTCCCTTGGTCTTTCTTCACTCCTTAATGTACCTGTAAAAAGTTTTATCCCCCTTCTTAACCAAGTTGGCTATCTTTTCCTCAGTTTGGGCCTTTGCAGTTCTGACTGCCTTCCCCGCTTCCTTCTGCTTTAACTGGTACAGCTCTCTGTCCTACTCCTTCTGTGTTTCCTTATATTTCCTGAATGCTATCTTTTTCACCCTAACCTTCCCTACCACTTATTTTGAGAACCATAATGTTTTTTTTTTCTTTTGTTTTGTTTGTTTGCTTCACACAAAGCTGGCAATATATAAGCATATGCTTGTACAAGTATGTGCTTATTCATTGACAACTCAGACAGGCGGGCGGTGTAGTGGAGAGGGAGGGCTGTGCAGATCCACCGCTCGAGGTCGGGGGGAGCTACCTACTTGGGTGGGTGTTGGGGGAGCACTAGACACCAGGGAATTTACTTGTTCATTGGGCTGGAGATGACCGTTGGGGGGGGCACTAGACACCAGGGAATATATGGGCCAGTGATGGACTATCAGTGGGGGGACCACTAGACACCAGGGAATTAAGGAGCAAACCAAAGTTCACAAAAAAACAGCAGAAGATTCGAGTATGTTCATGACCCTTTGAACAACTGGGGTTTGACCATTTTTGGATTAAGGTCAAACCAAACTTTTAGACCTAGTCAGATCTAGTACTCACCAATAATGAGAGGATTCAGAACCTGGCAGTTCAGGAACTACTCAGTTTCAGTGACCACAGGACGGTAGAGTTGGAGGTCATCGTGGAGACAGGCAAAGGGGGACAGAAAAAGGCTATGGGGCTTCAAAAAAGCAGACTTCTGCAAAATCAGGGAAAAACTGGAGGAAAACATGAAGAATATAATGAAGGTTCAGGGCAAACAAAAGTGGATGGCATTTACCAAGGGCGATGACTGAAGTGGCAGATCGCTAAATTCCACAGGTATCTAAAGGAAGAAAGAGATAAGAGGCCAATGTGGTTCACAGTCAATGTAGAGATGGCATCAACAGGTAAAAGGAGGGCATTTTCTAAGTATAAGGGTTGCATAAGGGAAGAAGATAGGGTAATGTATTGAGATGCAACAAGAGACACCACCAGGAAAGTGAGGTAATCCGAAGAAGAGGCACAGCTCCGGTTGGCAACAATAATTAAGAAAGGGGATAAGGCATCTTCAGGAGCATTTGGGAGAAGCGCAAGGTCAACGGGGGTAATGTGAGACTTAGGAGCACTAAGGGTTGGGAGAAGGACAATAAGGGCAAGGTAGAGATACTGAACAAGTATTTTTGTTTGGTATTTACCAAGAAGAAGGATGAGGTACTGCTAGAATTTGGGGACAGGAAGGGAGGGAGTAAAGACTGTGGAGGAATGGTCCAGATAATGGAGAAAAGTGCTTTGGGAAAGCTAGCAATATTGAAAGTAGGTAAATCTATGTAATCTGATGGTTTACACCCAAGGGACTACAGGAGATAGCAGATGTTAAAGCAGGACCACTTGTGAACGTTTTCAATTGCTTGCTACCCATAGTGCAGTCCCTAGGAACTGAACTAGAGTGGATGTGGTTCTGCTACACAAGAGTGGAAAGAGGGTGAGCCAAAGACTATAGGCCAGTCAGTTTGATGTCAACAGTGGGGAATATTATGGAGTCCCTATTCAGGGGGGATCTGGTGTACTTCATAGAAGGGAATGGGCTTCAGGAGCGCAGACAGCATGGGTTCGCCAGGGGAAGGTTTTGATGGACAAATCTGGTTGAATTCATCAATGAGGTAACTACAGAAGCTGACGATGGACAGGCAGTTGATACAGTATACACAGCCTTCTGCAAGGTCTTTCACTCAGTCTCTCATAATGGGCTGATAAACAACATTAGGGACTGCTGAGTAGAGGAAAAATGGCAAATTGGGTATTGAGCTGGAAAAGGAGTAGAACACAGAGGGAGTCAGCCAGTGGAGATTTTTCAGAAGTGATGCAGGTGACAAGTGGGGTACCTCAAGGTGTTGTTACTAGGACTAGTCTTCAATATGTTTATCTGTGAAATAGTTGAAGGTATTAAGGGTAAGACCTACCTGTTAGCAGATGACACACAGATTTGTGCAAGAATAGACATGGAAGAAAGGGGAAGGGAACCGAGGGAGGATCTGGTGAGGTAGGAGAGCAGGTCAAAGATTTGTCAGCTGAACTTCCAAAGTCAAAAATGTAAAATAATTCACACTGGGAAAGGGAACTTAGGGGTGCAATACAAAATTGTAGAGGGTGGTGGCACTGGACAGCACTACAGAGTAAAAGGATTTAGTGGTTCTGTAATAACATCTGAGATCCTAAAAATGTCTGCACACTGCATCAGGGTTGTTAGCAAAGCAAAGAGGTTGAAAGGGCTCAACATATACTCCCTGGAGGACAGGAGGGACAGAGGGGATATGATCGAAACCTTTAAGTACTTGAAGGGCATCAACAGAGTTAGCACTGAGGGTTTGTTCAGATTGAAGGGGAAGGGACCATGAGGGTGACATAGCCTGAAACTGGTGGTGGGAGGTACAGGAGAGAACTGAGGAGGCTCTACTTCATGGAAAGGGCGGTGGAAGGGTGGAATGTTCTGCCTAAGGAGGTGATCTCACTGGAATCAGTGGGGAGTTTTAAAAAGGGTTGGGATAGGTTCACGGGCATGGTAAAAGTAGGAGGAGAAGTGAACATAGGAGGAACTCAGGAAGGGAATCTTTGGAGGGAGGCAGAGAATAGGGGAGGGGGGAGCAGCAGTGTCTGAACTGTGAGCTGCGTTTTGAGCAGATGTGACAGACCTTATAGCCTAAATCTGCTGGCATTGTTGTATCTTCCTATAATAGAATGCTGGGATGCATATAGAGGGTTATAGGCAGTAGAAGTTGGGTGGTGATCCTCCCTCTGTATAGGCCATTGGTGGGACAACACCTGGAATACTGTGCAAGGTACTTGAGCCCACACCTGAGGAATGGCTGCAACAAGGGAGAGGCAGTACAGCACAGGGCAACTAAGATGCTCCGTGTTCTAGGGAAAATGATATAAGAGGAGAGGCTGAAGGATTTAAACATAGTTCCCCCTTGAGAAGGGAGGGAAATGGTGACATGACTGAGGCATACTGTGCAATGTCTGCACAGGATAAATAGAATGGATGCCAAGGGACTCGTCTCCTTAAATGTAAAAACATGGATTTAAAATATTGCATAACTTTTATTATTCACCTTAGAAATTGGCTAGATTGGTACTTCTGTCATTTTCCACATGCACTCGTTGCCAGCAGGATGAGGGTAACCTACTGCACATTTTCTGGACATGTGCCAAGATAGTCCCCTTTTGAAATGTGATTCGACAGAGTGCTGACCCTCTATTAGGTTTATCCGACCTCTTCTCTCCCGAAATATGTATATTGGGGGATCTTTTCTCTGTCACAGTCACTAACAGAAAATTTCACATAACCCTTATAGCTATGTTGGTCAAGAATCTGGTCTTGCATAATTGGAAAGATATAACTGACATTACTTATAGTAAGTGGTTACAGGAGGTACTGGCAAACCTGAGAATGGAAAAGACAATTGGTAGCCTACATCATAAATCTCAGAAATTTCATAAGGTTTGGGGCCTGCTCATGACATTGTATTCACTCCTATTGCCATAAAGGATTTCCTCTTTCCAGTTGGTAGCTTACCCTGTGTGAAGGAATGGGTAAGGGGAGGGAGGGAGAGTTGATCTATTTACTGATACATATTACTGTTTCATTTCTATGTATGTATTTTTGGATCTTCTCTCTGTGACTGTATAAAAATGACTAGAAGTTTGAATTGCAAAAAAAAAACATGAATGAGAGGGAATTCACTAAAGCTGGAAGGGAACAGATTCAAAAGTATAACTGTAATCATGTCTACATAGAAAGGGTGGTGGGCAAGTGGAATACACTACCAGAGGAAGTGGTACAGTCTAAATCAATAAGCAGCTTCATGTAGGGATGGGATGGGATGGGAAGGACATGTGGGTTTAGTTTGGAAAAGGGGGATAGTAATAAAGAGAAGGATTTCCCTCAAGGCAAGGCAGAGCAGTTACGTAAGTTTAGTAGACTAACTGGGCAAAGAGCTTCTTCTGCTGTCATTTTCTATGCATCTAAGTATCTATGTCATTCTGGCAATCCTACCTTGAACATCAGGGTAAGCCATCATTAACAGTAATGCCCATCTCATGGTGTTTGTGGTAGTGTCAGTCCCAGCTGCAAACAGATCCACCACCAGGGAAATAAGATTTTCTTCATCAAAGGAGGATCCATCATTTTTTCTCTGTAATAACCAAGCTGATGATGTTTAGTCAGTTTCAAACTTGTAGAAAGACTGATGCTTTTATACACTGTTTCACAAGCATGGACCTTCCCCTTACTCAGCTCATCACCGAGTCTACCCACATAAACTCCAAGTCTTCTAACTGGACACTTACAGATAGGATCATCTCTTCCATCCATCCTCATACTGTTGATGTGAGTGCTCTCCCAAACATACTCAGTGAACACTGAATGAATTACTGCATCGTGAAGATTTGTAGACCTAAGTTAAGCCACAGGGTAATTCTAACCTGATCCTTTCACAACCTGAAGGTTACCTCTACTCCATTATTAGTCATTTATATCACAGACTGGGCCCCTACCGACCTCTGAAATGATATTGTGGCTCTAAGCTACTTCCAAGAAATATTCTTAACTGCCTGGGACAGTCATGCCTGATACCCACAATACCCACCTCTTTATGGTTTCAGGTAGTGCTAGGTAGAAACTGTGAATTCTGAATTTGCTGACATTTTCTACAATTTTTCAAATTTTGAAAAATTTTACAAAATTCTGACTTTGGTGGAATCCAAACCCTCTAAATTTGTCTGGCAAAATGTTATGCTGTTCTACGAAATTTCCTGGCTGAATTGCATAATGAAACACATAAACTGCGAAATGACAGCTCTAAGGAGTTCTATTCCACAATTTAATACATCATTCGACAATACATGCAATCATTCTGCAGTTCGTTGATCAGTTCTGCAGAATTCATTTCCACAGTTAAATATATTAATCTGCAATTTATATAGTCTTTCTAACAGTCTAAGTCATAATTTCATGAAAGTTGCAAAAATGCATTTCAAAATTTCACAAAAGGAGAATTAAGACGTCATGATTATTCTCTGAGGAATTTTATTTTCGAACAGCATTAGTTTCAGGATAGCATATTGCCCTCTTCAAAGCCTATAATGTTCAAACAATGAAACTGTCAACCATGAAAGCTTGCTTTGGCACAAGTAACTTCAAAATGCCTGTCTCAAACTCACTGGAATGCTAAAGCAAGCTGTTTCATTTACAGCTTTCAAAGGATTAATAAACCTGCCCAGTTCTGGAAGATTATTTTCAACCTTTTTCGACTCCCTCCTGTATTGGTCATTCCCTTCCCTAAAAGTGTGAATGACTTCAACACTGATCCTTTTGACATTCCCACAATCTTTAGGAACTATTTTGTATATTGTACAAAATCCTTCTTCTTCAATACACTCCTTCCACTGATTCACTAGTTCTGTGCCTCCAATGTAGTTTCTTGCCTGTTCATGTGCATTGCCTCAGCTACAACCAAAGGCCGTTTTGGCACTCTGCCTTCTTTAAGGGAAATAGTGCCGATGGTCTGGAGTCTAAGTTCCTTTCTATTGTTTCACCTGCCACTGCAGCCATTATTACTGCTTTACTGAATCTTTCCTTCTTTACTGGCAAGATGACTCAAGCCTGGCAACAGGATAAGGTCATCCCACTACATCAGGGTAGCAATTGCTTCTTACCCACCAACTACCAGTCAATCTCCCTGCTCTATCAGAAATTTGGGAACAAATGGCTCCTACCCAGTTCTCTGTATTACGTCTCACCTCATACTGGCCAATATTCTGGAAGGGCTTAGCCCATGATTCATTGGGGGGTGACATCTCCCACCAGCCCTATTTAAACCTGCCTCCCCCTTACCTCAATGCTTAGTATGTTTTTTTACCACTGAGCTGCTATGTGGTCCTTGTGGCTGTTCTTTCAAACTTTCTATTTAATTTTATGTCCTTCTGTGCCTCCTCCCTCCTTCCTCTCCTCCTTCTCCTCTTCACTTTCCTATCTTTGCCTCCCTTTTTTCTCACCCCCCCCATTCTGGGTTGCCGCTCCATGGTTTGTCTGTGCCCTCTCCCTCTCCCTCCCTTCCAGAGTAGCTGCTCTGCAGCTTCTTCATGCTCATTGCCCCGCTCTCTCCCAATTGCTGTTGCCACTCTGCAGCTTGTCTGGGCTTGTTTCCCCTAGTCCCTTCCTTTGTTGTTGCCACTCTGTGGCTTGTCTGTGCTTGTTCCCCCTAGTCCCTTCCTTTGTTGTTGCCACTCTGCGGCTTGTCTGTGCTTGTTTCCCCAGTCCCTTCCTTTGTGGTTGCTCCTCTGTGACTATATGTGCTTGTTCCCCCTAGTCCATTCCTTTATTGTTGCCACTCTTCGGCTTGTCTGTGCTTGTTTCCCCTAGTCCCTTCCCTTGTGGTTGCTCCTCTGTGACCATGTGCTTGTTCCCCTTAGCCCCTTCCTATGCTGTTGCCACTCTGCAGTTTGTCTGTGCTTGTTCCCCCTAGTCCCTTCCTTTGTGGTTGCTCCTCTGTGACCATCTGTGCTTGTTCCCCCTAGTCCCTTCCTTTGTGGTTGCTCCTCTGTGACTATCTGTGCTTATTCCTCCTAGTCCCTTCCTTTGCTGTTGCCACTCTGCGGCTTGTCTGTGCTTGTTCCCCCTAGTTCCTTCCTTTGTTGTTGCTCCTCTGTGACTATCTGTGCTTGTTCCTCCTAGTCCCTTCCTTTGTTGTGGCCACTCATGCTTGTCTGTGCTAGTTCCCCCTAGTCCCTTCCTTTGTTGTTGCTCCTCTGTGACTATCTGTGCTTGTTCCTCCTAGTCCCTTCCTTTGTTGTTGCTCCTCTGTGACTATCTGTGCTTGTTCCTCCTAGTCCCTTCCTTTGTTGTTGCTCCTCTGTGACTATCTGTGCTTGTTCCTCCTAGTCCCTTCCTTTGTTGTTGCTCCTCTGTGACTATCTGTGCTTGTTCCTCCTAGTCCCTTCCTTTGTTGTTGCTCTTCTGTGACTATCTGTGCTTATTCCTCCTAGTCCCTTCCTTTGTGGTTGCTCCTCTGTGACCATCTGTGCTTGTTCCCCCTAGTCCCTTCCTTTGTGGTTGCTCCTCTGTGACTATCTGTGCTTATTCCTCCTAGTCCCTTCCTTTGCTGTTGCCACTCTGCGGCTTGTCTGTGCTTGTTCCCCCTAGTCCCTTCCTTTGTTGTTGCTCCTCTGTGACTATCTGTGCTTGTTCCTCCTAGTCCCTTCCTTTGTTGTGGCCACTCTGCGGCTTGTCTGTGCTAGTTCCCCTAGTCCCTTCCTTTGTTGTTGCTCCTCTGTGACTATCTGTGCTTGTTCCTCCTAGTCCCTTCCTTTGTTGTTGCTCCTCTGTGACTATCTGTGCTTGTTCCTCCTAGTCCCTTCTTTGTTGTTGCTCCTCTGTGACTATCTGTGCTTGTTCCTCCTAGTCCCTTCCTTTGTTGTTGCTCCTCTGTGACTATCTGTGCTTGTTCCTCCTAGTCCCTTCCTTTGTTGTTGCTCCTCTGTGACTATCTGTGCTTGTTCCTCCTAGTCCCTTCCTTTGTTGTTGCTCCTCTGTGACTATCTGTGCTTGTTCCTCCTAGTCCCTTCCTTTGTTGTTGCTCCTCTGTGACTATCTGTGCTTGTTCCTCCTAGTCCCTTCCTTTGTTGTTGCTCCTCTGTGACTATCTGTGCTTGTTCCTCCTAGTCCCTTCCTTTGTTGTTGCTCCTCTGTGACTATCTGTGCTTGTTCCTCCTAGTCCCTTCCTTTGTTGTTGCTCTTCTGTGACTATCTGTGCTTGTTCCTCTTAGTCCCTTCCTTTGTTGTTGCTCCTATGTGACTATCTGTGCTTGTTCCCCCTAGTCCCTTCCTTTGTTGTTGCTCCTCTGTGACTATCTGTGCTTGTTCCTCCTAGTCCCTTCCTTTGTTGTTGCTCTTCTGTGACTATCTGTGCTTATTTCTTCCCCTTGCTCCTTTTGTCATTGTTATTGATGTACTGAGGCTTCTCTGTGCACCCCCACTCCATCTTTGTCTGTTGCCTTGTGGATCCTTTGTGCCCCCCATTCCCTTCCTTCATTGTTGCCACACCATGGCTGTCTGTGCTTATTTTTCCTTTCCTTTCTTGTCATTGCTGCTCCACAGCATTTCTGTTCTCATTCCCCTGCTCCATTTGTATGTCACCTCGTGGCTTGTTCATGCTTGATGCCCCCCTCCCCGAACCTTCTGCCTTGTCCTCTTCTTTTTGTTCTTTTTCGGTGTTTCTTGTCCGTTTTTGTTTCTACAGCATTTCTCCTTGTTGTTTAGGCTTATCTCTCTCCCAGCTCTTCCAGGTAGGTGACGTGTGATATCACCGTCTGGCTTACAGCTACAGAATCTAATTTCTTGCCCTGCTATCCCCTTTGCTTTTCTCTGCGTTTTCCTTGTCTCCTCTTAGACTGCAGTTCTTGGATCTAGCCTATCCCTCTTGGTTTCTCTTCCCCTCTTAGCATGATTCTCCCTCTAATAGTTTCCTCTCTAATTCTCCTTTCTCCAGGCTTCACCAGCAGTGTTTTGACTCCATCTACTTACCTCAAACCTATGTGGAGGTCCGAGCATAGGCAAGGTCTGACTTCATCCACCAGAGATGGGAATCCTCATTTTCCTCAAAGTTTATTGTTTTTTTTTTATAATCATACTTTATTTTTTTTTCTTTTAAACACAGATACACATTACAAAACAATTATCACAAACCAACTGATACAGCATTCCATTATCTAATATAACCTTGGTGCATCTGTCTAGTGATAGTGTTAACATACAGCAACTTTATCACTATAGTAGTTATCGTGCAGGCATTGTGGTTCTAGAAACATAGAATTTGCCAGCAGATAAGGACTGCTTGGCCCACCTAGTCTGCCCATTTTTCCTACATAATGTATAAACTGTAGATCCTAGTTAACCAACAGCCTACTTCCCCCTACCCCCTACCCCCTACTAGAATTGCCTTATGTCTGTCCCATGCATTCTTGAATTTCCCTACTGTTTTTGACTCCACAGCCTCCTCAGGAAGGCTGTTCCATGTATCCACAACTCTGTCTGTGAAACAATACTTCCTCACATTACCTCTGAGCCATCCCCCCTCTATCTTTAAATTGTACCCCCTTGTTCATGCGCATCTCTTTTTCTGAAAGATACTACTCTCTTGGACTTTGTTGATTCACTTGAGGTACTTGAAAGTTTCTATCATGTCCCCCTCTCCCTGCTTTCCTCGAGGGTATACACATTAATCTCCTTTAATCTCTCTTTGTATGTCTTCCGGTGCAGACCCTGCACCATTTTACTTGCCCTCCTCTGGACAGTCTCCATCTTGTCTATGTCCTTGTGGAGATGGGATCTCCAGAAATGCATGCAGAACTCCAGATGGGGTCTCACCAATTGTCTATCTCCCTTCACTGGCCTGAAGTTAGTATCCTTTGTGAGGTTCCCTAGTAAGTGGAAATAAATTCCAGAGATTAAAGTGATTTCCTGTACTTATCAACCCTCTATCTTTTCTGTCCTTCTGCAAGGCAGAAATATTTGGATATATTATGGCACAAACGTAGGGTCCTTTGCCATAACATATAGCACCCAGTGGTTCCATCTATTCTGGCCTTTGTCAATATTGGTTATTAATAGTTCAAGTCAGAATTTCAGTGGGAATCCAAACTGAGACAGTGTGGTCTTATGAAAAGGCAGCAGAAAAGAACTAAAGCACTTGTAACAGCAGCAGGCATGGGAGGGCACATTTAGGATTGGTTCAGGTCCTCATTTTAACAACAATACTGCAATTTACACACACATAAAAATGGCATGCGAAACCGCAGAAAAAAATGCAAAATAATGCTGCTAACATTTCACTTGGCTACTGCCAAGCATCATCAGAGAAGACTTGTGATACTATTCAGCACCCATTAACCAAATTGAGGCAGTCCAGAGAAGGGCAACCAAAATGGTGCAGGAACTGCATCAGAAGACATATGAGGACAGATTAACGGAACTCAATATGTATACCCTTGAGCAAAGGAGGGAGAGAAGTGATATGATCGAGACATTTAAACACCTTAAGGGCATAAACAAGGTGAAAGAGTCTAACATGTTTAAATATAAGAAAAATAGCAGGACAAGAGGACACAGCATGAGATTAGAGGGAGGCCGATTAAGGGGAATGTGAGGAAATTCTTTTCACAGAAAGGGTGGTAGATGCATGGAATGGCTTACCACAAGAAGTGGTGGCTATGAATACAGTGCAGGGCTTCAAACAGGCATGGGATAGGCATAAGGGAGCAATACAAATGACTATGAATAGTGCGGTCACTGACAGAGCAAAGGCCGATGGCACATTTATAAGGTAGAAAAAGAAATGGGCAGATTGGATGGGCCTTGCGGTCCTTATCTGCCGTCAACTTCTATGTTTCTATGTAGCATTATGGTACAAAAGCAGGTCACATGATTCTTGTATATCCAATAAACTACTTCAGTGTATTAACACCAATTAATGTGGTCCTGATGACATGCAGTCATAATGACCTTCCCATGCTGATGTGTGTTTTAAACCAGTGAAATAATTAAAACATCAAAACATGTGACATGACCCTGAGTATGAAAAGACTAAGACACCCTTTTGAATGCCTTTTTGGCATCAAGGCTTAAGGCAAGGAGAGGGGAGCTGGAGCTCGAGGCTTGCTTTATAATTGATAGGGATCTCTTAACTGAGTGCATTTTCTGGTGGGATCCAATAAAGCCAGTTTGATTTGGATGCATTATGCATTGGAGAATACCGTTCAGTCTCTTTGCCAGTATGGACATAAACATTTAATAGTCCACATTGAGGACTGTAATAGGGCAGTAAGAGTCACATCATTCTGGGGGTTTCCCCTCCTTCAGGATCATCAATATAGTGGCATAGTTCCAAGTGGGAGGAGGATCCTCACCCTTTATTATTCTATTTGATAGCCTTGGTAGAAGGGTTGTGGTTTCTGGCATGAACTACTTGAAGAATTCAGTGATATAGCTATCAGAGCCTAGGCATTTTTGAATTTTAAGATGCCCAATAGCATCTTGAAGTTCTACACCTGTGATCTGTGCCAGAACTGAGTCTTTGGATTGGGCATCCAGTTTGGGATGATGAATTGGGGAGAAAAAAGAAGTCAAAGCTTTTCTGTCAGGAGCAGGTTCAGAGGTATACAATCTTATAATATGCCGTAAAGGCTTTCACTATGGAGGTTACATCTTTTTGTATTGTTCCATTAGTGGAATGCTGAATTTTTAAAATTGTAGCCATCTGAAAGTATCCCCTAACTTTATAGAAACATAGAATTTGACGGCAGCTAAGGACAGCTTGGCCCACCTAGTCTGCCTATTTCCCTACCTAACGGATAAGCTGCAGATCCTAGTTAACCAACAGCCTACTTCCTTCTACCCCCCACTAGAATTGCCTTATGTCTGTCCCATGCATTCTTGAATTCCCCCACTGTTTTTTACTCTACGACCTCCTCAGGAAGGCTGTTCTATGTATCCACAACCCTCTCTGTGAAGAAATACTTCCTCTCATTACCTCTGAGCCATCCCCCCTCTAGCTTCTAATTGTGCACCCTTGTTCTTGCAAATCTCTTTTTCTGAAAGATGTTACCCTCTTGGACTTTGTTGATTCCCTTGAGGTGTTTGAAAGTTTCTATCATGCCCCCCCTCTCCCTCCTTTCCTCAAGGCTATACATCTTTAGTTCCTTTAATCTTTCTTCATATGTCTTCTGCACAAGAAGTCTTGCTGCCAGGGGGCCCCTATCATAACAGTTCAGGTGCATGTATCTGAGTACTCTTTCCGTCTGCTCCTGAACCAACATATCTAGCTGTTTCTGTGTCTAGTTGGTGTTGATGTTGCAAAAAAGTAAAGGTGGCAAGCAAGTATTCTCTTTATGCTCTTCATTCTTTATGCTTTTGGGCCCCATAACTGATGAGGTGCCCTGTTAGCACTGCCTTGACCGTATCCCACGAAATAGTTGGCTTTGTTTCTGAGGTGTCATTTTAAAGCCGCTGTATCATTAATGTGGTTGCAGAGCATTTCTACAGAGTCTTCATATTTTCAGGTAAAAAGGGGCAAAGTGCCAGTGTGTCTTTTTTCAAAAAAGGCCCAGATTCACTTCCTGTGATGATCGGAGCATGATCCAAAAAAGAAATCAGGCCTATTCAGCAGAAGGCCACCCTGACAATGTCCTGCTGTTGTACTAAGGTATAACTGATGTGGCTATAAAGTACTGTGTGGGGGTGAGTAGTTTGTAAATTCAGTCTGATTGGGATGTACAGTAACTCCCTCCAGGCATCCTACCATCCCCGGGAGGCAACATATCTTAAAAAAAAAAAAAAGTCTGCATGGTACAGTGAAGCTCACCAGGATAAAACCCAATTCTGCAGCATGTTGCAGCAATCTGCAGCAGAGTTACTGTGGAAAACAATGTTGTTTCAATTGCAATTAGTCCCTTTTATCATGCAGGAAACTGTGACATTCACTTCATCCTGGCAGTGCCACATTTTCCTGCATAACAAAAGGGATTAATTACCACTGAAATTACATTGTTTAGTGCAGTAACTCTGCTGCAGCATACTGCAGAGTGCTGTAAAAGTGGGTTTCGTCCTGGCGAGCTTCACTGTAGGTAATCGAGTTTGACATAAGGTTATGGTGCACTTGTTATGGTCCATAAGAAAATTACAGTCACCTGCTAGGTAAAGGAAAACCCTTGTATTGTCTGCCACCGTGTGCAATAGGAGATGGATAAAAGGGGTGTCAGATCCATGGATATGTAGAGATTAACCAATGTGATAGACACCCCATCTATCTCTCCTTGGACTGAAATTCCACATCCCTTCTTGTCTCTAACAGCTTTCAGTTCCTGAAATGTTAAGTGACAGGCTATCAGGATCACCTCCCCTCTACAGTTCCCCTGCTTATGAGAAGAGGAGTAAATAGCAGGGTATGTATATTCCACTAGTTTAGCTGACTCTGGGTGAGGTGTCATTCCTCTATAAACACTATATCTGGTCACTCCTTATGTACCACAGTGAACACTTTAAATCTTTTAACCGGATTACTAAATCCATTAACATTTGTGAAGTAAATTTTCACTTTATGACCTATCATTCCTATGCAGTCGGAAGAGCTTTGTGTCTATACAGCCTAACACTTCAGCTTACCATGTGCTTGCTGTCCCACCCTGGAGGCAGCAGAAACCCTCGGATGCCCCATACTGGTGATGGGGCCAGGAACCATTACTAGAAGCATAGAAGCTGATGGCAGACAATGACCACAAGGACCATCCAAGTCTGCCCATTTGTTCTACCTTATGAAAGTGTCATAGGCCTGTGCTCTGTCAATCTAGTCATACTCATCTGTATTGCTAATATTTACTGTAGTACAGTAGTTTTGGATAAAAAGATATTGCATCAGGTAGCATACTAACATTAACCTGAACATATTACAAGAAAAAAACGTGCATACAGGTAATCAACATCTGGACTTCCATGGCAGGAGCCCTAGTGAGAGGCCCCATAGCTCTGAAGGGGGGTGTTGGAACTAAACCCCTGACTGAAGCAGGAAGTAAATGCGTTTCCAGGAACCACCACAGCCTCCTAGGAACCAACTTGCTCTGGGGTAGAAAGGTAAGGTGAAGCTAAAGGAATGGAGGGTCATTAGGAATCAAGATGGAATAGCAATAGGAAGGACGGAGTCTGACGTCTCTTTGTACGCATTTCCTGTCCTGTAGCACTATCCCTGACATGATCCAGAAAGAAAAATTCTCTCCTTCCTCAAATTCTGAGGAGGTGATTGATATGTGGTTTCAGTTCCTAACTTAGGGTGGCCTGGATATACTAAGACAAGCAATAAATATTCCTTGAAGCTAAAATTCTTGTGGGTGTAATCCATTATTATTTCAAGGAAAGGGGGAGTAGGCTTTCAAAATCCTGAGGTTGCCACATCCAATCCAGGGGGAGTCCCCTGTGTGACAGCAGATAAAGTTCAGTTATGCTGCGTTGAGGAGGGGCTCTTGTTTAGGTTGATTCTGGGGTAACAAATCACATTTGGTCCTCTGCATGAATGGGCAGAGTGGCAATATGCTGCGTATATGCGGCACATGGATACTCCGCACCCATTGCGCCCACCACGTGGGATGCACAAACATGGTGCATGCAGTCCCAACACACCTGATCCCCCAGGCTCATGGATCTCAATGCACTGGGAGTGGGTGGGTGGCATGCTCGCACTATGTACCATGCACCATGGTGCATAGTGCTGGCAGTGGGGGTGCAGACAAGGGCACAGGTACGCCAGGGAGAACCCTGCCATAACAGCCCTACACTCCCAGCTAACACAGAGACACCAACCCGGCTCTGTACTACTGCCTACCCCCCCCACACACACACATACACGGCAGACCCACCACCAGTCATAATACATGGTTCCCCCTCTCACACACACACATCATTGCCCCTGCCAGTCCTGCAGCCATATACCCCTAGACAACTGTACCCTTGCCAGTCCAAAATGCTGGCTGCCCTCTCAGCACCCAAACATAGCCAACCCCCCACTCAATCCTATATTCAGGTGCCTCCCCCACCAAATCACATCACGGCCCCTGTCCTGGCACAGTAAGCAAGCCCCTGCACCCCCCCATCACCCCCTATGGAGAAACAGTCAAGGTCCAGGTAAGCAGACAGGCAGCCCCCTCATACCCAGGTGCAGGTCATCTGACGAAGGAAGGTCAGCAACATGTACCTCCACTCACCTCCTTGGCCACCGGCCATCTAAGCGCTGCGAGGAACACATCACTAGATATAGGCAGCATGCTCCTGGCTGCCCTTGAACAGTTGGAGGCCAAGGTGGTGAGTGGAGGGTTGTGCTGCTGGCCATCCCTCACTAGCCAATCCTTGTCCGGGGTGCAGGGGAGAGGGGTTGCAGTGTTGGTACTGGTGTGGGTGGGGGCCACTGCCATCATAGACTGATCAGGGGGGCCACTGCTGCTGAGGGCTTGGGTGTGTGCAGGGGCCCAAGCTCTACAAGGATGGCACATAGCCCTATGGGGGGGTTGCATGCATTACTCCAACATCCAGGAGCGGGGCACTGGGGGGGGCTATGGTGCATAGCCTGGTCGGGTCATGGACCTGTGTGTTTTGGGAGGGAAATGCACCTGCCCGGGATTGGGGATGTGCTGTGTGGCGGGGGGGAGGCAATGGCACAAAGGTCTGGGGTGTTACTGCTTTTGGGGAGGGGCCTTGCTGCAGGGGCTTAGTGTGGGAGTTCCTAGGAATGGCAAGCCACGGCCAGGTGGGTCTGGGTGCCTGCAGTTGGCATTCACACACACAGACCCACACAGGTCCACATAAGGGATCCACTCTGGGACCCAGGATGGGCATCCCATTGGATGCCAGCATGGGTCCGCAACTTCACCCTGGCTGTCCTGTGGAGACCTGCACACTGGGAGGGTGGAACGATGAGCAGGTGGGTACTAGTTGTGAATACTAGCATGTGCACACCTGTCCATGTGTGCACAGCTACACAGGTGGTGTATGCACATTTTCCCCATACTTCCACCCACTTAGTGCATAGCGGGGATTGACCTATATGTTCTAATCTGCCCTAAAACTGCATAATTAAAGGATATGCAGTAAATTCCACTATAACCAAGCTCAAGGCTTCCACCCCTACTGCTAGGAGCAATAAATTATCCTCTGCGTTGTATTATTGGTGTGCTTTCAGCTGGGGGTTGTTGCATGGAGGCAGAAAGACAAGTTTCCACACAACATATTCTTATTGGCCTTTTTGTGCTCTCTAGCTGCATTTAGAAGAAGTGACAGTTAAAGAGAAAAAAAAACAGTAAATCTAGTGAGTTGTTGTAGGGGCAATGGAGTGTGTGAGGGATATACTATCATAAGTCAGTCTAGAGAAAGCAGGCTTCAACCAGCAGACAAAGACTCCCATTCTAGGTATTAAAGTCCTCAGATTCAGATTAGTCAGTTCATGAGGAAATCTGAGTTCTATCAAGCCGTCCCGCACAGGCACCACCGACCCCAGCCCAATTAGCAGATGGTGGGAAACGCCCTTCACTTTACACACTGCCACTATCTTCTTTAATGCCCTGCCTAGGCCCAAAGCTCCACAGAGACACACCTTCATTCCTCTAAGTATAATTACACAGGCACCAGATAGCATTAGCCAATCCCTGAAGGGCTACAGAGGGGTGCCCCTCTCCCCTTGCACTCCAGCTCCAAAGATATCAACCGTGTTATATTCCAGTAATGTTTGGTATCTGCCCTAGAAGAGGTGTCTCTGTGTAGCTCAGGCCCAAGCATAAAAAAGAGGGCAAGTCATTCAGTTTAAATGCAGTAAGTGTGCAGTTATGCATCATGCAGTGGAGGGACCCACCATGTCAGTTTGCCATCTTACATTCAGTTTCACCAACAGGAGCAGGGCAAGATCCCTCCAGTTCCATCGTTAGCATCATTAAAGAAAATACTTCAGAAAAACTATTTCCTGAGGTCTGTTAGACTTATTGGCCCCCACTTCCCTCCCAACCCACTAGTGTCCTCCCTTCTATAAATCCCCACCTACCTCTCAATCTACCATGTTCATACATTTGTAGGTTATTAAAAAGGGAACTGGCAGAAATCAATCGGCCAGAGCAAACAAAGAGCAGATGGCATATGACTGCAAACCTAAGATCTTCCGGCTCTCAAGTGTCTTTTGTTAACTTTGGTTCGAGTTGTCTGGATAGTGCTGGAGTTTATAACTGAGTTATGATATCATGCTTTGCTTTGGCTGCATGTTTCGGTTTACTGGACCCAACCGTCGTTCATTTCTTTTTGCCGTTAAATGGATTCAGGGGGGAGACTGTTACTATTCTCCAGAATTATGTCTTTTTTTCTTAATTCCTGGTCAGCTTCCTCCATGGTTTTGTATGACTTTTACCCCTCTGGAAAGAACAACACTGGGTGAGCCAGATAGAGAGTCTGGAAGAGGAGCTGAATTTTACAAAGAGGCTGCGGCAGAGGAATATAGGCCCTCCATTGTCACATTACTTGAGGTGGATAGTCATCGTTGAAGAAAATGCAATTGGATTCAAGCTTAATTCTTTCAGTCACCATGCCCATGGAAGCAAGTCCTGTTTAGTTTGTATTTTAGGAATTTAGCAATAATAGATCTGGAATGGGTGTCAGGGGATATAGGTCATGGGCCCAATGCTCAGTGTACCCTCTCAATTTCTGGTGACTGCTGTGTGTCAAGTTGGAGGGACTGCTGAATGAATGTTATTAGAAAAGCCTCCACGTCTTGGCCCTCAGAAAGCTCCAGTATCCTGTAAATTCTGATATTCTTTCTATGGGACCAAACACAGAAACATAGAAACATAGACTTTTGACAACAGATAAGGACCGCTTGGCCCACCTAGTCTGCCCATTTCTCTACCTACTGTATAAGCTGCAGATCCTAGTTAACCAACAGCCTATTTCTTCCTACCCCCACAAGAATTGCCTTATGTCTGTCCCATGCATTCTTGAATTCTCCCACAGTTTTAGACCCCACAACCTCCACAGGAAGGCAGATCCATGCATCCACCACTCTCTCTGTGAAAAAATACTTCCTCACATTGCTCCTGAGGCAAAAAAAGGTAGACCAGCTTTCAGCATCTTCCTGTCTATCTTTGATCTTTCCTGTGATGTTTGTAGTTGCACATTCTCCTCGAGCCAATCCACATGATGATCACTGAGAGTTAACAGTTGGTACATATCATCTGCTTCTTCAGTTAATACTTTAATTTCATTACCAATATGCAAAAGATTATCTGCAACTTCTGTGTCTAATGCATGTAGCTCCATCAGAATGAGATCTAGCTTTTTCCCTTTTGTTCTGGCTCTTAGTCGGTGAGATCCTGTTTTGTTCTATCGAAGCAACTGTGCCCAAGGCATAGGAGGTCTCTGAGTCTTCAGGATCAAGAGCCCATCATTTGCAATCTGTCATCCTTCTGTCTTTTTTGGTCAATTGGACCTCCTCCTTAGTTTAGTAGAATGCTCCCTGAGCAGTAAAGCATGACATTTTTTTATTTTAATTATGTTGTTTGCAGGGCATTATCAAGGATAGCTGAAATGGAGCTCCAGATCTATGCTGCCATGGATTAGGTGATGTCACCTGAAGTCATCCTAAAAGTTTATTAAAGCAGCAGTGCAATGATAAATGTTTTTTTAAAGCTTGTTTCAGCTACAGTTAAGAAAAATATTAGCTTACCTGTCATATGTACCTCCTCTGCTGTGCACCACAAGTTCTTTTTTATTTTTTCGATGCTAATGCTTCTCAGGGCTACAATGCTATTTCTGTGCAAAATGTGTTAGTAATCTTTTTCTTGAGAAAAAAGTTAATTAAAACATTTATAAAATACTCACATTTTGGTGGAATTAGAAAATAGTTCCACAACATCAAACAGGAAGATGCCTGGAATCTTTTATAGTGAAAAAAGGTAGAGTCACATTTTTTGCCCAATTTTGTTGCACTGCTGCTTCAGTAGTTACAAACTCTGTCTCCCTACCTCATACCTACATGGAGGTCATGAGCCTAGCCAGGGTCTGACTATAACAAAAGAACCCCAGAGCAAATGCACTGGGGCAAGGGTTATCCTGGAGGATATTGGCCAAACAGCCACATTTTAAAGAAAACACAAATTACACATACACCAATAGTGCAAAGCATCATGGGAAGCATATGCAAATGCCTATTAGTTAATTTGGACTGGCTCGACTTTATGCAGAACTGCTTGGTGCCAGAAGGCCTTACAATACAATCAGCAAAGGTTGAGAACAGCAGACACAGACATGTGTTTCATCCTCATTTGGACTCATCAGTGTGCCATAGCTGTACCTTAGCCCAGGGAGAGATAGCCAGACACACTATAGTGGATCTTATTGGTTTGGGTAGTGGGCAGCCCAAAGTAGAGAAAGAAGAGTTCAACAAAAGAACCCCAGAGCAAATGCACTGAGGCAAGGGTTATCTCGAAGGATAGTGGCCATTCAGCCACCATATGTCCACCAGAGATAGTAGTGAACAACTCCTCAAGCCTGCTTGCTCATTTTAAACTCTGTCTCCCTACTTCATACCCATATGGAGGTCATGAGCGCAGGCAGGTTTTGACTTTGTCCACTAAATACAGGAGTTTTTTTTTTTCTCCCAAAGCTTACTAAATTGCTAATATTACAATAGCTTCTGCTCCCCCTAGCAACTCTTCTCCTGATTCTGACGAAGGTCCTTCAGGGCTCCCCCATACATCCCCCAACATGCATACCCCTTGCAAATGATCCTCAAAGTCAAAATATTAATTAAAAGATTGGACTGTTCCACACCGGATTTCCAAACTTCAAAAGCTTGGCATCTCCTACTCAGCACCTGCTTGAAAGTAAGTGCTGTTGAATTTATTTATAGCAGCTAAATCTTGGCAATACGAAACTCCTGGTCCTAACCAGCCAGTTCTTTAACCAGCCCCTGATGCCTTCTCTGAAATACGGGATCTCATAGCCCAACTCACTACTTCAATATCTGATGTTCAGTCTCACCTCATCTCTCTAGAAACCTGCCTTCCTGAACAGTCTTCAGCACTTACATCAGCTACTTCAGCTGCCCTCCAGTCCTCCCGCTCTGCTCATGGAGAAGTGATCCTGTCTCATGTTGCTCCTTTCTCCAGTGCTCCATCGAATTCCTATTGGCCATCTCATCAAGACTCATGTACTTCATCAATTACTCCTCCACCATTAATATCTCCAGTACACCTTATCCAAAGTCACCTCCACAAGGATATCATAGAAGGAAAATACATCAGTTTAATCCTCTCTCCACATTTCCTCTCATGACAGCATTAAGAACAGAATCATCTCTTGCAGTGATGCTTGTGTAGTGCTAAAATCAAAAGACCCAAGGCTCATGAAGAAGTTAACTATTCCTGAATTGACTATTTCTGAATTTGTCCTAGCCTTCAGCTTACTCTGATATTTTGTTTGTTCCGAATTCCCTTCCAGGTATGACGAATTGGACTTCTTTCTTTACATCTTAGTTGATCTAGGAGTTAGATATAGGGGAGGAATACTCATTTTTATGACTACCATTGTTCCTTCTCCTCAAAAGCAGCATCTGCTTTAGCTCATTTCAATATTAAAGCTCAATTGGACCATCCTGGATAATGAGCTATTTTGTCATGATTTTGCTGGGCGGCAAGCTCTTTCCTGCCATTTATGCAGCTTCTTCTCTCATTTCACCTCCTTTGTCCATTGGCTGTTTCTAAGTCACCTGATCCACCTTGGAAGGATTCATCTTTTGGATCAGTTCCTTCTTCATTCTTCTGTTCAAAAATGGTTTGCACAGTTCCTAACCCTGGTGCTCATTCCTGTCTTAATGTCAGTAGAAATGGTCATTCCATAACATTTGTGGGAAACAAGGCTGTTTGCAATAATTTCAACACCAAGAGCTGCTCTAGCTCTGGTTATCACTACCCTCACATCTGCAGTTTTTGCAGTGATGCATATTCCCAAATTATTTATCCAAAAATGCCTTGGCCAAAGTAAAGACAAACGTTGCATCCCTCTACACAAGTGGATGTTCATGCCCTTGCTCAATCACTAGCCCCCATCCTTCTCACCAGCTGGTGGACTTTCTCTTCTCTGGATTTTCCGAAGGCTTTCATACTGGCATTTCTGTTCTTTCAGAGCCGTTCATATGTAACAATTTACAGTCTTCTTTAAAGGAACCAGAAGTCATCCAGCAACTATTACAAAAAGAACTTCAGAAAGTACTTCTCATTGGTCATTTCAAGCATTCTCCCTTTTCTTCCTATTGGATTAGCCCCATCAGCATTGCTACCAGAAAATTTTCAGGCAAGAAATGACAGATCATCGATCTATCAGCTCCTCATTCTAAGTCTATTCCCAGCATCAACTCATTGATTACTTTGGATGACTACTCATTCTCTTACACTTGTATAAATGATACCGTTACCATCATTAGATGATTTGGCCCTGCCTTCTGACTTTCAAAGCTAGACATCTCAGATGCTTTCAAATTACTGCCCATTCACCCATCCTGTGTCCTCTTTATGGTATCAAAAGGGAAGATCGCTACTACTTTGCTGTTCATCTGACCTTCGATTCTAAAAGAAGCCCGAAACTGTTTTATATGTTTTCAGAAACTCTTTACTGGCTATTTCTTAATGTTTGTCATTTTTCAGCTGTGATCCACCTCTTAGATTACTTCCTACTAATTAATCCACCTGATTCTCCTCCAGTTGCTGCCATCTCTGCACTTACACGTCTCTTTCAAGAATTAACAGTTCCTTAATCTGAAGAGAAAATGTTGGGTCCTTCTACAACTGTCGAATTCCCCTGCATGAAATTAGATTCAATATGCATGAAAGCCCAGCTGCCTCTAAGAAACATCACAAAATCCAAGTTCTGGATGAATCCTTCTCCACTCGCTGTTCTTATACCAAACATGAACTTCTTTCATTATTAGGATATCTCAATTATGCCATGCAAATGATTCCTCAATGTCACTCCTTTATCTCATATCTCCTAACACTGGCGTTCTCCGTCTCTGAGCTGCATCATATCACCATTACAGCTATAACTAAATCAAATCTAGCAATGTGTTCCCATTTCTTAACATACTGGAATGGTTGTTTTATGTTCTACAAGGATTCATCTCCAGATCATCATCCCAGGATTTAAACTGATGCTTTTCTCAACTATGGCTTTGCTGCAGTTTTTCAACATTCCTGGTTTGCTGCAATTCGGCCTCCAGAAATTTACAGCATCTGGGACTTTTTAAAGACATCTCCTCTATATGTAATTTACCTGACTGTAGCTGCTGCTTTCACATGGGGCCATCGCTGGTCCCTCCAAACCATCTCAGTCTTCTCAAATGATCAAGCTATGGTCAATATTATTAATAAAGGCAGATCTTCATCTCATTTCATTATGCTGTTCATTCAGAGGCTGACTTGGCTATGACTTTCCCATACCTTTACCATAATGCAATGCTTTCACATTCCTGGTTTTGCAAATACAACAGCTGAATATTTATCTCATTTTCAGTTTCAGGAATTTCATAGTATCTGTCCAACAGCAGACCAAGTCATGACTCCTCCGCCTCGATTTTCACATCTCATAATGATACAGTGCCTCCTTGCTATAAAGAACCTCTCTATAACAAACATCCTCTTATAGTGAGCAACTATGATGGCTCCCATCATTCCCTAAGTAGGTATAGTAACACTTTAAAAGACAAAGAACCTCAGAGCGGAAGCACTGAGGCAATGGTTACCCCAAAGGGCACTGGCCGGGAAGTCAAGTTTCGAAGAAATACACAATACAAAATTGGTTTCACCACAACATAACCCAGATAGACCATCTTAGGGTAGCTGGTTCATTCCACTGGGGTGTCAAGCAGACGAGGCACACTGATGAGTCCTGGTAGGATGAAACATGTGTCTGTGTCTTCTGTTGGCACCCTTTGCAAACTGTGTGAGAGGACTTTCAGCACCATGCATTTTGGCTAAAAATTGAACCAGCATAATATTCTGTGGTGATTTGCACATGCAGCCCATAGTAACACTTCCCTATAGTGAACACCCAGCTATAGTGAACTCCTCAGCTGGCTCCAGAGATGTTCATTATAGAAAGCGATAACTGTATGATGTTCTACCATCAGCAAGCTAAAGCCCACATGTGGTCAGCACTATCTCCCAGTACTCAAGCAACAGCCTGGAAGAAATAGACATTGTTTTGTGCAGTGCAGTCAGTTTATGACATCCCATGTTCAATCGATCAATCAATCCAATACTGGCTTTTATAACACTGCCATCATGCTCTTAAATTATCTTATGAGACAATAAAACACTATCGGTCTGAAACACGATATTTCCTCTCTCAAACAAATCCATCCATGACCTCTATTTTATCAAACTCCTCCAATAAGCTCCTGTTACTTGGAATGAATAGAATCAATAAAACAGCTATCCCAAAGACTCTTAAATGTCAGCCTACTCTTGGACCTCTATTTCAGAAACTATTGGACTTGCTTCATTCATATCCCTTTGAACCTACAACCAGTATCATGATTTCCTCAGCTATTTACTTAGCCTTCTATGGTTTTCTTTACCCAGTATAGTTTACAGTACCATCAGCCTCTTCTACTTCATTTCTCACAATTGCCAGTCTAAAAGAACAAGAAGAAGCACAAGTGAACCCACACTTGCAGAATGAGCAAGTACTAAGCCTGAATACACAAAACCAAGCACACCAACAGCAGCACTGCAAAAGGTAATATGTAAGAAAGGGCTTGGAGCCAGGCAAGCCAAATGAAAAAGTGGGAATGAGTCACACACCACTAACTGCAGCACTTTACATCCTAAGTGTGATGCTTCATCAGGGGAGGGACCATGGTGCATGTCCTTGTAATTTATTCAAAAGATTTAAAGATACAAACATGTATAATGATCACACCACAGCATATCAATTTGACAACCAAATTCAGTGCACTCCTAAATAAACAAAAATACACCATCGAATAAATATAAATATACTGTGAGTAAGGCAGATCAATCACTACATTAACAATGCTTTAAAAGACTGAGAGTCTCACAAGTTCAAGTAATGAGCTGTGAATGATCTTGGCACATCCAGCAGACCAGACCTGAGTTTGATTCTCACAACCTCCAGTTGCATACTGTGTGACTCTGAGCAAGTCACTTAATCGCCAAGTGCTCCCAGGTTGCCCCTGAAAACAGGCACCTCTGCCTAGTGGGCCTTACCCGGTTACCAAAGACCAAAATAAAAATAAAAAATGAAGTTCAATGATTCAGTAATACTAATGTCTAGTATACATGCAAACATATGCCAGTATTACTGGTATTCATATAAAAGTATGGCAGATAATGGAAAAAGGAAGGAAAGAGGAGGGGGTACATACAAACATATGAATGTGTCAGCAGAAACAGACCACCCGGTCTAAGTCTGCTCAAGTGTGCAGCTAGCACCCCTACTTTACAGCTGCCCCACCCCTCCCCTTTGTCATCCCACTGTCACCCCCACCTCCCACACCCTCACTCTCCCCTGTTTCCTGTCCCATGCCCTTTTGAAACTGTTCGCAGATTTATATGATGCCACCCATTCTGGTAGGGCATTCCATTTTGCTAACATCCTCTCTGTGAAATAGAGTCTCCTCATTTCCTTCCTAAATCTTCCACCCCGCTATTCTTAGCCAATGCCCCCTGGTGACCCCCCCACTTAACTTAAAAACCCCATCTGCCCCATTCTTATTGATTCCCCTCAGATACTTGAATGTCTCTATCATGTTCCCCCTGTCCCTTCTATCCTCCAGGGTGTACATATTCAGGTCTCCCAGCCTGCTGTCATAGTCTCTCCCCTCCATTCCACATATCATCTTTGTTGCCCTCCTCTGCACCCCCTCCAGTAGCCTGATATCACGCTTTAGGTATGACCTTCAAAACTGCACAAAATACTTTAAGTGCGGCCTTACCAGCTACCTGTAGAAGGCTGTTCAAAGGGAAAGAAATAACCTGCAAGCTAATTCAATTATAATATTTAAAAATAATAAAAGAGTAATACTTGTGTGAGAAAAACTCTAATGAAAAGAATCAGACACCAAAGCCCCACCCTCTGATGAAATTTCCATGAAATTTAGAACTATTGAAAAAAAATGGCTGGCACAAAAAAGGATATTGGATTAGTGAAACAACAAAAGCAAGTTATCTGGTATAGTACTAATAGATTATTACATGGCATTGAAGATTATCTAATGATTCCTTAAGATCCATATTTTAAGAAATTAATAACCTGGGCCAGATTTGGTATTAAAACTTCCAAATACAACTGCTTCAAAATAAATAAGAACAAGCATTTGTCAATGCTGAATGTTGGCTTGCTGGCATTGGCACTGATAGTGCAGGAGTTAGAGAGATGCATAATAGGAATGGCAGTAAAGTATTGAAGTGACACTAACCCCACCCCCACCCTGCAGAAATTGACAGGAATTGGGTTGTGCGTTTAGGTCATCGATTTGGCAAATGCTAAATGGCTCATATGTCTGCCTGCATAGTCCCATGCTCTACCACTGTGTAACTCACTGACCTACAAAACACTTTGAGACATGGAGTATATGGAAGACACCATATAAAGATCCTGACTAGATTCTACTTGATGTAAGCCAGAGCAGAATACAGTGTCCCTTTTGCCTTTGACATATTTGCACAATTGGAAAGAAGTTTCACCCTCTGAAATTTTCGGGTGCAAGGATCCCACGGTAGAGGTCTATAAAAGGTGCAAGCAGTTTCCATACATGTGTGCAGGACAGAAACTGCAGCAGACTGAGAAGGCAAGCAAAGATGCCACACAATGAACTCTCTAAAAAAGTGTCTGTGGTCAAAACCATAGAAACATAGAAGTTGACGGCAGATAAGGACCGCATGGCCCATCCAGTCTGCCCATATCTGCCATCGGCCTTTGCTCTGTCAGTGGCCTATCTATTCATAGTCATTTGTATTACTCCCTTATGCCTATCCCATGCCTGTTTGAAGCCCTGCACTGTATTCATAGCCACCACTTCTTGTGGTAAGCCATTCCATGCATCCACCACCCTTTCTGTGAAAAAGAATTTCCTCACATTCCCCCTTAATCGTCCCCCTCTAATCTCATGCTGTGTCCTCTTGTCCTGCTATTTTTCTTATATTTAAACATGTTAGACTCTTTCACCTTGTTAATGCCCTTAAGGTGTTTGAATGCCTCGATCATATCACCTCTCTCCCTCCTTTGCTCAAGGGTATACATATTGAGCTCTGTTAATCTGTCCTCATATGTCTTCTGATGCAGTCCATGCACCATTTTGGTTGCCCTTCTCTGGACTGCCTCAATTTGGTTAATGTCCTTGTGAAGGTGTGGCCCTCCAATACTGCACGCAGTACTCCAGATGGGGCCTAACCAGTGTCTTGTAAAGAGGGATTATTACCTCCCTCTTACAACTTGTGATACCCCTACTAATACACCCTAACACCCCCCTAGCCTTACCTACTGCTTTAGAGGTCTGCTTGGATGATTTCAGGTCATCAGTGATGATGATGCCCAAGTTTCTCTCTTCCTTTGTGACTGCTAGCAACTCCCCCTCCCAGCCCATAGATGGCTTCAGGGTTTCTCTTCCCTATGTGCATGATTTTGCACTTCTTTGCATTAAATCCCAGTTGCCACTCTTCTGACCATTTTGCTAGTTTATCCAGATCTCTTCTCATTCTGCCCACCCCATCTGGATCATCTACTCTGTTGCAGATCTTGGTGTCATCTGCAAACAGATAAGCCTTACCCTCTAGACCATCTGCAAGGTCACTAATGAAGATGTTGAAGAGGACTGGCCCCAGAACTGATCCCTGAGGTACCCCACTTGTGACTTGCATCTCTTCTGACTGTATACCATTTACCACCACTCTCTGTTTTCTGCCTGTAAACCAGTTTGTCACCCAGTTGACCAACTTCTGACCCACCCCGAGCCTACCCAGCTTATTTATCAATCTTCTATGTGGAACAGTGTCAAAAGCTTTGCTGAAGTCAAGGTAGGCGACATCAACTGCTCCCCCTTGGTCCACCACTCTGGTTACCCAGTCAAAGAAATCTATGAGATTAGTTTGACAGGACCTTGCTTTTGTAAACCCATGCTGTCTTGGATCCTGTGCCCCTATGGATTCCAGGTGTTGCACTATCCTTTCCTTAAGGAGTGCCTTCATAATCTTGCCCACTACGAGGTAAGACTGACTGGTCTGTAGTTCTCCGCCTCCTCCCTGCTACCACTTTTGTGGAGCGGGATCACATGAGCCCTTCTCCAGTCTTCTGGGACCTCTCCTGTGCTCAGAGACTTACTAAACAGTTATGCTAATGGCTCTGCTAGTTCCACCTTTAGCTCCTTAAGTACCCTGGGATGTATGCCATCAGGTCCCATTGCCTTATCCACCCTGAGCTTAGCAAGCTCTTGTGGTACCCTTTCTTCTGTGAGGGGAGTAGTGCTCACCCCCCCCCCCGTGTCCATGATGCTGAGCTGTGGGCCCAGCCCTACCCTCTCTTCAGTAAATACTGAGCAAAAGTATCTTTTTAGGATAGATGCCTTTACAGGGTCCTCCTCCTCACATGCTCCTTTTCTCCATTAAGCTAGCAATACCCCTCTGTACTTTCTCCTTTCACTAATGTATCTATAGAAAGTCTTGTCACCTTCTTTACTGTTCGTGCTAGTGTTTCCTCCGTTTGGGACTTTGCCTGCCTTACTGCCTTCCCTGCTTCCCTTAGGGCAGTTCGGTATGCCTCCCTATCTTCATCCCGCTGTGTTCCCTTATATTTCCTGAAGGCCAGCCTTTTGGCTCTGACCTTTTCTGCTGCTGTATTTGAGAACCAAAGTGGTTTCCTTCTTCTTTTGCACTTCCTTTTCTGTCTAACACAATAACTGAACAAGAACTTCAAATATAGAACCAGCACCCTGCAATTTGCAAAATGACCACAGACTGAGCTCTCGCTGGCTATAAGAACACTTCCTCCCCTGCTTACACACACAGAGCCATCAAATATAACAGGTTCCGTCATTTACTGGGAGGCAACTGGTTTCGCCCTTTGTACGAGACCATTGGGTTCACCATTTCTACTAGGCCTTTGTTGACTGACTTCTGACAGTTAGGAGGGAAAAGAATTCCCAAAGTGTCTTCTAACAGTTAGGAAGGAAAATAATTCCCAAAGTGACAACAGTCAGTCAGAGACCACCCCTCAAGGTGTTGAGCCTGTAACACTCAAGTCCATATAGTGGAACAGGCAGCCTACAGTACCTGCATGTTGCTGTCTTTGCGGGGGTTAGACCCCTTGAGAGTTACTAGTAAATTAAAAACTAATTCTCTTAAAAGACCAGGACTGGTTCTGAATTTTATTGTTGTTGGTGTTGTTGAAAGAGAAGCAGTGCTATACACTTTAAGAACACTGTGCAGACTTGCACACTGATGATGACAGTAGGTGATTATGATGATATGCAGAACATTATTTGGTTTTCATACAAGACCGTAAAAACTGTTAAAAGGTAATTCAGAGACCTTGGGGCAGTTAAGCAAACAGCAGAAGGTTAGAGTTCAAGCACAGCACTACAGTCACAATATTCGGAGTCGGCCACAACACAGTCAGTACTGTTGTGCGGTAAACAGCCCACAGCTGGTCCTAAGCAACAGTCAGATAGTTAGCTTTAACACTGTATTCATGATCACCCACTGACAGTCAGACAGTGACCAGTTCAGCAGGTGAACAAAGGGCTGTGCAAGTTGCTACCACAGTCTGCGTCTGTGGACTGGTTTCTGTGGTGGGGGTGGTGGCTGGTATGGAGTGAGCAAGTTGGTGGGGGGGATTAGTTACTGTTTGTGGGAAGGGGAACCACTAGTCACCAGGGTATATATAGGTTATGCACAGTGTGGGTGATTAAATATATTCATGCATGGGTGCTTGGGGGGACCACTAGATTCTAAGGAGACTGGAAAAACTGTACAACAGGGTTGACTGGGTTGCTAGGGGAACCTGTAGACACCAGGGATATTACAAATAATTACAGCATGGGCTTGGGGGAGATGCAGCCATTGCGCACTGTTGGGGGTTTTTGCAGCATTAAATCTTGCTGAAATGAGGAGTTTTTGTTAACTGAAATATTTCACAGAAAGAGATGATGAGCAACAAGTTGCTCATCTCCTGGTGCAAGGTGGGGAACATAAGGATAGTATACAAAGATTTGGTACACAATATATACAATTTGATTACATTCAATAAAGTGAGCAGACTATAAGCATACTGCCAAAACTGTTTAATATATCACTGCACCCCTTATGCAAGAGTCCTCATTTCTCATTTGCATAGGTGAAATGGTATTGTCTGCGCTGTCATGCTTCCAGGACAGTGCAGCACACCTAACACCTCCAAATATGGCACCTCCCAAATGCTGGTGCTATACACGGTTAGTGTGGTGCTAACTTGGTAAGTGCCATGCTAATCATTTGAATATGTTGGCCTCACATACACACACACACACACACACACACATACACACACACAGAAATTGCTCCACAAAGATTTCATGATTTTGTTACACGTTAGTTCTTTTGCTGCACATGCAAACCATTAAAAATGTAAACTAACATTACTGAAACAGTTTTTATAACACTACAACACCAACTATGTGATGTTTGTTGTATGTACTTTTGTTTTACCCCCTTGCCTGTACATATTGCTATTCTACCCCTCGTCTCTATTTCACTATGTATATTTCTCCTGTATGAACCTGTTCACTATTTACCTCTTGTTGTAACAGTTGTTTAATGGCTTAATGTGCTCCCTGTTTACCTGTTTACTGTGATTTGTACACTTGTAATCCTCCCAGGTCGCACCTGAAAAGAGACATGTGCTGTCTAGTGTGCTTACTTGGTTAACAAAAGCAAATAAATAAATAAACTATTCTTATAATTCTTATTATGCATGCTTGCCATTTGCTGTGACTTTTAAAGGTCCGTGTTACACATTTTAATGTTGATAGACTGAGAGCATCTTTCCAAGTCACCTTCAGCACTGAAGGGGGTCCAAAAAATAAATTCCTCTCTGACGGACACAGTACAATCCCTTTTGGTACCATGTAGGTGTACCAGATTTTGGGATGCCAAAAAGACCCACTTAGTACCTCCTCCGATGAGCCCTTGTGCCAGACCCAGGTCTCCACCGCCTTCACAGATCATTTACAAGGGGGTCCTGGGTAGGAGAGTGTAAAAAAAGCATATAATAAAATTATAATATAATAATAAAAAAAACAGGATGATGAAGTCACATGAAGAATATTTGGCAGCTGGATAAGAGGACACATCCTCTAAAAGAGGATACCTGGTAACCCTAGCATGGATGACATTGCATTTCGCAGCCTGATGTAGAAAGTCAACAACACAGAGAAGAAACTTGCTAAACAGGACAATCACCTCTTTTTCCTTCAACAATACAAGAACAATTAAAATGTGTGTTCTGTATAAAATGTCCCTGTAGCTGTGCTGTCACAATGCCTGACATAGAAACATAAAATTTGAAGGCAGATAAGTACCGCTTGGCCCACCCAGTCTGCCCATTTCCCTACCTAATGGATAAGCTGCAGATCCTAGTTAACCAACAGGCTACTTCTTTCTACCCCCATCCCCTAGAATTGCCTTATGGCTGACCCATGCATGCTTGAATTCAACCAGTTTTTGACTCCACAACCTCCTCTGGAAGGCAGTTCCATAGGTGTCTATGTGGCTTCATATAAGTTATGTTGGTCAACATACTAACATACTAAAATGCCAGCAGAATAGGCCTAACGGTCTTTCAAGTCTGCTCGATTGGTCAGCCCCCACCCTGGGTGCTGACCTTGCTGCCCCCCTCGCCTTCTCTGGCTTCTCCCTTCCCAGTTCCGGATATCCTTGCTGCATTGGATTTTGCTTCCAGAACCCTTCCCCTGTACCTGTCCCACCCCCTCTTGAACCCCATACACCGTCTCTGCCTCCACCAGCCCCCTGGGCAGTGCA
Source organism: Neoceratodus forsteri (assembly GCA_016271365.2). Taxonomy (NCBI): domain Eukaryota; kingdom Metazoa; phylum Chordata; order Ceratodontiformes; family Ceratodontidae; genus Neoceratodus; species Neoceratodus forsteri. The sequence goes on along the minus strand of CM028130.1, from coordinate 38,256,108 downwards.
TTCCATGGCTCCACCACCCTCTCAGTGAAGTAGCACCTCCTCCTTTCTCCCCTGAATCTTCCACCCTCCAGCTTCCACCCATGCCCTCTAGTGGCCCCTCCTCCTTCCTTCGAAGCACCCTGACTGTTCCTCCCCTATTTACCCTCTTCATGTACCTGAAGACCTCTATCATGTGCCCCCGGTCCCTTCTCTCTTCCAATGTGTACATATTTAGCTCTTCGAGCCTCTCCTCATAGGTCCTGTCCCCCAAGCCCCAAATCATTTTGGTTGCCCTCCTCTGGACCCTCTCCAGGGGTTTAATGTCCCTCTTTAAGTGTGGCCTCCAAAACTGCATGCAGTACTCATGATGTGGCCTCATCAAGCAGTTATACAGAGGGAGTATCACTTCCCTCCTTCTGGAGGTGATCCCCCTAGCGATGCATCCCAGCATCCTGTTGGCCTTGGCTGCTGCCCTCCTACAAGTCTCTGAGTTGCTCATCTTAACATCCACCACCACCCCCAGGTCCATCTCAGCCATCGAGACTTGTAGAATTCCCCCCCAGGGTGTACACTTGGCCTGGGTTTCTGGCCCCCAGGTGGAGTACCTTGCATTTCCCTGCATTGAACTTCAGCATCCACTTTCTAGACCATCTTTCCAGAGCCTCTAGGTCCCCCTGTAGGGCCACCCTCCCCTCCTCCCCATCCACCACCATCCCCAGTTTTGAGTCATCTGCAAAGAGACTCATCTCACTCCTGATTCCTGTCCTTATGTCGGAGACATAGGCGTTGAACAGGAGGGGCCCAAGGACTGATCCCTGTGGGACTCTACTAATGACCCTCCTTGGGGATGAGACTATCCCGCCAACTACAACCCTCTGGGTCCAGTCTTGGAGCCAATTGCCTATCCATCTGATCATCTGGTTCCCGACCCCCATTTCTCCCAGCTTATCCAACAGGCCCACGTGAGTAACAGAGCCAAATGCCTTGCTGAAGTCTAGAAAGAGGACGTCCACTGGTCTACCCAGGTCCAAGGCACTCATCACGCAGTCATAGAACTCCACAAGGTTTGTCTGACACGATTTCCCCAGGATGATTCCATGCTGTCTATCATCCAGGCACCCTGACTTTTCCAGATCCCCTCCAGCCTCTCCTTGACAATGTCCTCCGTCACCTTGCCCACCACCGATGTCAGGCTGACAGGCCAGTTGTTCCCTGCCTCCTTCCTTGATCCCCCTTGTGGATAGGCACTATATGCGCCAACTTCCAGTCCTGGGGCACCCACCCTGTCCTCAGAGAGATGGTGAAAAGCTCCACCAGGGGTTTCGCCAGGACATCCGCAAGTTCCTTCAGCACTCTGGGATGTAATTTATCCGGCCCCGGTACTTTCTCCGTCTTAAGGGAGCTGAGGGCTTCCTCACTCTCTGCTGTGATTTCCACTTCTGGTACCTCTCTCCCTACTTAGCCTCCCCTCCTGCCAGTGATGCCTCCCTCTCCCCAGACCCGCCTGATTGGTAAGGGTCCCCCCCTCCTCAGTATCTCTGTCTCCTCCCATGTATGATGCAGCACCCCCATTTTCCTTGGTGAAAACTGAGGTGAAGTACTCATTTAGTACCTCAGCCTGCTCCCCCGGGTCTTGTGCCCATCTCTCCCCTGATTTAATCCTGCTAATATGCCCCTTCACCCTTCGTTTTTCCACAGTGTATCTAAAGAACCCCTTGTTCCCTCTCCTAATTTCCTTGGCCAGGTTCTGCTCCTTCCTTGCCTTAGCCGCCCTCACCACCCTAGTGGCCCTTCTAACCATCAGCTCATACTCCCCTCGATCCCTTTCACTCCTTGAGCACTTGAATTGCCTATAGGCTGCCTTCTTTCCCGCACCACCTCCTGGACCTCCTGTCCACCAGCAGGGTTTTCGGCCTCACCGCATTTTGTCTTACTTTGCACAGGTGCTGGTAGCATCTTGCACCCCTCTCCTGATGATTTCACCTACTATCAGCGTCCATGTCTGACCCAATCACATCCAAATGCTCCTTAAGGATCCTTCCCATTTCCTTAAATCTGTTCCCCAGTCAGTGACCTCCGTCTTTGTAGCCTTCCAGTCCTCCTAGGTCCAGGCAGAACCAGACCGTGGCATGGTCACTCCCTCCCAATGGGTCCCTTACCTCCAGGCCCCTAATCTGGTCACTGTCTGCCAGGACCACATCCAGTACCCGCGCCTCTCTGGTCGGTTCTCCCACCTCCTGAGTTAGGAACGTGTCTTGAAAGACATCCAACAAGCTCTGTTCCCTGGTCACAGAGGATGTCATAGTCTCCCAGTCTGTTCCTGGCATGTTTAAGTCCCCCAACACCACCACTGTTCCTCTGCCAGTCTGCAGTGTCTCCCAACATCTGCCACCAGATCTCCTCCAGCTCCTCCGCCAGGCAGAGGGTCTTACACCACTCCTATTTTAACTCTCTTGCCCCCCTTATCAAGGTGACCCAAATCACTTCCACGGTTCCCTCCGCCTCCTCTACTCCCTATGCCAATGCAGTTTTGACTATCATTGCTCCTCCTCCCCTTCCTTCCCCCCTGTCCTTCCTGAACATAGTGTAACCCTCCAGGTTCAGGTCCCAGTCGTGTCCTGCAGTGGCCCAGGTCTCTGTGACCGCTGCCACATCCACTGCTCCCTCAGTTAGCATTGCCTGGAGCTCAGGCATTTTATTGCCGAAGCTCCTGGCATTTAACAGGACTACCTTCCACCCTTTCCCTATACTTCTATTTCCCCTGCTCGTGTTCCCCATGGGGATTCTGTTTTCCCTGGTCTGCACTTTACCAGTCGGCCTTTTCCCCAATCCTCCAGCTCCCAGGGGTGGAGACAGAGTCCCTCCTTTATTGGCACCCCTTGACAGCCTTTTCTCCCATCCTTCCCCTTCACAAGTTTAAACCCCCTTTTCACCAATGAACCCCTCTATTTTCAACTTAAGGATTCCCTCCTCCAAATTGAGATGGAGTCTATCTCAGCATACAGCTCCTTATCCTCCCAGGTCTCCCCAATCCCCCATCAACCCATACCTCTGGCCTCACACCACTCCTTGAGCCACTGGTTTATCTCCCTAATCTTCCTTTGTGCCCCCATTAGCCCTTGCACCGGCAGGATTTCTGAAGGAAACTGTGCATCCTATGTCATGACGGACCTGGCAAGCTCCTGAATCTTGCCTGTATCTCTAGCTTTCGCTATTTCCCTCAATGTCATTTGTACCCAGGTGGACCAGTATGTCTGGGAAACCCCACAATCCTTTGCCAGCTGGATATACCTTGTGCTTAGCCCTGTGCACCGTTAGTCCAGGGAAGCATTTTGTTCTAACTGCTATGGCTTCTCCCTCCCTATCCCATTTGATACCTCTGATCATAGAATCCCCCAACAGGAGCACTCTGACTGCTCCTTTCCTCCCTCCCCCTTCCATGTCCCTCATCCCTCTACTGGCCCCTCCACCCAGCCGGCTCCTTGTTCCTCCCTATCTGGGTGCCACATGCCACCCCTCCTTATTTACCCTGGCCACCCTCCCCTCCAATCCTATGTCCTCCTCCTCCTGAGTATCCTTCTGTACCTTGCTGATCCCCTCACTGCTCATGACTGTCCTTCTCCCCCATCTGCTAAACTAGCCTGGCTCATCCTCCTTCCTTGCTGTCTCCATTTAGTCCCTCCTTGCTTGTTGTGCTCCCCTGGCCTAAACCCTCAGCTCCCTTTACTGAATCCTCCTTGTACTTCTGGTCCTTCTCCTTACCTTTCTTCCCAACTGGTCCTTCCTTGCCTTTCCTCCTCTTCCCCTACCCCTCCTGCTCTGATTCACTGCTCCCCATTTTCCTGCATTCCAGGTTCCCCTGTTCTTCCTGCTATCTGGCCCCTGCCTCCTTCCCCCTACTCCCTTTCCATCTCTGACCACCCCTGTCATGGCTACATCACCCCCCTCATCCTCGGGCAGAAGAAGAGACAAAGTGGTTACTGAGTGTAAGGTCTGATCTGCCTCCCCGCCTTGCTTCCTTCTGTTCAGCCCTGGCCATCTGCCTACTTCCCTGAGAATGTTGTCCCTCTGTCCCTCCTTTGTGAGGGTCCCCAGTTACCTGCCTGCTTCATTGGTAGTGTCCTTTTCTACCCCCTCTGCCAAGGGTCTCTATGTGACCCCTGAGTATTCTCCTGCACTCCTTTCCCTATGCCGTCGTCCCCAGTGCTTGGTGCAACCCTGTGGAAGATCCCCTGCCTCCTTCCCCAATCATACCTCCCCCCTTTCCCCAGCTGTCTCCTAATCCCCTCAACCTCCTCCCTAAGCTGTGCCAGCTGGTAGCACACTGGGCAACCACCAAACTTCCAAGCCCAGTCCAGTAACATGGCTGCTCCACACCCTGTGCACCCCACCACCCTCCCAAAGATGCTGGCCCTAATGCCATGTGGTTCCATCCCCTTCCAAGTAGGTTTCCTTGGGTGAGCCACCAGCTTCCCCCCCAGTCCAAGATACACCCCTACTGCCTAATCAGGTCACCCACTAATCTTAGATACAGTCCCACAGTACACCGGTAACCCTGTTACTAGGTGCAGTACAACACAGTAAACTTATAAGGGAAATGAACAACTCCCTAAGCTCCTCTCTCCCAGCCTTTAAATCCAACCCCCAGAGGCTAGAACTACATGAGCTGCACCTGCAACCTTTTCCTCCAATTGCAGGGCAGGTGTTCCCCTATAAATTAGCAGAACTCTGGGGAGGAGGGTGGGGAGGGTGGGTCTTGGGCAGACACCCGACTCGAGAGACAGTGTATCAGCCCTGTGTCTCCCCTCCAAGCCCAGCAGCCAAAGAACCAGGCCCAAGCAAATACCACCAAACAGGTTTTAAATCAGAAGAAATAGGCCTCCACCAGCGCAGCCTGTTACACAGTCAAATAAAAGGTATAATAACCTTTTTCAATCAATTCTACTCATACAGGGCAGCACAATTCCTCTTTGTGCCCTTTTACAGAAAGAAATTTAAGATATATTTGTTCACAGCTTCTCAATTACCACATCTACAGCAATTGCTGCATCTTCAATCAACCACAGCAGTATGTGGCTGACTAAAAGTTACCAGAGCACTTGTCAGTAAAGGATAATGAAGTTTCTAGGGGGTCTACAGGAAATGAAGTACTTCGAGGGGAAACAGGAGGAGGAAAATTACCCTTAAGAGCTGCACAAGAAACCTCTCCCAGCTGATCTGAAGAACAGGAGGACACGTCACCCTCTCCTCACTCTGTCAGACTGCAAGGCTTTATTAACAGCACAGTGCCCATAGTAACCTTTTTCTTTCATTAGTTTATGATGCTTTGTGCATGACATATGATGGAGATGTTTTTGGCAATATTAAAAAAAACAAGATAAAGATTATTAATAAGGCTAAATTAATAAAGGGTTTGCAAACTTAGAAAATGCAACATAGCTCCTCTGTAGCTGTCTATGCCACCACATGAAAATCTACACCGTTCTAACATTTGATTTTGCAACAAGATTATTTTTGAGTAACACAACTTTTTATATTATGCTTTAATGCGCTTATTTTCCTCTTGCTCCTACACCGGTATTTCATGCAACAAGGGATACTGGTATTTCATGCAACAAGGGATACAGTCACAAAATAAACTGTCACCTCTTTACCATTCCTGACATTCCTCCCCCACTGAATGCAAGAGACTACTACCACTTTCGTCTGTCATCATCAGCAGCCCTCCAAGTCACAGCAAACTTTTTTTTTTACTTTGCTACAGCAAGTTTTTACAATCCAACAAACCATTTCCACTGGGGGGGGATTACATTTTAATGTAGAATATACCAAACAAAACAAATGTATCACTTTCTTACATTCTGGTGTGCTAATCCAAGCTCCCCAAAACTTCAAAACATTTAACAACCCCGTTTTTCTCATTATAAAAATAGAAAAAAAATTATAAAAGTTGTATGCAGTTCAACTTAGCCCACCTGTTCCCAAGTGCTTTCTCCAGCTTTCAGCTGTGGGAGGACTGCTCCCTCCCCCACAGCCACCCACCTGCTAGCTCAGAATCTCACAGCCGTTGCATCCATTTCCTATTGTTCCTTTTTATCCTCTGCCACTCCGACCGAGACGCCCTCCAAACTGGCAACATCAAGCACAATCATGTGTGCTCCACAGCTGTACTTCAAATTAGTATAACTTCTGTGGTGTCCTTTTTTTACCTCCATTCAGATCAGAAGAATGACTTGGGTGATAATCCTTTGCTGGCTCCTTGCGATCAGAATACGGTTGGTGGCTTGCAGGCGGGTAGGCAACAAGTCCTGGGGGGTGGAAGAACGGGTAATTAGCAAAGGGGTTAAGTGAGTGACTGGGGAGGTCTGTTTCACAGACTGACAGAACTGGAGAGAGTGGTGGGAAAAAACAGTTTAGAAAAGAATCAAAATAGAATGCACTTTGATAAACAGGTAAAAAGTAACGTTTCCATGCACGTTCAAAGAGCTGTGTAGCTGAACAGAAACAGGAGGTGGGGGAATGCGGGACAGCTAGAACGAGCGAGTTGCGGTGCAGACTTTGGTACCGAGTTGAAAAGCTGTTACACTGCAGCCAGTCATTGAGTAGCAAGTTGAGGCTAGCTGATACGTGATTCGTTCTTCTCCATTCTCTCTCAGCAGTTAACAAGAGCCTCCTTCTGCTGGTAAAACTGACTGCACCACCCACTGAACTTGCTCCTGCCCACCCATTTTACATTTTTAGCACCTTCTTTTTTTATCTTAGAAGTCTGAATGACAAAGTAAACAAACAAACAACAAAGCAAAACTGTGTAGCATCTAGTTGGATGTGCAAACTAGGCATTTACGGACAACACCTTCTTTATTTGCTGCATTTTCGGGTAAATACAATTTAAGAGAAAACAGTGGTGTCCAGTCTCATTCCTTTACAGTGGTATTCTCTTCGAGACCTAAGTCTCATTTTAAACGTTAACCAGGAAATGCTCATCGGGAGGCGTGTCATCGGTGCCGCTGCATGAGGAGCTTGTCTCTGATTGCAGCGGCACTTTCCTTAGACGTTTTGTCCACTTTACATAATGTTTGTGTCAGCACAAGCATGCTGCCTTATTAGAGAATGCCGGACGCACCTACTGATGAGAGCCTTGCATTCGCCCACGCTGACGCACCTCCAAAATCTGCCACTATGGCAAGATGTTGACTTGCGGGCGAGCGCGGCAAGCCAACATAAAAAGGGTAATACCATGCTAAACCGATGTTCATGCTTAAGGGTCTTTCAGGAGCCCATAGAACACACATATACTTCAGTGCCCATTATATAATAAATGCAGAAATGAAATGCTGAAGGATTTCCTCTGGATATTTAAACCTAATTTATGATCTGATTTTCATTCTTTTACACCCTAAAAACAGAAGAACTAGAATTAATAGTAAAATTTCTAGCCGTAGTAATGACATGTAAAAAGAAAATGAACTTCTAATGTGTACTTTAAACTGATGTGTATGGTATTTATCAGAGTGCGTTTGTGTATTTGTCTGAGCATGATGTATATTTCTGTATGACTGATTTTAAGATATTGTTTTATATGCAAATTTATGTAAACTGATTGTAAGACCTATTTTTGTTGGATGAACAATAAACCTGAAACTGAAACTGATATTATCTTTTGTGCCTTCTGTGTGCTTTAAGAAAACAAGAAGACCTCTATATTTTTACCCATTTAATATATTTATAGCATGTACTTGTTAGTTACTTTTATACCTCGGTAAACATCATGGCCAGTATATTCAAACTGTGCCAGGCTGTGGTGCAAGCTTGGGCGCAGCTCAACATGGCTGCGTAAGGGGTGTGGACTAAACGATATTCAAAGGAGCTGCGCCATGGCTCAGCAGCTTTGAATATCACACCCTGGCCACCCCCACTGTGCATGGCACAGTGGCACTGTGCGAGTGCAAGTGGCCAGAGTGGAGCATGGCGATGCGCTAGCGCAAGTGCCATTGCGCCATTCACAGCACCTGCGATATACGAAATGGGACATGCAAATGGGGCCATAATTTATACAAGGCGCACTTGGGGCCATTTGCATGTCATTATGGCCCCATTTGCATCTCATTAGCATGCAGGTGCACCAATCCCCAACGACTTGCGCCTGGCGCCCTGCCAGGCAGCAGCCATCGGAGACCGACACTTCTGCAGCCCGATCGCGGCATTTGTCTAAAAAGAAATCCTCATTCAATTCCTTGGTGGTCAGTGGACGCTATGCCCATCAGGCATGGTTAACACAAAGAATCTCGCTTCATTGGTTTCTGGTGGTCCAGTGGATCGATTGCTGTCGATCACGGGTATCTGTTGTGCTGGCTTGGCGGCATGTGTTCAGTCGACGCCGCTCAGGTTATTGCTGGTGGTTCAGGTACCCTCCCACCCACCCACTCAGCCCCACCACCCGCCCCAGTCAGTCGACAGGTGTAGCATTCATCGCCTCCGCCTCGCCACCCGCTGACTTGACATTCCTCAGTAGCTGCATGCCCATTAGTTCACAGTGTGAGCTAATGGCGCAGTAGCCCTCATTTTACTACACATTCCAGATATGTGAATGAAATCATTGACGATCTGAAATGTGTAGTGTTGGTAGGTTGCATGCCCATTGGCTCATGCTGTGAACCATCGGGATGCAGCCAACCGAGGTGCTGTCGGTAGGCGCAGGGCAGCAGGTGGGTGGTGCTGCCACCGCCCGGACCAGGGGAGCAGGAGGGAGCTCAGTGGGCGGGTGGGAGGGGGGACCCTAGACCACCAGGGCAATAGGACATTGTATGTTGTGCAGATGCCTGCAATCGGGCAGAATGCGGTCCACTGGACCACCAGGGATATTGGCAGGGGGGTATTTCAACAGAAGCCCGCGATTGGGCATCAATCGGTCCACTGGACCACCAGGGCTATTGGACAAAGATTTCTTTTGTATTATTACACATGCCCGTGATTGGGCACATAGCAGTCTACTGGACCACCAGGGCTATTGGATGAGGATTTCATTTGTAGTATTACACATGCCCACGATCGGGCACATAGTGGTCCACTGGACCACCTGGGATATTGGAGGGGGGGGGTTTATTTAAACAGATGCCCATGATAGGGCATGGGGGGGCATCGCCAGGTGCAGCAGGAGCTCAGGTGGCCACCCACAGGTGGCAGCTGCCGTGCTGCACCCTGCAATGCGTCAGCTCACCTGTGGATGACCATCATTTGTTCCTTTTTTTTTTTGGCTTAACTTTGTGCAGAAGCAAGTGGGGTTGGCAGCATGGCTCTGCACATCCCAGGCTGAATATCGGCTGTGCAGGTTATGCATAAGTACTCCTTCAACCTGTGTGCTTCTGCATACATTACTGATGCGCCTCCGGAATCGATTTGTGCAGCACTTTTTCCCTTTTAAATATTGTGTTAAGCAAGATTAGTGAGTTATATGGCGCAACACTGTTGCGCCATGTGCAACCCTTTTGAATATCTGGGCCCATGTATTTACTTCATTGTATGTCCCATGTATTCCAGTGGTTTTTGTCTTTGTTCATGTGTTGTATTCCTACACTAGATGTTTGTGAAAATGGGCATTTCTGCTCAAATACCTTCCAGTATACAAATAAAATTGATTGATTGATTGCATCCTGAATTTACCAAAATCAGAAACTGATAGACTAAATAAATGAGTTCAGATCTCTTACTATCCAGTTCATAACAATGGGTGCCCTGTACAGATACTTGACCAACTCATCCTATGTCATGCCACATCTAACCCCTCATGTCCTCTCCTGGCTACTACCGATCATTCTCCTTTAACCACTAAAGTGTTTATGGAACACGTGAGAAATTTACTTCAACAATTGGGCCTTAATCCTTTTACTTTTTCAGGTCATTTATTTCAGATTGGAGCAGCTTCTTCAGCCTCTCAAAACAACATTCCCACCTCTATTATTAAAAGGCTTGGAAGATGGACATCCTCATGTTTTGAAACATATATTCTAAATCCAGACCAAGAAATCAGACAAGCATTTAGGATCATCTCCTCATAGCATGCCCAGAGGAAGGGCAGGTCAGCAGCCATAATTCCTCATAGGTTTCCTCCACAGGTTTTTTTCCTCTCCTGTGTGCTGCTGTTCATAGTCTCTGTGAGTTGGACAAGGTTACTACACTCTGATTCTTGGGCCTTCATTCCCGTAATGCCACTAGGCTCCTCTACTGAGGGTGGGAACGAGAAAGGCCAAAGTCAAAGTTCACAAAGTAAAGTTCACTCAAGTACCACACAATATTCACCACATACTGAATTAAAGGGATTAGCCCATGATTCAGTGTGGGGGAATAACTCCTCCCACCAGTCTTATTTAAACCTGCCTCCCCTTACCTCAATGCTTAGTACATTTTCAAAACCCTCCATCCTCCCGATATTCTCCTCCTCTGGCACAGTTATCTCTTTTAGTGTTGATTCCCATAATGCCGCCCAGCTCCTCTACTGAGGGTGGGAATGAGAGAGGCCAAAGTAAAGGTTCGAAAAGTACAGTTCACACAAGCACCATGTATTCACCACATATTGAAGTGCTTTATATGAAATTTGGGAACAAATGGTTCCTAGCCAGCTGTCCTCCTCTCACCTCCTCATCTGATAACCACTGGCCAATCTCTGCTGTATTAGACATTTGGGAACAAATGGTTACTGTTCATTCTCCTTCTTACTCCTCTTCACCTGATAACGACTCACCAATCTTCTTGTTCTGTCACAACTTCGGGAATACATGGCTACTGCCCAACTCTCCTCCTTACCTGATAACTACTCACCAATCTTCTTGTTCTGTCACAACTTCGGGAGTACATGGCTACTGCCCAACTCTCCTCCTTACCTGATAACGACTCACCAATCTTCTTGTTCTGTCACAACTTCGGGAGTACATGGCTACTGCCCAACTCTCCTCCTTACCTGATTACTCACCAATCTTCTTGTTCTGTCACAACTTCGGGAGTACATGGCTACTGCCCAACTCTCCTCCTTACCTGATTACTCACCAATCTTCTTGTTCTGTCACAACTTCGGGAGTACATGGCTACTGCCCAACTCTCCTCCTTACCTGATAACGACTCACCAATCTTCTTGTTCTGTCACAACTGGGAATACATGGCTACTGCCCAACCTCCTCCTTACCTGATAAACGACTCACCAATCTTCTTGTTCTGTCACAACTGGAGTACATGGCTACTGCCCAACTCTCCTCCTTACCTGATTACTCACCAATCTTCTTGTTCTGTCACAACTTCGGGAGTACATGGCTACTGCCCAACTCTCCTCCTTACCTGATTACTCACCAATCTTCTTGTTCTGTCACAACTCCGGGAATACATGGCTACTGCCCAACTCTCCTCCTTACCTGATAACGACTCACCAATCTTCTTGTTCTGTCACAACTTCGGGAATACATGGCTACTGCCCAACTCTCCTCCTTACCCCTCCTTACCCAATAACTATCTAATAATCTTCCTACTTCAGCAAATATTTGACAGCACATTGTTCCTGACCAACTGTCATCCATACTCTTCCTCACCTGATAATTACCCACTAGCCTTCCTGCTCTGCCAGAAATTTAGGAACACATGGTTACTGCCCAATTCTCCACCTTACGCCTCCTCACCTGATAACTACAAACTAATTTTCATGCTTTATCAGAAATTTGTACGGTTCCTGCCAAATTTGTGTGGTTCCTGCCAAATTCTCCCTATTCAAAGCCTTCTTCATCCTTATTGCCTACCCTGACCCTCTTTCCCCTCCTCCTCCTACTGTCTAGGGAATATTAATCATCATGCGTTGCTCAGTCCCATACCCAATGGATAAAAACAAAACTAGAGACTGACAGTAGACAAAAAACAATGTTCTATCCAGTCAGCTAGAATAGTTATTCCTACTGTAGCTCCATGACCGAATGTCCTATTAGGGTTTCTAGGCCAGCCCCTCCCATGAATCCCCAACCTCCCTAGTTTCTCTTGATGGAAAAATGAATTCCTGTACCCTGTCACAGCTGCTTAAATCTATTTATAATTCTCGCCCCACAACCACTGCTGGCAGACTGTTCCAGAGCTCATCCACCCTGTAAGTAAAGTACAACACCCTCAAATCCCTCTGGAACCCAACCACCAGCTTCCATTAATGCTCTTTCTTTTATTTGCATAGGTCCTCAAAATTCACTCTATTACCCTTAGGAACTTGTAGGACTCTATCATGTGCCCCTCTCTCTGCTGGCCTCCAGAGAGTAAATTTTCAGGGATTCTAGCAGTTCCTCATTGGAGCTGTCCTGCAGTCCCTGAATTGTGTGGTAATACATTGTAGCACTGACTCCAGGTGTGGACTTCAGAAGTGGGCTCAATGATTCAGATGAGGCCTCACCAGTATCCCATAATGGGGTAACATCACTTCCATTCTCCTACTGTCAAAACCATCCTAATATAACCCATCATTTTTGTTGCCTTAATGTAAGGCTTGTTAGAGTGACTGTTTGTTTTGAAGGAGTCACTGATAATGACTCCCGGGTCCCTTTCCTCAGTTGTAGTGTCTGGCTTCTTCCCTCCCATCCAATAATCTGTCCATTGGTTACAGTTCCTGATGTGCATTATCTTGCAGTTCTTGGCATTGGCCAGCCTGTCCTCTCCCATCCGATAATCTGTTCATTGGTTACTGTTCCTGATGTGCATTACCTTGCAGTTCTTGGCATTGATGAGCTTCTCCCCTCCTATCCAATATTTTATTTATTTATTTATGTCTTTGATTACCAGGTAGGTGCACTGGTCCGAGGGACCATTTTCAGGCACGACCCAGGCCATAAAAGATGGCATAGTTAGGCAACAATTTAAATCACAAGGCACAGGGATGTTACAGGTTAAACAGAGTTCAAGAACAGTTTTACATACAGGGAATAATAAATACAGGAACAAATGGAAATCATGGTACAATAGGTGAGACAATAAGAGGGTACAAACAAACCTTATCATTCCCCCCGATTCATCCCACCTTTGAAAGTCACATCTAGACAGAGAGAAGAGAGAGGGAGAGAACAGGAGCCAGAAACAAGCTTGGGGAGAGCAGCTAGGAAACTCTTGGAGGAGTCAGGTTAGTGCAGGATAGAGAGTGTTTGATGTGAGGGGGGTCTGCCCCTTATAGGCAGCAACAATTTGCTCTATCCACAAGCCAGGATTTGTAGAGGGATTTGAAAGCTGAATGGGTGTTAAAGGAGTGGAGAGGAGCAGGGATCCCATTCCACAGTGTAGGGGTGGCAACGTATAATGCTTTCCCTCCCATACCAGTGGACACCCTCGGTACATGTAGGGGAGGGACAGTAGAAGAGCGGAGACACCTGGGTAGAGTTCTGACCTTGAGCAGGGGAAAGAGAAGGGACACATCACCGCTTCTGATGGTAGTATCCACAATACAACCAAGGGTAAAATCAAAGCACCCTTGGAGGGGTAGCCAGCCAAGGGAACTGTAGAGGTTACAGTGGTGAGTTGAGAAAGGTGCCATGAGAGCAAAATGACAGGCACTGTTGTAAGCCAATGTGAGCCTGCTTCTGAGGGCCGAGGATGTTTGAGAGAAGATAGGGGAGCAGTAGTCAAAGATAGGAAGTAGGTTACCCTGGACAATTGCTATTCAAACCTCTGGGGTTAGCAGGTGGCATAGATGGTAAGCAGCTCCAAGTTTTTGATTCACCCTGCGAATCACAGTGTTGATGTGGTCTGAGAAGGTTATGATGGATTGAGTGTCACCCCCAGATATTTGAACGAGGTAACATCTTCAAGAGTCAGACCATCAGGGGATAGTATTTGGAGGGAGGAGTCGGAACTATGAAATTTAGTAAGGTGCGGTTTGGATGCAAATAGCATAGGTTTGGTCTTTTTTCCATTTACCAATAACAGGTTTGCTGTGCACCAGCTAAAAGCACTGCCATAGTTCTGGGTAAAAACTGAGGAGACCTGGGCGAGGGACTTATCACTGTGGTAAATGACAAGGTCATCTGCATACAGAAGTGATTTACAGTTTAGGCTATCAGCTGGGAGTGAATTAATGAAGGTGGAGAAAAGCAGTGGTCCTGGGTTGGAACCCTGGGGGACACCAGTTGAGACAGGGAAAGTCAGAGAGGTGGCAGAACCAGTGCGAAGTGATGGTGAGCAGCCCGAGAGGTAGCTCTTGAACCAATTTGTTGTCTCAGTGGAGCAGCCAAGGAGGTGTAGCTTGGAGAGGAGGAGTGCATGGTTTACCATGTCAAAGGCCTTTGTGAGATCCACAAAGACAGCCCCCGCAGCATGTCCGCGAGCCATGCTAGTGAGGACGTGCCCGCGATCCATGCTAGTAAGGACATGCCCGCGATCCATGCTAGTAAGGACATGCCCGCGATCCATGCTAGTAAGGACGTGCCAGCAATCCATGCTAGTAAGGACATGCCTGCGATCCATGCTAGTAAGGACATAGTCAGTAAATAGTGCCAGAGCAGAGGTGGTGCAATGAGATTTGTGAAAGTCATGCAGTTGGCTACACATAAGATTTATTTATGTGTTCCAACAGTTGGCAGTAGACAATTTTTTCAAGAAGTTTGCTTAGGTGTGGTAGGATAGAAATGGGGCAGTAATTATCGGATGAGTGGGGTTCCCCTGCTTTGAAGATAAGGATAATTTTCCCTGACTTCCACGTATTAGGCATGGAGGAGGTAGACAGAGCCAAGTTGAAAATAAACGTGAGAGGCTTGATGATGGCAGGGGAGATGAGTTTAAGCAGAATGGGTGAGAGGACATCCGAACCCAGGCTACCCGATTAGATTCATTCCTTAGGAGCTTGATGGTGTCCTGCATAGATATAGTCTTGAAGTGAAAGCAGGAGATGCCAGGGGTGGTGGGAGATGGCTGCTGGTTTGTATTGGCTCCTGTTTTGGCAGGATGGTTGCCAGTTAGTTTGGTGAGATGGTCAACAGGTCACTGAATTTTATGTTGAAAAATTGGGCTACATCAGATAGTTCAGTCAGAGGGCCCGAGGGGGGAGTCATATTTGATAACAGGTCTGTTATTATGAGGTTTTGTGAGGGAGTTAAGGGAAGCCCAGACACTTTTGGGGTTCCCTAGGCTGTCCTTCTGGAGGTTAATGTAGTAGTTCCGTTTAAGGGATTTAGTCAGCTGTTTGCACTAATTTCTCAGACACCTATTTTCATCCCAGAGGGAAGGGGAGGAGGACAGTTTATGATCAGCCCACTTACGATCACGTTATTTTATGAGTTTTAGAAATTCCTTGGTGATACATCTTGTACATCCTCCTCGCACCCTCCTCGTCTTAAGGGGGCAATGGCGGTCCTGAATCCCCAGTATGGCATTCGTGAAATAAGTCACTGCCGAGGTCACATTAAGTTGTGAGTAAAGGTTTGACCAGTTAATGGCTCTAAATTCCTCCAAGACAGCAGGGTCAACAGGGGCTCGGAAATTGCAGAAAGAGAGATACTTGGGAGGCAGACATTTTGTCCTTGTGGACCAAATTATGTAGGTAGGAGAGTGGTTTACTTATGGAGTCAGCAAGTGTCCCCACCTGAGTGATGCATTCTTCTTGATTGATAACTATCCAGTTCAGCAAGGTATGTGAAGAGGTGTGAGGGTTCAGCCTGGTAGGAAATAAGATGGTCTGAACCAAGTTGTGCTGCTTCAGTATGTTGGCATAGTCAGGTTCCTGGGCTCCTAGCCAATTTAGGATGGGAAGAGAGAGGCTGGCCAACACTAAGAACTCTAATCAGTCTATTAGCTACTGTTCCCAATGAGCATTACCTTGCAGTTCTTGGCATTGGCCAGCCTGTCCCCTCCCATTCAATAATCTGTTTTTTGGCTGCTGTTTCTAATATGCATTATCCTACACTTCTTGGCATGTGCCAGCCTCTTTCCTTCCATCCAATAATCTATTCATTGGTTCTGTTCCTGATGTACATTACCTTACAATTCTTGGTGTCAGCCAACCTCTCATCACTCATCCAATAATCTGTCCATTGGTTACTGTTCCCGATGTGCATTACCTTAGAGTTCTTAGTGTTGGCCAGCCTCTCTCCTCCTATCCAATAACCTGTCCAATGGTTACTGTTCCTGCTCTGCATTACATTGCAGTTCTTGCATTGGCCAGCTTCTCCACTCCT
Organism: Neoceratodus forsteri; assembly: GCA_016271365.2. Taxonomy (NCBI): domain Eukaryota; kingdom Metazoa; phylum Chordata; order Ceratodontiformes; family Ceratodontidae; genus Neoceratodus; species Neoceratodus forsteri. The sequence continues at coordinate 38,239,957 of CM028130.1, read as the reverse complement.
ATCCAATAATCTGTCCATTGGTTACTGTTCATGCTCTGCATTACATTACAGGTCTTGGCGCTGGCCAACCTCTCCCCTCTATTTCCAATAACCTGTCCATTGGTTACTGTTCCTGCTCTGCATTACTTTGCAGTTCTTCCATTGGCCAGCTCCTCCCCTCTATCTCCAATAATCAGTTCATTGGTTACTGTTCCTGTTCGGCATTAAATTACAGTTAGTGGCACTGGTCAGCCTCCCCCCCCCATCCAATAATCTGTCCATTGGTTACCATTCCCAGTGTGCATTACCTTGCAGTTCTTTGCACTGAATCCGAGCTGCCATACTTGTAACCATTTCTACATTTTTTCCAGATTCCCTGTAACCCCTCACCCCTTTACAAATACCAACCCTGCCACATTGTTTTGTGCTGTCTGAAAGGAGACATATAATGGCCTGCATGCTTTCCTCTGTATCACTAATAAATATCTTGAAAAGGAAATGTCCCAGGCCTGACTGCTGGAGACCTCCATTCATGACCCCTCACTCCCCTGATTTGATCTCATTGACTTCCACCCTTTGTTGCCCCCCAGCCTATTCCCCACATATTAAACACCTTCCCAAAAGAAGGTTAGGGGTTAGCAGCTATTGTGAGGGAAGTGAGGAAAACATCCTATCTAATCGTACACGGGGTAAAGGATAAGTTATAAGGGGAAGACAAAAATCACCTGTGGTATAGGAAAGGTGGTAACACCCTCTCTAAGGTAGTGTTTAAAGGAGGATAAAAGAAGCCAAGGGGAAAACTTGAAACATCCAATTCTAGGGACAAGATAAAAAAGGATTAAGTAAAACAAATGATGGGAATAATAGGAAAAACCTAGAGAAAGTGTACAAATGTATTTCCAGTTAAAATAGTGAGTTTAGGCAACTGAATGTTGGGAGTGATGCAGTGCAGTGGTTGTGGAGCAGTAGTCTTCAGAGGTACCTTCTGGAGAATGAGGTGCAGCCCCATCTGCACACACCTATCTGGGCTGAGGGAGGAGGTCGCTAGACTTTGGGCAGAGTTGGCTAGGATTCTGGGAGCATTCGTCCATTCAAGGGCCACTGAGTCTATCACTGTTGCCCCACAGGATGCCAAGAAGGAGCGCTGGCTGGACTATGGTGGGCTCTAGGAGGGTGGTGGTGGTTGTAAGCACACTCATCAGCCATTGCCACTACCCAGTTCACTCACTGATTTGGTAGGAAAGAACTGCCAGAAGGAGGTATCTGTGGTTGTGGCCAGGAATGATGTGGTGGTACTCCATAGGGGAGGTTCCAAGGTGGGAGGTAGAGGATCCCAGCAGAGGAGAAGGAAGCAACTTCTGGTGGAGGACTTGATCATTAGGGGGTAGTTTTAGGAGCAGGAAAGGAGGGAAAGAGGGAGGTGGGGTGCCTGCCTGGCACTTTGGTATGAAGGGATGGAGAGCAGATCCTAAAAATCACTAGGGTGACATGGCACAGGGGGGAACCGGATGTCATTGTCCACCTGGGGATGAATGACCTGGTGTGTGATGGGGCTTTGATTGTGTGGGGAGATTTGAAGGAGCTGGTGAGGAGTCTTAGGCAGAGAGTGCACTCAGTGGGTTTTGTTGAGGTACTGTTTGTCTACATCAGGAAGGAGTAAAGGGTTCTTCACACCAGGAGCTTCAATTCAAGGTTGAAGGAATGTTGTAGTGAGGACATGTTCACCTACATTGGGTACCTCGGCCAGCATGGATGGATAAGGGTCAATAGAGGGGCAATAGCCTGCATATATATAGGAAAGGAATCACAGTCCTCATTGAATGGCTTAAATGTTACTTTGATGAACATTTAAACTGTCTGGGGAGTGGCAGAAGAAATCTGAGAGGCATAAATTATACTCCCAAAGACTGAATCAGGGAGAAGGGAACATGCAAGGGGGGAGGAAACCTCCACGGAGTGCAAAATAAGAGAAAAAGCAGAGTGGTAGAAAGATAAGGGATGGGAACATGGCTGTAAAAAGACATGGGAAAATGAAGCGGGGCACAGTACTACCAAAATATGGATGGCCATGAGTGCAAATGCAAGAAATCTAGGAAATCAAATTCCAGACCTACAGGCCATTATTGCAGAGGCAGACCTAGACCTAGAGGCCATTATTGCAGAGGCAGACCTAGACCTAGAGGCCATCATGGCAGAGTCAGACCTGGACAGCATGGCCATTACTGAGTTGTGATGCACAGGAAACCATGACTGGGACATGGTCATACTAGGCTGTAATCAGCTCAGGAAGGATAGGGTGGAATGCAGGGAAGAGGGGTCATGCTGCTTGTAAGGGAGGGGATAAAAGTGTTAGGGTTTCATTACCCAAAGTGCAGGGGCAAAGAGCGGACTTTATATGTGTCTGTGAACATTTATTCTATTTTATTTTGTATTAAAGCATTTAAAAAGAAGGAATTATTGTAAGTGCATTTCATTTGAGTGCAGGCATCTTGGAGTGTGGTTTCTGTTTGGGCTTGCCACTTTTTTTACTTGCACCATCACCACCTCAGGTATTCACAGTCTTTGCCTATTGGAACCTTTATATGCACTAAGAAATGCCCTGTTACCTGTATCCCAAAGTACACATGTAAACACGCCATTTCCCCTGCCAGAGAATGTACCTAGAAATACACTATTTTTTTATGCCAGTGTGTACCCAGAAATGTACTGTTACCACTGCACCTGAGTGCACCTGAAGACGTACAGTTATTTCTGCCCCAGAGTGCACCATTCTCTATGTGCCAGAGTGCACCTGAATATGCACTATTCTCTCTGAGCCAGCATGCACCCAGAAATGCTACCTCTGCCTCAGAGTGCACCTGGAAATGCACTGTTACCTCTGCACCAGAGTGCACCTGGAAGTGTATTGTACTTTTCTCTCCATCCAGAGTTCACCTGGAAATACACTGTTACCTCTGCCTCAGAGTGTACCTGCAAATACCCTGGAGTGCATCTGGAAATGTACTGCTCTTTCTGTGCCAGAGCACCTGAATATGCACTGTTCTCTCTCTCTGCTAGAAAGCACCTGGGAAAGTGCAGTTACCTCTGCCCCAGAGTGTACCTAGAAATGCACTGTTACCTCTACACCAAAGTGAACCTAGAAACATAATATTCTCTCTGTGCCAAAGTGCACCTGGAAATGCACTGTTACCTCTGCCCCAGAGTGCACATGGAAGTGCACTCTACTTTTTGCTACAGAGTGCACCTGTAAATGAACTGCTACCTCTGTGCCTGGATGGTACCTGGTTAGAAAAGTGCAGCCTGAACCATGTAGTCTAAACCTCATGGTCAGGACCACATGACTAAGGAATAGAAACAGGGGTAGAATAGTGCCTGGCAACTACCTCTACTCCTGTTGTTACTCAGCCAGCTTACAGGAGGCAGGGAAGAAGGAAAAAAGTGTGGTTGCTGGCAGAACTGCCCCCATGGCAGAGTGGGTTAAGGCAGCAGCAGGGCCAGTACAGAACAGGAGGGTTCTATATGATAACGGTAATCTTAGAAAGGCAATTACTGTTAGGGTGAATGTACATTGGTCAAAATCAATTTCGCCAATGTACACTCCTGGCTCGTGGTAAAAGGGTGCCAGGGACTTTTTTTTTTTTGTTTATGTGGGGGTCTGCAGTCCCGCACCCTCCTACTAAAGGATTCTCAACTCCAGGGGGGTGCATGTCGGGTGGTGCAAAATTGGACAAAACTAATTCTAAGCTGGGCATGCAACAAAACAAATGCGTGTGCGGAACCGAACCCAGCACCTTCACAATGCTAGCCTGCCACCCATCCACAATGCATCAGGGCCAGCTTAGCAACCCACTGCCACACTATGCCTCACAAACCCTCCTTCCCCTTCTGCTTGTCGCATGGCATGCTCGCTCCCCCTGTACTTGTGTACATATAGCAATGAATGTCGCTATATCTGTATTTGCCTCCCCCATCCAGTAGCCCTGTGAACAGGTTCTGCTATTGAGCTGCCCTTTTTGAAAGCGCTCAATAGCAGTCACCATAGTCACAGGATACTGAACGGGAGATCAGGGTTCTAATCCTGGTCTTCCCCGACAGTTTTAATTTTCCACTGGGGAACTTAGATTTTTTGTCAAAGGGCTGTGGAAGCAGTAATTTCACAGCCCCATGAGTTTCACCTTTTCCCCATGATCTACTCCCCCCCGAATTATGGGGGTGTGGGTGGTGTGCAGGCAGAGCACATCACATAACACAATCTGTATATATTTAAATCAGAATGGTAGTGGTTGATGCTGTAGCGTCCGACCATTACCGTTGGCACTGCGTTTCCTGCCACCATTGATTCCTGCCACTGTATTCTACAATGATGTTAATACAGAACTGTTGTGGATGGAACTGTTATTGACAGCACTATTCAAACCTAGTGCCCCCCCAGAATCGATCTAGAAATTCACTGTTCTGTGCCAGAGTGCATGCGGACTTGCACTGTTATTTCTGTGCCAGTGTGACCTGTATATGCCCTGTCACCACTACCCCAGAGTGCAGCAGGAAATGCACTGTTCTCTCTCTGCAAAAGCTCACCTGGAAAGGCTATGTTACATCTGCCCCAGAGTGCACCTGGAAAGGCAATGTTACATCTTCCCCAGAATGCACTTGGAAATTACCTGTTCTTTCTATGCCAGAGTGCACCTGGAAATGCAATGTTCTTTCTCTGTCAGAGTTCATCTAGAAATGCACAATTTCCTCTGCACCAGAATGCATCTTCAAATGCACTGCACTTTCTGTGACAGAGTGCACCTGGAAATGCATTATTGCCTCTGCTCCATAGTGCATCTGGAAATGCAAGGTTCTGTCTGTGCCTGCGTACATTTGGAAATGCACTGTTTTCTATGCTGTAGTGTGCACTTAGAAATATTACTTCTGCCCCAGAGTGCACCTGTAAATTACCTGTTTTGTCTGTACTAGAGTGCACCTGGAAATAGTGTTACCTCTGCCCCAGAGTGCACCTGGAAAAACACAGTTCTCTCTGTGCACATGGAAATAGTGTTACCTCTACTCCAGACTGCACCTGGAAAGCATTGTTACCTCTGTCCAAGAGTGCAGTTGGAAAACCAAAGTTATCTCTGCCCCAGAGTGCATGTGGAAAAGCACTTTTCTTTCTGTGCTACTGCAGACCTGGATAGTTACCTCTGCTCCAGAGTGCACCTGGAAAAGCATTGTTACTTCTGCCCCAGAATACACCTGGAAAAGCATTGTTACCATTGCCCCAGAATGCACCTGGAAAAGCACAGTTCTTTCTGCTCCACAGTACACCAGGAAAGCACAGTTCTCTCTGTGCCATTGTGTATGTAGAAATGAACTGTTCACTCTATGCCAGAGTTCACCTGGAATTCCACTGTTCCCTCTGCTCCAGATTGCACCTGGAAATGCAATGTTCTCTCTGTGTCAGAATGCACCTGGAAATGTGCTGTTCTTTTCATGCCAGAGTGCACCTGGAAAAGCATTGTTCTCTCTGTGCTCCAGACTGCACATAGAAATGCATTGTTCTCTCTCTGCTCCAGTGTGCACCTGGAAGTGCACTGTTATCTCTGCAATAGAGTGTACCTGTAATTGTACTCTTCTCTTTGTACCAGGTGGCACCTGTAAATGCACTATTCACACTCCTCCAGTGTGCACCTGGAAATGCACTGCTCTTTCTGTGCCAGGGTATACCTGGAAATGCACTTTTTTCTCTGCGTCAGTGTACACCTGGAAATGCACTGTTACCTCTGTTCTACAATGCATCTGGAAATTTCTCCCCCCTTCCCCTCTCCCCCCCCTCTCGCTCTCTCTCTCTACCTGGAAATGCACTATACTCTCTGCTACATAATGTACCTGTAGCATCTGCTCCAGAATACACCAATAAATGCACTCTTCTATCTCTGCCAGAGTGACCTGTAAATTACCTGTTACCTCTGCCCAAAATGCACCTGGAAATGTGCTGTCCTCTCTGTGCCAGAGTGAACCTGGAAATACACTGTTAATTCTGTGCCAGAGATGTTAGAACAGTTCCTACAAGAACTATTCCCACTCACTGAGACTATAATCACAGCTCCCACTAAACCTAAGACTATGTGGCCAGCGCTGGATCAGCTTGCCCAAAGAGTTGGCGATGCAGAAGCCCACGTCAGTTTGCCTGAAGATTGGATAGAGCAGGTAGATTCTGAACTGGTTCAGCTAAGGAGAAAATAAGCCAAACTGAAAGAACAATTGGAGGACTAGGAAGGCAGGAGCCACCACAACAATTTTGTGATTCTATGTCTTCTGGAGAGACTTGAGGAGAATGATCCCATGAAGTTTGTCCAAAAGCTCTGTACCAAAATAGCTGTCCCTTCTCCAAATGGACCAACCTATATTATAGAAAGTGCACATTGAGCCCTGCACCAAATACCTGCTGAAGGGGAATATCCATATCCAGTCATATTTAAACTACTTAATCTTGTGGATAAAGTTCACATATTGACCAAGACTAGGGAAGCTAAGGAAACACTGCGGGAGGGGAAAAAAATCTTAATTTTCCAGGATCTCCCTCCCCTGGTTCAAGGAAAGCAGGCTGCCCATCATCCCCTGTTAAACAAGTTATCGGCGGCACATATCAGGTTTCATCTGCAATGTCCTGCCAAACTGATCATCTACAGGACCGAGGGACAACTACTGTTCAGCACTGCTGAGCAAGCCAAGAAGGAGTTGTCTCAACTGTACCCCAATCTATCTGCACCTGTATGACAGACTGTGCCTAACCCTGTGATAGACAGCCAGCTGGTTCGCTGCTTGCATGTGGTTATTTTATCTGATTATTGTTCTACAGTAGGTTCATTGATGTGTTTGTTCAGCACCAGACTCACTAACCATTCTTGCCATCATGAGCAGCCTCCTCAGTAGTGGGGCACATATCAAATTCTGGGGCAGATTGGGGAGTTGTCAGGCACCAAGCTTACAAATTGGAGATTCTGGTCCTTTAGTATTGGCTTGGCTTTCATTGTTCACTTGGGAACATAAGCAGAAGACTGGTAAGGACAGAGGTCTGGGGTTATATTCTGTTTTAACTGAAATATTTGAATAGTTTTGTAAGTGAAATTAGTACTATGTGTTAAAAATTATTACCTTGAGTTAGAACTGTTACTTGGGCTGTGATATTGTAACTTTGGAGGCTTGGGAACAGTTGTTTGGAAGTGATAATTAGAGTGAAATTTAAATGTGTTGTTTGCATGGTGTTGGTAAGAGCTCTCCCACCCACCCTGTTTTGTAGGCTTTCTTAAATAATGAAAAGCCACTGGGGGTTGGGATTGAAGGGCTGAGTATTTCTGTTTGGGACTGAAATTTGAAGCAACAGGAACTGGTGGGCCTGTGACATCATACGGTACCTGATGTCTGCATACACACACTGTTGGTGCGACTGAACACACTCTGGACTGTATGTGTTTGTGAGACTTGGGAACTTTATTGGTGGGGTTGAAATTGGGTTTGTAAATAACTGCAGTCAGTATAGAGAGAAACTGTATTCCAGGGGAAAGGGACTGAGAAAAGGGGGCGTGCCATTATAAACAGGGGGGATAAACAGGGTGGCCATATTCCACCATGGCAGGCATCTTCGGAAGGGTTGTAGGCTGCACAGGCTGTGGGATGGCAATAATTCTCAATTGGGCCTGGAGAGAGGGAGGCTGCCCACTCTGTAGACAGCTATTTGTATCAGGAGTGAGGTATATTGGTTAAGGAGTAAGCTGGGGGAGCTGGGGGTGTCCAAGGATAAGGTGTGTGGATATGGGCAGCAGAAGGGTGGGGCTGAGGGGAGGCTGGGGCAACGCTCTGAAATTACAGGACGTTATGTTACAGCAAGCAGGAGGGGGGATATTAGGGACAGAGGACCCTTAGATAGGGATGTTGATGCTAAGGGGAAAGCGTACGGGTGAACATTCTGAATACAAAGAGAGTGGAGGGGGAAGAGTCAGGAGGGGCTGTTGTGCGGAAGCCTAAAACAGCAGACTGTGGGAAGGGAGCTCCTAAGGTGAACAGAGCAAGAGGGGAAGAAGAGGGGCACTTTAGAGGTGCAGTCAGGGGAAACTTGGGTTACTTGATGGGAGGCTGACATAGAGTGTCAGAATAAATTTGAGCTACTAAGCAACGTAGAGGGGGAGGAAGGGGTTGGTGGAAATAAGGAAACTTATACAGAGGCCGGGGAGAGGGAGTCGGATATGTATAGGGCATCACAGACCGGCAATGGAAAGGATAGAAATAGTGCCAGAGGGAGAAGGGGAAACATAAATGTTAAGCATATGGGGGAGATGCAATATATTGCAGACATGAGGGAGGAGAGCATGATTGGAGAGAAACTGGGAGACAAGAAGGTGGGAGCGGAGCACCCCTTCAGCAGAGGGGTCAGTACCAAGGATGGGGCCCTAGGTAAAGGGGACCCACAGAGAGCCTCTGGAGGCAGGGGTACTATTACAAGGGGAGGATGGTGGTGTGGGGAAGGGAAACCATCAGGGCCAGGATAATGGTTCGGATAAGAGAGGTTAAAGGGACACCTATTAAGAGGGGTTTGAGTTAAGTGGGCAAATAATGAGGGAGGCAGAAAGGGAGAGTGACAAGGGGTCTCTAATAAGGCAGGAAGACTCCATGGAATTGAGATCATGAATAAAGGGGAGGAAGGGGCTGAGAGGGCATAGTGGAGGTAACCATAAGGATGATGGCGGTGTTAAGGTTCTGTTATTGGGAGACTCGATGATTAGGGGTATCCAATGGAGGACAGGTGGTGGATGCTATAGCCAGGTGAAGGTAGTGAGTATCTCTGGGCTGACAGTGCACAGAGCAAAGTTCATGGTGTATGAAATGGTTAGGATTGTGGAGGAACCGGATTTCCTGGTGCATTTGGGAACTAACGATCTAGAGGGAAATAGCATTTTGGAAATCCAAGCAAGGTTCCAAGAACTTGCCAGAGTCTGTCGGGATAATGGATGCAACATTTCCTTTTCAGAAATATTGCCAGTACCAAAGGCCTCAGTGGAGAAAAAAATGAAGCTCACTGAGGTTCATGACTGGCTCAGGAAGTGGGGTGAAGAGAGTGGGTTAGGGGTGTTAGGGAACTGGAATGGAGTTTGGGAGGATAAGGGACTATATGCCAAGGACTGGCTTCATCTTGCCCCATTAGGGAAGGAATTCCTTAAACAGGGGATGGCTGACTACATTCAAGAAAGGTGGGGTTTAAACTTGTGGGAGGGGAAGGGATAAGGGAGGGGCTGACCAGAAGCCCTCTCCTACAGATGAGGGAGTAGCCTTCAAGCCCAAGGGGGGGGGAAACAGACTAGGGGTGGAGGTTTCAGGAGGAGCAGAGGGAGGATGGAAGTATAAGGAATCTGGGTGGGGTTCGACAAAGAGGATCAGGGATGAGGGTTGGGGGTTGGTGTTAGTAAATGCCAGGAGCTTGGGAAACAAGTTGCCAGAGTTCCAGGCCATGCTGTTCGAGGAGGGGTGGATGTGGTGGCCGGTCAGGCGGTGGGCAACAAAACCATGACTGGGACCTAAGCGTGTGGGGTACACTATGCTTAGGAAGGATAGAAAGGAGGGCAGAGGGGGTGGAGTGGCTATGTTCATTAGAGATGACATAGAAATTGCTAGGGTAGAAGAGGCAGAGGGAAATGTGGAGGCCTTATGGGTCACCTTACGATCCCCAGCAGGAGATAAGGTCAAGCTGGGTGTAGTATATAGGCCCCCCCGGGATGAGTGATGTTCTAGAGGATGGTTTGCTGGACAACATCATTGCCCAGTGTGGACCAAAAGGGGAAGGAGTGGTGTTGATGGGGACCTAAATATGCCAGGTACAAACTGGGGAACCATGTCCTCTAAGGTGGCCAAGGAGCAGAGGCTGCTGGACGGCTTCCAGGATGTGTTCTAACACAGCATGTGATGGAGCCCACAAGGCAGGGGCATGTCCTGGATGTGGTTCTGGCAGATGGGGATCTGGTAAGGGACCTGGTTGTACAGAACCCCCTGACTGGGAGTGACCACAGTACTGTCTGGTTTCAAATAAGCATGGGGGGGGGGAAGGGGTGAGATCTAGGACGCTGGCAGTGGCTTCAGGGGGGCAGACTTTGAGGGCATGGGAAATATTCTCAAGGATCACTTGAAGAGGATTACATCAATGACAAGTGTGGAAAAGAGATGGGAGGTCATAAACCGGGGACTTCATGAGGCAGTCAGGATCTGTGCTAAGTTGAAACGTAAGGGAGCAAGGTCACATAAACCATGCTGGTGGTCCAGTGAGGTACAGGTAGCAGTCAGAGTAAAGAAGGCTGCCTACAAAAAATATAAAACAACAAGAGGGGATAGGGATAAGGAAATGTACCATCTTGCATCTAGAAGAGTCACCCGTATGGTGAGGGGAGCAAAGTCCAGTAAAGAGCAGCGGCTGGCACAGGGGATAAGGGAGGGAAAAGGGGTTCTTCGCACATTGGGAGCCGGAGAAAACTACAGACATCTCAGCAGATTGAGATCAGAAGGAGGGTGGGTGGAAGAGGCAGGGACCAGGCAGAGGTATTTAACGAGTACTTTGCCTCTGTGTTCACTAGTGAGGGATGGGATATCTACAAAGCAAGGCACGAAGGGGATAGAAGCAGCAGTGAGTGGGATCAGGGGAGCAACAGAAATGGAGCAAGAGGGATGGAGAGGTACCCCAGGGGTGTCACATCTGGATAAGGATAAAAAGGCCAGTAAGGTGGAGGGGACAGATGATGCTATCTCTGCCAAAAGGGTGTGGTTAGCCCTCAAGGCCCTAAAGAAAGACAAATCTCCTGGGCCGGATGGCATTCATCCGAGATTACTATGGGAATTGGCAGACATACTGGCTGCACCCCTGGCAGAGCTCTTCAACAGGTCACTTGAGACAGGGAGGGTACCTAAGGATTGGCAAGAGGCACATGTGGTGCCAATCCATAAAGGGGGGTTGAGGGAAGTACCAGGTAACTATAGGCCCATCAGTTTGACCTCAGTGGTGGAAAAATTAATGGAGAGTATACTAAAGGAATGATTGGGGGTGTACTTGGAGGAGGTGGGAGGTCTGGATAGTCGGCAACATGGGTTTGTGCCAGGTAGATCATGTCAAACCAATCTTGTGGAGTTCTCCGAATGGGTAACATCAGAACTGGACAGGGGAAAGCCTGTGGATGTATTATTCTTGGACTTCAGCAAGGCGTTTGACTCTGTCCCCCACAATGGTCTGGTGGAGAAACTGATGGGGTTAGGAGTAGGCCTTTTGATGGTCAGATGGACTGAAAACTGGCTAGCTGGATGCACCCAGACAGTAGTGGTCTGTGGGGAGCTCTCAAACCCTAGAGAAGTTGGTAGTGAGGTACCACAGGGCTCGGTCCTGGGTCCAATCCTGTTTAATGCATACATATCGGACATCAGGGAGGGTATAGGGTGTGAAATGAGTCTCTTCGCGGATGACTCCAAGATGGGAGCAGTAGTTGAGGGAGAAGAGGGGAGGCTGGCCCTGCATGGGGACCTGGACACCCTGGAAAGCTGGGCTCACACATGGAAATTAAATTTCAATATCACTAAGTGCATGGTGTTGCATCTTGGTCGGGGAAACCCTAAACACAGGTACACCCTGAGAGGAGAGGCGCTGGAGGCCTCAATAGGGGAAAAAGACCTAGGGGTCATGGTGGATGCATGTGTGAATAACTCTGAGCAGTGCAGGAGAGTGGCTAGTGAGGCAAACAGGATGTTGGGATGCATCGTAAGGGGGATCACCTCTAGGAGCAAGGAAGTGATTCTGCCGCTGTACAATGGACTGGTTAGACCACACCTTGAGTACTGTGTACAGTACTGGAGACCACACTTGAAGAGGGACATACAGCTCCTGGAGAGGGTACAGAGGAGGGCAACTAAGATGACACGAGGGCTAGGGGATTTGACGTATGAGGACAGACTTGAGGTGCTCTGCCTGTTTTCATTGGAGGAGAGGAGAGACAGGGGGACATGATTGAGGTCTTCAAGTACCTCAAGGGAATAAATAGGGTAAACATGGAGGGGATCTTTAGACTAAAGCAGGGAGGTATCACCAGAGGGCATGGTTTGAAGTTGGTAGGTGGAAGAGTGAGGGGGAAAGTGGAGGAGGTTTTTCAGTGAGAGGGTGGTGGACCCTTGGAATGCACTGCCTGGCGAGCTGGTTCAGAGATCCACAGTGGAGGGCTTCAGGTCAGGGTGGGACAGACACAGAAAGTGGATATATCAGATGATGGCCTGTCCCAGGGGGGTGGGTATGGATGATAAGGGTTTCTGGAGCACAAGGGATGGGAGGGCCTCGGCACCCAACTAAGGATCTAAGGTTCGAGCAGACTCAATAGACCGTAAGGCCTAATCTGCTGGCAAATAGTATGTTAGTATGTTAGTATTACAGTACCAAGCTGTCTAAATATGTAACTAGAAATCGGGGGATTTTCCTGCAGTGTTCACCTTTAGGATTGTGAGCACCGTAACACCACTCTTCTTGATGACTGCTCTGCAAATGGCACATGCAGCACAACCTTGCATAGCCTGATGGAAAGAGTTACATCCGGAGATGCCATGGTTGACTTTGATGTTCTCATGTCATCAACTTTGCTGAACTCTGAGCTTAGAAGACCCTGCCTCTAACTTCTCAGGAAGGCCCTCAACTTTCAGAGACTGATGATAGATTATTGCCACCATAACACTGGTAGTAGAATCTGTGCTACATGTTAAAAATCAGGGGCTATATATCTGTAGTCTTATCACTCCTCTTAATTGGTTTAACAGCCCATAACCGTTGACCCAAGGGTCTATTGAAACTATCCACTGAACAGTTCTTGGTGCTCAGACCAATACATACAACCACTCACTCTCATGGTGACTATCTGTTTAATGATTATGCAGTTCTTACCATCCTTTCTCTACATTGTGCCATGTTTGAGACTGTTTCTAGATTTCCTGAATCACCTTGCTAACTGATTAATGTTGTGCCAAGAACTTCACCTTTTGAGCAACTGGGTGTGGGAAGATGAGTTTAATTATGACAGGCTTATGAACTCTTGTTTCCATATTTTATTTGTTGCAATTGCTACTGTAATGCCTGTTCACACTAAGAAAGCTTCTATTCCCTGTCACATAATACTACACATTGATGCATAGTGGTGATATTTCTCAAAAGAGCTCTGACCCGGTAGCCATCTCAATATAGCCTTTCTCTAGGTATCCACTACTGTCTTAATGTGCCCCTTTATAGTGGTCCATCCCTACTGGATATGATGAGGATAGGGGAGGACAAGTGTCTTTTGGGTCACCTTCTCGCAGAGCCTCCATCTGCCTCTATATTTTTGCTACACAGAGCAGCTAACCCCCTCATCCTCCTGATGGTGTCTTCGCTGCAGCAGGGGGGAGCTAAACCTACCAACTGGCCTAGGAGCACTGTGAATCCATTGGATTCAGAGATGTGATCTCTGGAACTGGGTCAGAGATGAGAAGATGTCTATTGCTGTTCATTACTGTTGTTTCTGTTTGTTCTTTGGTTGTTTTTTGTTACATATATGGGGCTTTGGGGGAATCTCTGGGAGCACAGTGTAGGGGATTTTCTCTATTGATTGGGAAATCATATCTTTCACTTGGACCCCGCTGTATAAATGGGTAGTACTTATGACCTAATTACTTGGAATGTTGAAGACATGCAGGACAAGTGCAAAAGATATACGATTCTTAGACATCTAAAGAAGATTAATGAATGAATCGCCTACTTATATGAAACTCATTTGAAATAGGATCTAGTCCACTACTTTTGTAGGGAGTGGGTGGGCCAATTATATGGAGCAAGCAATAGCAACAAGATGGGAGGAGTGGCAGTTTTATTCACATGTATCATTGGGACCCAGACAGTGGATACTATATCTTTTTCTACATGGTAAGGTGGGCCAGCACAAAGTTCTGTTGGGCATCTTCTATGGCCCCGATGTGGACACACCTAACTTTTTTATGAGCCTTGCAGTGCTTCTCGCTCCCTTCACCCACATCCCTGTTTTGCTAAGGGGTGATTAGAATCTGACAAAGCCACCAGATTTAGACAAGTCTGGTAAAAACAGAAAGGGTCTCACCCCAAGACAGAGGTGCCCCTGGGAATTCATGGATGGTATGGACCAGACAGACCCATGGTACCTCCTTCACCCTATGGATAAATAATATACATTTCACTCCATACCACATCATTCATTCTCCTGAATAGATTCTTTTTTGATTAACCAGGAAAGTATACCCAGTTTAATCTCCTGTGAAATTCACCCTCTAGTAATCTCTGATCATGCCTCTGTTCACATAAAAAATCTTATAAGTGAGGGTGAGGCAAGAGACAAAGTTTGAAGACTCAGCACACAGATGCTCAATGATGTGGACATCCTGCAAAAATTAAAAGACTATCAGAGACTTTTTTAAGCACAACAAGTTCAATAGACCCTTTGGATGTCTTACGGGGTGCAGCACAATTTACCATAAGAGTGGAATGCTTTTGGCTAGTCACTAAGCCTCATAAAATGTGGAAAGTTAAGATGGAACAACTACTGCACAGAATTTGCAAGACCAAAGAAAACTTTTAAGACAGACACTGCTAAGCACATCTGGCTTATACTGAATTTGCCTCTGAGCTCAAAATGCTTCCCTATTATGGGATACGGCACAGCTTGCAAAATTAAGAGCAAAGATCTGATATCTGGAATCATGGAGAGGGCTGGGAAAATATTAACACTTCACTTGCAGCATCAGGAAGCCACTAGAGTAATAAAAGGCCTGAAGGTAGGGACCCACCCTCATCAGGTTACTAAACCTAGAGAGACAGTCAACATTTTTAAAACTTTTTATGGCTCTTTATAAAGGAAAGTTCTGCATAATCCTTTCATCTTGGAGAATATCTTGTACTATCTCCAACAGGTGAATCTTCCCACCCTAACAGAACAGCAATGTGACCAGGTGATATGCCTCATTACTCAAAGAAAGGTCACACTGGCCATTCAACAGCTGCCCCTTGACAAAGCCCTGGGGCTGAACAGTTTCTCTAATAACTTCTATAAGTCCTGCACCTCAGAACATGCCCCCTTTCTGACAAAGCTTTTTAATTACCCTTTCTCCAAAGGTCTTTCTGATCATTCCCTAGCAGAAGCCTGGATCATGTTAATCCTTAAATCTGGTAAGGATGAAACACTTGTGGAGAGTTATCAGCCCTTTTCAATTAATAAATACAGACCTAAAAATTCTTGCCAAGATTTTAGCCAACCAACTTCTACAAGTATGGGATGGGCTCATACTGTAGAAGTAGACCAGATAGGTTTTATGAGAGGGGAAGTGTCCAGTGATCATTTATGCAAACTTCACTATCTGGTTTCTGCAGCCAGAGCAAGCAGGGTCCCCACTGCCCTGGTCTCCCTGCACACAGAAAAAGCTTTTGACTGTGTTTTCTGGCCCTACCTATTAGTGGTTCTCAAGCAATTTGGGATTGCAGAAGAATTCATTGTCTATATCTGAATCCTCTATCAACATCCCATAGCTCATATCTGGTGTAATGGTGTTTTGTTCGGTAGCATTTTGCTAGAGTGGGGACTGAGACAGAACTGCCTCTTGTCTCCCCTACTTTTCAATATGTATCTGGAGCCCTTGATTAACAATCTAAAGCCAAATTTGCAGATTCAGGGCATAATGGTAGGGAGCAAGGAGTACAAACTCTCAGCATATGCTGATAATTTGTTACTACATGTGGACAATCCTAAAACTTCTATCCCGGTGACTCTTACCAGAATCCAAAGATTCACTGAAATCTTCATGTATAAATTACATTTGGGGAAGATGAAAGTTTTGGCACTTCACACCTACCTGAGTAAAAAAAGATCACTGTTTGGCCTGATGACCTTAACTGCTTACCTGCCTTGACATCAAAATCTCTAGGCATACTTCAGACTTGGTTAAAAATAATTTAGACCCTCTTCTGTGTACCATCAAACTAGACCTCCAGTATTGGTTAACCCTCCCCATGACCTTATGGGGTCATGTTAGCATAACTAAGATGAATGTGCTCCCTTGATTACTCTACCTCTTAGGTATGTTAAATGTTTTCTTTCCCATATGATGGTTCACCAAGCTGCGGCACTTAATCAGTTACTTTATATGGCAGGGTAAGATGTTGCGAAGGCCCTATTTTAAATTAACTTCCCCCAAACAAGAGGGCGGTTTGTGACTCCCCAATTTCTTTCTTTACTACAGTACTCAACATGGAAGCAAATATCTGTGCCAAGCACAATTGGCTGAAGGTGAAGCTGATGTCCTGTATGTTCTTTCATGGCTTCATATTGAATGAATCTTATGCTGGTGGTGAGGCTACAGCCTAAAAGCCTCCTCTATATCAAGCCCTCTTGGATACCATCTGCTCTCAAGCAGACCCCTACTTTCTGGTCCCTCAAAGCCCACTCACAGACTGTCTTCTTTTAGAGTTACACCTTACCTCTGACACCGCTCAACCAATCTACAAAAACCCTAATCTACAAATTAATCAGTGTCCTATCCCACCTCATCTATGGCCAGAGGTTCAACCCCACTTTGTGGGATACTTGCTCTTAAAAAATAGATTTCATCTATTTTCTAACACTAAAAGAGTAATATATTGTGTTTGGTTCTTCAGTTTTTAAATTCCTGCAACTAACACATGTAGTTTCTGCGCATATGAGTCCCGCACCATAGTCTGGGAAAGATGGTGATACTCTGGCAATGCTAAGTGTAATTGTGGGACAACCCTACTCTATCTCAGGCCTAAATCAAGCATTTCAATCTCTGGACCCTAAGGGGCCACAAGGGACCTGTTATTACTGGCAAGAGGCTTTTGGTGTACAATGGAGTCCCAAGGAATGGTAATCTGTATGGAAAGCACTATACAAATATGTTGAACAGGATAGATATAGACTAATACAGTACACAGTTCTATGCAATTTATATTTCACACCACATAGACTCTTTAAAATGGTCAAATTAGCATCCCCACTTTGCTCTAGATGTGGCCTTAAGGAGGGTACACTCAAACATGTTGTTTGGAATTGGATCAAAGTGTAACCATTTTGTTCTACCATTAAGAAACATTTCAATTCCCTACTGGGACTGGAGGATTTATGTACCCCAGAAATGTGTTAAGCAGGATTCTATAATCATCAGATCATTGGGCCCTGGAAGGCCACATAGCCTTAATAGCTATTACTGCCAAACTGATAATATTATGACACTCGCTGGATCATATTATCCGAACTTATTGAGAATGGTATCAAGAGATCTTAAAGGCATTAAATGTGAAAAAACAGATTGCCACTGTGCACAACAGATATAACTCCTTCAAAAACAAATGGGAATCTCTGTATGTGCTGCTCTCCATGGAGACAGCAGAGACTTAGTCCTTTATGGAATTCTTAGCCTGTACTGTGACACGAGTACTTTTGCAACCTGTATTTGTCCTGTTTGTTTGGTTCCCCATGACTGGTCACTGCAACTACTACTGTGCTCTGGGACCAGGAAGAGGGGATGTTTATGGGACAGTTGTGTTATTTTATGATTGTGTTGTAAGGTTATTTATTTTGTTGTTATGTCTATATCTCAATATGAAAAATCTGTATAAATGTTTTTAATAAAGTATATTCAATAAAGAAAAAATACAGTTTACACTATTTTTATTTATTTATCTTCATGCTTCAGGTGGGGATATTCCCTAAGTGCCTTCATGTCTGACACTGGCATCCCTGGACAGCCTCCCAGAACCTGGGCTCACAGCTTGCCCCCCACAATGGGGCCTCTGAGGGGAGGCCAAAATCAGCCAAGTGTGGTCCCAGGGCTGGCTGCAGTGTCATTTGGCACAGGGTCAGAGGACTTCACTCTGTGCTGCTGCACAGGGTTCTTCCTCTTACATTATCTCCCATAGGTGCAGACATGCAATGATGTTAGCTTAGGTTGGGTGTGCTCCAGCACCTGACCTGCAGATATCTACCATCATCTCCCTACTCTAGAGTAGCCCTGGATGTTGCACACACAGCCTCCACTGGGTGTCACTGATAGCCGGGGAAACCACAACCCCCCCCAGAGGAGGAAAGCTGTCCATTGGGAGCTCATCCTACGTCCCCTTGGCCAACTCTCTAATGTTCTACACTCACTCCTGAACACAGGACATCTGAGCCACAACAGGTCATACTTCCACTGTGACAGTGGGCCAGTCAATTAGCATCTTTAAAATTAAATTTAAAAAACAATTAATGCTACTACCCTTGGCTGAGTTGATGTAGAAGCTTTATATCTGGTATTTGTCCTTTTCAATGTTAGTAGGTGGAATGTGCAGTTAATGTAATATTGTTAACATATTTGGTTGTGTTTACTTCGGTATATTGCTGTTTATTGATATATTTATTTGTCATACTAGTTTTTTTTACATTTCACACAGGTGCTTCAGGCATTGGCGGGGTGCCTTATATAAATAAAAACTACTACTACTGAGATGCCTTTCATTGTATAATACATTTCTTGGAATTAAGGATAAAATAATATTATCTTGTTTAGAAGATTGATCAATTGGAATTTCCTGTGAATACACAACACAAAGCATTTTATAGAAGTATAACTTACTTTATCAATTTCTTCTAAATAGCAGTCTATGATGTCTCTGGGTTCTCCTGGTGTTAGAGTCCTTCTGTGTTCCTCTATGATGTTCTTTAAAAAACCACGGACCTCATCTGCGATTTTGAAAATTTTTTGAAAGGGAAGCGGAAGGCCTCTGATGAAAGGTAATGCATTGTAGAGCTAAATTAAATAAAAAAAATTTAGAACCTTTGATGTTTTGAGAAACAACATATCTGTCAAACTAGCAAAGCAGAGAACACAGGAACATAGCTTGTATCAGCAGAAAAGTTTCTAGTGTTCAAATGAATCTGCCCATTTCCCTGCCTAGCTCCATGCTCAGCCTAATACTGGGATGAATTAAAGGTCCAATAGACTAAGTGGCAGATGGTCACTTGCTTCCTCCAGTATCCCTTTCCCTGTTCTCCCTGTGGGTCAAACCATTCCCACTATCTGTCATACCCAAGTTTAAACCTCACCACAGTCTTTGCTATAACCACCTCTCTGGAAAATCTGTTCTCAATACTTATCACCCATTCCATGAAAAATAATTTCCTTACACCTTTCCTGAATCACCACCCCCACTAATCTCCATCCATGTCCTCTAGTAACTGTGCCCAAGTCATGACTCTTGAACAAGTTCTTATTATCCTCCATGTGGATTTCTTACAAGAACTTGCATGTCTCATATGCATCCTCCCTTACCCTCTGGGATATTCCTTCTGTTCATTTAGATAGAAATCATAGTCATAGCGTAGTGATGCTGACAGAGCCACTCAGAAAACACAAGCCATTACAGTTATCAGAGATAGCTACTGTAGTGGAGGTGAGTGAAGGGTAAAAATGGTTGCTGTCCTGAGGTTGGGTAAGTGGGAAGGGGAGTACCACATCATGAGGAGGTGAACCACTTGATTACTATTTAAAACTAGCAATTTTTGCATTAACTACTGAGCCTCCTAACTGCACATACTGACTAGTACACATACACATGGGTGTCGGGTGCTAAGAGCAACATGAAAAATGGCAAATACATGTGGGCAAAACAGAAAAGGTGATTATAACATGGGTGACAGGAGTCATATGGCAGAGTGTGACAAAGAGAGTAGTAAGTAATCGTTGTTTATATAGCGCTCTTCAACAAATATCAGAGCTCTTCACAATAAAACAAGAGGGCCGGGTGAGACTTTCAAGCCTGCTGTCTTCATGCCACTTCTCTGGTGTACTGTGTGGTTCAGAAGATGGTTATATATCATTTAGGGGTTGCAAAGGGGCAATGCCCCTCCCGCATATGGCATGTTTGCCAAGAATGGTTGTGTGTTGTTACTACTTTGTGACATTAACTTAAGTGAGCTCAAGGTGTGTTGCAGCATTTGTTTCAGTGGGGAAACCCATGTGGCACTGTTAGGTTTCTCATCTGACAGGTGCAGGTACATACTGTAGATTCCTATGGGTTTCTGCTTACCTTGGTGTAGATTTTTCCCCTTGTGCTTCTATTTTTCCCCCTCAAACTTTCACTGTTTTGACTGTTAGCCATATTTTACTATCACTGCAATGACTGTCACTGTTATGTGGTCTCTCCTAATACCTGTCACATATTTAGCTTTGCTCTTTCGACACAGTACCAATGTAGACTAGCAATTTTTGCAATAACCATTGAGCCACCTAACTGCACCTTCAAATTGTTGTGATACACACACACTGACTAATACATATATGCATATATATTGCTGTATAACATAGTAGTGCACTGCCTACACACACAGAGCAGTGACAAACACACACACACACACACACACACTAACACACATACACTGCCTTATATGGCATTTATTTACTTATGCATCTAACTCTAACTTTTACTCTATTTAGAATAAGCTCTGTGTTTTGCACTAACTCATTGTATTAATCTATGGCATGACTGGGTTACTAAGGTAGTAGACCATGGAGGTGTGGTGGATGTGGCCCATGTGCACTTCAGAAAGGCCTTTGACACCAAGGCTGATTAACAAACTGCACAGCCTAGGGGTGGATCCTAAAATAGGTCTGTGGATGCAGAACTGGTGGAATGCCGGGAGTCAGAGGGTTGGGGTAAACATGGAGTACTCTGGAGAGGGAGAGGTCATGAGCTGGGTGACACAGGGGTTGGTGCTGGGGCTGGTCCTCTTCAATGTCTTTATCGGGGACACTTCAGAGAGACTTAAGGGGACAGCTTGCCTCTTCGCAGATAATACAGAGGTATTCAATAGGGTGGACACTCCAGATGGTGTTGAAAGAATGAGGGAAGACCTTAAAAAAACTGGAGAAATGGTCAGAGAAATCGCAGCTGGGATTCAATGCAAAGTAGTGCAGGATCATGCACATAGGGCACAAGAACCCAGGGGCAAAGCATGAACTAGGTGGGGAGGTACTGACAGTCTCAAAACAGGTAAGGAACCTGGCAGTTAATATCTCTGAGGAACTAAGGGAAATTGGCATTGTAATAAGGTGGCTAGAAAGGTTATGTTGGGTGGCAGGAATCTAGACCTGTTGGCAAAACATGACACAGAATACAAGGTGTTACAG
This sequence comes from Neoceratodus forsteri, assembly GCA_016271365.2. NCBI lineage: Eukaryota > Metazoa > Chordata > Ceratodontiformes > Ceratodontidae > Neoceratodus > Neoceratodus forsteri. The sequence goes on along the minus strand of CM028130.1, from coordinate 38,218,753 downwards.
AATAAAGTTTATTTCCAAAACATGTGGAAACTGGCATACCTGCTGGGAGTTTGGGGATTGCCGAACACCATGATGTTGCCATGCAGACTCAAAGAACAATAGGTTTACATGAGTTACTATATATAGTAAGTGATAAGAAAGTGTGTTACTAGGTAATGGACCCTCACAAAAGGCAGAAGAACAAAATACAGCAATTCCATTAGTGGAGGCTGGTGGGCAGCTCACATCTAAGACAGTTAGGTTTTGCACGTATACAGTGATAAGCGCTATGTTGACTAAGGCTGCCTTTGGGTTATGATACAATGATTTATAAAATATGCTGATCATAGCATCATGGCAAATAGCTGTAGATGGCACACAATCACCACAAAATAATCATGCTAAATGCAGTTCTTAATCACATCATAGCAAGTATAAGTAAATACAAGTGTACCTTATATTGCAGTAGCATGTGCGTGAGCCTACATGGGGATCCATAGGGCATGCAGGCCTACATATCCCCCCCCTTGTTTGATGAGAAAGAGGCAACGCTAAAGGGATAGCAGTGTTGGGCTAAAGCTTAGTTGTGTGGGTAGCATATAGAAAGTGTAACTGTGCATGGTGTTGTTGGAGAGTGTGTTGTTAGCAGCATAAATTAATAATAAGGAAAACAATCAAGAAAACTTGAATAACAACAAAACCTTTAAAGGTAAGTTCTAACCAGGTGTTGGATAATACAGTACTTAAATCACCATCATGAAAAAAGTCATTTAAAGAATTGCCAGCTTTAGTCATATCAATCTAATAAGGATTTAAGATTCAGGGTGAGTGGGTCAATATGCACATTAAACAATGGTTGCTACTGTTTGATAGCATTCGGATAGTCAGAGTCACTATCAATGTAATCACATTCTGGGGTGGCAACAGGGGTGATAAGTGTATGGCCAATGATAGTGCACTCATGTGGTACAAAAAAGAAGTTGGGCATGTCAACACCACATGTGAGGTCAATTGGAGAAGGTGTTGTAGTTGGTCACAATGCAGTATTGTCCATCGCTGCTGTAGGTAACCCGAACTTGAGGAAGGTGCCACTTTGTGAGCTGGACAGGGCAAGTGATGGAAGCATTCATCTTCTGGCTGGTAAGGCATTGCATGGGTTCTTGGGAGGCATATGTAACATTTGGCTGATTGAACTGAGATGTGGCATTAACAGTGTCATTTGAAAAGGGGTCAGCATAAAACGTATATGACCAGTCCATACAGTTCACAGAGTAACCACAGACAGGCATAGTTACATCAAAGATGTCACATCTACAGAAATAGCGGTAACCCCATTTGGCACAACAATCAGTATGCAGGGTTATCCAGGTGTCCAGTGGAGGATGAATAACCAGCAAAGGAGGCAAGTTGATCCATTCTTGATAGATGCTGCCCTCTAGGTGACCCATGGAGCTGACTTTTGCCAGCTTGTTGAAGACTGAAGAATCCTTGTTAAAAATTGGTAGAGACACAGTAAAGGTAACGTACATAGTGTCCCAAAGATTACATTTACCAGTTACATAGCAAGGTCCTCGATTTGGGTGTGGTATGACATAACCCAAGTTCCAAGCTGTGGTCAAGGAAAAAGACACAGTCCTGACCATCCGCTTGGAAGTGCATGTCAGGGTTTTACAATAGGGGCAGTGCCACTTAGCCATACATCTATCATGGATTAAATCTGGAATCGTACCTGAGTCTAAATCCTGGAAAGAGATTGGTGATAGTGGATATAGCAAAACTGCCACAAGTGGAACAAAGGATTTCCCTGTCTATGTGGTGCTCTTTAGTTTCTTTATTGTTGTAAAAGATCAATTCATTGATTTTGTTTTAGGTCTCTTTAAATAAACATGCAATATTGTGCATGTTATACACCATGAATCTGTCCTCCTGGGATAAATCGGTAATACCATGTAGCACGGGCTGTGCCACATCCTGACCTAATTTACTGTTGGAAATTTTAGCACGTTGTTGAATTTTTGCCTCTGCTCCAAATTGACATTCCTGATCCAAACATACCTGCAGCAGTGCCTGCTATGCCTATTACATCAGAAAAACCTAAACTTCACTTGGGACATTTGGGCTTGAACACCCCTTGGTGTCCAGTAGTGTGTTGCCCAGCTACAGGGTCATGTGCACATGCCTGATATGCTACCATGAGATCCAATAACATAGCAGCATGGAATTTAGAAACATTTGTATAATCACAATGACTAAATTCAGCCATATTAGAAACATAGAAACATAGACTTTGACGGCAGATAAGGACTGCTAGGCCCATCTAGTCTGCCCATTTCCCTACCTACAGGATAGGCCGCAGATCCTAGTTAACCAACAGCTTATATCTTCCTATCCCCCACAAGAATTGCCTTATGTCTGTCCCATGCATTCTTGAATTCTCCCACAGTTTTAGACCCCACAACCTCCTCAGGAAGGCTGTTCCATGCATCCACTACCCTCTCTGTGAAATAATACTTCCTCACATTGCCCCGAACTGCCTTCTATCTTTAAATTGTGTCCCTTGTTCTTGCAAGTCTCTTTTTTCTGAAAAATGCTACCTCTTTGACTTTGTTGATTCCACTGAGGTACTTAAAGTTTCTATCATGTCCCCCCTCCCTTCTTTCCTCAAGGGTATACATATTAAGCTCATTTAGTCTCTCCTCATATGGCTTCTCTTGCAGACCCTGCACCATTTTAGTTGCCCTCCTCTGGACTGCCTCTATCCTGTCTATGTCCTTGCGGAGATGGGGTCTCCAGAACTAGACACAGTACTCCAGATGGGGTCTCACCAACTGTCTGTACAGAGGGATAACAACTTCCTGTTTTCTGCTGCTGATGCCTCTCCCTATACATCCTAGTATAATCCCAGCCCTCCCTACTGCCTTCTCACATTGCTTGCTAACCTTAAGGTCATCTGATATGATTACCCCAGGTCCCTTTCCTTTTTTGTTGTTGTTACTACCTCCCCACCAATTGTGTATTGTTCCCCTGGGTTCTTATTTCCCAGGTGCATTATTTTGCACTTCTTTGCATTGAATCCTAGCTGCCATACTTCCAGTGTGTCAAATTTAAACCAACAGGCATGTGCATAAATTGAACATTGTTAATCAAAGTCCCAGGAATAGAAGTGGGTGCCAGTCCATTTGATGGTCCTGGCTCCATGAGTGGACATTGTAAGGACTCATTGGATGAGGCTGGTATGACTGTAAGGAAAAGGGTAGCTGTTGCAATAGATTGTGTTAAACAGTTTTGGCACATGGTGATGTTAGGAAATTGTCCACAAAAGTCTGGTCCCAACATTGTTGTGACATTGTATGGCCCTGTATGATGTTGGGTAACTTGGCATAAGCACAAAGTTCTATTTGGACAAATGTGTGTATTGGGCCAACCTTAGAAACTTCCTTTAGCAAGGTGGGCCACTGAAAGGCCCTGTTGAGTAGAGTTACCAGTTCTCCATTCAATTTGAATAGCAGATTTGTCTGTGGATACCACCCTGACATTCAGATAGGCATCTTTTCCTTTAGGTACAGTCACACTGGCAGATGGTAAATGAATAGTCACACCCACATCTGAAGACTGGGACACAGAGCTCTCTGTAGGTGGCAGGTTAATGAAATGAATGAGCTCCTCGAAGTTTGATGGGCCTGCATCCAGGGTGCTTACAGCGATGTTCAGTAAAAGGCAGGTTCTGATTGGGACCATCCTGCAAGACAAAACACAGAAAGTTAAACATATAGATCTCCCTCCCCCATCCGGGGGAAGAAGTATTAATTACCTTGGCAAAGTTTCAGTTGATTGGCATGGTACCATTTGTCTAAGGCTTTCTTGTGTTCCATCAACTGTACTTGGTAGATGGCAGGGCTCGATTTAGTGATGATGTCAAATGGACTGGTCCACTTACTTGTCAAAGGGTGGGCTGGTGTGGCAAATTTCAAAACCATGACCTAATTGCAGACCTACCAGTCGACTTCCTTGACATTCATGTCAAAATACATTTTGAACTGCTCCAGAGCCATTCCCAGGCTGTGAGCAGAAAAGAGGTTAGTTTGGACTAGACTGTGTTTCAGCTGTGTGACATAAGTGTCCACTGACATGCTGGCCATCATGGGAGTGTTGAGATCTATCCAAGAGTGTTCCAGCAATCTCATTTGCTGGCCAGTCATCACCTCAAAGGGTGTGCACTTGGTTGCCGCAGCAGGGATTGCCCTGATTGCCATTAGGAGTAAGGGAAACAGGATGTCCCAATGTTTGGTGCTTTCATTTGTGAACTTACACAACATCAATTTGATCTGTTTATTAGCTCTCTCTGCCTATCTGGAAGACTGAGGGTAGTAAGTTATGTGGAATCTCTTGATGACCCTTAACAAATCCAAGTATTCCTGCATTAATGCCACTATAATGCTTGTTCCATTGTTGGAGTCTACCTTGAGAGACAGACCCCACCTGGTAATGTAAATACTTCTACCAGAATCTTGACAGTGACTTTTGCTGTATTCATTTTGGATGGGAAGACATCCACCCATTTCAAGAAGTGATCAGTGATCACAAGGGAATACCTGTTATTGCTACAAGTCAAAGGCAATGGTCCAATCAAATCAATTTGTATTGTATTCCATGGTCCAAACGGTCACTGTGAAAGACTTGCATTTTTCTTGCCTGAAGTGGGGTTATTCTTAACACTGGTTATATAGTCCACAGAGTGCTGGATGTCAGTTGACTGACCAGGCCACTATCCTACATTCCTCAATCTCTGTAGGATGTATCTACACTTTGGTGTCCACCTGTAGGTGTGTCATGAACCTGATAAATTAACTCCATCCAGAGCTCCTTATGAATTACCCATAGTTTTTCTTCTCCAGCTTGGTACAAGACCAACTGCTGGTCTGGGGAGAGCCATAGACTCTCAGAATGTTTTCTGAAGGGATTCGTCTGTGACATTTCCTTCTCTGTTTCCTTACAGAGGTTTTCAAAAACACATGTTTCAGGTCAGGTTCTGCCACTTGTACTGAAATCAGATCTAGTGGGACCACTTTGCCCTCTTGTTGGCTACTACTAGGTGGGCCTCAGTGGGCTGGCAGGGTGGCATAGTCGATACCTCCCCACTCAAGCACCATCCTTAGTTAAGGTGTCTGCTCGATCACTGTATTCATGATTCAGTTCAATCTTTGAGTGGGTCTTGACCTTATGCATGTAAAGCCTGAAAGCAAAGTGTTCCACTAGGCTGACAATGTACTGGAACAGATCCCTGTATGTGACCAGGGTAAACTCTGAAGAAACATAGTCATGGGTTTTTCAGAAGAGAAGGAACTCCATCAAAGACTTACACACCCATGAGGAATCTGAAAAGATTATGGTGTTTTCTTTCTCTGTATCAGAGAGTATTTCAAAAGCACAGGTGACTGCTGCCAATTCTGCATACTGTGAGGATTTAATGGCACATTGTTTGGACACCTCTTGGGTGTCTCCTGTTGTACAAAGGACCAGAATTCCAAAGCCTACCACCTGCTCCCCCCCCCAATAGGAGGAAGAGTCATCTGTGAAAATGCACTCAAGTGCAGGATCTGCTAGGGTGTGTTTAGTGGCCAGTAAGAAGGGACTGGGTTCTGGCAGTGTGGGTGGCTCAAGGCCACACTCACTGGGGTCTCCTTGATAAAGGAGCCCATGTGGCAAAATTAAAGGCATGTTTTCTGAGAGGACAGTGATGTCTGTCTTGTAGGAGGAGGGACAAATGAGTGAGTTTCATGTTGGAGACGTTGCCATCTTTGATTTGGTCTGTGAGCAGGAAATGTGGTGGGGTTCTGGTTGGTGTGCAGTGTAATGAGAGAAAATCCTACAGTGTAGGTAAAGTGTTTGAATGCCCAGAAAGTGGTAAGAAGATTTCTGTCACACAGTGAGTACTTTTGTTCCACTGGGGACAGCTCTTGGGAGGTGTAATCTATGGACTTGAGAATATCTGTCATTTTTTATTCCTGTACTGCTGACATGGCGGTATCAAAGGTGACTGTTTCCAGATGGAACAGCAGTTGTGGGTTAGGTTACCATGTGACATCATTCTTCATTAGCTCATACAGAGGCACAGCCTTTTGTGCAAAATAACAAATGAAGACCTTTGACTAGTTGATCATCCCCAGAAAGTGCCTCAGTGTCCAGACACTGGTAGGTAGGGGAGTTCGTGAATGCCCTGGACCTTCTCCAATGCAGGGCTCCTGCTCTCAGTGATAATGCAAGGCCTAAGATGTAGACCTCAGAGAGGAAAAGTTGTACCTTTGCAGGGTTACACTTGATGCCCACTCTCTGTAGGAGTGTCAAAAGTTCCTCTGGAAGCTGTAAGTGCTTCTTGAGGTCTGCTGTTGCTAAGAGAAGGTCATCCACATACTGAAAGAGGCATTCAGGTGAGAAGAAGCCTCACAGAGCATCTTATGTGGATGTAGAAAAGGGAGGGGCTGTTGGAACCCTTGTGGAAGACAGTTCTATGTGTACTGACATCCTTCGGATGTGAAGGCAAACTTGTATTGTCTTGGGGGCCAATGGTAATGGTCAAAATTCATTGGAAATGTCCAAGGTGCTGAACCACTTGTAGTGTGATTTAAGGAGTTTCAGTACATCTAGGACAGATGCCACAGTGGGGGGTGCAACTTGGGGTAACTTGATTGAGCCTTCTGTAGTCTATCATCAGTCTACAATTGTTATTGGACTTCTTAGCCATATGGGTGAGTTGACTGTGGATACAGAGTTGGATGACCACTTGTTTCGGAAGGGAGTCTATCATGGCCCTCTAAGAGGGGATCACCTTGGTTGGAAAAGGGCACTGTTTCTGGCATAGTGGGTCTTTACCCATGACCCATGTAAGCATGTTCTACTATAGTCATGTTTGTTCTTAGAAAAGGCCTCTTGGTGCCTTTCCAAAATAGGTCTCAATTGGGGGAAGACAGCATGTTGCTGGAACATGGGGATGACACCATATTCCACGTCATTGGCCTTCACTGCTGCCACAATGTGAAAATCAGAAATGAGAAGCAAATGCATTAGGCCAGGTGTCTGCAGAAGCAGCCTGTTGGCTAGATCCACCATGCACCCATACCAAGAAAGTCTACACCAAGAATACTTTGGTGATGATGTCGAACTGGAAGGTCAAAATAATGTTTCACTTCTAGGTTGCCAATGATAAAATGTATCAGTTTCAACTGGTAAGTGGTGATAACAGCCCCCTCGAAGGTCTGAGCAGAAGTAGCCTTCCCCGTGGACCAATAAGAGCTGTGTAAATCATCCTGGTGCAACACACAAATGGTGGCACCCGTGTCCAGAAGTAGCTCAAGTTGGCAGCCCCAAACAGTGCTTCTACACATGGGCGTCCAAAGTCATCGGCAACTAAAGAAGTGAGAATTTGAACTGGGGCCTGAAACCATCAGTCCAATCCATTCTGCTCTTGCGAGGTATAAATGGTGGGGTCCACCTCTCGTAGCATCTGCACTGCTGCAGTGTACGGAGATCCTGATTTCCTGCCCCCTTGGATTCCTCCTCCAGAGGAGAATTGGAAGGAATGGCTTCCATGACTTTTCCGAGAGTTTGGGCAATAAGGAATTGAACCTTGGTCTGAAAATCCTAGAGTCGTGCATTTTTCTTCTGCACCTCTTTATATGTAGGACTGGAATGTTGTTTTTGTCATTTCTCACCCTTTGCATTTCAGTGGTTCAACTTCTGTCAATATTTCTGCTTGTTGTTGTATCCACCTCTGTTCTGAAATGAGGACATTTGTTGTGGGGAATCCTTAGGCTTCCCTGCCATCATGTACTGGGTGAATGAATCTTTGCTGTCCAGCACAGCAGCCACTTTACGCTTAGGGCCCAAACCAAGGTCACTCACATAGACCTGGTAAACATGCTGCACCTTTTCCATGGTGTCATGGAAATATTCCCATCTGGAAAATACGGCTGCTTCTACTTTTCATGGAGGACCAGTTTGTGATTGTTCAAAAACAGGCAATTGTATTAGGTCAACTCCCTGTCTGGGTGCTCAGTGGGTCAGATTTTTGCCAGCACTGTACGCAAGTCAGAATCAGGTTTTGTACTGGCCCGGGGTTTATTTAATGTACTGTTTCTCTTGAGTTGCTAGCATCACGCTGACCATGTTAGGGTCGTGTGCTGCCTAAAGGTGGGCCACAACTCTGTCAAATGGGGCTCTGGTGTCATTACATATGCCTTCCGGCAACTTGGCCCAAACATAAGGTCTACAGTCTGTTTCAAGACCTGTACCCAATGCTCAGGCACCAGGCTGAGAAAACACTGATTCTGCACTTCTTCCAAGTGGCAATTAAGGTTGTCGCTAGGGGCCATGTGACCTATTTTGACCACAATGTTCTGGATGGCCTGTGCAGCCTGTAGGTCATTTGGGCTTCCTTCTTGCCAAATGATGGTTTTGCTGACTACCTTGACCATGGTGGTGGCCACTCCCTAAAGGATGGTCTGTTTCTCCAACTCCTTTTTCAGTGTATCACTGATTGCTTGTTTCAGTGCCTTTGCCTGGGAATCAAATATTGCTCATTGAACTAAGGCTTCCACCTCATCCTTATCCTTTTTATTTAGGGTGGCTACCAGCGGGTGAGGCATCAACCCTCTGACTTCCCAAGGTCTGCCATCTTGAACATCTCCAGCATCACTGTCATCACCCTCAGATGATGACGGTCGATAGGTGGGGCATTCAGCATAGCTTTCACATGACCCTTCAGGACTGCCAGCTGCTGTTGTAATTTTGTCATCTTAATTCTACACATTGAATGATCCCTCTGCCTTTGTACTGTCCCTTACTGACATGAGAAAACCAAAAGACCAACCGGCACTTGGCTCTGCAGCTATGCAGCAGTGAGATAAACAAAATTCAAGAAAACAACAAGGTACACTACGCAAAGAGCATGTGGAAACAACAGGCAAAAAAGCACGTAAACGAGGGACTGGGTGAAAAATATAAATTTATTGGTGCTCAAACATATGAGAGCCAAGAGTGATCCAGACAAGAAAAATCCCTGGTGCTTCAAATCATAAAGATTCTTCCTCGGGGGGGGGGCAGTAGTGCTCAATCACACACAGCTTTATATAGTGCTGTGTACAGCTGAAATTAATGAGGCATTAGCTTAGGTGACCTTTTGCAAAACTGCTGACCTGTTAAATGCTAAATATACACTTTTTCAACATTTAGATTGTTGATGCACACATAAATAACTTAAATAACCCCAATATCAATTTGTGTTACACAACATAAATCATATGTGCACTTGTTTTTGTCTATCTTTTTTCTCATGCTCTTTGCATAGTGTACCTTGCAGTTTCCTTACTGACATAAGCCTGCAAAACTCTGTATGCGGCAGTCACTTCACGGTTCTCTCTAAATTCCCTGTCCAATGCTTTCTACTGTAACACTTCTCAAACTCCTTCTCTAATTCATCATACTCATCTCACAATGTACTGTATCATTCAAACTTATAAGCTAGTCATTCAACTGTAACACATGCCTCTTATCCTGCCTCTTATACTGCTGCAACCTTTCTCAATTCTCTTTCAACCTCAAAATCTCCCTATATTTTTCCTGTACTACACTCTGAAGTTCAATCTGAGTCTCATTTCTAAGCTTTTCAATTTCTCATTCTGAGTCCCTTTGTTGCTCACCTGCTTTCCTTGTTTTGGAGCCCAACTCCTTTTGCAAAGCTAGGACCTTCATTTCCACTGCTTATAATGCACCAAATAGGGTGGCAACCATTACCCCTTTTTTGATCATATTTCTTAACTGTAGGCTTTGCCTCAGAAAACAGTTCACAGACATACTGTACCAGATTAGCTTGCTACTTCATGCCCAATACAAAATATCCCCAACCTCCATGGGAGGTGAGAAAGTTTTAGATGTCTAATTTGAGCTCTGTAGTAATTACAATTTTTGGAAATCTCCCATTTTTCTGCACCAACGGAGAATTTGAGGTGTACCGGTTCACCTCAACCTCAACAGCTAGACAGTCACAAATCCGGGTACAGAGAGTCTGGCAAATCAATACCACAAATGGAATGAGATGAAGTAGGTTCAGTTCCCTTTGTGGTTCCCAATCTCATTCATGGCACAAAGGACCTTTAAGATCTGTCTGTAAGGGTTGAACAGGGGGGCAAAGGCTCCCACATCTGTTGTGTTTCCTGTCGCATTCACTGTGTGCCTTTCTGGTGTACTGGTTCAGATTTGTCCAAACAGGTCCTGCCGTGGTCACCTGACTGTTGGGTGGCAGGAATCTAGACCTGTTGGCAAAACATGACACAGAAGCCCAAGTGTCTCAGAATAAAGTTTATTTCCAAAACAACATCACTTTTGGGCTCTGAACAAACAGGCTTTGTGGCCTGGTGCAGCCCTGGTGAACATTTTAGGAAGATACTCCACTTCTCTGCATCCGGGCAGACCCTCAGAGTTTAAGTGTTGGTCTTCTTGGATGCAGAGAAGGTCTTTGACCATGTAGAATTACCTTATCTTTTTAAAACCTTGGAAGCATATGGGATACCAAAAGAATTTATAAATAGAATTAGAGTTCTTTGTTCTTTCTCATCAATGCGTATCCTCTGTAATAACAAGTTATTGGATCTTTTTTGTTTGGCAAGGGAAACACGCCAGGGATGACTCCTATTCCCATATTTATTTAACTTATATATAGAACCTCTGACCAAAATGATTAGTGTATAAGACTCAGTCAGAGGCATTAAGGTGGGTAACCAGGTTGATAAGTTATCTTTTGCAGGTATTTTACTCCACCTCTCTGACTGGATGAGATTCCTACTGGAGCTCCTTAATATTATATCCAAATTTAGTCAATTTTCTGGCTATATGTTAAATTACCATAAAACTGTTGTATATCCTCTATCCCCGCTATGCTCAAAAGTTTTTTTTTGCCAGACACTAGGACTTTAGTGGGAGAACTCTGCTTTATAATACTTAGGTATTAAACTCTCCAGGGATTATAGCAAATTAAAGATTCTAAACCTTGGTTTGGTGATTAAGCAGATTGAGGGAGATGTGGACAGTTGGCATCAGTTACCATTGTCACTATGGGGAAGAGTTAGTCTAATTAAGATGACCATTTTGCCGAGACTGTAATACCCCCTTGGTATGCTTAATGTTTTTCTTCCAAAATAGTGGTTCATTAAGTTTCATTCTATTTTCTCTAATTTTTTTGTGGTTAGACAAACCTCTGCATAGGGCTTATGCAAAATTATGCAGACCCTATAAATCAGAGGAATTGCAGCTTCCAAATTTTATTGGCTATTATTTAGCCCTCATGGTGCCAAACATCTTCATTTGGGAACTGAAACTCCCATCTCTACCCCTACAGCTAGTTGGTTAACTATAGCACAATCCTTAGCTACACAGTACAATCTTTCTTTGGCTGAAACTGATTTAGATACAGGAGCTTGGGAATGCAGACTAGCAATGTTTGCACTAACCACTGAGCCACCTAACTGTACATTTTAATTGTTATGATACACACACACACACACACACACAGACTAATACATATGCACATATGTAGTCCAGTACAAGATAACACTGCATTGTCTACACACATTTTTACTTGAGATAAAAAAGACAACTTCTGGTTTCACTTGGGACTTAATACAGACAAGAAAGACATCAGCTCCTGGCCCCGGGGGAAAAAATCACTATCTATCAGCCCCGAATACTGATGGAATCATCACATTTCATGAACATCTGCACAGAGAACTTGCTGAGGGAGTCATTGGCAAAGATGATGGTTTCCAAACATAAAAATAAAGAGACAGTGGAGGGCAATAGAAACATAGAAATTGTTGGCAGATAAGGACCGCCAGGCCCATCCAGTCTGCCAGAAAGCCTTATGCTAGCTTGTGACCTCTGACCCTACCTGGTCAATGGCTTTTCACCCTCCTTCCCACTGCTAAGGTACCCTTATGCCTGCCTCATGCATGTTTAAATCCTCCACTGTGCTTGCCCCCACCATCTCCTGTGGCAGTCTATTCCATGTGTCTACCACTCTCTCTGTGAAGAAAAACATCCTCACATTTCCCCTCAGCCTGCCACCTTCCAGTTTCATATCATGCCCCCTGTTTCTTGTGCATCTCTTAAATTGGAAGAAGTCTCCCCCTGCACCTTGTTAATACCCTTAAGGTACTTGAATGTTTCTATCATGTTCCACTGATCCCTCCTCTCCTCCAGCAAGTATATATTGAGGTCCTTTAGTTTCTCCTTATATGTTTTCTAGTGCAATCCCTGTACCATCTTAGTTGCCCTTCTCTGGACCACCTCCACCCTGTCAATGTCCTTACAAAGATGTGGCCTCCAGAATTGCACACAGTACTCTAGGTGAGACCTCACTAGCATTTTGTACAATGGCATCAGTGGCTACCACCTTCTGCTAGTGATACCTCTGCCTATGCACCACAGCATGCCATTGGCCCTCCCTGCAGACTTTGCACTCTGCTTAGACACCTTTAGATCATCAGAAATTATAACCCCAGGTACCTTTCTTCCTTGGTGATAGTCAGCAACCCTTCCCCCATCCTGTAGCTAACCCATAGGTTTCCTCTATCCAAGTGCATTATTTAGCACTTCTTGGAGATGAACCTTAGTTGTCACATTTCAGACCATTTTTCAAGCTTCTTGAGGTACCTCCTCATTCTCATGACCCATCTGGAGTATCCACCCTGTTGCAGATCTTGGTGCTATCTGTAAATATGCAGATCTTTCCCTCCAGTCCTACCACAATGTCACTAATGAAGACATTAAACAGGACTGGTCCAAGGACTGATCCCTAAGGTACCCCACTGGACACCCCCCTCTCCCCTGATTGGATCCCATTTACCACCACTTTCTGCCCATTAGCCAGCTCCTAATCCAGTTTACCATATTGTGTCCCATACCCAGACTACTCATTTTGTTGACCAGCCTTTTATGTGGGGCAATGTTGAAGGCCTTGCTTAAATTGAGGTAGGTGATATCTACTGCCTCCCCAATTTATTTCCCTTGTCACCCAGTCAAAAAAATCTATCAAATTCATCTGACACGATCTTCCTGCTATGACTTCATGTTGCCATAGAACCTGGGCACTTCTGGATTCCAAGTGTGCCACTATTCTTTCTTTAAAAACTCACTGGGTCCAGTAGACGCAATATGGCATCGGAACCATCCATTATAGAACCTGACCCAAAATGGCTACCAGGGCTCAATGAGTTAAGCAGTGCCTCCATGATTTTACTCACTACTGAGGTGAGGCCAACTGGCATACAGTTCCCTGCCTCGTCCCTGCTATCACTTTTGTGTATAGGGGCTACATGTGCACTCTTCCAGTCCTCTGGAACTACTCCTGTGTTGAGTGACTCCATGAACAATGCTGCCAGAGGCAGCACTAGCTTTCTTTGCAACTTTCCTAATATTCTTGGGTGTATGCCATCTGGCCCCATTGCTTTGTCCACCTTCAGTTTTGTGAGCTCCTCCAGGACTGTCTCCACTGTGAACTGACTTGTATTTACCTCTTCCTCCTTCATGTCTGTTACCCAGCTGTGGTCCCTGACCTTCCCCCTCTTTAGTGAATATTGAACAGAATAATTTGTTCAGTATTTCTACATTTTCCATATCTCCCTCCTTACACTCCACTGTATTCCCTTTGAGCCTTACAATCTCCCCTCCTGGTCTTCCTTCTTTTGCTAATGTACCTATGGAATGCCTTGTCCCCTTTCTTAACTGCCTGTGCTAATCTTTCTTCAGTCTGTGCCTTTGCTCTCCTAACAGCCTTCCCTTGAATTCCTTAGGTACACTTCCATGTCCTCCACCCTTTGAGTCTCCTTATATTTCCTGAAACCTGCCTGCCCTTTTGGACCTAACCTTATCTGTCACCTCTCTCAAGAACCACAGTGGTTTCCTTCTTCTCTTTCCTTTATTTAGCAACCTGATGCATTGACTTGTCACCTCCTCTATGGCTCCCTTTAGTTGTTCCCACTGCTCCTCAAATCCCCCTCCTGTCTTCCTTTTTGCCAGTGCCACTTTGATACAGCTCCTCATTTTAGCAAAATCCACCCTTCTAAAATCTAAGACCTTTGCCTTCATGTGACTAGACTATGTCCTGTTCCCTATGTTAAACCACACTATATGATGGTTGCTGGACCCCAGTTGACCTTCCACCTGGACATCTGTGATTCTGTCCCCATTGGTCAGTACTTGGTCCAGAATCACTCCTTCTCTGGTGGGATCAATCACTAGTTGTCCTAGACCTGCCCCCTATAGGGAATCCAGGATGTCTCTGCTTATGGTTGAAGCAGCTGCTGGGATGGCCCGTCCACGTCCGGGATGCTGAAATCACCCAACTGTAATACCTCACCTTTTGCTGCCATTGTGTGAATTTGATCCCCTATCCAACTCCTCCCCTGTGCTGGAGGACTGTAGATCACCCCTGCTTGGATTGCTGTGTCATTGACTGGCTCAAGGGTGACCCACAGTGCCTTGGCCTCCCCCTGTCTACCCAGTACCTCCATTGCTTTTATACACTCCCTAACATACATGGCCACCCTTCCCCTTTTTCTACTACCCCTGTCCCTCCTGAACAGAGCATACCCCAGTACATTAACATCCCAGTCATGATTTGTGGTGTACCAGGTCTCTGTTATTGCTGCTGTGTCCAGGTCTGCCTCTACTAACAATGCATCCAGGTCTTGGATTTTATTCCACAGGCTGAGGGCATTTGTAACCACGGCCTTCCATGTTTCTCTACCTATCTGCTCTTTACTTACACCTTTGCTCAGCTGTTTTCTTCCCACGCCCCATTTTACCTTTTTTTGCTGCCTTCCCATCTCTGCCTTTCTCTCTTTGTCTAATTTAGGTGATACTGTCCACATTTTGACTTCCTGCTCCTTATTTCTGTCTTCTTTTTCTTGTGGGGGTGGGCTTCTAGAGTCCCTCTGTTCCTATTGCCACCCCCCTTGGCTAGTTTAAATGCTCAGTAAGGAAGAAATTAAACCATTCATTTAGGACTGCTTTCCCCTTCCTGGACAGATGTAGCCTGTCACTTCAGTAGAGGGTCACATCATTCCAGATGGGTTCTGAGTCCCAGATGGGTTCTGAGTCCCCAATGAAGCCATGCCCTTTCTCACTGTACCAGTCCTTCATTTTTGTGTTGAAGCTTCTGATACGGAGATTCCCATTCTTCCTCTGCTGTGGACTGGCAGCACATCCAAAAATGTCATGGATCTTGTTACCTTCCCTAGCTGCCCTCCCAACTCTTTGAAATCCTCCTGCACCTGCTCCATGCTTGTCCTGTCCCTGAATAGGCCATTCATTCCTAGGTGGACAATGATCTTCACCATCCCTTCTTGTTACTGCTTTAGCGATCTTCTGGATCTACTCCCCCTCCCTTCGAGCTGTGCCTCCTGGCAGACACAATCTCCCTTTCCTACCTGCTGTCCTTGCCCAGATCCATTCCTCAGACAACTGAGTGCCCCATCAGGAGTAACTTCTTCTTTCCCCTGGGGTCTACTTCCTCTTCCACTGGGTCTCCCTTCTGGAGGACTCTCACATCCTTCCTGGTCACAGCCTCAGGCTTCCTTGCAGGATTCTCCCACTCCTTCAAGACAGTGCAGGAGTTCATAAGCTTGACCAGATGGGGATGTGTCTCTGCTTCCCTCTCTGAACATCCCTGAGCCCACCATAGGCCATCCTGCCATCTGCCTGGGCAGCCTATGTGGCAATGGCTTTTGACATAGTGGCCTCTGGGTGGGGATGAAGGTTGCCAGTCATACTGCTAGCTCAGCCCAAATACTGGCCACCTCTGCCCTCAGCCCAGAGAAGTGACTACATATGGGGCAGCACCACAGTACTCAAAATGTCCTCCTGAAGACTGCTGCTCTGCACCCAGTGCACTGCACCACTCTCTGCATCATGTCCCTTTAATCTGTCTGTATTCCCTCCTTTAATACTGTCTAACCCCTCCTGCTGCTCCACATCCAGTGCACTGCACCACTCCCTGCATCATCTCCCTTTAATCTGTCTGTATTCCCTCCTTTAATATCTAAACCCCCCTGCTGCTATTGTTAGCCTCTCAGTTTGATTTGCTTAAGCTTTTGTTGTTTTGTCTTGTCTCTTCCTCTTTTGTTTTTTATATTTAAAATTGCTATTGATTATTCAGATTTCTCCAGCTTTTAACACACACATGAAAACCATTTGATGACATAAAATAAAGCTTACATAGATTCTTCCTCATAATTCAAATAAATACATTAAAAGTATAAATAATTGTTAAAAATGTATTATGTCTGTAGACCAATATAGTTCATTAAGATGTTAGTTCATGGTTCTGAGGTCTCATTTATTTACTTGGATATCTTGGAGTTGAGCTATAAACTAAATAGTTCATGCTGCAACACTTCTAGATGCTGCATCTTTTATAGACATACAATTTACCAATGCTTTGGACAACTGAGGCTTCATCGTCTCTTCTGATGCTCCCAACAGATATCAAGGTTATTGCTACTTCCTTTATCTTTTCCTACTCCAACACTTAGGTAGGTTTTATATGTGTCTGTGTCTTCTGTTGTCACCCTTTGCAAACTGTGTGAGAAGCCTTTCAGCACCATGCATTTCTGCTTAAAGTTGAACCAGCATAATATTCTGTAGTGATTTGCATATACATCCCATGATGCTTTGCATTATAGGGGTATATGTGATTTTGTATGTCTTTCAAACTTGGATTCCCAGCCAGTGCCCTTCAGGGTAACCATTGCGTCAGTGCTTACAGACTGAGGTTCTTTATCTTTTAGGTCTTCTATACTACATTCAGTTTAAAGACTTGAATAAACAGATAAATAACCAAACAAACTTTTTATTAGGAAGGAGAAGAAATCAAAATATATAATTTGATCACTTATATCAATTAGTGTTTTTTTCTATTTCTATATAATCTCCCTTTGTTTACATAGTTTAAGATACTAAAACTTCTAAGTTATTTATTAAGTCTTTGTCCAACAGAGGTCAACTTAGTCAACTTTCTCACAACACCAGAGGGGGGCCCTGCCAGCTGTATGGCCTCCTCCAGAGTCTGGATCCCTCCAGGTCAAGAGCAGGGAGTGTCAAACTTCTTTGACCATCTAATCCGCAGCCATTTCTGTTCCATCTGTCTCAAGGAACAAAGTCTGGGTAATGCTCTGGTTGATACATTACCCACTTACACCATTTAATGTCAAACTTTTCAGCTCAATCAGTCAGTCTAACTGACAATCGATCCAATGTGTATATTTCTCCAGACAACCCCCACCAAGTATCTTTGGTAGGGATTGTTTTGGTATGCCACAGTTCTGTGATGGCTTTGTGGGCAGTCATAAGGAGTGCCATAACCTGCTTATAAGTGATTCTGTCAATCCGTACACCCTCTGGCACTGTAAAGGTCAAGATAAACAGTATATCAGATGGAATACAGATGGACATTCATTGATTTCTGTGAGTTTCCTTATTGCCCCCTGCCAATATATGTCCAAGAAGGGGCAGTTTCCCAAAACATGGCTCTGATCTGCTTGTCTACATCTACACTCCCTCCAACATTCACCTAATGGATCCCCTGAATACTTTGCTAATATTGCAGGGGTGCATAAGAATCTGGTCTGGAGCTTCCATATATATATTCCCTCCAATATGGTGAGGGAGAGACCTTATAAGCAGGCAATGCATATATATCCCACCTCTGAGCAGGTAGGTCCAGCTATAGCTCTTCATAACATCTCACTGCACCAATTTAGTTGTGTTTACTGTTCCTTCCCACAGTGCTTTGTATGCCTGGTTAATTAAGTGATCTGTTGATGCCCTCCTCACATATGTTTGACCATTAAGACCAAGGGTGAGGGTTTTTCCACTATTGAGGACAGAAAAGTGATTTAGATGTGATTTGAGCTATAAATAGCCATGTAAATATGTGTGGGGCAGTTGATAAATTGCCTGCAGTGAGACAAACAGGAGAAGGCCCATAGTCCCTGTATGTACTCCTGCCATCCCAAAAAGGTACTGTCCATCTGGCTAGGCAAAAAAGTAGAGTCATAGGCAAACGTCCATAAGTATAGGACCTCCACAGGGGTCAAGTGTTTATCACAGATCTGGAGCCATTGTCGTAAAAGTTCTCTAGTATATTGTTGGTATTTTATAAGTGGGGTGCACCTTGGGGGTTATTAAATATAGAATAAGGAAAGTCAAACATGTCTCCCCAAGTAAGTTCTAGATTTTTCCAATGTGAGTCATATAAAGGGTTAATACAGCACAAAAAGTTCTCAACTGTGCTGCCATTGCATATTTCCACAGGTCTGGGAAGTTAAGACCTCCTTTCTCTCATTATAATTGTAAGATATACTGGGGGGCTTTCCCCTCCAAATGAATCAGGAAACCAGTTGGTCCCATGATCAAAAGTAATAATTCACAGGCATCATCGGGAGCATTTGCAGAAAGTACAAAATGCGAGGGAAAACATTTTGTTTAATAGTTGCTATTCTACTCAAAAAACTTAAGGGAAGTTGTGTCCAGTGGGAGAGGTCTTCCATCAACTATTGTGTAAGGGGTTCCAGATTTAGCAGTTCAGCATGTATGGTGTGTTTATTCAATTTTATCCCAAGATAACCCATGGCCTGTTTGTGCCATTTAAGGGGAAATGCCTATTTCAGATCACCTGGAGGGAGATAATTACAGAGAAGGACCTCCGTCTTCTGTTCATTTACTTTATAGCCTGCCATCTTTCCATACATCATAAGCTGTTCCCAAATTGCATGAATCAAAGTTCTGGTATGGTTAGGGTCAACAAAATATAGTTGGCAAACAACAAAATTTTATGCTGATGGCCCCCGATGGGATTCCCTCGACCTGCTGATTAACCCATATAGCAGCTGCTAAGGGCTCCAAATAAAGCGCAAAAAGTAGTGGGGACAGGGGGCATCCCTGTCAAGTCCCTCTGGTAAGTGGGTAAAGTTCTGATAATGAGCCATCTAGATTCAGGTATGCCTGGAGAGAGGCATATGTATTTCAGAGCTGTTTGATGAGTTTGCCAGGGAAACCAAAGCAGGGCAGGTCTGCCCAAAGAAAAGGCCAAGCAACCCTGTCAAAGACTTTCTCAGCATCAAGTCCCAAAAGGACCAATGGTATCTTACAGGTGTGGGCATAGTCCACCAACAAGTAGGTATATCTAATTGCATCATGGGCTTGTCTGGTTTAGTAAAACCTACCTGGTCTAGGACAATTATGGAAGGGAGAAGGTTTTCTAATCTGGATGCAAAGATTGACATATATATATATATTTTATAATTATAATTTAACATTGAAATTGGTCGATAGGATGTGGTGTGCTTTGGGTCTTTCTGAGGTTTAGGAATCGCTGCCAGGACTGCATACTGCCAGGTGGGTGGGTGGGGGAGGATCCTTTCTGAATGGTGTGATATACCGACAGTAATGGAGGGAGTAATAAATCTTTGAAATGTTTAAAATTCATGAGGATATCCATCTGGGACTAATGCCTTAAGGGTTTTGGCTTTTTTGAAAACTTGCCCAACTTCTGCTCTTCATATTGGGGCAATAAAGGTTTTGCCTGAACAGGGGTTATTTTAGGTAGGGGTAAGTTTTGTAAGTAGGAATTGATCCATTCTAAGAAGGTGTTCAGTCTGCAGTGTATAGTTCCTTGCAGTATGAGGCTAAAATATTTCTGACCTCTTGTGGTTTTGTGGCTAAATGTCCAGTCCTGGGTTCATACATACTTGTTACACTTGCCCTAGGTTTGTGTTCCAGTAATCGCAGTGTCAGATTCCTTGCTCCCAGGTCCCCCTTCATGAAATATATGTTTGAGGTAGAATAGTTGCTATTCTATTTTTTGGTTAAATAGACATTGTAGTTTTTGTTTAACTATTTGGATTCTAGGTTGATGGATCCATTCTCCCTGCATTTCTAAATGTTTCAGCATTAGGAGCTCCTCTTGTAGGGCCCGGAAGGTGGTCTCCCTTTCCCTTTTTTTCTGCGATGCATATTTAATGATTTCTCCTCATAATACCACCTTCAGGGTATTCCATATTATTGAGGAGGGGACTTCAGATTGGGAATTCTCCTCCAAAATATGAGGGATAGCCTCCTGTATCTTCAGCTTAAATTCTGGGTCCCTAAGGTGAATGAGGTTTAGGCACCAGTGGGTCACCTTGACACCCGCTCCCAGTTCCAGCCTAACATAAACAGGAGCATGATCAGACAGTAAATTCCCCCCATGCCAGATGTCACATAGTGTGTCTAGGTTTAGGCTGTAGGAGGAAGTAGGCTGTTGGTTAACTAGGATCTGCAGCTTGTCTATTAGGTAGGGAAATGAGCAGACTAGGTAGGCCAAGCGGTCCTTATCTGCCATCAAAATCTATGTTTCTATGTTGTGAGAAAATAATCTAACCTTGAAGTTACTCCTGTGTGTGCTGCCTTGTGTGTGTACCCTTGGGCAGTGGGAAAACAGTGCCTCCACATATGTACGAACCCTAGAGAAGAAATAGTTTGTCTGAAATATTTTTGCAAAGGGTTTGTCCTGTGTGTTAGAGGCAGGAAGGACTGACAGTAACATTTAAATCACCCCTCCATTAAAAGCTGGCCCAGTAGAACTTATAACAATTTTGCAAAAAAATTGGCTGCCACTACTTTCGAGGCCCCCAGGGAGAAGTATGCCAACACCAAGGTGACCAAGCATGAGTAGATCATCCCCATCACTATGGCATACCTGTCCTCTGTGTCTACAATTCTCTCCTTGGCTTTGAATGGTATTCCCAGAGGGATCAAAATCAACACCCTCTGTCTCCTACTTGAATTATATGTGGCCACCACCACCACCACCTCAAAGTCATACCTCTGAAACTTCCCATGCTCCTCTGAAGACATGTTGGTTTCCTGGAGTAAAATGACATCTGATTTATCCTTTTTGATAAACTGTAACAGTCATGAACATTTAATGGAACTGTGGATCCCATTAATATTTAGAGACATTATTAGTGGCTGCTTTGTCATGGTCAGTGTTGTACATTTTCTGATACCTGTCAGTGACCTCTCTCAGACTACTAAAAAGTGCTTTCAAAAGGAGAAATAAAAAGATAAGGAAGGGTAGTTTCCTGTCCCCATTAAAAAGGTAGTTAATGTCATCATCAGCTTTTCCCAAGTTAAAATAAGCCTTCTGATCTCTGGAAACCTCCTTACTTGGGGTGAACAATATTTAAAACGCAAACACTGTGTAATGCCCCAAAGATGGGGCATCCCAGAAAATTAACCTCAATAAAAAGATTAGGGATTTGCAGGAGCCCAGGACGCCTGCCTTGGGTACAGTCTGCAGAGTATTTAGGTAAAAAGGGGGCCCCTCAGTAGTTGTTTCCCCCTCCTGTACACTATAAACCACTGTAAATAATAGAAAAAGTGCACTGATCACTTAAAAATGGTAAAAAGACAGAATTTAGTGCAGCTGCATTAACAATGGCTTGGATGGAATGCTGTGCTGAGCTGCTCATGCACAGTATTCCAATCCAGTCATTCCAGAACTAGAGTTTTTAGTTTCAAAAGTTTTAACAGTTTTTGAGAGTTCCTGCTGGCTGTGGAGAAGAGAGGACGCAGATGGTTAAGGGGAACCGTTAAGGAGCTTACCTGGTGGTTGAAGCTGTTCCCCAAGGGCCAGTCTGTGTGCCTGCTCTGGCTCCAGCCAGTGAAGATCCCCCTAGAGCTCCGTTTCGGTCTGCTGTGCCATCGGGGCACCAGAAGAAAGTAAATTGGGTGTTTGCCGTGGTTTGGCTGTGTAGCCCCATCATTTTATCATTTTAGCCCCCCCTCCAAGTGTTTCCAAGTTTATTCCAGTCCCCTGTCGGCAGCCCTGCCAGCTGCATTATGCTGCTCATCCTGTCGGCCTTCCGAGGGCCCCAGTCGTCCCCTCTGTAACACTCCCTCCCTCTGCCTGCAAGACCTCCCGCCTCCCGTCTGCCTCCTGTTGTCCCGGTGTGGTGCGGTGAGTCGGCGGCAGCACAGGATTATTGCTGTCCATCTTAATCCCAAGGGGGACTGTATTTTTATTTGAAAAAGCACATTAGGTGCAAAGAAAAGAGGCTGAGCGCCGCAGGGGCATCAGGTCGATAGGACCCTTGATTTTAATATGCAGAGGGAAGGCAGGGTTTAGCGACGCTCACAGGAGGGGCCAGCAAGGCAGGCCAGTAAAGCAGCCTATAAATATTCATTAGGGGGTGGGATTAATGGTGGTGACTTGTCCAGGAGTGACAGAATGCTCAGACAGCCTAAATATTTAAAGGGGCAATTCAGTTAAAAGGGCAGTCTAGGCAGACAGTATAAGGAGGGCTACTAGGCCCAATATAAAGAAGGGCACCAGGCACACTGAAATAAGGGCTACCAGGCCCAAAGTAAAGTAGGGCTATCAGACCCACAGGTAAAAAGGGAGCCAGGCCAGATTATTTAAAGTGGCAATTCGGGCCCATTGTAAAGCAGGGCTTCCAGGCCCACAGTAAAGAGCGCACTAGGGCATGTATTTCAAAGGTACCAGGCCCATAGTAAAGAAGGGCACTAGGTCCACTGAATTTAGGACATCAGGCCCGAGATAATTGTAGGGCATCACGCCTGAGGTAAATGTATGGCATTAGGCCCGAGGTAAAGCATTGTTCAAGGGCAGCCCCAGCCTAGTGGTAGTGAGTGCAGCCCCGGCCTAGTGTAGTAGGGCAACCCAGCCTAGTGGTACTAAGGGCAGCCCCAGCCTAGTGGATTGGGGCAAGCCAGCTTAGTGGTAATAAGGGCAGCCCCGGCCTAGTGCAGTAGGGCAAGCCAGACTAGAGGTGCTAAGGGTAGCCCTGGCCTAACGGATTCGGGCAATCCAGCCTAGCAGTTAGTAGGGCATATAGGCTACACTTTGAACAAGGTGTTCAGGCCTTCAGTGTTCTGGGCAATCAATCTAGGGCAAGTGGTACCCTCAGTATAGGGGTTAGGGCATCCTTAGCAAAACGTTCAGGGGTAGCCAGATCCTATTCAAGAAGACCCTACATTTAGGAAAAGGGATCCATCCAAGGGTGCTCAGTTCGCAAATATTGTGAAGCTACTGTAACCATTGTACTGTTTACACAATTGTTATTGCTGACGTACTTAAAAGACTGTGAACTTGCTAAGAAGCACCAAGACTGTGTTGTATTGGATTGTGGTTATTAACCCCTGGTTATTCGAACTATTACCTCTGGTTGTCCAAACTATTGCCCTAAGCATCAGAACCATTGTTCTAATGATCCGAACTATTGCCCCGGTTATCCAAACTATTGCTTTAAGTACCGGAACTATTGTTCAAAGCATTTGAACTATTGCTCCAAGCACTTGAAAAAATTGCCCCACCTGTAACAATTACCCATAATTATAGTGTACCTTTCCTCAGCAAATCATTGGATTATTCAGCAGTCCCCTTGGCAGTGCAGGAAGGTGCATCTTCAGCTATATTGTTGCTACTGTATGGGGACAGTCTCAATCTTTCACCCCACTGCAGTCCCATAGTGTGGTCCATAATACTCCACACTCAGAATCAGTCTCTACCCAGAAGAGGACGTCTTCTCAGCATTCTTCACTCAAGTGGGATTGTCCTTCAGCTCATCTCTTCCACCTGTGTCATCTGCCGAAGTCGAGTCTGTCGCCAGTCGTACAATTCATACCCGCCGTTTCTTGTTCTCAGCTTGAAGGTACGTCCACCGAAGCGCATCATGACAGCCATGCCATTATCGTTTCGTGTGTTTCCTGTTCCAGATGTCCCAAAGTTGGTTGCCCTCCTCAGAAGAGTGTGCTCATCCTGGAGAACCTGTTCTGCGCCCGTGATCATTCACCTAAAGTTAATTCCGTCGAAGCCCAGTACGGGGCGCATCCACTGTTTCTTTGTTTTGTTTTAGTTTCTGATGCCAAGATTGCAGAATCAACCATCAACTCTTCAGATTCTTCTGGTTCCTGGTCCTGTCGGAGATCATTCAGAGTTTAGCTGGCCCTTAGTGTGCTGCAGCATCCTTCAGGTCATGGTAGTCCTCCATTGGATTCATCGCCACGCAGGTCCTGATTTCTCTTCGTCCTTGGCAACTCTGGAAGTGGGTTTTGGCTGAGGAACCCTTTGTTTTCAGTTGGGAATCTGATAGCCCATCAGTGAGTTATTTCAGGAATCAGTTGCTCTGGTTCTTTATTCCGGCAGCCTCAGAAAGAGTGGGTTTTGCAGAAGAATCATATGGTCTGTTTAACAAATCTCTCACCACCCAGTGGCTTTGACAAGGTCCCTGCTGGGAATTGCATTAGCATTTATTGTTCTGTTTGCTTTTCCCTTCGTAGCTACTATGGCAGACCGACGGTGTACTTGAATATGCTGGATCTCTGGACTCTAGTAACAGCTGGACTTTTGTGGAAGTGTGTAGTGATAACTTAACCAAATACTGTTCTGACTAGTGTGTGTCATCTGATCTTCACCTAAGCTTATTGAATTGTAGAATAATAATAGAGTTAGAGTGGCAGTAGGCCTCCGTATCTATTCTACTCTTGTTGTAATCATTTGAGCAGTCATAGATAAAGTACCTGTCTTGTTTATCGCCCTGTTTTTTGGGTGGCTTCTCTTTTCTCTTGTGACTGTGTCTCCCCATCCTCTGGTACAAAATAAATGCCCTGCGGGCACTGAATCTCTAGGTTGACTCCTGCCTCTCCTTGTCTGGGTCATGGTTATCTTATCCACAATAATTCAGACCTTGGTGCCTTACTTATCTCTTTGTACCATCTTTATAGTAGAGTAGAGTACCACAGAGCACCACTCTAGACCATCCTGGAGCACAACAAAAATTCTTGGCATTGTCAGCAGGATACTGATAATTATTTATCTGAGGAGTCCAAAGTTGGAGTTGCTTAGTTATAAGCACAGATGGAGCCAGGGCGTAGAAGTGGATTGTCTGGGGGAGATAGAGAGTTGGTTGGAGGAGACCAACATGGACCACGAGGGAGTATTCTACCATCTCCCTTAACTATGCCGTATAACTTCGGAGCACCATGGCTTCCACAGTTTTCCAGAGAAAAGGATAGGAACAGAACCAGCAATCTAGGGGAATTCCGTTCAAAGATGCAGGCAATGTTTAGGCTGTAACAGATCCCTGAACAACACAAGGTTGAAATTTTAATTAGGCAACTAAAAGGAGCTGCTCACCGAAAGGTCCAATCCTGGCTGAATGGAGCAAAAGCCACAGTGGAACAGATACTACAGAGGCTACAGCAAATCTTTGATGCTAGAACTGTGTCCGACCTAAAAATGCAGTTCTTTTTTTGGACTCAGAAGCCCCAAGAGACCTTGAGGGAGTTCGCATTGAGTCTGCAGGAGCTATTGCAAGTTATAGAGAGGGTAGACATGGCAGAGGTCTGAGATGCAGACCGAGTGCTAGTAGAAAAGTGTGTTGAAGGGGTGCAAAGCAAAGCCCTGAGGACAGAGTTGCGCATGCTGCACTTGCAAAACCCTGAGGTCAACTTCCTGGACTTTAAGGAGAAAGCCATTCGAGAGTTTGATTCAAGACACTCCAGAGATTAATTTCTGGTATATCCCCAAAGGGCAGCCTCAATGGGAACTCAGTGGCCTGCATACACTACAGAAGAATGGAAGGAAGACAACTCTTGGCAATCGAGACTCCAGCCAGAGGAAATGTCTTTACAAAGATTGGAACACAGAAGAGAAGCTGTGGCATACCCGAGCCAGTGTTCAGAGCATGAACAGATGCGTGGACCGAGGATATAGACACCAATCTGTTCTGTGCAATCCAGTGCCAGTCAACACTCAGAGCTGACCGAGCAGATTGCCACCCTGAACCACCAGATGGTGGAGATGTGTAAGGAAATGCAAAACTTGAAAGCAGGATGGAAGAATGAGAGATGCTTTAATCAGCCAGGAAAAGAAAGAAAGGGGAATAACCAAATGAATCATCTGAGAAGGAGTGAAGGGAGGCACTCCATGGGTCAGTTTGATGGCCAAGGAAGGCCCATATGTCATTGGTGTGGTGTTAGCGGCCATATAGAAAGAAGATTCAATTCAATTCAATTCATCTTTATTTTTAGAAGGTGCTTTTCTTAAAATCAAAGCGCCTGTACAAATTCACAAAACAATAAATACAATAAAATTAAAACTAATATAAATCCTTAAAAGCTATGCTAAAAGGTGGGTTTTCAAAGCTCCCTTAAAACTAAGGACAGTCGGGCAATTTCAAGACCTGACGAGGTAGAGAATTACAGGTTGGTGCCATAAAACTAAATGATCTAGCACCTGATGTTTTCAAACAGACCTGGGAATCTCTAGCAATCCCTACATCAGTGGATCGGAGGGCGGGAGGGACTGTAGGAGCAAAGGAGCTCTTTTCATGGTGTAGGTCCCAGATCATGTAGGGGCTTATAGGTCAGTAAACCGACTCTGAAGGTGGACTAAAACATTGGCAGCCAGCGCAGTCTCACAAGCACAGGCATTATATGGCTGGATCTAGAAGATCCAGTCAACAACCTGGCTGCTGCATTCTGCACTAGCTGCAGACGGCGAGTTCAACCTCGATAGCCCTAGGTATAAGGAATTACAGTAGTCAAGACGGGAGGTAACGGGCGTTGATCAATGTTGGAGGTCCTCTGGAGGAACCAGGTGCTTCACCCTGGCAATATTCCTCAGATGAAAAAGGAAGTTTTGACGACCGCTGACACCTGGGATTTAAGTGTCAGATGGTCTTCATATTACGCCAAGATTCCGCGACCTGATCTGAGGGTCGCCAGTTGAACACCTCAAGCTTAAAGCCTGAGGGTGATCCCTCCCGCAAACCTGTCTCACAGCGGCTCTTGTCCACAACCAACACCTCAGTTTTCTCCGGTTTAACCTCAGCCAACTCCCATTCATCAGTCTTGGATTTCTTCAAGGCAGTTATTAAATACCAACAAGGCAGCGTCCTGGCTGGGCACAAAAGACATATACAGTTGGGTATCATCTGCATAGCAGTGGAAACCCAAACCAGATCATCTAATAATCACCCCTAATGGTAGCATATACACTGAAAACAACATATAAGCTAAAATAGAACTCATGTGCACTCGCGAGGGTAGGGAGAGTGATGAGGAAAAAATCCTGACACCACTATCTGAGTCCCACCCTCGAGGTAAGATTGAAACCATCTGAGGACCGTATCAGACAGTCCAGACTAACACCGCAATTCTAACAGCACACCATGGTCAACGGTGTCAAACGCTGCAGAGAGATCAAGTAGTACCAAGATGGATCGGTCTCACGATCTCTCGGTATTAGGAGGTCATTAGTACCCAATTCGCAGCGCTGTCTTGGTACTATGCCTTTTCCTAAACCCAGACTGGAGAGAATCGTGATATTGTTGTTGGTCAGATGATCCTCCAACTGCGCTGTGACCACTTTCTCAATAACTTTACCCACAAAGGGTAAGTTAGAGACTGGCCTGTAATTTGCTAGACAATCTGGATCTAAGGAGGATTTCTTTAATAGAGGCTTAACTATAGCCTCTTTAAGTGGGTCTGGAAAAATCCCCCTCTCCAAAGACTTCCAGACAATCAAAGCTAGGACTAGGCCGATCTTATCCACACAACCCACTAAAAGGCGTGTGGGGCCAGGGTCCAAATCACAGCTAGTCGGTCACAGCGCTCGAATGATCATCCGACATCATCGATTGTGGGAAGGCTGAAGTCAGACCATCTAAACTGGGTGTTCGACATCTCCTGCCGACCACCGTCGCTCCCATTGGGGAGGGAAGAGCGAATATCCGATCTGATTTTGACAACCTTATCTGCAAAGAAGAGAGCAAGCTTCTCACACCATTCTTGAGATAAAGCTCTTCTGGGCTGAAGACAGACTGGATTGCACAGTCTGTCCACAGTCCGAAAGAGCTGAGCTGGTCTATTCTGTGCAGCCGCTATCTCTCTGGACAGGAACTCTGCCTTCTTACGAGAGATTGCAGATTGATAGGCCAAATAATGGTCCATCAAACTAAGCCTGTCATCATCAAGACCGGACCTTCGCCAACGCCTCTCAGC
This sequence comes from Neoceratodus forsteri, assembly GCA_016271365.2. NCBI lineage: Eukaryota > Metazoa > Chordata > Ceratodontiformes > Ceratodontidae > Neoceratodus > Neoceratodus forsteri. The sequence continues at coordinate 38,190,655 of CM028130.1, read as the reverse complement.
TTCATCCAACCCTCCTCAACTCCTCATGGTCTCATCAAAACCAGGGAGACCTGGGAGCAGGAGTAAGAGGATGAACACAAACTGGTGCAATAGAATCCAGGGCCCCTGTCACTGCCTCATTATAAGCATGTACCAGGTCACCTGGATCTAAGCAATCTATCGGTAGGCTTGATAGGTCCAACACCGCCATCAGGTCATCTGGGGATACACCCCTCAAAGGGCGGTATCGGACCATCTCCAAGGGGCAGACCTAACAGGGGTGGCCTCAAAACTGAACCTAATGGAGTGATGGTCAGACCATCCGACTGGTTCCACCACCAAGTCGGATATCCCCATCCCCAGAAGGAACACCAGGTCCAATGAGTGTCCACCAACATGGGTCGAGGAGGAAACCACCTGTGTGGATCCCAATGATATCATCAACTGGAGGAAGTCTTGACCAATTGAGAGAGTTCATCGTCGCACCTAAGATTGAAACCCCAGAACCAACCATCTGGGGACGCCAACGTTAGGTCGACAATGAAGTCTGCTGACTTCCTGCAGGAAAAACATTCTCATCACCTGGTGGATCGCATACAAGAAGCATCCTGCACCTCACACCCCGCCCACAACATACCAAAGATCTGGTGACTCCTGCTGGTACTTCCACCAGGCCCAGTTCTGACTTAAAACATATGGCAACATCCCCGCCCCTACGATCCTGCCTCGGGTGGTGTATCACCGAGTACCCAGCTGGAACTGCTGCAGCTAAAACTGGCCCAGCATTTTCATCCCGCCAAGTCTCGGTGATGCACGCCAGGTCAGATGACCCGACAAGATCGGCTACAACAGCTGTCTTGTTTTTAATAGACCTGGCATTGCATAACACCGCCCGAGTAGGATAAACCTCCAATAATGACCACCCTACCGGCTGATCCAAATCAGAACCCTTGGGTATGGGCACAAGACAGGGGAAAACCCCTCTCCTGTGCCCATTTTGCCCCAGGGTGTCTCCTTTACCCCACTATCCCAATCCGCCCACTCCTTTCCATTCCCCCCCAAGCCCAGCACCAACCCTCTGTCTCCCACTCACAATCCCCAGAGCCCTACACTTTCTGTAGACTCCCGGTGACAAAGGGACAGGGACAGAGAGGTCCCTGAGCGTGAGGGGGAATAATACCCGAACGCCTTATTGTCATTCCAGCACATAATTCACACCACAATTAATAATAATTAATAATTAATAAGATGTGGTCAGCCAGCAAATAACACCCTGAATTTAAACAGAAATTCTTCAGGGATGAGGACGGACCCTCAAAGAACAGACAATCAAGCCCAGCAGTCCCATTAGAACAGTCATGTTTCATTGGTAGAAGTCCGATGATACCGGTCAAGCTCGATGGCATTGAGCCTGTGGCATTGTTAAACACTGGATCACGGTTTCCACGTTGCAAGGATGAAAGTTCTGAAGATACTGGACATCCAATGATCTTAAGCCACCTCCTAGATCATGGGTGAAGCTAATAGCGAGCAACTGTGATGAAGTACCGTATTCTAGGATATCTAGAAGTCAATGTCCAGCTGGGAAAGAACATCCAATGCAACACAGGCATCACTGTTAGTGACCTGGAAAATGATCAACTGCCACCACTAATCTTGGGGATGAATGATCTACAAAATTGCTTTGATGAACTAGTGCACATTCTCCAACAGCAAGCCAAGCAACGACTCAGGTGGAGAAACATGCCTGCAACAAACCACCTATAATCTGCAATGCCACCAACGGTTTGCTAATGCTGAGGGTGAACTTGGCAAAGTAAGAATGACAGATGCCAGACTGGAAAAATTGAAGCCAGAGACAAACCACCTTTGTTCAAAGCAAAGGTGGGCCGAGGGTCAAGATTATGATGCGGTAGTGGAACCTTTTCCTATGAACAAGGAAGAACCAATAATAGTGGCTCAGAGTGTAGCTACTGTAACCAGAGGTCGGATACCAGTCCGAGTGTTGAATTATGGGACCCATGATGCATTTGTACAGAAACCAGCCGTTGCCCAGATCCACACTGTGTGCTTGCAAGACATCATCGAGGCTGAGGAAGAGGTAAAGAAAGTGCCTGAAGGAGTGATGGAAAGTGACCGATACCTGAATGGGCTAAAGAGATTAAAGTAGGCAATCCATAGACCACCAGTAGCAAAGAGCTGATGTTTTGAAAGTGGTTTTACACCAGAAGGAAGCTTTTAGCCAACACCCCTTAGATTTCGGGTAAGTTCATGGGGCACAGCATCACATCAGTACCCATGGACATCCGCCTATCAGAGAACGATTTGGACCTATCCCACCAGCCATGTACCAGCAAGTAAAAGAGATGATTAAAGAAATGAAAGAGGCTGGTGTGATCAAGGAAAGCTACAGCCCAGGGCAGCACCAATTGTCCTGGTAAAGAAGAAGAAGGACGGTAAGATCCGATTCTGTGTGGATTACCGCAAATTAAATGCCAACACCCATAAGGGTACGAATCCTTTGCCTAGGATAGAAGATCCTCTCATGGCTCTCCAATCAGTGGCCGTATTCTCCACTCTGGATTTAACCAGTGGATACTGGCAAGTTCCTATGGCACCAAAAGATCAAGAGAAAACAGCCTTTATTACCCCCATGGGTCTTTTTGAGTTCATGAGGATGCCTTTTGAATTGTGTAATGCACCAGGAACTTTTCAAAGACTGGTTGAACATTGTCTTGGAAGCCGAATTTTTGATATCCTTTTGTTATATCTGGATGATATCATTGTATATTCAAAGACTCACGAAGATCATCTACTTCACTTGGACAAGGTGTTCCAAAGATTGATCTGACTTGGTCTTAAAATAAAACCCTCTAAATGTCATCTGCTGCAGACTAAAGTGAGTTATCTAGGACATGTAGTCTCCACGGATGGAGTGACGCCAGACCCAGAGAAGACTGAAGCAGTAAAGAAATGGCCTGTTCCTACTACCATTAGAGAAGTCCGAAAGTTCTTGGGATTCATGGGATATTATCAGATATTTATCAAGGACTTCTCCAAAATTGCTGTGCCATTACACAAACTTTTAAGAGGATCAGCAGAGGGTCGAGTCCCAAAAAATCGTCTATTTACATGGGGTACTGAACAGCAAGAAGCATTTGATCAATTAAAGAAAGTACTAACTGAGGCTCCTGTATTGGCATATCCAGATTACGTGAAACCTTTTCTGTTATATACCGATGCCAGTAACAAAGGGTTGGGCGTGGTACTCGCACAAGAACAGAATGGCATAGAAAGAGTAATAGTCTATGCAAGCAGAGGGTTAAGAGGCTCTGAGCGGAATGGTGCACACTATAGCTCTTTCAAACTTGAATTTTTAGCACTAGTATGGGCTATCACAGAGAAATTCCATCAATATTTGGCTGCCACCCCTTCCACGGCTTTCATGGATAATAATACTTTGGCACACTTAAATATTGTGACGCTAGAAGCCCTCGAGCAGAGGTGGGCCTCTTGACTTGCAAATTACCAATTCTCCTTAAAATATCATTCTAGTAAAGCTAATGCGAAAGCTGATGCCTTGTCCTGGATACCTGGACAAGAGGAAGCAGAAATAGATGACACCTTGCTGGAAAACATAGAAATGCCACCTTTTCTGCAGGTACCAGCTGAGATTGTGCAAGCATGTTGTCAAGTTGCTCCCGAGTCTGAAGTGAAAATTCAACCAGAAGTGGATGGCATGATTGCGAACCAAAATAATTTATGAGTGAAATTATAAAGCCAAGACCCTATCATTCGCCAAGTAAAAGCTCTAGTTGCTGCAAAAACGCATGACCCAAAAAGAAGGAAAGAAACTGAATGTAGAAGCAATGAAACTTTGGAGACACAGAACTCATCTGGCCATAGAAGATTGACGTTTAGTTAAGAAAAGTAAAGATCCTACTACACACATGAAATTGACTCAGTTCATAGTTCCAAAGACCAGTGCTTCTGTAGTATTAGAATGCATACCATGATAATACAGGACATTTTGGTCACAAAAGAACTGAGGCTATTATCAGAAGGAGGTTTTACTGGATAGGAATGTGAAACGATATAAAGTGGTGTGAGGAATGTCCAGCCTGTAATTTGAAGTGTAGAGAGATGAATCAGAGAGCTCCTCTCCATCCAATAGTTAGCAACGCACCATTGGAACTAGTTGCTCTTGGTCACTTAAAGTTAGACCCAAGCAAAAATGGACACATCTATGTCCTCACTATGGTTGATCACTTTTCCAAGTTTGTGGTTGCGAGTGCAGTAAAAGACCTATCTGCTCAAACTACTGCTGAGACCTTTATGAGATGTTTTGCACGACCTTACAGATATCCTATAAAAATCCTCACAGATCAAGGAATGTCTTTTGAATCCCAACTATTTCATGAACTTTGCGCCCTGTATGGAAGCCATAAGTTAAAAACCACTGTTTACCATCCCCAAGGTAATGGACTCTGCAAGAAAATGAATCCGACTCTGCTGGAGATGCTGCAAGCCCTACCAGAGTATAAACTTCCTTTCTGGCCAGCTTTGCTTCCTCAGCTCACATAAATTTATAACACCATCCATTACTCCACAGGTTATACACCTCATTATCTAATGTTTGGATGACACAGAAGACTTCCAATGGACTTAGTGTTGGAAGTACCACTAGAAGAAACTAAAGTAAAGAAAACCAGTTACAAATTGGGTCCAGGAACATAACCAATGTTTGCAGGAAGCTTGGACAAATTGTTGGCAGACACATGGAGCAAGTACGGCAAAAGGAAAAGGCAAATTATGATATCAAAGCCAAGGCTACACCTTTACTTGTTGGAGAAAGAGTAATGTTAAAGAAGATCCAAAAATGCAGCAAATTGTCTTTGAAGTGGGAACCAGAACCATATTGTATTATTGAGATACCTTATCCCGAACTACCGGTATACAAAATCCAACAAGAATTAGGAAATGGTACTAAGATTGTTCATCGGACTCTCCTAAAAGCTTGCACTTTCAAAGACGCTGTTCTTATTAAAGATCAGGACAGTCCTATGCCAAAAGAGAGTCAGAAGTCCAGAAAAGACAGAATGTGGGAACTAGAATCGCCAACCAGTTGGTATAAAGAACCATGGATCCGCATTTTGTATGTCAATTTGCATGACCATCCAAATGGTGTACCAGTGATAGAGCTGGAAATGCCAGATTTCCTAGAAAGAGGACGCATTGTTCAAGAACCTGTAGATTTCCAACCCCTCAGATCCCAAAGATTGAATGCAGGTGTCCCTCCTAGAAGGTATATCACAGAAGCTTCCCAACTTGTACCATGGTAATATATGTAGATCTAGTCAAAGTAAATACCCAGACACAGGTCACTTGAGTGTAAAACTTAAAACATTTACAGTATAATAGATGTTTTAAGAATTTTTGAGTGTTTAAGAGTGTTTTACTAACATAAGATTTCAAGACTACGCCAATAATTTTTGTTGTGCTCTGGGATGGTCTAGAGCAGTGCTATGTGTTACTCTACTCTAAAGGTGGTGAAAAGAGATGAGTAAGGCACCAAGGTCTGAATTATTGTGGATAAGATAACCATTACCCAGACAAGGAGAGGCAGGAGTCGACCTAGAGATTCAGTGCCCGAAGGGCATTTATTTTGTACCAGAGGGTGGGGAGACACAGTCACAAGAGAAAAGAGAAGTCACCCAAAAATAGGGTGATAAACAAGACAGGTACTTTATCTATGACTGCTAAAATGGTTACAACAAGAGTAGAATAGATGCAGAGGCCTACTGCCACTCTAACTCTATTATTATTCTACAATTCAATAAGCTTAGGTGAAGATCAGATGACATACACTATTCAGAACAGTATTTGGTTAAGCTATCATTACACTTCCACCAAAGTCCAGATGTTACAAGAGTCCAGAGATCCAGCATCTTCATGTACACCATCAGTCTGTGATGGTAGCTATGAAGGGAAAAGCAAACAGAACAATAAATGCTAATGCAATTCCCAGCAGGGACCTTGTCAAGGCCACTGAGTGGTAAGAAGTTTGTTAAACAGACCATATGATTCTTTGGCAAAACCAACTCTCTCTGAGGTTGCTGGAATAAAGAACCAGAGCAACTGATTCCTGAAATAACTCACTGATGGGCTGTTGGATTCCCAACTGAAAACAAAGGGTTTCTCGGCCAAAACCCACTTCCAGAGTTGCCAAGAACGAAGAGAAATCAGGACCTGCGTGGTGACGAATCCAATGGAGGACTACCACTATCTGAAGGATGCTGCAGCACACCAAGGCCATCTAAACTCTGAATGATCTCTGACAGGACCAGGCACCAGAAAAATCTGAAGAGTTGATGGTTGATTCTGCAATCTTGGCATCAGAAACTAGAACAAAACAAAGAAACGGCGGATGAGTCCCTTACTGGGCTTCGACTTACTTGACTTTTGGCAAATGACCAGGGGCACGGAACAGGTTCTCCAGGATGAGCACACTCTTCTGAGGAGGTGACCAACTTCGGGACATCTAGAACAGAAACCATATGAAACAACACTGGCACGGCTGTCGTGATGCACTTCGGTGGACTACCTTAAACTGAGAACAAAGAAGCGGCGGAGTGTAGATTGTAATGACTGGCGTACAGACTCGACTTCGCAGATGACACAGGTGGAAGAGATGAGCTGAAGGACAATCCCACTTGAGTGAAGAATGCTGAGAAGACATCCTCTTCTGGGTAGAGACTGATTCTGAGTGTGGGTATTATGGACACACCATGGGACTGCATTGTGATGGAAGATTGAAACTGTCCCCATACAGTAGTAACAATATAGCTGAAGATGCACCTTTCTGCACTGCCAAGGGACTCGGAATAATCCAATGATTTGCCAAGGAAAGGCAAACTATAATTATGTGTAATTGTTACAGGTGGGGCAATTGTTCAAGTGCTTGGAGCAATAGTTCAAATGCTTAGGACAATAGTTTGGGTACTTACAGCAATAGTTTGGATAACCAGGGCAATAGTTCGATAGTTAGAGCAATGGTTCTGATGCTTAGGCAATAGTTCGGATAGCCAGGGGTAATAGTTTGAATAACCAGGGTAAATAACCACAAAGGGTAAATAACCATCCAATACAACACAGTCTTGGTGCTTCTTAGCAAGTTCACAGTCTTTCAAGTACTTCAGCAATAACAATTGTGTAAACAGTACAATGGTTACAGTAGCTTCACAATATTTATGAACTGAACACCCTTGGATGGATCCCTTTTCCAAATGTAGGGTCTTCTTGAATAGGATCTGGCTATCCCTGAACATTTTGCTAAGGATGCCCAACTCATACTGAGGGTACCACTTGCCCTAGATTGACTGCCGAGAACACTAAAAGGCCTGAGCACGCCTTGTTCACTATGGAGCCTATATGCCCTACTAACTGCTATGGTGGATTGCCTAATCATGAGCTGAGGGCTACCCTAGTACCACTAGGCTGGCTTGCCCTACTACACTAGGCTGGGACTGCCCTTAGTACCCACTAGGCTGGGTTGCCCTACTACACTAGGCCAGGGCTGCCCTTAGTACCACTAGGCTGGGTTGCCCTATACACTAGGCTGGGACTGCCCTTAGTACCACTAGGCTGGGTTGCCTACTACACTAGACCAGGGCTGCCCTCACTACCACTAGGCTGGGTTGCCCCTAATACACAATAGGCCAGGGCTGCCTTGAACCCTGCTTTACCTGGGCCTAATGCCCTACATTTACCTCGTGTTGATGCCCTACAATTAACCTCGGCCTGATGCCCAAATACAGTGGGCCTAGTGCCCTTCTTTACTGTGGGCCTGGTACCTTGAAATACAGGGCCTAGTGCCTTCTTTACTGTGGGACTGAAGCCCTGCTTTACAATGGACATGAATTGTCCCTTTAAATAATCTGGCCTGGCCCTTTTGACCTGTGGGCCTGATAGCCCTACTTTACTTTGGGCCTGGTAGCCCTTATTTCAGTGTGCCTTGTGCCTAATTTGTATTGGGCCTAGTAGACCTCCTTATACTGTCTGCCTAGACTGCCCTTTTAACTGAATTGTCCTTTAAATATTTAGGCTGTCTGAGCCTTCTGTCATTCCTGGATGAGTCACTGCCTTTAATCCCACCCCTAATGAATATTTATAGGCCCTATAATGGCCTGCCTTGCTGGACCCTCCTGTGGGTGTTGCTAAACCGCCTTCCCTCTGCATATTAAAATCAAGGGTCCTATCGACCAAATGCCCCTGCAGCATTCGCCACTCTCTCTTTGTGCCTACTGCACTTTTCAAATAAAAATACAGTCCCCTTGGGATTAAGGTGGACAGCACGATCGTATGCTGCCACCAACTCACCGCACACACACAACAGGAGGCAGACTGGAGGTGGGAGGTCTTGCAGGCAGAGGAAGGAGTGTTACAGGCAGCTGGGGATGAATGTGGCCCTTGGAAGGCCGACAGGATAAGCGGTGATGCAGCTGGCAGGGCTGCCGATGGGGACGGAATAAACTTAGAAATACTTGGGGGCCTAAAATAATAAAATGATGGGGCTACACAGCCCAAACCATGAGCAAATGGATAATTTACTTTCTTCTGGTGCCCCGATGGCACCATGGACCAAACGGAGCTCTAGGGGATCTTCACTGGCTGGAGCCAGAGCAGGCACACAGACTGGCCCTCGGGAACAGCTTCAACCACCAGGTAAGCTCTTTAACGGTTCCCCTAACCATCTGCATCCTCTCTTCCACAGCCAGCAGGAACTCTCAAAAACTGTTAAAACTTTTGAAACTAAAAACTCTAGTTCTGGAATGGCTGGATTGGAATACTGTGCATGAGCAGCTCAGCACAGCATTCCATCCAAGCCATTGTTAATGCAACTGCACTAAATTCTGTCTTTTTACCATTTTTAAGTGCTCAGTGCACTTTTTCTATTATTCACAGTGGTTTATAGTGCACAGAAAGGGTAAACAACTACTGAGGGGCCCCCTTTTTACCTAAATACTCTGCAGACTGTACCCAAGACAGGCGCCCTGGGCTCCTGTAAATCCCTAATCTTTTTATTGAGATTCATTTTCTGGGATGCCTCATCTTTGGGGCATTACAACTGTTTAACCAAATTTAGTACTAACTACCATATTGAGGACCTTAAAAATGTCCTGTGACTAGTTAAGTCAGTTAGGGCAAGTCCCTGCTGGGTACTTATATATTTAGTTTGATGCATACACTTCTCTACATGAATCTCATTAAGTATTATACAATGGGGTATGAAAATCCTGTAATCTCATTGGTCAAAACACACACATGACCATGATAAATCCTCCAGTACCCACTGTAAAAGTTTTATATCACTATAAAAACAAAAAAGTTGAACAATGTGTAATAGCAATATAGCATGACAGGGGAGTGGGTATATGGGTGGATTTATCACTTATGGTGTGGTAAGTCGCTCAGCTGCTCCTCATGACCGAACCACACCAGACATGGTAAATCCACAAACACCCACTCCCGTCATGGTATATTGCTTAAGTAAATGACTATTCTTAGGCACCAGTACAGACAAAACTAAGCACTTGGAAAACCAGAACTGTAAACACCAACAGGCGATATTAAATAGAAAAGTCTCAACTTAACTATTGCTGAAATAATCCAGCATACAGTCAGAAATTAGTATGACTCCCAAGGCAGGGAGGGATAATCGTTCCCTCCTATCTTGGGACTGTAGTTCTTACCCTTTGGGGATTTCTCATGGACATATCATGGTCCACCAGCACCACTACTTTTGTGTCTCTTCGTGGAATGAGTGGCCAGCCCGGCAATGGTGAGGAAGATCAAAGGCCATAAATAATTTAACCAGAACCCCCGATCTCCAGGTGTGACCACCTGTTTCATCTACCATTGGGGGGGTTGTTCCCTCCTGTAGATATCTATGGGGACAGAAAAAGTGGATGACAGTCAGCCACCAGTCATATCTCAGGGCTACATGGGTGGTGCCTTTATAAATGAAAGAATGGGTTCTGTACTATTGCGCAGTGTGGGGGGAGGAAGGCCACTCTGTCAGCACATTTTGCCTCCAAGCCATATGTGGCCCCAGTTGTGTTCCCTAACTGCATGCCCCATCTGGAGTTTGAATATTTTAACTGCTTACTCACTGTCTTCTGCTGCCTCTAAGGGCTCTTATCTCTATAAGATTTAGAACAACATAAGTCTGCCGTTACACAGCAGTTGCTCTTGGGGTATAGTTCACAAGGTAATACAGTACATATTACAGTGATCCCCATTAAACCTCCCATCTCGCCAACATTCCCCCACTTCCAAAACCAGAAAGCCCCTGAGTCTGAAGGGACAGGCCCATTTGTAATCAAAGTCCCAGCTTGCTGTAATCTCATCAGCTTCACTCAGGTGTGGTCCGCTGAAATATTTGAAGCATTTTTTTTCAGTAGGCCGTGACAATGGTGATCACAATTGAGCGCTTTCAGAAAGGGCGACTCAATCATGGCGCCTATCCATAGGGCTACCAGGCAGGGAGGGCAACCAGATGGAAGGGTCTGCGAATATAGCGACAAAATGTCGCTATATGAACACGTGCCTGGGGAGGAGCGAGCACACCGAGCGATGGGCAGAAGGGGAGGGAGGGTTTGTGAGATGTAGAGTGGCAGTGGGCTGCTGAACTGGCCCCATGGCATGGTGGGAGGGTGGGGGTGGCAGGCTAGGGTTGCGAGGGTGCCAGGTTTGGGTCTGGGCGGGCATTCCTTTGTTTGCAAATGACCGTGTTTTTTCCCTGGTTTTGCTCGTCCCTTGGACTTGAGAATCCTGTAGTAGGCCCCATAAAAAAGAAAAAATCCCCAGCACCGTTTGCTGTGCACCAGGAGTGTACCTTGCGAGAAACTGATTTTCGGTGAAGTACACCCACCCTAACAGCGATCGCCTTTCCGCGATCACCATTATGACATGGAATTGCTTTTTTCATATCCTGCAGTCTGGAAAGGCCCAGGTGCTTCCTGGCTTGCTGGTTAGAGACCTTGTCCTAGGCCTCTTCTAGTAAGCTCTGTGTCTCCTTCCTCACATTGGAATGCTCAGGCTTAGATACTGTAATGTCTCTGATTTGTAGGCCTTTAATTGCTTCCTCTGGCATTTCAAAGGTTTGCGGCCCCTTTGAACATCACTGTTAAACATGCTCGATATAGGTGATAAACCGCACTACACTGTTTGAGGGGCATAGCACCAGTGCATAAGCTCACCTTGTCACTGATACAGAGGGTGAATAGTCATTGTCAAAAATAAATTCTCTGCTCTTTATATTTTGTCTCTTTCATCCGCTATGCTCTTGTAGGGAGCTATTGTTTTATTTCATAGTTCAGAAGTCGGATTATAATAGAGCATGGCCACTGATCCGAGAGCTAAGGCTTTGGTGTGAGAGCTCTGTGAACCCTTTCAGCGTCCAGCCGGAAAGCAGGGTCAAGTTGTAGGGTTTCACAGAGAAGGGAGTCTACAAACATAAGCACATCTCTTCCTTCCACATTCTCCAGCACACCATGAATGCAGAGATTATTGCAGTGCAATCTGTTCTCCAGATCCTCGCCTTTGTCATGAAGTGCTTGTTGCTCATCTAAAAGATATGCCACCACTCATTCCAGTCTGTCGGTCTGAGTATCCAGGTCTGTAGCGTGTGACGTCATGTCAGTGACTCTGCGTTAATTTAGTTAATTCGATGGTGAGTTCTGACATTAAGCTACGAACCTAATTTCTAAATTTCTGAAGCTTGGACAATATTGTTGTGTTACTTGGCTCAGCGGAGGTTGAAGGCCTGGATTCTGTCATGTTTTCTTGGCTAGGAGGTGAGCTCTTACTTTGAGTGGCTGATCTGATGGAATCCTTCATGCTGGAAATGCGAGTGGTCCTATGGTGACCTCCCATTCACTGTTGTGGCTCTGTTTTTAATAGCATGGTGAGTTTGGACTCAAAATATTGTATTTTAGAGTCTGTTTTGTAGCTTGAGATGACGGTGCTTCTTGTTCAGCCCTGCATGCCCCGCAGTGACATCACTGGAAGTCCTTCTCTTCCTCTTTTGCTTTCTCTTCCCCTCCTTCTCCTCCCCCCCTTCTTTGAACTAGTACTTCCTGGTAGGATGCAGGAAGATGTCTTCAAAAGTGGCACCAAGCAATAAAGCCTGAAGTCACAGTAAATCGCACTCATTAAGGTCCGAATCGGTTAGTGGACTTAATGAGGAAGCAGGAGAAGAAACATTTACTATTACTTCTAAATGTTTATTCTATGCGCTGTGGAGAATTGGAGCCACCACAGAATGAACAGGAGCTGCACTGGCAGGAACATTTTGAGGTCTTCAGGACATTCAGCAATGGTCTACCAACCTGGAGGAGGGCATCAATACAGGAATGACAGCTATAGAACAACATCAAGAGGCACTTAGTTACTTGCACCGCCGGGAACCAGAACCCATGGAAAAGCTGGATGATCTGGAACTCCATTACCGGAGCAACAATATTCAAATCCATGGTTTGCCAGAGGGCACAGAAACTGGACCCATGGAGCACTTTATGGAATCCTTTCTCCAGGAGCTGCTTCATTGGCCAAAGGAGGACCTTTACAAATTGAGTTGGCGCATCAGGCACTGGCGCCTAAACCAACAGATCTGAAGGCCTAACCCCACTCCATCATCATGAAGCTACTGGATTACAGAGTAAAAATCAAAATCCTGTTTACAGTCTGGGGCAAGAAATATATTCCTTTTATGATACCAAGCTCTACTTTGAGCATGACTTCACACCACTGACTCTTCAGAAAGAAAAAATTGCTCATCAGATGTTTCTTAGGAAAAACATAAAGATGCAATTACCTGCTATTGTACAATTTGAAATACATACAGATACTGGCTCCAAATTTTTTCAAACCCTTGCAGAGGCCAAACTGCTACTTCATAAACTTGGTTTTCCCCTGATCTTACCGCTTCACTGACCTGCAGATCCAGAATCCTCCCACAAATTTACACTGGAAAACAGTAGGAAGAACAAGGAAAATCCACTACATTGATGCCTGACAAAGACTTAGGCCTTGCACTGCAGGAGAAGCAGAAGAACTCACCAGAAGCCTCGGTTTTCACAATTGAAAGCCAGATCTTCACTGTCCAGAGACTCCGGAAACTAATCTGTTTACATCTCTGAAGTGTGCAAATCAAATTTTATTGGTTAAAATCAATGTTTGTTACACAGGTTTAAGTGCCTGAATCGGGAGGTTGGTGGACCTCTTTGGAGGGGGAGAGTGCTGCATGCCATCACTGGGGCATTTACCATTGGTGTGGGGGGGGGACTGGATGTGGGACTGTGGATCTGGGATGGGGAAGCATAGCTGGAGCATTCTGTTAATTAATGGCATTCTTTCATGGTGGAGGATGGGCGGTACTGCGGGCCTGAGGGAAATCGGAGGTAATGGATCTGGGTGGGGTGTAGGGATGGCTGCACAAGGAGCTGTGTGAGTGTTTGGATGGCTCTTCCTGATGGCCAATTCAGTGATGAGTCATTGATCAGCAAGAGGGGAAAGAGATCGCGAGACTGCATTCTGTGGTTCAGACTTGAGCCACAATTGAGCGACCAGTCGAGAGAGGGTTTCAAACACAGTAACAGCTGGCTGATGATATCCAATACTTCTTTTTGTAGGTTCTTCTAAGCCTGGGCTCATGGTTGGTTACCTCACCCTAGATGGCTAGTTATATGGTGAAGGATGGGCCCAGTTTGCCTGGGAGATCAGTGAGTAAGTGGCATTATGCTCAAACTTCTAGGGTATGAGAGGGCAGTTCTGCAATGTTGAGGGGTTTCAGGGACATTGGATCAGGAAGGACAGGGATGTGGAGTGTTACATATAATAATGTGTGGGGGTGGGGGTAACAGCTGGACCTACTAGCCTGGATGATAATGATGACTCAGGCCTCAGCACAAGGGGAATGGGAGAAGGGAATACAACATGGGGGTGAACTCTAGCCTCAATTGGTATGGCCAGGTTGGGGGGGGGGTCAAACGCTGATACAACCCTGCTCCATCTGTTACAGAGGCAATCCATACAATGGGGTTTAACAGAATGAGCAGCAGAATTTTATTGAATTTTGATTAAAAAAAATGCTGGATTTAAGTGGTTGCTGCCTCTATTCGCCCTACTACCGAACCGGACCTCAAGCAACAGTGCTGGGCACAGCGCAGGGGCAGTTGATGAGCAGATGGAGCAGGGCTCTGGGGTTATGAAGGTATGATGAAGGCAGGAAAAGGATACCAGAGTGATGGCACGGAACATGCAGCACAGCTCACACAGTGAATGCTTTATTCATGGACATATCCTCTTCTGCTAATTGGGTTAGTTTCCTGGCCCCACCTAGTTGCAGGTGGGTTTGACACTCCGTAAGCTGGTATTCTCTCATGCCCCCTGCCTTGGACCACATGGGGGGAGGGAGTGTATAGAGAGCAGCCCAAGCCCAGGGGTGCCCCACACATTAAAACTGGTGTTCTGAGTAACTATAGTAGCTGGTTTCATCCCCACCTTCATGCTTTGGGTCACCCAGTGTTGTGGGATATTGTCTAAATATGGTACAATCCCTAAAGAAAATCATACACAACAATGGCTGAGTAAATGGGAGCACATAACTAAATGTTCTAGTGATGCAGGTGTTAGCACACACAGTGCTGATCTTCAAAAAGCACACTTACACATATTACATGAAACCTGAAATAAAACATAGAGACTTGAATGGCTATGTGGAAATTGGGGAGGGGCTTGAGCTAATGGGGGGTCAGAGGGCCAAAACCCAGAGAGCTCTATACTTGGGTGGTCTCTTCCTCGGTTAGCTGCTTTAAGAAGGTATATCTTGGTGCATGGATTGCTCATGTTTATAACACAACTGGAGTCGTCCACAGGATTGGACCCAGTCATTGTCCTGGACACTATGGCTACTCTAATTATTTAAGAGTGTGATGTGCTGAAGCTTTTAAAAGGAATTATTGCCACCCACAATTTCTGTTGGGGATGGAGGAGGAGGGGGAGTGAAAGAAGTAAAATCTAACAGTTGGAGGCTAAATATCCCCCTCCTGAAACATGAGCATTTTAAACAAAAGATTAAGAAGCAGACTAGGCATTACAAAGCTACAAACCTCAAGGGAGAGCCAACTGGGGCAGCATGGTGGGGACAACCTCCAGGCAGTACCCATGGGAAGAATTATAAGCTACACCTCAGGGAAAAAGAGACAAACCTCAGGTCTAGGAGAAGGGACAATTCTTGTTCTCTTCGACCTCTTTTCAGCATTTGACATGGTAGACCTTTGGGTGAATTCTGTGGACTCACCAGCACTGTCATTCACTGGTTTGAGTCCTATCTCATAAATAGGAGGCAATGGGTAGTGATGGGGAATTTCTCCTCCTCCTCTAGCCTCCTATCGTGTGGAGTTCCTCAGGGTTCAGTCTTGTCACCAATGTTGTTTGTTGGGTATATTCTGCCCCTGGGAGTGCTCATTAGGAAGTACAGTTTGGGCTTTCATTGCTATACTGGTGATACTTAACTGTATCTTTCCTTTACCCTCAGAACACCCAATGTGGTGGAGTAATTAACAGCTGCCTCGCCGAGATCAATGACTGGATGGCCTCCAGCTGGTTGTGACTTAACCCTGATAAGATGGAGGTACTGTTGGTGGAGTCAAGCAGAAGGCATGATAAGATGGCCTCTGGCGCATTAACAGGGTTATTCCTGGGTTCTGTGCCATTAAAGGCCTCCTCTAGGGTGTGCGATCTTGGTGTGACCTTTGACAGTGGATTGACATTTGAATGTCAGGTATCATCCATTGTCTGGACCAGCTTTTTATCATTTTAGGAATCTCGCCAGGATCAAGCCCTTAGTTCTACTCATGAACCTCCCCACCTTTGTACATGCCTTCATAATGTCCAGGCTTGATTATTGTAATGCGCTTTACTTCAGGGTCTTGGGAGGTACCCTCTGCAGGCTGCAGCTGGTGCAGAACACAGCTGCCAGTCTGCTTACAGGGCAGTCTAAATACTGCCATATCACCCCTGTGCTGCATGAATTGCACTGGCTGCTGGTCAGGTGGAGGATCCTCTTCAAGGTGGGCTTGCTCACCTTTAAAGTTCTACATGGGCTGGGCCCCCGTATACTTGTCAGACTTTTTGACACCAGCTGTCTCAGTCTGCTCCCCTCCGCTGTTCCTCTAGGGGTCTCCTTGAAAATCCCAGGACGAGGCTTAAAATCGCTGACGACAGAGCATTTAATGTCTCCGGCCCCATCTTGTGGAATTCACTGCCTCCATCTGCAAGGGAGGCACCTTCAGTTGAAGTATTCAAGGCACGCCTCAAGACCCTTATGTTTAGTCAGGCCTTCTCTGACACTGGTTAGTTTATTTCAGCGGGATAGCTTCTTATCGATTGCTGCCATTTTTAATTGTGTTTAGATGGTTTGCTATTTATTAGCATTTTATGTATGTATGTTTTATTTAATTGAATAGTTGTATTCTGTGTATGGTGCCCAGATCCTCATGGATTGAGCACCCAAAAAATAAAACTTGCCTTGCCTTAAAGAAACAAGCAGAGCTGGAAAATCAAATATTAGATTTGGAGATGGAGCATAAAATTACACTGTGTGCAGGGGTGAAGGAGATGAATGCAGGGCAAACCTCAACCAACACTTGGAGGCTAAAATAGAAGGCAACCTTTGTTATTTCAAGCAGCATTATTATGAGGTGGAACAAAAAGCCGACAGGCTTCTGGCGTGGCAACTCCGCAAAGATGCAGCTAGTCATACAGTTCTTCATATCCAATGGTCTGGCTCTCAACAATTCAACACAGACCCTTTGACAATTCTGGAACACTTTGCAGACTTCTACAAAAAATTATATAGCCAAGAACAGATCCCTAGTATGGAAACTAAACTGAATGAATATTTCCAGAGGGTCGAAGCTCAAAATTATCGGAACAACAGGAAGCCATCTCTGCACCGATGGAAATGCCAGAGATTATAGGGGAAATATCCAGACTAAAAAGTGGGTAAGCCCTTGGCCCAGACAGAATTGGGGCCAAAATTTACAAAACATTCCAGTAGAAGCTGTTTCCCAAGTTGTTGGAAATCTGTTGAGGAATCCAAGAGGATCCACTCTCATGGCAATATGCACAAATTATGGTGCTACCAAAACCTGGTAAGAATACTATGCTACAGTATGTGGCTCCTACTGCCCAGTCTCACTCCTAAATACAGATCTAAAAATCTTCACCTCCATACTAGCTGCTCGCCTGCAGGGTTGAGTAGGATCCCTAGTTCACCCTGATCAAACAGATTTTATCAGTGGTAGACTAATACATGATAATATTAGGAGCCTTCTCAGTACCATACCTAAAGTGCAGCAAGGAAAAGAACTGGCCCTGGCAATTTTTATGGATGCTGAAAAGGCATTTGACTGGGTGAACTGGAGATTTCTCTGAAAAACTTTGGAGGAGATGGGACTTGGTGGTGGATACCTCAAATGTGTGAGGGGATTATATGCCTCTCCACAGGCTACAGTAAGAGTTAACGGGATACCGTCAGACAGATTCTTCCTCACATGGGATACTAGATAGGGATGCCCTCTGTCCCCGCTACTCTTCACCATTTTCATCAAACCAATAGTGCAAGCAATCTGACCAATCACACAGATCAGAGGGGTGGGAGGGGGGTCAGTATAGGAAGCATAAAACATCACTGTATGCTGATGATTCTCTGTTTTTCCTCACCCAGTCCCAATGCTTGGTGCCAGAACTGTTCACAGAGCTGGAGGTCTACGCATGATATCAGGGTATAAAATAACTAACAAATCAGAAGCACTGAAACTTATGCTTAGCCTGGCGCAGCAGTGGGATTTCTGCTTTTACACGCGGTGACCCGGGATAAGAACGACCCGGGCCAGAGGGCTGGCTGGGGGAGAAGGATGGAGCATCCTATGGCCTGCTCTCCTTTCTCCGGAGGGAAGGTGGGGAAGTACTTAGAGCACTGAGGACTCCTGGCAGAGGCCGGGAGATCTCACGCTGCCGATGCTAATCTCTGGGAGGAGGCGGGCTGGGCGTCATTTCTTATCCCCACCTCCATGAGGGAAAGACAGGAAAATATTGGTGGGCGAGGCCACTGTCTAAATAGAAGCCCTCCTGGAAGACCTCGATAACCACTGTCGCTGTGGGTCCCCCGACCAGATACTAGTTCCCGTGTTCATGGGAAGAGGCGTGACCACGCCCGCCCTCCGGGGGGGGTAAGCCGGGGGTGACTGGGGGACCTCGGCAGCCATAGATAGTGGCAGAGGCTTCCAGGGGCCATGACCAGGGCCGACAGAAGTGACAGGGTCCTGCCAGGAAAAAGAGAAAAAAAAAAAGAAGCACTGAAACTTAATCGAGTGTTTTCTCCTAAGATGAGGGAAACCTTCCCATTTCTATGGGCAACGAATCATGTGGTTCACTAAATGGGAATGTGGATTTCAACCAGGATTAGCTCCCTCTTCAAATTAAACTATGGCAAACTTGAAGAGGGAGTCAAAACAGATAGTGCCCACTCGAACCTTCTGCCATTGGGTTTGGCAGGATGAATAGCTACTATTAAAATGAATGTTCTACCCAGATACTTATTTCTGTTTCAAACCCTTCCACTGCAAATCCTGGAGATATTCTCGATAAGACTGCAGAAAACAATACTGGCTTTCATATGGGCTGGCCATAGACACTGGTTTCAGTACAGAATATTAACGCTTCCAAGATAAAAAGGAGGTCTGGCGTTGCCAGATATGCCTCTGCACTACATACTGGCACAGCTATCCCCACTAGTTATATGGGTTAAGCAAAACAGACACTCAGGGTGGTTGGACTTGGAAGCAGTTTTGGAACTTCCTGTACCCATTTTTACATTTCCACATGTCTGTATCATGCCGAACCTGCTGACATCTATAAAGAACCTCTTCACACGGCATACCATACATGTACTTTTGTAGGCCAGGCAGGTCTTGCACATGCCAAATGAAACAGAACTACAGATGAGCATAATTGGTGAACCAGATTTTACTCCTCCAATGGGAATGTGGATTTCGGGAGCTGGAACCACAATTCCCTTATAAGCTTAGGACAGTTCACTCAGAATGGAATATGTCTCTCATTCATGAAGCTACAACAAAAGCTCAACCTGCCAAGACAAGACTTTTACCATTTTTTACAAGTCTGGCACTACCTGCAAATGCAGGGGAGAATTGCTTTGGTTAGCACAGATCTAATACAGCTGGAACTATTTTTATATTGGGCAGAAAAGTTTGTTGGCAGGCAAGGCAACATTGAAAGGGCCTATAAAATGTTGCAGGGCATGGATCATCCAGAAATACCAGTGAGCAGAGAGGCTTGAGAGTCAGAATCATAGGTTCCAATAGGTGAAGAGGAGAGGGATCAGGTGTGGAAGATTGGTTGGCATACCTCAGCCTCCCCTACATGGAGGGAATTTAGGAGGAAATGCCTCACGAGATACTTTCATACCCCTACAATAACCAAACATTTCCAACTGGGAGGCAGAGAGTTGGGGGTATGGTCAGGTAGGGACCCATTATCATGTGTTCTGGGAATGTCCTAGCATGCAGTTATTTTGGCCCGGGACACATGGAGGCTTGGGGATTCTTTACACCTTCAAGCATTTGATCCTGGGTGTGAAGATGCCTAGAGTGGGGAACAGACCCCAACAGATGCTCTTTAGAATTCTGTGCCTGGCAGCTATGAAAGGCACCTTAACCCATTGGCTCACAGTGTTAACGTTAACAATAGAAGAGTGGTGGACAAAAGTGAGAGAGCTCCACACCATGGAGAGCATTACAGCAATGCTTAGGCTTATGCAAGAAAAAGTTTGGGATATGTGGCATGGATGGGAGGTATATAACTCACTGGAGCAGGAAGCTATTGCTCTAGGGGAACACAATAGTGATGGTTAGTCTCCTCCAGTTCCTAGATGTGCCCTCCTCATAGCATTGTCCTGCATAGAGGTGGGTTAGGTGGTGGTGGTGGTGGTGGACACCAGGAGGGAGTAATCAGGCTAGAAGTGGGTCCACCACCTCCTCCACTGCTGGTCAAGGAGCTACCTAATTGCACTTCCTAATTGTTGTGATACACACACTAACACATATACACATATATGCATATATATTCCAATATAACATAGCAGTGCACTGTCTACACACATTTTTACAGAGGCATACTACCCTCAAGCATCCCTCCTCACTGCCTCAGCTCCTCCTCCTCTCCTACCCCCATTACTGGGTATAGGATGAATCAGTCTCCTCTTCCCTTGCTGTTTCCCATCTATCACATACCCAGTGCAATGCCCTCTCTATTTCTCCCCCTCTCTCTCCCATACCACCCCCTCACCTCCACTTTTCTTTCTCTTTTCCCACTAACCCACTCCTAACAAAGCTTCATTGAGCCACCTATGACTTGTACTATATAATTAACTCGCAACACAATTCCTTGACAATGCCTTTGGCTGCTATTACTGTAACCTTACTTGTCTTTTTTTTGCAAGTTCCATTGTAATGATCATGTTATGTTTTGTACCTTATTGTCAAGGCCACTGTTTTACCATGATTCTGTGATTCCGGCCGGAATCACAGAAATCTGATGGGCTGCCGGAAATTTAAATGTCCTCACGGTATCCAGCAGTAAAGTTACGGAACTCACGCTGCTTACGTGAGCATTTGGGAACTGGAGCCATAAAGGTCGCTTTGGCCAGTCAACCACCCCATTTGATCCAGGAGCGTAGGAGAGAAGGACGTATGCCCAGAGAGAGTCGAGTCAAGACCACGTGGACACAAAGAACGCCAAGCAGCACGCCAGGCAGCCAAGAACGCCATTTTGGAAAGCCGGCTTTTTAATCCGACTGTCCAAGAATTGCACTGCAAGCTTGCCTTGTCTGCCACCACTCCCGAAACACATCAGGTACCCACTTTTACTTTGGGGTTTAATGAGGCAGGTAAAGGGATGCAAGACACTGCTACTTTTTACGTTTTATGTGTGTGTGTGTGTGTGTGTGTGTGTGTGTGTGAGTGGGGGTGTCTTCAAGATGCTCGTAGGTCATCCAAGATGCATATTTATTTAAATTGTGTGTTGTAGGGCAACAAACTGTGTGGGGTCCACGATGTGCATGTGTTGGGGTTACATGTGCAACAACACTGCTAATGTTTTTTTGTGTGTGTGTGTGGGGGGTCGCCCAAGATGCTCACAGATCATATTTTTTAGGGCAATTGTGTGTTGTAGGGCAACAAACTGTGTGGGGTCCAGGATGTGCATGTGTTGGGGGGTCCATGTGCAAGACACCGCTAATTTTTTTTTGTGTGTGTGTTGGGGTGTCATCCAAGATGCTCGTAGGTCATCCAAGATGCATATTTATTTAAATTGTGTGTTGTAGGGCAACAAACTGTGGGTCCAGGGTGTGCATGTGTTGGGGGTCTGATGTGCAAGACACTGCTAATGTTTTTTGTGTGTGTGTGGGGGTTGTCCAAGATGCTCACAGATCATAATTTTTAGGGCAATTGTGTGTTGTAGGGCAACAAACTGTGTGGGTCCAGGATGCGTGTGTTGGGGGGTCCGATGTGCAAGACACTGCTAATTTTTTTGTGTGTGTGTGGGGGTGTCGTCCAAGATGCTCGCAGGTCATCCAAGATGCATATTTATTTAAATTGTGTGTTGTAGGGCAACAAACTGTGTGGGGTCCAAGGTGTGTGTGTGTGTGTGTTTGGGGGGGGTCCGAGGTGCTCGTCTGCCTTTTCCTTTGCCTTGTATCCTTGGGGCAGGTAAAGAGTGTTGGGAAGGGATGCAAGTCACTGCTAATGTTTTTTTTGTGTGTGTGTGGGGGTCATCCAAGATGCTCGCAGATCGTCCCAGATGCTTGCAGATCAACATTCATATTTATTTAAATTGTGTGTTGTAGGGCAACAAACTGTGTGGGGTCCAAGGTGTGTGTGTATTTGGGGGGGTCCGATGTGCTTGTCTGCTTTTTCCTTTGTCTTGTATCCTTGGGGCAGGTAAAGAGTGTTGGGAAGGGATGCAAGACACTGCTAATGTTTTTTTTGTGTGTGTGTGGCTGGGGGGTCATCCAAGATGCTTGCAGATCATCCAAGATGCTTGCAGATCAAAAATTGTGTGTTGTAGGGCAACAGACTGTGTGGGGTCCAAGGTGTGTGTGTGTGTGTGTTTGGGGGGGGTCCGAGGTGCTCGTCTGCTTTTTCCTTTGCCTTGTATCCTTGGGGCAGGTAAAGAGTGTTGGAAGGATGCAAGACACTGCTAATGTTTTTGTGTGGGGGTGGTGGTGTCCAAGATGCTCGTAGATCGCCAAGATGCTAGCAGATCAAAAATTGTGTGTTGTAGGGCAACAAACTGTGTGGGGTCCAAGGTGTGTGTGTGTGTGTGTTTGGGGGGGTCCGAGGTGCTCGTCTGCTTTTTCCTTTGCCTTGTATCCTTGGGGCAGGTAAAGAGTGTTGGGAAGGGATGCAAGACACTGGTAATGTTTTTTTTGTGTGTGTGGGGGGTCGTCCAAGATGCTCTCAGATCATCCAAGATGCTCACAGATCAAAAATTGTGTGTTGTAGGGCAACAAACTGTGTGGGGTCCAAGGTGTGTGTGTGTGTTTGGGGTCCAAGGTACCTCAGAGCAATGCAGGTGAGCTAGCATGAAGAACAGTGTGTGTGTGTGTGTGTGTGTGTGTGTAGCAAGGAACAAAAATCAAAGGGGTGTCTGAGTAGGGTGGGGTCTGAGTAGTGCTCGGAACACTGCCATTGTGTGCCCCTCTAGCACAGTGTGGGTGTGGGAGGGAGCAGCTATTGACAGACCTTCAGACTTCGGGGCACCCTGACTGCTCCTCCCCTATTTAACTCCTTCATGTACCTGAAGACCTCTATCATGTCCCCCCGGTCCCTTCTCTCTTCCAATGTGTACATATTTAGCTCTTCGAGCATCTCCCCATAGGACCTGTACCCCAGGCCCCAGATCATTTTGGTTGCCCTCCTCTGGACCCTCTCCAGGAGTTTAATGTCCCTCTTTAAGTCTGGCCTCCAAAACTGCATGCAGTACTCGATCTGGAAGTCATCCCTCTGCCAACCACGCAGCCCGAGACCAACCTTGCGCCCCATGTAGCCGTGGTTATACCCCCTGGGCAGCGAACGAGGTGGGGCCCGTACACTTCTTGTTTCATTGGGCAAGGTTGTCTGAGAGAGTAGCATATCGAGGGCACGCTCCCAGCGATGGAAGACTGTTTTTTTTCCCCTCTGGTTTCCTACCCTCATGTGGTGTGCCTCTTGATGTCATGGTGCTGTGTGCCAACATCCACTACGCATCATGGCAGCCCCCTGTTCCACCTCAAGCCTCCGCTTGGGGTCAGGCAAGTTGCGGGCATTGGCCCCCCTTCCCCTGGAGAAGGTGAGCTGTCATGGGATGCTCAAGCCATTCTCCCCGGCCAGCCCTCCAGAACCTGGGTCGCTGGCATCGCAAGCAGAAATCCAACCACTGCACCGACGGGCCGGTGAATGCAACTATTCACTGTTTTACTTTGCTTTTTATTGCATATTACTTGCTTTGCTTTTTACTGCAGATAATGTAAGGTAATATTAAATAGTATTTTTTTGAACTGATGTTTTGGTCCTGCAGTAGGTCGTGCAGTAGGTCCCCACAGAGTGCTTTGCAGGGGAGCCCTTAAAGTCCTAGGCACAGCCCTGTGTACAGTAGATGCTGGAGTTACTGCAGGTAAAATACTGCACTATTTTGCTGATGTGAAGAGGGGGATCGAATTATCTACAGTAAATGCTGCATTTAAAAGGAGGTTGGTGGCAGGGTCCAAAATGGGAGGTACTCACAGAACACAGACCCAACCCTGTGCTGCATCTCACTGCTGGTTTTGCAGGAGAATGGGAGTCGTGGGCTGCTGCTGCCATCGTACCTGGAGGATGGGAGTCGTAGGCTGCTGCTGCCATCGTACCTGGAGGATGGGAGTCGTACAATGCTGCTGCCATCGTATCTGGAGGATGGGAGTCATGGGCTGCTGCTGCCATCGTACCTGGAGGATGGGAGTCGTACAATGCTGCTGCCATCGTATCTGGAGGATGGGAGTCATAGGCTGCTACTGCCATCGTACCTGGAGGATGGGAGTCATAGGCTGCTGCTGCCATCGTACCTGGAGGATGGGAGTCATACAATGCTTCTGCTGTCGTACCTGGAGGATGCGATTCATAGATTGCTGCTGCCTTCACACCTGGAGGATGGGAGTCGTGGAATGCTGCTGCCATTGTACCTGAAGGATGGGAGTTATAGATTGCTGCTGCCATTGTACCTGGAGGTTGAGAGTTCTAGACTGTTGCTGCCATCTCACCTAGTGAATGGTGGTCGCTGGATACTACTGCCATCCCAGGAGAATGGGAGTCGTGGGCTGCTGCTGCCATCGTATCTGGAGGATGGGAGTCGTAGGCTGCTGCTGCCATCATACCTGGAGGATGGGAGTCGTACAATGCTGCTGCTGTTGTACCTGGAGGATGCGATTCGTAGATTGCTGCTGCCTTCACACCTGGAGGATGGGAGTTGTGGAATGCTGCTGCCATTGTACCTGAAGGATGGGAGTTGTAGATTGCTGATGCCATTGTACCTGGAGGATGAGAGTTGTAGACTGTTGCTGCCATCTCACCTAGTGAATGGTGGTCGCTGGATGCTACTGCCATCCCAGGAGAATGGGAGCATGCGGCGCTGCTGCCATCGTATCTGGAGGATGGGAGTCGAGGCTGCTGCTGCCATCATACCTGGAGGATGGAGTCGACAATGCTGCTGCTGTTGTACCTGGAGGATGCGATTCATAGATTGCTGCTGCCTTCACACCTGGAGGATGGGAGTCGTGGAATGCTGCTGCCATTGCCTGAAGGATGGGAGTTGTAGATTGCTGATGCCATTGTACCTGGAGGATGAGAGTTGTAGACTGTTGCTGCCATCTCACCTAGTGAATGGTGGTCGCTGGATGCTACTGCCATCCAAGGAGAATGGGAGTCGGGCTGCTGCTGCCATCGTATCTGGAGGATGGGAGTCGAGGCTGCTGCTGCCATCATACCTGGAGGATGGGAGTCGTACAATGCTGCTGCTGTCGTACCTGGAGGATGCGATTTGTAGATTGCTGCTGCCTTCACACCTGGAGGATGGGAGTCGTGGAATGCTGCTACCATTGTACCTGGAAGATGGGGACTTTATGCGGTGGCTACTGCCATCAATATAGTCAGAGGATAAAAGTCACGGATTGCCCTATCCGTGGGATCAGTCTGCCATTTTGTTGAATTCTTATCAAGCAGATTAGTGGAACACACTACTAATTATTTTTTTTTTGGTTGTGATTTCAGTATTCATACTTTCTGCCTGCATGATGTTTGCTGCACAAGTGAATAAGAGGGCCAAGCTTTGCTACACATCAGCTAAGGAGCGAGCCCAGCAGTTTAAATCTGAAGGCCTCTATGAGGATGGAGGAAAACTTTTCTGTCCTTACTGCAACCATGTCCTGGACCATACCAGAAAAGATACAGTCAAAGATCATCTGCTCAGCAAGAAACATGCTAGGAATAAGGAACGAGCTGCTAGTGAAGGAAGACCAGCAAGGCAGGTGACCCTGACCAGCAGTTTCAGAGCTGCAACAGAATCATCCATAGTAAGAAATGAGATGGTCATGGACACAGTTAAGGCATGGGGGGCTGCAAATATCCCGTTGGAGAAGCTGGATCATCCACAACTGAGGGAATGGATGTGCAAGTATGTGAAGGGGAGTGGAGCAGTGCCAAAAGCAGACACCCTGAGGCAACTCTATTTACCCAAGGTAAGAGAGCAAATTGATGAAGACCTTAAAGCAGCTGTGACTGGGAAATCTTTGTCTGTGATATGTGATGAGAGCATGGATGCACAGTCACGGTGCATTCTTAATGTCGTCTTTGTGTTGGAAGGGGGCAAGACATATCTTGGAAACAGCACAGAACTAGACTCTGTCAACCATTCCACAGCGGCTCAAGCTGTCTTGAAGACTCTCCAGAGTTGTGACATTGACTTTACGAATGTAGTTTCATTTGTCAGCGACCATGCTCGTTATATGATAAAATGTTTCAGTGACGCACTTCACGGGGTTCTTGGGGACCACGTTGTGCATGTGTGTTGCCGGGCACATGTCTTGTCCCTTGTTAGGGATACATGGCTGCACCATTTCAAAAAAGTTAATGAACTGGTTTCATTGATAAAATATGCTTTTCAGCAATCACCAAAACGCAAACAAGAATTCGTCACATTTTTGCAGGATCTGGAAGCTCCAGGAGAAATGATTGCATTACCACCAGTTCCTGTTTTAACTAGATGGAACACATGGTTTGCAGCTGTGACATACCACTCAACACACCTGCAATACCTGAGGGACTTTTTCAGGAAGAGTCGAGTGATGCCACCTCAATAAACAATCTACGGGCATTACTGGATGACTGTATGAGCTACAAGCACAACTGGCATTTATTACAGATAATTCAGGTGACATTATTGCTGCGATAGAACTTTTGCAGTCAAAGGAGAAACCTCTTGCGACGTCCACGTATGACATGTTAATGTCAATTAAGAGCCGCTTTGAGGCTGGCACAACAAAAAATGATGGCTTTGGGGAGAAGGCAGAGCTGTACCTCTCTAAACTGAGGAATAAAGTAAGGGATGAGAACATCAAATTGTTCAAAAATGCTTTCAAGGTCAGTTTGGAGAAACTGACAAAACACCTACAGTCAAATCCATCTGTACAGTTTCTAATGGCCTGTCGAATTCTAAACCCACTCAACCTATCCAAACTCAATAAGGACTTCCAACTGTACTTGCCCTGTATCCCAATGTTCACGTTACACAATAAGAATGCACTGTTAAGGGACTGGGAGATCTACGTACGGCAGGATGTGCGGGAACTACCAGAGATTGAATCATTTGATCTTCACCAGTACTGGATCTCTATGTCCTCACAGGTACCAACTCTGGCAAAGGCAGCCCTTCAGGCCATTTGGGTCCCTGTTTCTAGTGCAGATGTGGAGCAGTCATTTTCTGCACATGGACAAATCCTGACTGACCAACGGAGAAGCCTGACTGTGAACAATTTGAAATTATTTTCAATGCTGCTATTCAATAAGTAGACTCTCCCACCTCTTGTGTAAAATTGCAGTTCTGATGCACTATTGCAGAAAAATAGTGTTCCCTGTGCAATAAAGTTGTAGAACTTGCAGTTCTAGTGTAATATTGCAGAAAACAAAGTGGTGCTCCACTGTGCAATGTGAAGACGTGCAGTTCTGGTGCAGTATTGTAGGGAAAAATGGTGCTCCACTGTGCAATTATATATGTAACATGATATATATATATATATATATATATATATATATATATATATATCATGTCTCACACTTTATTGCACAGTGGAGCACCATTGTTTCCCTACAATACTGCACCAGAACTGTGTATACAGTATATAAAATCTCCACATTATATGTAGCTACTATGGGTTAGATTCTGCTGTCCTTCATAGTATGCTTTAGTTCATGTAGTCTGGGTAGTGTACTAATCTGGGTAGTGTATTTATCCACCCATGTTCAGTAGTCAATACTTGAATTGTGTTTTTGTACATATTTATCTTTATAAATCTTTTAAAAATAAAACACATTAATTGCATTTTAGCTTTGAGAAGTTTTATTATACATGTCACAGAACACATTGTCAGCATTAAAACGAAGACTAGATTTTGGTGTCTTTGGTATCGCATGAGACTTCAGAATTTGTTAATCCATGTGAGAAAATGTTACTGTTACATGAGACCATTTATTTTCACCGCTGTATTGATCTGAGAAGGAATTTTTTTTTTTTTTTGTGGACACCTACCACCAAGTATCTGCCCTGTCACGGCCCCGGTCTTCCCCATTTGCCGACCGTGATCCCCTGGTCACCCCTGACTTCCCGAGGGTGGGGCCACAGAGCTGGCGCCCATACACCAGCCCACTGATCCTTTTAACTAGTTGGGGATCCGTGACATAGGTCAGGAAGTCTGGGAGGGCTTCATAGAGGTGGAGGTTCCCACTTTTTCTTGTATATTATGGCCACTGGAGAGCCGGACGTGCAATGACGTCCGCACTTACGTGCAGACATCTTCCGGCTCTGCCCCCTGTCAGATGCACTCGCTACAGACACCCAGCCTCCGCTGGGTGTCACTGTAGCGCCGCATGTGCCCCACACCCACCCCAAAGGAAGGAGAGCTGTCGTGGGACGCTCGATCCTTCCTTCCTCCTGCCAGCCCCCTGCAGCCTGAGTCCATTCCCGAACCTGGGTCACCTGCGTGGTGCGAGGTGTGGTGTCCAGCGCCACAACCCTCAGCGCCACCGGGCCGGCCGAGAAGGGAATATTTTAATAATTATGCCAGTTTGGCCAATGGAGTTCCACAGTCAACTTTATCCTTGATAGTGTGTAGATGCACAACTTGGGTAGCTAATATAACATTCAATATGGGATTAAATGTTTTTGTTTTCTGCTGATGTGACTTAAATCTGCATAAAAACATGATAAAACACTGGCAGACAAATTTATTACTTAAAATGAGTGAATAATATAAAGTTTTGGATTACCGGAAAAAATCCCGGAAATTGGATTCCCAAACACCGGTAAAATCCCGGAATCCAGGATGGTCAAAATGGAATTTGCTTTTTCCAAGCACCGAAAAACAGTGGCCTTGCTTATTGTCCTTATTGCCTTGACATGGAACCTTTGTGAAAGATCCCTCAGCTCAAAGGTGTCATCCGAAATAGAAATAAATAAAATCAAATAAAAAGACAGTGATGGACTGTTTTCTTCTTTTCAGGCTCTGAGGGACATTGGAGGGTGGGGTGTTGCCACTAGACACCTCATTTAAGTCAGCAATGACATGCATAAGGTTGAAACTGATCTAGATAGCTGGGCAATGTATAATAGCAATTATTGCACTAACCATTGAGCCACCTAACTACTTTCTAATTGTCATACCTCACAATTAGAAAGTGCACCTTTCATAGCTGTCCTTTTCCTTTTTTCTTTCTTGCTGTCTTATCTCCTGCTGGTTCTCCCCGTACCCCTTGAACTACCTTAACCCACTTACTTTCCTGGGTTCTTTTGTCTCACATAGCCTGCTTTGATCCTGAACATGAGAAATCTATGTTGACTAACGTCACTATCTTGCCTTATTTTCCTCAGCTGCTGTGCAGATCGGTTTATTGCTGTGACTTTGCACCACACTCCTGGTAACAGTTCCCCTCCCACAACTTGTCACATTAGGCCTGAATCCTAATTTGCGCTCCTCTACATCACTTGTCATCCTAAACTGGATACTGCCCTTCTAAGGCTCTGGCTCCAAAAATGCCTCTGCACACCTAACGTGATGATTGCTCTTCAAATGTTCTCTTCTTGTGCCTTGTCTTGGGTTCATGTTTCCACCCTCCTCCTGCTGGTCCATGTGGGGGACATTAAGACTAATCCTGGGCCCTCATG
Organism: Neoceratodus forsteri; assembly: GCA_016271365.2. NCBI lineage: Eukaryota > Metazoa > Chordata > Ceratodontiformes > Ceratodontidae > Neoceratodus > Neoceratodus forsteri. The sequence goes on along the minus strand of CM028130.1, from coordinate 38,161,081 downwards.
TCATACTCTCCTCACCCACATCACAACATCCATACCCCTGACAAAAGGTTTAAAAGTTGCTCACATGACATTCGTAGCATACAGTATGGTCCAAAATGGCTGAACTAGAAGCCTGGGCCATCTAGATGTCACCCAACTTCTTGTGTACATTTGAATCTTGGCTTAAACCAGCTATTAAACAAAATGAAGTGTCTCTTCCTGGTTATGGCATTCTCAGAAAAGATAGAATAGGTAAGTGAGGTGGAGGTGTACTTATCTACTTTAGATCTGATATAGACATCGCTGAACTCCCTGCTCCTGACATGGCCTCATCTCCTGCTGAATCTCTTCATTTCCATCACCCTTGAAAATGTTAAAAAACTCATCATTGGGTGTGTATATATGCCCCCCAGACAAGCATCCACTCAAACAATCAATTAAAATCTTTATTTAACCAGGCAAACATCGTTGAGGAAACTTATTTTCAAGATGGACCTGGAAAGGAGAGGTTAACATACATACAAAGGAATATTTACTTACATCATAATTGGGTAAACAATATATACAAAATGAATTCACACTTACATAGTATTTACATAGAGCAGTAATTATACACAGGAGGTTTATAATACACATGAAATAGAGTATTAAAGAGAACCATTAAGCTAAGGCCATGAAGATTATGCAGATAAAAAGTATAGCAACTGTAGTACAGTATGTACAGGTTAAACCTACGTAACTATAATTATAGTGTGTATTTGAAGCATCCTTGAACACAATTATTGACTGAAGGAGCTTGGTGGGGCATAGGGGGTTGGGGGACGTGGACGCAAGAGGGTGAGTAACGAGAGGTACATGGTACATGGAATGCCCACAAAGACATGTAGTGATTGCAGGGGGGAGGGTGGTATCAGTTAGGGAGTGTAAAGCAAAACACCATGACAGTGTCAAGGGGGGTAAGAAAGGAGTGTAGGTGTGAGCCAGGGGGACATGGAAAAGGAAATAACGATAAGGAAAAAACACAGGAGCGGGATAGAAGAAGCAGTCAGGTAAGTTCTTATAGGCTGTAACATTGCCCGAGAGGGGTGGGAAAGAAGTACCAGTAAAGGGATGCACTGGAGCAGGTGGAGCCGAGGCTAGGGGAAGGTGACACCAGGGGGAGCAGTTACAGGATTCCTTGATAGAGCGAGGATAAAGTGCTTTAAAGGCTGATAGTTTGATTGGGTAGGCCGACTTCAGGGTTTTTTGCTAGTTGTTCCAGAGAGACGGTAAAGTGTGAGATATGGCAGACCTGCCGAAGCACGACTTGAAGTTCGGTACTGTAAGGGAGATGACAGAGGAACTCCTTAAGGCATATTTACCTATCACACCTAGAGGATGACAGTCCAAGACGTAATGAAGCAACATCTTCATGATGGCCCAAAATGCCCAGAGAGCTGCATCCCTCTGTCTTCTGTAGTTATGGGATGACCAACCTACTGCAGCATAAAGGGAGCAGCGATGCGTGGAGTATGGGAGACCAGTTATGAACTTCAAGGCCCGATGGCAGAGTGTGTCTAATTTAGTCAGGGCAGACACGGGGCCTTGGCTGTAAAGGAAATCTGTGTAGTCCAATAAAGTAAGGAATGTGATTTGGAACAGTCTCTTCCTGGCATCCAGTGTTAGAAAATCTTTGAGTCTACAGAAGAGGTCAAACCTCTGCCTAAGCTTCTTAAAGAGATCCTCAATGTGATCACAAAAGGAAAGCTTTTGGTCTATCCACACCCCCAGGTATTTGAATTTAGTAACATATTACAGCGATTCATCAAGAGGAGTGTGAATCTGGGGAATATTACCTGGAGTCGTGGGGTTATTAACGTATGAAAAGGGAGAAAAAAGCATTGCTTTTGTTTGTTTTTTTGCATTCAGGAGCAGTTTTTAGTGCAGTAGGTGTAGTTGTAGAAGATTAAATTCCCATTGCAGATCCCTACAAGCTGGTTCCAGAGAGGGTCTTCCAATATAAAATATTGTGTTTTTGGCAAATAGGTGGATGTTAGCAGATCTGATATCAGCATCAATATTGTTAATGTAAATTGCAAAAAGCAATGGACCCAGTATAGAGCCTTGCAGTACACCCCTCAGTAGAGGTTTCAGGGATGAGAATTCCCCTTCAGCCTTGACCTGCTGCTGTCACCCTGTTAGATCATTCAAGAACCACCTCAGCGATGGGGGGGGGTCACAGCCAATGTTTCTGACGGAGACAAGGAGCAGCTCGTGGTCAACCGTATCGAATGCCTTGCTTAAGTCTAGAAATACTGTGCAAAAAAAGTTCTCTGAATCCAATGCACACTGCCAGTCATTGATGACCTCTACAAGGGCTGAAATAGCACTGTGATGAGGCCTAAATCCCCACTGATAAGGACTGAGCAGGTTCTAACTTTTGAGGTAGTTCCTGAGCTGCACACTCACTATTTTCTCCAACAGTTTGGAAAGGGCAGAACGTAGGGAGATTGGTCTATAGTTATTCAGGTCACTGGAGTCTCCAGATTTAAAAAGGGGGCTTACGTGAGCTGTTTTTCATATGGGAGGAATATCACCCTGTGAAAGGGAGATGTTAAAAAGGTGCATTATGGACACAGCCAGGATGTGAAGACTAAGCTTCAGGAAGAATAGGTCCAATTGGTCTGTCCCTGCACACTTCCTGGTATCCAGTTGTAGGGGGAGATCCTCAACTTCTTTCAGGGTGGTAGGCTGGAGGGAGAAGGCCGCACTTGTGACTGAATCTGGTAAGTCCAGTGCTCCAATACTAGAGTGGAGGTTATTGGCAGGGGAGGCATTGAAAACAACACCTGCAGTAGCAAAACAGTTATTAAAAGTGTAGAAAATAGTCTATTTATCTGACACTAAAGTTGCGCCGAATGGCAATTGTTGTGGGTAAGTTGCTCGTAGCCATGTGCCCTTGAATATCCTTGATGATTTTTCAGAAGTTTGCCAAGCACTTGGTGGAAGCGTCCAGTTCTTTGTAGAAATAGCTAGCCATAGCCTCCCTAACCAGATTGGTACAGTGGTTTCTAGCCTTCCTAAATGATGTTCAGTCATCTGGGAGTTTTGATTTTTTGAGCTTTTTTCCAAAGCCAATCTCTGTGCAACAGAGAGGCCTTTAATCGGGCTGTAAACCAAGGACATGATTTATTTTTAGAACGAATCTGGACCAATAGTGCATGTTTATCCAGAGTGCCTAACATGATTTCCTGGAAAATATCATAGGCTGCAAGCACTGAGATGGCCAAGTAAAAATCCTGCCATCTCAAGGAATCTCACAAGTCAGAGAAGAATGTGGAGATGTCAAAATTATGCCATTTCCCCTTGAGTGAGAATTTGGAAAGGGATGGTAGTTTTGGGGCAGATCTTACACCTACTATAATACAATGGTCACTGAAATCCTAGAAGAACACTCCTGCATGAGAAAACAGATGGGGTTTGCTTACTATAATGAGATCTAGAAGTGTGCTATTTTTAGGGCACTTTTTGTTTTAATGTGTTGCTTCAGAAATGAGTTGGGAAAGATCAAAGGAGTCGCAAATAGTCTTTAGGGGTAAGGAACTGTTGGAGTACCAGTTCATATTGCGGTCTCCTGTTGCAATAATCTCCAATTGAAGGGATCCCATCGTATTATTTAGATGGTCGAGAAATTGTAGCCCCATGGATGGCAGTCTATAGCATCCTAGGATGCATATTGAGACGGAGGAAGATAGCTTGACATTGAGAGTTAGGCTCTTAAATTCCTTTGGGAGTGAGGACGAATCTATAACTGATGCAGACAACTTTCTCTTTGACATAGATGGCAACTCCTCCTCCTCTGGTGAGCCTATCAGTTCTGAACAGGATATAAGATGGGATATTCACCTCACTATCTGGGTACCAGGTCTGAGCCAAGTCTCAGTGACCACAAGTGTATCAGGCATTGTATGGGAAGTCAATGCTTGAATATAGGCAAACATTTTTAGTAGGCTGCACACATTAATATGCATAAAGCTCAATCCTTTGATACTGGCTAGGTCGGCAGGTGAAGAGATTGCAGCAGGAGGACCAGGGTTGATTTCGACATTACCAGAACATAACAATAAGAGCAGCAAGATTTTCTTGATAGCTTCAAAGAGAAGTCTGTGAGCTTTAGGTGAAACTTGCTTAGGGTTGCTATTACATAGCTTCGGGGGGGGTCCCTGAGCTGCATGCCTAGGGGGCCAAGCAATGTAAAAAGAAGAACCCTGGCTGGTAAAAAGCAAGGCATGCTGGGCAAACAAAGCAGAGGTAAGCGGGATCCTACACTCAGTTATCCTCATGGAAGAAGTACCAATTTGCAATGGGGGTTGGAAAGGAGGATCTAAATTAGGTAACATAAAAGCCAGTATGTGAGAATCTGTACTGCCCAAGGAAACCAGACAATCCAAAGTACAACTGTAACTGTCCATGCTGCAGAGAGACCGGTGCAGACTAACACGGGAATCCAGGGTGCAGGACAGTATGAGACTGAAGCAAGTAAGGAAGTAAAGAGCCCCCATCCATGCTGGATGCATTCAAAATTGACTACTGTTTTGCAAGCTTCCTGTGTGCACTTGTGCACAGTGCTTCCACTGGCCTGCCTTCCCTCCTAGCTTCCCTAGCCAACCTTCCCAGCCATGACCTTGTATTCTGTGGTGACTGTAACTTAGATTGGCTACACCCAGATACAGAGAAAATGCATGCCTTGCTTGCAGACTCTAGCCTTTCTCAGTTCCTCCAAGATCCTACACTTATCAACACCAAGTCTGGAAATCATGCTCTACTTGAGTGGATGGTCACCAACTGCTCGCAAAAGATCAAAGCAGTGTGTGAACTCACAGACTGCATAAGCGATCACTCTCCCACTTTTTGTGTGTGGAGAAACAACTGTCCGGCCTTGATCAGGAAGGCCTACGATGCCCAGAGTGATGCTGACAAAGTGGAACCAGAGGAACCGGTTGGAACTGTCTGGAAAAAGGATCCTGAGTCTCTGATCCTGATGCCAAATGCCCAGTATACCTTACAGGGAGAGGTCCATATCAGAAAGGATGTCATGAATAAAATATTAAAGTTGGATGCACCAGGTGATGGAAAATTGCAAGAAGGACTGCTGGTCAAGCCTAGTATTTTGCCTGCTAGAGCCCATGATTATGCCAGAAGGGTAATGGTTCAAGTTCATAATGTGTCTGACAGAGAGATTCGAGTAAATAGGGGCTGCACCCTGGCTAATGTGCATTGTGCAGACACTGCAGTGCTACCCAGTAGCAAGAGTTCAGGGAAGAATGACAGAGTAACGCCTGACTTGTTTGATTTCAGTGACTCCCTGTTGCCAGCTGAATGGAAAGTGAGGATCAGTGAGAAGCTTGCCCAGAGAGGCCAGGTGTTTTCTTTAAAGGAATGCCTCCCCCATCATAATTCCCCCGATACAGCTGGACTCCTATAGAAGGCTCAGACTTCTCTCCGGTACTGTCCCAGTGCCTTCAGGGGAGGATGATTTGGAGACCTGGATGGACTATGCTAACCCTTTACTGCAGGAATGTTCAGAGGGGGAAAAGAGGAAGTGCTTGATGGAGAGTTTGAGAGGCCCTGCCCTGGAAGCCATCCTTTTTCTACGTGCCACTAATCCGGAGGCTACTACAGCAGAATACCTCTCTGCCTTGAAGGGGGTGTTTGGCAGCACAGAATCAGGGGATGATTTATTATGAAAATTAAAGTCAGCTGAACAGTGGAAAAATGAAAAGTTGTCTGCTTTTGTCACTAGGATAGAGAGGGCTCTGCAGAGGGACCACAGAAAAGGAGGGGTGCCTGCACAAGATCTGAACCGGGTCAGATTAGACCACATCCTGACATCAGCTAGATTTTCAAGTGTAATGATATTGAAGCTCAACTTGCAAGACAGGAGGGCAAGCCCTCCCGAGTACTGTCATTTGATGAAAGAAATTTGTGAGACTGAAACTGATGAAGAGGGCTGGGAGCCCTGTGCTGGGGTTGTGAACACTTGCCAGACCCCCAAAAGGAGTGATTCAGATGAGGCCCAGCAGCTGAGAGAATTGATTAAAGAATTGACTAAGATAGCCAGAGAACCAGATCTGTATCAGGCTACCCCTGAGCCTAACAGTGGAGTGGGAGTGCATGTTGTTTCCCCTGAGACCGGGACTGAGGGTAACCTGCTGGCAGAGATACAAGAATTGAGAACAATGGTGGGGGAGCTGCAGAGGACTGCCCTCACTCCCAGCCGTAGTGGAGATTCAGAAGTCCAAGGATGTAGGCTCCCTGTCCAAGAAGAGCCTCGCAGGGCCCCAGAGGTGCTCCAACAGAGAAGAGACCCCCCACCCTTCAAAGACCCTAGAGACATTAAGTTTTGCTACCATTGTGGGGAGGATTGGCATTTTCAGTCAGCTTGTCACTCACCAAAGAACTTGAGAAAAGTTACCAAGAGGTTGGTGGCCTTGCACCGCAAGACTAACGCCCGGCCACCAGAGGGAGCTACTCGGAAAAGTTATGCCACCAGGGCCAATACCCGATCAAAACCCAGGTCAGTGCCACCGGAATGGTCTGAAGTGGTGGGTCCCTCCATGGAGACTACTGTAAAGGTGAATGGAGTGTCTACAAGAGCTGTATTAGACAGTGGCTCCCAGGTGACCATTCTGTTCTAGGATTGGTACAAGAAGCACTTGTCTGATGTGCCCTTACAACTGTTGGAAGGACTGCATGTCTAGGGTTAAGGAGAAGGCTCACCCTACTCTGCTAGTATATCTGAATTTGGTTGTCTTTCCCACATCCATGGCTGGAGTGGCCAGCAACTAGAAACCCTGGCCTTAGTTTGTCCCCCTACTGACTGTATGATGGGGTCCCTCTGCTAATTGAGACTGAATGCACATATGTTTGGATGGTTGGTACAGTTGTGTTATGAGAAACAGGGGTCACAGACGGGTAGAACTTTAAGAATTCCGGCCTTGATCAAGAAGGCCTATGAGGCACAGAGAGATGCTGAAAGAGTGGTCCCAGAGGAACCGGTTGGAATTGTCTGCAAAAAGGATCCCGATTCTCTGATCCTGGCACCAAATGTCCAGTGTACCTTACAGGGGGAGGTCCGTATCAAAAAGGATATCAAGAATAAAATACTTATGCTGGATGCACCAGGCGATGGAAAATTGCTAGAAGGACTGCTGGTCAGGCCTAGTATTTTGTCTGCCAGATCCCATGCTTATACCAGAAGGGTAATGGTTCAAGTTCATAATGTGTCTGATAGAGAGATTCAGGTAAATAGAGGTTGCACCCTGGCTAGTGTGCATTGTGCAGATACTGCAGTGTTACCCAGTAACAAGTGTTCGGGGAAGAGTGACAGAGTGACACCCAACTTATTCGATTTCGGTGACTTTCCGTTGCCAGCTGAATGAAAAGTGAGGATCAGTGAAAAGCTTGCTCAAAGCTTGTCTGTTCTGATGTTTGTTGCTTGCACTGTTTGTCCTCTCTGTGACGAGATACCTTTGTAAATGAACCTCTGGCTCAAATGTTGTTAAATTGATGTTCAAATAAATAAATAAATAAACAAATAAATAAATAAATAAAATAAAGATACCAGGTGTTTTCTTTAAAGGAATGGGATGTAGGATGTGTGCAAGCAGCTGAGCACCATTTACGGCTGCATGATGAAAGGCCATTTCGTGAGAGGTTTCGATGCCTGGCACCTGCTGACACAGATGATGTGAGACGGCATCTGCAAGAGATGCTTGCTGCTGGTGTAATACAAGAATCCAGAAGCCCATATAATTCACCTATCATGGTAGTGAGGAAAAAAAATGGGACAGTAAGAATGTGTGTGGATTATCGCACCTTGAACTGGCGGACTATTGCTGATCAGTACACAATGCCCCGCATTCAGGATGCCTTAGACTGCCTGATTGGTAGTAAGTGGTTCTCAGTGTTGGATCTTCGCAGTGGGTACTATCAGATCCCGATGGCCCCAGAAGACCGTGAGCAGACAGCCTTTATCTTTCCGCTTGGTTTCTATGAATTCATGAGGATGCCTCAAGGGATTTCAGGTGCTCCAGCCACTTTTCAATGACTGATGGAGCGTACGGTGGGGAACATGAACTTGTTAGAGTGCCTGGTATACCTAGATGATGTTATTGTGTTTGGCAGCTCATTGAAGGAACATGAGAGCAGATTGTTCAAGGTGTTGGACCAACTGGAAGACTTTGGCCTTAAACTATCCATCGATAAATGTCAGTTCTTCCAAACCTCTGTAAAGTATGTGGGACACATAGTATCCACCGAGGGAATAGATGGTCTAGAAAGTGGAAGCTCAGGTTCAATGCAGGGAAATGCAAGGTACTCCACCTGGGGGCCAGAAACCCGGGCCAAGTGTACACTCTGGGGGGGGGAATGCTACAAGTCTCGATGGCTGAGAGGGACCTGGGGGTGGTGGTGGATGTCAAGATGAACAACTCGGAGACTTGTAGGAGGTCAGCAACCAAGGCCAACAGGATGCTGGGATGCATCGCTAGGGGGATCACCTCCAGAAGGAAGGAAGTGATACTCCCTCGTATAACTGCTTGGTGAGGCCGCACCTTGAGTACTGTGTGCAGTTTGGAGGCCACACTTAAAGAGGGACATTAAACTCCTGGAGAGGGTCCAGAGGAGGGCAACCAAAATGATTTGGGGCTTGGGGACAGGACCTATGAGGAGAGGCTCAAGAGCTAAATATGTACACATTGGAAGAGAGAAGGGACCTGGGGACAGATAGAGGTCTTCAAGTACATGAAGAGGTAAATAGGGGAGGAAACAGTCAGGGTGCTCAAGGAAGGAGGAGGGGGCCACTAGAGGGCATGGGTGGAAGCTGGAGGGAGAAGATTCAGGGGAGAAAGGAGGAGGCGATACTTCACTGAGAGGGTGGTGGAGCCATGGAATGCACTGCCTAGGGGGCTGGTGGAGGCAGAGACAGTGGAGGGGTTCAAGAGGGGCTGGGACAGGTACAGAGGAAGGGTTCTGGAAGCAAAATCCAATGCATCAAGAATATCCGGAACTGGGAAGGGAGAAGCCAGAGAAAGCGAGGGGGGCAGCAAGGTCAGCACCCAGGGTGGGGGCTGACCAATCATGCAGACTCGAAAGACCATTAGGCCTATTCTGCTGGCATTTTAGTATGTTAGTAATAGAAACAGACCCGAGTAAAGTTGAGGCCTTGACCACCTGGCCACAGCCCCACAATCTAAAAGAACTGCAAAGATTCCTGGGATTCTGTGGTTACTATCGCCGGTTCATCAAGGACTATTCAAGAGTGATTCATCCTTTACTTAATCTTACTCAAGGTTACCCTCCTACTAACAAAAAATATAAGAGGTCGGTTTCTTCTGAGCCTGAGAGAGTGTATTTCTGTCCTAATGAAGTATTTGGAGCCAGATGGACACCTGAGTGTGAAGCTGCTTTTCATGAGGTTATATATCAACTTACCCACGCTCCTGTCCTTGCCTATGCAGATCCAGCGAAGCCCTATGTCTTGCACACTGATGCTAGTCTGCAAGGCTTGGGGGCTGTATTGTACCAAGAGCATGAGAATGGCATGAGACCAGTGGCCTTTGCCAGTAGAAGCCTGACCCCATCTGAAAAGAGCTATCCTGTACATTAATTAGAGTTCCTAGCTCTGAAGTGGGCCACTGTTTACAGAGGAAATACCTGCCCCAAAGGGCTGCCCCCCCTTGTTAACATCACCACCAGTGCCCCCAAGGAGCTGGTCTGTTTTGATTTCCTGAGTTTGGAGTCAGATCCGGAGGAGGTTGTGGAGTCAAAAACAGTGGTGGAATTCAAGCATGCATGGGACAGTCATAAGGCAATTCTAGAGAGTGGGAGTAGGAAGAAGTAGGCTGCTGGTTAACTAGGATCTGCAGCTTATCCATTAGGTAGGGAAATGGGCAGACTGGTTGGGCCAAGCGGTCCTTATCTGCCATCAAATTCTATTGTTGACCAGTTCCATGAGTACTTGTATGGGGCTACGATACTAGTAAAAACTGACAATCCTTTGACCTATATGCAGACTTCAGCTAAGTTGTATGCACGACCATAGGTGGCTTTCTGCATTATCTACATACTGGCTATACTGTTGAATATAAAGCAGGCCTGAACCACATAGATGTTGATGCTTTCTCCCGGAGGTCTGTTCCCCGGAATGACTGGGTCAGACTGTCAGAACCTGATATTCGAGCACTCTCCCAGAAGTTTGACAGGGAGGAACAAATGTCCACGGATGCAGTGGACTTTATGGTGGATTGTTTGGGACCTTCTGAGAATTGCATACCTGCTGCTTATTGCCAGTTTTCTGCAATAGACATTAGTGCACTGCCTCAGCTGGACAATGACAGTATTCAGCGGGCTCAACCCGAGATCCCATGATCAAATCAGCTTTAGAAGCCCTCTACACAGGGAAAGATGTGTCCAAAGTATGCTCCACTGATTTGAAAACTGCATTGTTATACAAGGAAGGTCCTAAGTTAAAACTGATCAATAGACTGTTATACAGAGAAACAGTAGACAGAGGAGGACAAATACATAGATACATAGATACATAGACAGTGTCATAGATAAGGGCCTATGGCCCACCTAGTCTGCCCATTTTAAGTTTGTGTCTAGTTTATGTTTTCCAGGAAGTCTATGCCCCTTACCCTGGACTCCAGAATCTTTATGTCTATCCCATGCATTCTTAAATCCCGTGATTGTTTCAGCCCCCACCACTTCCTCTGGCAGGGTGTTCCACTTGTCCACCACCCGTTCTGTGAAGAAATTCTTCCTCACGCTTCCTCTGAATCGTCCCTCCTCCAACTTCATCCCATGCCTCTAGTCCTGGAACATCTTTTTCGCTTAAAAATAGTGTTTTCCTGCACCCTGTTCCTCCCTGTAAGATACTTGTATGTCTCTATCATATCCCCTCTCCCTCCCTCTCCTCCAGGGAGTACATGTTCAGTGCCTTCAACCTGTCCTCATAGGACTTGTGATGCAATCCATGCACCATCTTTGTTGCCCTCCTCTGAACCTTCTCTACCCTGTCTATGTCCTTATGTAGGTATGGTCTCCAGAACTGTACACCGTCTCCAGGTGGGGCCTCACCAGTGTCTTGTACAGTGGAATTATGACCTCCCTTTCCTGCTGGTGATGTCCCTGCCTATGCATCCCAGCATCCTATTTGCTTTACCTGCTGCCTTGTCACACTGTTTCTGCCTTGAGGTCATCAGAGATGATAACTCCAAGATCCCTTTCCTGCTTGGTGCATGCTATATCCTCACCCCCAACTGATATATTGTGCCAGGGTTTTGTGCCCCATATGCATTATCTTGCACTTCCTTGCATTGAATTTCAACTGCCAAACCCTGACCATTCTTCAAGTTTCTGCAGGTCCCTTCTCATTCTGTCTACACCCTCTGGTGTGTCTACTCTGTTACAGAGCTTTGTGTCATCAGCTAACAGTGAAATTCTGCCTTCTAGGTCCTGTGCAATGTCACTGATGAAGATATTGAATAGTACCGGTCCCAGCACTGATCCCTGTGGTACCCCACTGGTCACTCTTCCTCTGTGGAGTGACAGCCATTTACCACCACCCTCTGTGTCCTGCTGTCCAGCCAGTTACCTACCCACCGCACTACTATCCTGCCCACACCCATATTCCCCAGTTTGTGCAATAGTCTTCTATGTGGCACAGTGTCAAAGGCCTTGCTGAAGTCCAGATAGGCCATGTCCACTGCCCTCCCTGATCCACCTCCCTAGTCACCCAGTCAAAAATTCAATGAGGTTGGTCTGACATGACCTAACAAAATTTAAAGGAGCTGTGTGCTCCTATTGTCCCTTCAGCCATGCAACTGTTAGGGAAATGGTATCCCTGGCCCCAGGTAACCAGAGGAGCTGGGGTAGCCACAGTTAGTGACCGGAAGGATTCTGGTCACAAATCCATTAATAGATAGCCCTGTTAACGGGCTAACTAAAATAATATGGGGCCCGACTTCAGGGAGCCTGCCAGGGAGACAAAATTGCAGCTCCCTAATGAACTACAAACTGGGGCTGCTGGGAAAATACTCAGAGGCAGCCTGGAGATCACATGGGGGGCTGCAGCCAGTGAGAGAGAGGCTATTCAGGGGAAATAAAAGGCTGGTGTCTGGTAAGAAAAAGGGGAGCAATCAAGTGAGGTAGTCCAGAGGAGCAGCAGGGTGGCATGGGGAGAGAGAGATTACCAAAGAATATCAAGTCTGCCCGGCTGGCTGTGGGCTCCCTGGCCACCCATACTTTAAGATGAGGGCAGGAGGGGAAACAGCAGCTCTGTAGGACTGCATGCAGATGGGTCCCATTGTAAGCTCAGGCAGATGGACTGACTGGACTGAAAAGTACAGTGGTTTGCTGAGCTTGAGTGTACCATGGGCCCCCAAGGGATAAACTGAGCAGGAACAGGGAAGTTCAGCCAGGGAAGAGATCTGAAAGTCGGGCTGCCCTGCTCATGCCCTGTGGGAGGGGTAGCATTATCCAGGAGGGGTGAGGGAACTGTGCCAAGTTTGTTCCCCAGGCTGAAGGAGCAAACACCCCAGAGCAGAAGGATGAACAGGCCTGCCTGAGCGAACACTGTTTATAAAAGCCTGTGGGCGAAGTTGAAAAGGCCAGGCAGGTGAAGATCATCCGCCGCAAACCCTCCCAGTTCCGGCTGTCCGCCAGTGGTGAACCCTCAAATGAGTCGGCATCTGGGAACTCATCTGGCAGAGAGTCCACCCAGCAACCCACAAGAGAACTGTGAGTACCCCAAGCCATGGCTCTGGGGTGTTATTGGCAAGTTAGTTAGGGTCTGGGGCTAAGCCCTCACAACCACGCATAAAGGTGATGCCCAGGTTGGAAGACTTGAACTTAAGTACAAGTTGTTTTGTGTTATCTGGGCCCCAATGAAAACCCCAGGCCTGCATCTTAGATCGGTGAGGTACCCACCATACAGGGACAATTTGGGTGCACCCAAAGGGGGGTTCTACTGGGACAGTACTGTTTATCTGAAAGTACGAGGTGACTGACCTTGCCCTCCTGTGTTGTACCCTAAATAAAAGGGTTGTGGTTTGCCATTTATCTATTGCCCTTTGTGGTTATATGAAAAGTGTTATTGAGGGGTGGGGCAGCAGTGGGAAAACTGTGTTTGTGGGGTAAGCCTTGCAGGGCAGCTCACTTATTTCCTGGGGTGGTAACCTGTTCTTTGTCCATGGAATCCTTGCCACTACTCGGATGGAGGCACCATGCCACAACTGCCATCAGTGCCCGAACTCAGGATGGGCCCTCGGAGGTGTTATGAGTGCCTCAAGGCCCCCGACAACCCAGGTGACTTTAGGGGTCATTACATTTGTACTGGGAAATGGTGGGTATTAGCAAATGAAGTGGGTAGGGGTGTGCATGCTGGCAGGGTGTACCTACATACAGTACTAGAGCAGTGTGGGTGTCACCAGATAGGAGGGGATCAGGGAGTATGCTGCATACTGGGGGGTGGTTGGTGTTATCAAATACGGTGGCTGGGAATATGAGAATAACACGCTAGTCACCTCATCGGTAGCAAGCTGGTTAATCGTATCGAGAGGTTGCCTTTGCGACTCGCAGTAACCTCGACAGCGAAGCTTGAGAGGTTCGGTCACCAATGGCAACCTCAAGATGCACTAACCAAGCTTGTTACCGAAAGGTGACTAGCGATTGTTTTTTATAGTGTATGGCCTTTTCTGTTATTTTTTAAGGGAATGCCAACAGGAGTGGATGCCAGCTGGGGCTCTTGTTGCTCTGCTCCCGACGCTAGTCACTGCCACAGTCCTGCTTGCCAGCAGTGCTGCCACTTGTTTTTTTTTCTTACGGTTACGCTATATTTAAATAAAATGGGCTAAACAGAGAGAGCCCTCAGAGCATCTGCAGGATCCCTCCTAACAACCACCTACACCGGGGACTACTGTTTACCTGACCGCTGCCACATTACGAGACCTGCTGAAAAATTAATTTAAGTAAAGTTGTTTTTTCTTTTTAAACTGTAGAGTGCGAGAGGGAACTCGTTCCATATTGTTATGCTGCAGTAGCTACGTAGCTAGTGCAGCATAACAACAGACAGCCATAACAACTGGGGTTATCTACAGGCCCCCAGACCAGGGGGAGGACACAGACACATTACTGTTAGAAAATATACAAAACATGACAGCTAAAGGGGAGGTTCTGAAAATGGGAGACTTCAACATGCCAGATACAGATTGGTCAATACCAGCAGGAACATCTGCCAGAACTAGACACATGGTGTATTCCCTGCAGGTGGAGGGCCTCAAACAACTGGTACAACAACCCACACGAGACAGGGCTATCCTAGATCCCAAACTTTTAATAATGCCTGTGATATCTTTGCCCCAGTGTTGACCCGCCATTCTAAAAGGAAGAATGCCCCCTGGGTTACCCCAGCTTTGATCCACCAGCTCAAACATAGGGACAACCTATGGCACCGTGCCATTGAGACTGGCCGGCCCAATGACAGGCGGTTATATGCTGCCGCCCGAAACAAGTGCACTCGGGCCATCAGAAAGGCCAAGTCTGAGCACTATCGGTCCTCACTCACTGCTCTCATGGGGAATCCAGAACCGTCTGGGATAACATTAAACAGTTAAATGGAGTGCACACTCCCACCCACCCAGATCAACATTAATGGTGTGATCTCCTCAGACCCAGCCCTCATAGCCAACCACCTCAACACCTCATTCACTGACCTTAGCCCTATCCTCCCTACAAATTTTTTGACCCTCCTCCCCAGCACCTGCCGTAAGTCTTTCTCGCCCTTATTTTCTCCTCCGCCGTGTTTCTGCCCAAGAACTTAGGCCGCACCTTGTCACTGCCCTCAATAGTAATAGTACAGGCAGTGACACCCTGGATCCGTGTATCCTACGGCTGGTCTTAGACACAGTCCTTACCCGATCACATGCCTCATCAACCACTCTCTTTGCCTGGGAAGGTTCCAACTGCCTGGAAAGTCGCCACTGTCACCCCTATCTTTAAAGGTGGTGATAGGACTGTGGCTGGAAACTATCGACCGATCTCCATTCTCTCTCCTCTCCAAGGCCTTGGAAAAGTGGTGGCTTCTCAAATCTCTGACTACCTCTCCACCTACAATGTCCTCTGTCCTGAGCAGCATGGCTTCCGAGCGGGCCACAGTACCAACACAGCCCTCCTAGAGTTCTCCAACTTTCTCCACTCCTCCTTAGGCACTGGTTCTCTGGCTGATGCTGTCTTCATTGACCTCTCAAAGCTTTCGACACTGTCTCCCACCTCCTCCTTCTTGATGCCCTTAGTCTCTCTGGTTTTGCTGCTGGGCCTATCTCCTGGTGCACCAGTTATCTGTCTGACCGCTCACAGTGTAAAATTAATGGGACCTACTCAGACATCTGTCCCATCTTTTCTGGGGTTCCCCAGGGCTCCATTCTGGGCCCTTACTATTCTCCCTTTACCTTAACACCTTCCATGCTCTTGCTCGGGAACATTCTATTGTACGCTGATGATGCAGTCATCTTTGCCTCAAGTCGTAACCCTACTGCCCTCCAGGACTCGCTGCAGAAGTCCTTCACTGAAGCCGAGGGCTGGTTCAAGGAACATAGATTGGTGATAAATCTTAAAAAAACAAAAACCATGTTCTTCACTCATCCCCAAACAAGTCCTGCAACTTCAAATTCTCATTCACTCTGGGTCCTCATTCCCACTGAACAAGTTTGCTCCTATAAATACCTAGGATCCATTTTGACCCTCCCTCTCCTTCCATGGACACACGCTGCTCTAGCCACTGCCACTAATATCATTGGGCATCTTACATCGGTATAAACACTGCCACTCCCCGGAGGCCTCTTGACTCAGTCACCTCCTCTATCCTGTCCCTAGTGGACTATGGACTGCCGTGTATGGTGCTGCTGATCAGACCCACCTATAAAATTCGGTACTACTCTGAATAAGGCCTGCAGGTTAATTACTGGAGCACCTAGGGATGACACACACCTGTCTACTGTATGCTAAAGCGCTGGTACTTGATCCTCGAGGAGTGCCTCAAATATCTTACCTGTACCCTCAAAAAGACCTCCTTGGGCTTTCCCCACCAGGATTGACCACCACCATACGCCGCTCTGTCCCACTAGTTCATACTGACCTCTGGGAAAACCTCTCATATCCCTAGAGCTAGGACCTCTCACGGCCAAAGAGCCTTCAGCTTTGGGCCCCCTCCTGGTTCAACACACTGCCCCCTCCATCTCTGAAGCTCCAACTATATCGTGCTTCAAAACTTCTACGTAACCACTATTAACACCCGGATGCTGTAACTGCCACTAGTCAAAGCTGTACTAATACTTATGACAAAGCTTATTACTGCTGCTAAGGACCACATAACTCTGGTATGTTTGCATCCATCCTACCTGTACCAGCTTGTTTGTATCTATGTCTTAATTTTACTGTTATACTTATATGTTGTACTGCTATACTGCGTGATTTTGGTTTGTCTTACTGTGACAAGGTACCTTTGTAAATGAGCATATGGCTCAAAGGTTTTCCAAACTGCTGTTTAAATAAATAAATAAATAAATAGATCTAGTACTGACTAACAGGGAAGGGATCACAGATCTCCAGGTAGAAGGTCACCTGGGGGCCAGTGATCATCACATGGTATGGTTCAATTTGGCCACTACATCTAAATCATCCCATTCCAAGGCAAAAATATGGGACTTCAGAGGAGCTGACTTTGATAAGATGGCCAACAGAGTTAAGCTAGCCCTGGCAAAAGAAACACAGGTGAGGGGGTGCAGGCAAAGTGGGCAAGCATTAAGGATGCAATACTTGAAGCAACATCCCATTGTGTTAGACAGAAAAGGAAGTGCAAAAGAAGAAGGAAACCACTTTGGTTCTCAACTACAGTAACAGAAAAGGTCAGAGCCAAAAGGCTGGGCTTCAGGAAATATAAGGGAACACAGCAGGATGAAGATAGGGAGGCATACCAAACTTCCCTAAGGGAAGCAGGGAAGGCAGGCAAAGTCCCAAACTGAGGAAACATTAGCACAAACAGTAAAAGAAGGTGACAAGACTTTCTATAGATACATTAGTGAAAGGAGAAAGTCCAGAGGGGGTATTGCTAAGCTCAAAGGAGAAAAGGGGACATGTGAGGAGGAGGACCCAGTAAAAGCATCTATCCTAAATAAATACTTTTGCTCAGTATTTACTGAAGAGAAGGTAGGGCAGGGCCCACAGCTCAGCACCATGGACACAGGGGGGAGAGAGGTGAGCACTACTCCCTTCACAAAAGAAAGGGTCCTACAAGAGCTTGCTAAGCTCAGGGTGGACAAGTCAATGGGACCTGATGGCATACATCCCAGGGTACTTAAGGAGCTAAGGGTGGAACTAGCAGAGCCATTAGCAAAACTGTTTAGTGTGTCTCTTAGCAAAGGAGAGGTCCCAAGGACTAGAGAAGGGCTCATGTGATCCCGGTCCACAAGAGTGGTAGCAGGGAGAAGGCATGGAACTACAGACCAGTCAGTCTTACCTCAGTAGCGGGCAAGATTATGGAGGCACTCTTAACTTCCCTCCCATATTTTTCCTTCTTTTGTAAATAACTTCTTGACTACTAGCTCTCTTTCTTCTCGAACCTTGTTGCTGACCATCCACTGTTGTTTTCCCAATTGCCACCCCTGACCTTCCGTCAGTCTTTCTTGTTATGTTTGAACATTCCTCACATTTCTCTCTATATAATCTTACTATCTTATTAACCCTTTCACTCCACAGGTCGGGTCCATGGTTTCTGCACTTATTATATATCTTACTGCCATTATCTGTATAATGCTTGCCATTATTTTTTGTTGTTTCTACCCATTGTATTTTTGTAGCACTGCTGTACTGTTCCTCTATTTGTATTATTGTACCCATGTTGCTGTTGTTCAACTGTTCTCCTTTTGTGTACTCTCCCGGTCATGCATGAAAATAGTCGTTTTATGGCTAGTGCACCTACCGGTTAACAAAAACTAAATAAATAAGGAAAGAATAGTGCAACACCTGGAATCCATAGATGCACAGGATCCAAGACAGCATGGCTTTACAAAAGGAAGGTCCTGTCAAACTAATCTCATAGATTTCTTTGACTGGGTAACCAGAGTGGTGGACCAAGGGGGAGCAGTTGTTGTCACCTACCTTGACTTCAGCAAAGCTTTCGACACTGTTCCACATAGAAGATTGATAAATAAGCTGGGTAGGCTCAGGGTGGGTCAGAATTTGGTCAACTGGGTGGCAAACTGGTTGTCGGGCAGAAAACAGAGAGTGGTGGTAAATGGTATACAGTCAGAAGAGATGCAAGTCACAAGTGGGGCACCTCAGGGATCAGTCCTGGGGCCAGTCCTCTTCAATATCTTCATTAGTGACATTGCAGATGGACTAGAGGGTAAGGCTTGTCTGTTTGCAGGTGACACCAAGATCTGCAACAGAGTAAATGATCCAGATGGGGTGGGCAGAATGAGAAGAGATCTAGATAAACTAGCAAAATGGTCAGAAGAGTGGCAACTGGGATTTAATGCAAAGAAGTGCAAGACCATGCACATAGGGGAGAGAAACCCTGAAGCCACCTATAGGCTGGGAGGGGAGCTGCTGGCAGCCACAAAGGAAGAAAGAGACTTGGGCATCATCATCATCACCGATGACCTGAAATCATCCAAGCAGACCTCTAAAGCAGTAGGTAAGGCTAGGGGGATGTTAGGGTGTATTAGCAGGGGTATCACAAGTCGGAAGAGGGAGGTAATAATCCTCTTTACAAGACACTGGTTAGGCCCCATCTGAGTACTCGCGTAGTATTGGAGGCCACACCTTCACAAGGACATTAACCAAATTGAGGCAGTCCAGAAAAGGGCACCAAAATGGTGCAGGGACTGCATCAGAAGACATATGAGGACAGATTAATTGACTCAATATGTATACCCTTGAGCAAAGGAGGGAGAGAGCTGATATGATCAAACATTCAAACACCTTAAGGGCATTAACAAGGTAAAAGAGTCTAACATGTTTAAATATAAGAAAAATAGCAGGACAAGAGGACACAGCATGAGATTAGAGGGAGGCCGATTAAGGGGAATGTGAGGAAATTCTTTCCACAGAAAGAGTAGTGGATGCATGGAGCGGCCTACCTCAGGAGTGAGTGGCTATTAATACAGTGCAGGGCTTCAAACAGGCGTGGGATAGGCATGAGGAGCAATACAGATGAGTCATTTAATAGAGAGGCCACTGACAGAGCAAAGGCCATGGCACATTTATAAGGTAGAAAAGAAATGGGCAGACTGGATGGGCCTTGCGGTCCTTATCTGCTGTCAACTTCTATGTTTCATTAATAACAACGTTCCATCATACACTATATGGATAATTACAGAGGCAGGATGGGGGGGGGTGTTGAGATATGTTTAATCAGAAGTACCCCTCTACGGAAAGTGTAAGGGAAACAAACAAATGGATTGTATGTAGCCATCACGCAAATGTATAGAATGGAGTCAGAAACAGACTGGCACACAGGTAAGAAAACATACTTTATTTTCGATGTTTCGCTGTAGTCATGATTATTTTTATCAGTTTCCTGTAGGTTCTGAATCAGAACCAATCAGAACAAATCAGGACTCTGACCTGGATCCTGATCGCCATAAGGGTCAGGACCTTTTCAGTCCGCCCATCCCTATTCGCTGGTTTGATGTGCGACTTTAGCCATAAAGATCCCCAGGTGGAGTCCTAGCTTGTGTCCTGGATAGTGCTGCTGCTGTCCTACCTGTCCCTCTTCGACAGTCCTAGAGGATAGGAGGGTGAAGAGATAAGGAGGGGCACGGAGGTAGTCAGCATACTGCTCAAGTGTCCCTCATTACGAGGGACATCCCTCATTTTGCCCCTTAAAATTGCTCTGTCCCACATGGAAAAGGTGCTGCCCACACAGAGAATGTGCTATAAATTCAGATTTTAAAGCAGAAACTCTTAATATTCTAAACCACTACATCCAAAATAAACTTTGTGCAAGTAAACACAATGGTTTTCACAGCGTTCTGAGCTTGTATCTCCATATTTGAGGATGTATTCCTCATTCTGAGAGTCTGTCCCTCATTTTGAGTGTCCAAAAATGCCCATGTCCCTCATTTCAGTGACAAAAGGTTAAGAGTATGGTAGTCAGACAAGCACCCAGATGCGGGAAAACTTTGCTCTCCACTGTTTCGTACAATGAGCGTATGTACCCTACCAGTTACTGCTGTTAAGTCTGGCCAAAAACTAAAACTCGTGCATTTGTTGTCGTGTTCTTGCAGGATCAAGGGGGCGGACAACGCAGACTAGCACCGTGTCTTGAAATGTTTGCCAAACGGGGCGGATCCGTTGTTTCAGCAGTACTGTCAAGGGTTAGTCTGCTCTAGCAGAGCTTGTAACACAACGCTCGAAATGGGGAAGCTGGTCCTTATAGCTCTGATAGGTATAGTCCTGGCGTTTTTGGGTGAAAGAATATTAAATTTCAGGTAAGAGCATTATTCGATAATAAAGTTTGTTCTATTGTGCATAAAAAGTCTCATCACATGGCCCGCTAACCTCTATCGGTGTTAGCGTTTCCTCCTCAAATCTAGCCTTAAAAAAATAATGCATAAGTGGTACGGGCTGAGATTAGCCAAGATGTACTTAGTCTCGTGCTTAAGCAGAGCACAGTCAGTACTGGCCGGAGCGTCTGAATATATTAGCTGCGCTGCCGCGCATTTTGTCTTCTCGAAGTTCTTCCATCCGCCCCTTTCGTGGGAGCAGCAGCTCATGAACGCGGATGCCTATCATCTGGCAAGATCACCACTGGGACCGCGGTACTAACACATTTCTAGTTTATAATTTACATACTGTATTTTTTTCTTCTGCAAACTCCGACAGCTGCGACTTGGGACGCAATTGGCCAAGAGCCATATTCATGGCTTCATCGGTCACACCTTTCATAAACACGGGGAGACCGAGAGTCTAATTCTACTGCATAGTTTGTTCACTGATCCTCATGGTTCCCGGATCATGTACTGGGATTCCTGTCAGGAAAATTGAGTCACTGACAGGGAAATTGTCCCCATAGATTTGTATCGGTTGCACAGAAAAAGAGCATTTCTGCTTCCATAGGGAATAATGTACGAACATAGAAAATTAGCAGCAGAGAGAGGCCCCCTGGGTCTCTCGAGTCTGCGCAAGTGTACAGCAGCCAGTGTTTTATGCTGTTGCTGCCCCCCAGTACAATAGTGACCTTTGCCTGCCTCACCCCTTCTTAAAACTGTCCACAGAGTTGGACAGTGCCATCTCTGGTAGTGCGTTCCACCCAGCCACCACCCTTTATGTGAAGTAGTGGCTTCTCATCTTTCTCGAACTTGCCACCCTCCATTCTCTGGCTGTGCCCACTAGTGTTTCTCTCTCCCTTTACTCTAAAATTCCCCTCTGTACTGACAATGTTTATGCGGCTCCTATATTTGAATGTTCAGATCGTATCCCTTCTACTGCTCCTCTCCTCCAGGGAGTACATGTTGAACTCCCTCATTCCTCGTAGGGCCTGTCCTCCATTCCTGTGATCATCCTGGTGGCTCTGCGTTGGACCCCTTCCAGTAACTTTACGTCTTTTTTTAAGTAGGGCCACCAGAACTGCACACAGTACTCCAGGTTTGGTCTGACCAGTGACCTGTACAGAGGTAGGATGACCTCCTTGAGGTGATTTCCCCTGGCAATATGCGCTAGCATTTTGTTGGCCTTCGCTGCTGCGCTCCTGCACTGTGCTGAATGGTTCATTTGCCCTGTAATCATCACCCCCAAGATCCTTCTCCTTTTTCGTAGTGGATAACTACACCCCCCCCCTCCCCAGCGTGTAACCTAACCCTTGGTTTCTAGCTCCATGTGCATAACCTTGCAGCTCTTCGCATTGAAACCCAGCTGCCAAGTGTCTAACACTCTAGTATATCCAGGTCCTCCTGCAGCCCCAACCATCCCTCTTTGCTGTCCACCACTACACCGATCTTTGTGTCATCTGCAAATAGGCTTATCTTATTGCTAACCCCCTCTGCAGTGTCATCAATAAGGATGCCAGACAACACTGGACCCAGCACTGAGCCCTGAGGAACCCTGCTTGTTGCAGTTTTTGGAGATGAGAGCTCTCCCCTTAACCACCCTCTGTTGCCTATCCCGCAGCCAGTTTCTGACCCACTCCACTATCCTCTCCCCTACCCCCAGGTGTTCTAGTTTGCAGACCAGCCTCCCATGTGCCACCGAATCGAAGGCCTTGCTGAAGTTCAAGTACAGGACATCCACTGCCTGGCCCATGCTGATTGCCCTTATAACCCAGTCATAGAAGTCAATCATGTTTGTCTGGCAGGATCTGTCCGAGACAGATCCATGTTGCTTGCTGTCCTGAAGTCCATTCTCCTCCAGAAAGGCTACCAGCATTTCCTTGAGGATAGTCTCCATGAGCTTCCCCACTGTAGAGGTGAAGCTGACTTGCCTGTAGTTCCCTGGCTCATCCTTGGGCCCACTTTTATGGATGGGCACCACACGTGCCATCCTCCAGTCTTGGGGCATACAGCCAGTCCTCTGGGAGGTGTTAAACAAGTCTGCCAGTGGCCTTGCCACGATTTCCGCCATCTCCGTCAGCACCCTGGGGTGGATGCCGTCTGGTGCTGGTGCCTTGTCTACCCTTAGGGTTCTTAGACCTTTGCACTCTCTCTCTGGGATTTTCATCTCAGTAGGTTCTGCCCCTCCCCATGTTCCCACTGCCCCTTCCTATGGTAATGGCCCTGCTTCTCCCTGGTAAATACAGAACAGAAGTAGTCACTGAGTGCTTCTGCCTGCTCCACCCCATTCTCCACCCAACCCCATCCACCTTGATCCTAACAATTTGAACTTTGCAGGTTCTTTTCTCTCTTATGTACCTGAAGAAATCCTTCTCTCCCTCCTCTATCCCTTGTGCAAGCCTAAGCTGTCTTAGTCTTGCTGCCTTGGCTGCCCTTACCGATCTGCTCACCTCCCTTGATGTAATCTACAGGAAAACACAGAAAAATTGCCCTGGAGTTGCAGGGAAAATGCCAAATCAGTCTGGGAGCACTGGATACTTTACAGCGGAAAAGCGAAATTCATATTAATTTATGAAGCTGAGGTATCAGCAAACATAAATATTAGTGAACTTATTTTCACAGTAATCTGAGCTTGCAGTATTTGATAAGTCACAGGTTTTGCCCATTTTTGTCACGCATCTTGGCCTATGGATGAAGACTAGACTGCCTGAACTGTACCAGATTAGTAACATCTGGAGTGGTTGGTCCAGCCAAAGCAAGCGCAAGTTGTGTACTTTTTGTCAGTTCACCCATTTTGGCCAGTTGGTTTGGTCCAGATTTTACCGATCTGGTCCGGACAGCTCAGCAGACTGGTTTTCAGAGTCTCAAGTGGGTGAAAACCGAACCACCAGAACTGGACAGTTTCAAATCTGTAAAAGCCGGACTGGCAAAATTTGTTCAGCTTGCACCTGTCCTGACTGGTCCATCTGTACTGGCCAGTCTGGATGTTACTGATCTGGTCGTAGAAACAGAATTTGCTGCAGATAAGGAACGCTTGGCCCACCTAGTCTGCCCACTGCTCCCTGCCTAGAGTATCACTGCAGATCCTGCTTGATCTCTGGCCCCTTTACCCCCCCACTTCCCTTTATGTAAGATTCCCTTATGCCTATCCCATGCATTCTTGAACCAAACGATTTTTGCCCCCATTACCTCAGCTGGAAGACTTCCAGGAATCCACTACGTTTTCTGTGAAGTACTTCCTCACATCTCTCCTGAATCTACTTCCCTCCAGCTTCATATCATGTCCCCTTGTCCTTGAGCACCTTTTTTTGAAAATACTTCCCACTTGTACCTTCTTTACCCCGTGAGGTATTTAAAGCTCTTTATCATATCCCTCCTCCACCTCTCTCTCTCCTCTCTTCCAGGGTGTACATATTTAGGTCCTTTAATATCTCCTCATAGGGCTTCTGATGCAGACCCTACACTGTTTTAGTTGCTCTTCTCTGGATGGCTTCCACTCTAGGCCTCTTCACACTGTCTGATCTTCACCATTGTAAGTTGCATCGGTACAGGTCAGACAGTGTGAACATGATGGGGAACGTTGCAGGTGGTTGCGATGCGCTCTGATGCAGATCAGTGTTTTGGTGGGTTTGTGTACTGATGTAGACGTTTTTTGATGGTGTGTAAACATGCCACGTTACCTGCATTGGTACACCACGATGTGCTGTGCTGTCCCATTTCCTAATAGCTACGAACCCCGATTCCCTACCTATTTGGTCCCCCCCCACGCTTCCAACCCTCTGCTGCCCTTCCACACACCAGCCCCAATTCACTTCCCATTAGGTTTTGCCCACCCTCCAACCCCAGTTCCATTCCCGTTATGTCCCCCCCCTTCCAACCCTCTGCTGCCATCCCACCCTCCAACCCCGATTCCCTTCCAGTTGGGTTTTGTCCCCCGGTCCAACCCTCAGCTGCTGTCCCACCCTCCAACCCCGATTGCCATTCCTGTTCTGTTTCTGTCACAGCACCTCTCCTCTCCGGCCAGAGGAAGTGCTGCTGAAACACTGGAAATGAGGTTTCTGCTGTACAGAGTGCTGTAAACAGCTGCCGTGTAAACACACGGTGGCAGCGATGCAAACAGAGGAGAGGGCGAGCAGTGCAGAGTACAGCATGCAGCTCACCCTTGTGTAAACGTGCTGCCTTCTGTCTATGTCCTTTCTGAAATGGGGTCTCCAGAACTGGGCACAGTAATCTATGTGGGTTCGCACCAGCGATCTGTACAGCGGCAACACCACCTCCTCCTTTCTGCTGGTGACACCCCTTCCTATACACCCCAGCATCCCACTCGCACACCTAACTGCCTTTTCGCATGCCTGGCCTTCTTTAGGTCAACCGATATGATCACCCCCAGGAATATTTCCTGTTTGGTGGTTGTCAGTACCACCCCCCCCACACACAATTTTGTACTCCGTTCCTGCATTTCTGTGCCCTGGGTGCATTATTTTGCACTTTTTCGTATTGAAACCCAGCTAGCATACCCTTGACCACTCCTTGAGTTTCTGAGGTCACTGCTCATCTCCCCAAACCACCAGAGTGTACTCCCCATTTCAGAGTTGGCGTCATCGATCATCAATCAAGACTTTATTTATATAGTACCTTTCAAAATCAAGGTGCTGTACACAGTATAAAACCACAGATTGGTTAAAAACAATATAAATTATTTAAGAACAATCTGGGTAGGCCAATGAAACTATGTTTTTAACATGTATTTAAAACTACTGAAGGTCAGGCATTCTCTTAACCGACGAGGTAGAGAATTCCACAGGGTTGGTGCTGCAAATGAAAAAGCACGCGCTCCAGAAGTTTTTAAACGAACCCTGGGAATCTCTAGCAGTTCCTCATCAGCGAATTGGAGAGGACGATCGGGGGGAGTCGGGAGTCAGGAGATCTTCCAGATAGTCTGGTCCCTGCTCTGGTAGGGTTTTAAAGGTAAGCAAGCCTATGTTATAGGTGATCTGCCACTGAACTGGCTGCCAGTGCAATCCGCATAGCACAGGCGTAATGTGACTGGCCCTGGAAGTACCAGTCAACAGCCTGGCCACAGCGTACTGCACCACCTGCAAATGGCGGACATCAACCCCAGACAGCCCTAGGTAGAGGGTATTGTAGTAGTCAAGACTGGTGGTGGTGATGAAGGCATGGATCAGTGTTGGAAGGTCACCTGGAGGAACCAGGTGGTTCACCTGGGCGATATTCCTCAGATAGTAAAATGGGGATTTAACCACGGCTACCCACTGTCATCTGCAAAGAGGCAGAACTTCCCTTTCAGCACCTCTGCAATGTCACTTATAAAGAGAATAAAGAGGACTGGTCCCAGCACTGATCCCTGAGGCACCCCGCTGTTCACCCTCCCTTCCTCTGAGTGAACCCTGTTTACCACCACTCTCTGCCGCCTATCCTTTTTTTTTTAACTTTATATTTATTTTGTCATGTAACAAATGCATGTTACCCCATCATATACAGTATCAGCTTGGGTATATAGGGGAGTTGATACCTCTTGCAGCATACATTACTACAGCAGAAATAGATGTACAGAACTTGGTGGTACATCACGTGGGGGAAGAAAATAAATACATAACACCATTTTTTAACAAAACTGCCAGCTGATCAATGAACAGGGTCTCCCATATTACTAATGCAACATTAATGTAGTTTAAAAACTTTATACCACTGACTCCTCACAAATTGGCACATTTTTTTTGTTTCCCAGCAGAGTAGACCCTCAACTCTCCCACAGCTCAGCACGCAACTATAAAGTGAAAACTTATCAGCACCATTGCTATGTAACATTCCTGTAGTGATTCACACTGCCTGGTACTCTTGATCTCCCATAGTTTGTGGTGCTATCTAGTGGCGTATTTGTGTCCAGCACTGTGGCATAATAAATTCTGTTCCCCAGAGACCGATGGACATTATCCGGGTCTTGTTTAGCCTGGGAAGTCGGCAAGAAGAAGCAGCATAGCCTCCACCATTTTGCCGCAACTATACCTAACTAACCTGAGAAGAATTAGTTCTCTAACCAAATGTATAGAGCAGGTTACCATCATTGTAAACATAATGTATGAGTATAAGGCATAAACATACCTATTTCCAACATAATCAACAAGGGGTCATGCAAACCTGCTATCTGGCAGAGAACCACTCATAAAAGAACAAATTTGTAATAATCACATCACCAAGTCTTTGGCTTCCTCCATTAATTTCGCCTTCCTCTTTTCAATCCATTTTCTGGTATCTTTTGGATTGGTGTACATGAACACTTTGCCCCATAGGCAATCCTGAGGCAGGCTGGCATCAGCAGCAAATGCACAACTCCTAATCTTCCCAACTGGGCCCTGACCCCATCAAACTCTTACGTCGGGACCGAGTAGCAAAAGAGAAATGTGCTTGACCCTCGTGTTCCGGGATAGTGCTTTCTGGCTTGTGATAAGATCCAGTCCCGGGAATCACTGCTCTCCATGATCATCATGATGGTATGCGGATTATTCACGACAGTTGCTGTCTGTTGAGGCAATATTCTGTGAGCTTTTTTAAGTTTAGCACATGTTTCTCTGCTTCCACTTGTAACAAAGGGGGGGGGGGGTCCAATTAGAAAGAAACAAGACCAGGTTATCTCCCTTCAACCATGGCACTCTGCAGATGTGAGGCTCGTTGCGCATTTTCTGTTGTTTCCATGTAGTAATCTCAATTGTGCATTCCCTTGTATGAGTTTTGCTGTCTCATTCAGCGCTGCTGTTGACCTGGTTTCCGCTGCTTGTCCTGTATTGGAAGCCATTGCTATTTTTATATTTGAAATCCTGTTCTTTCAAAAATAGTTTCATTTTTTTTGGTCCATAGCACTGAGGGATGTCAGCATAGCCTGCCATGCATGCTCAGGAGGTGGATCAGTTTTAATTTTTTTTTATTTTTCATTTTTTACCTGGCAGGTCCTTCTGTCGGTCTCCACCCAGGTCATGGCCCCTGGAGCTCCCACCTACTATCTATGGCCAGTATCTCCCACTTACCCCGGCTTACCCCCCCGGAGGGTGGGGCCACAGCACTGGTCCCCTATCCAGAGCCGCAGGACCAGTATCTAGTCGGGAGAGCCAGGCGATGGTGGCTAATTGAAACTCCAGAGAGGGCTTCATGGAGACAGAGGACCCACCCGCCTTCCTTTATCCACCATTTTTCTTAGAGGCGGAGATGTGCAATGACGCCAGCATCTGCCCCACCTCCCATACGCAGTGAAGCGCCAGGCTTGAGGACTCCTGGTTTCTGCCAGGTGTCCACCATGCACCGGACACTTCCCCCCTCCCCCCCGGAGAAGGAGAGCAGTCCGTAGGACACTCCATCCTTCTCCCCTGGCTGGCCCTCCAGCGACCAGTGCCCATTCCCGAACCCAGGTCGCCGGTGTCGCAGATGGAAGTCCAACCACTGTGCCAACTGGCCAGCCTGAGGTGGATCAGTTTGTTTACTGGAGCCCATGGCTCCTGCGGCCTCACCACTGGCTTGTTGGTTCTTAGAAGAGTCCCCAGCTCCTGTTGCCTTTGGCCAGCCCATTTTTTCAACTGATAGCATCGAGATAGCAATCTGATGGCTATAAACTGATAGACAAAAGTTCACAATAAATACATATTTAAATACATATTTTAATGAACTGTGGAGATCATAGATGGAGAGCTCTGCTGGAACATGTCTGTTAAGGATGGAGCTCTCTAGTGCCCCGCCACCTATCTCTTAACCAGTTTACCACCTTTGGACCTACTCCTAAGCTACCCAGCTTGTTTACTAGTCTCTTATGTGGAACAGTGTCGAAAGCCTTACTGAAACCTAGGTAGGCCACGTCCACAGTCCACCCTGCTCTAGTTCCTTGATCACCCAGTCAGGGAACTCTTATCAGATTTGTTTCAGATGACCTCCCCCCCAATGAATCCATGCTGCCTCGAGTCTAGTAATTCATTGGATTCAAGCTATTACACAGTCCTTTCTTTCAGCAGTGATTCCATTAACTTTCCCATCACCGAAGTCCGGCTGACTGGCCTCTTCCCAGCTACCACTTGTGTGAAGTGGGACTACATCTCCCCTCCTCCAGTCTTCTGGGACCACTCCTGTTTCCAGTGAGCAAATAGTGGTCGGGGGCGGGTTACTTACTGCAGTATTGGTTTTACATTCTGATATGGGGCTAGAATCTACAGTCTTCTGGCTTTAGTGACAGGCGTGCAACCTGCTGAGCCACTGACACTGTGGTCCAGTCCTGTCTAGTTTCGGCAGTCATGTTTTCACCAAATCCCTAAATCTTTGTCACACATTTGGGTGATGAAAGAATGAAAGGTAGGCAGAGAGCTGTTTGAGACAATGAGCCAGGCTTCAGCTGCATGGTGCAATAGAAACCTGGGCACAGCACCCCTCCAACCCCCCACACACACACACGCGCGCCGCGAGACAGTAGGGTAAGTTCTAGGTTGACACATTGCTAGGATCCCCAGTATCGCCACCTGATCTGAAATTCCCTCTTGTCCTTTTTTTTTATCCACTTTTTCTTCCCCTACTATAGCCCGCCCTTCCTGCTAATCAATCTCCGAGCTCTGTCATCAGTTGGTCTGTAGCCCTTGCTCAACATCTTAGAATCCTGGGATCCATAGCAGCAGGGCTGTAAGGGTGCCTGCAATTTATCTGTGCTTTCCTGTGTGCTCCCTTATGTCCCCCCCCACTGGCACCCCAGTAGTGCCATGCAACCGAAGACCTGCATGCAGAGTCAGCAGGCGCACTTGCTTCCCCCTCGCAGGGGGACTAGCCCCCCAGGGGTCACTGTGGCACTGTCTCATCCTGCGGGCTGGGATTTGGTGTCATGGGCAGGGACCAGAGTCCAATCCTGAACCCGAAGTGCCTACGTGGGAGCATGACTGCACTTTCTCCTGGGCCACTAGTGGCCCTGTGCTCTGAATTTTTATCTGGTTACAAAGTATTGGTGTTGGTGTTTTGAATAAACATCCTAAATTTAGTGGAATTCAGAACTTGTTGTGAATTCGTAGTGCTTTAAGATGGTCACACTAGATGGGGGCAACACCTCCTCTTCGACACAGGCAGAAAGATTTGGGGGTTAAAGCCCCTATCCTCCCTTCTGTTGTACAGCTCTTATTTGATGCTTTTAGTTTTGTGTTTTCCTCCACCCGGTCACCATTTTTCAAGGAACTGGGTGGAAACTGGAATGCGCCCAGAACAGGAATGATTCCAGATTTTCCTTTTGGTTTGACCTCCAACCAACCAGAATGCCTACTGAGTCAACAGAATGCACATCTGTCCTACTGGAATTCCCACCCCAACCCAGTGGAATCCTCCCTAATCCACGGAAATGCTTCCCAGAAAAGGGGGGGGTCATTCTAGAAGGACAAGGGCCATTATGGCAGGACAGACTGGTGGGTCGGGGGCAATTCTGGCTATTGGAAGCACATTCTGATAGGTTGGAGGTCATGCCATTTCATTGGGTTGGGCGGTCATTCTGGTGGGTTGGGACTCTTGCCAAAAGGCAAATGAGAATTATACAATGGGCACGAAGACAACCCGAAAATCCCTACTCGATTGGCTGCCTGGCACACATCTCCTGTTGTAAAACGTACAATCACCCCATGGGAGAAGGTGCCAGGCAGCCTCTCGAGCTATCACTGTCCATAAAATCACTGCGAGACCCATCTTGGTCCACACATACCACCATCTTTCTTGCTCGCTTACACACCCACTTCACAAAAAAAAAAAAAAATGCCAGTCATTAAAAACCAAAAACAAATGGATACCTCATTCGTCTTAATAGACGAAACCCTAGAAAAATCAGACTCCCGAAAATCCAGCACAAGAGAATTCTGCCGCAATGTGCTCTCCATCTCCTTCTCAGCATATGAAGTGGCTTCTCCCTCACAACCCACCCCCCCAAAACACACTGCAACCGGAATCATAAGGCAGTGCTGTGCATGCTCAGTAGCAGCACGGCTCCAGCAATCGGGGAGTATTTTTTTTTTAAAGTGGAATAATAAACACAGTAAAAATTGGCTAAAATGGGGAAAAAAAAATTTATTTATTATTTTCTATGTGCCAAAAAAAGAGGACATTGTTTAATCGCAATATGCCACTCGAGAATGTTGGTGATGCCAGGATTTACCCACATCTGGTGTATTTAGGCCACTCAGCTGTGCCTCGTGACCAAGCAACACACCAGTGTGTGGGTAAATCCTGGCATCACTAACACCCTTTCATGGTACATTGCTTAATTGTTCTGGTTCTGGACGCATTTTGGTTTTTAGCCATTCCAGTTTTTCACTGCCTCCCTACTTTCAGACTGGACTTTGGTTCTCAGTTGCAGTTGAAGCTGATCATTCAGTCCTGCTGAGCAGCTGCTGATGGGAGTCTGGATTGATCACAGATCATCCCTTCCCAACACCAAAACACCTTATCCCCATTCTGTATTGGGAACTTACACACTTGTACTCTGGTGGGGTCCACTGGGCTCAGATCAGTGAGAGAGAGAGAGAGAGATAGGGGAAGGAAGGAAGGAAGGAGAGAGGAATCAATACAGGTGCTCCCACACACAACCCGCCCTCTCTAAAAGCATGTATGACGGCCAGACCCCAGACTGAGCTGTACCAAGTGAGAAGGTAGGGAGCAAAAGTGGCATTGGCGTTGGTATGGACATTTTAAGAAAGGGAGTTGTGGATATGTTGGGGGTAATCTGACAACGCAGTTAAATTGTAACCTGCTCAACCTTACTAATTTAAATTTGTTGTAATCACATTTAATATGCATTATTATGTTTTGCAGATGTGCTACTAATGGGTGGTAAAATAGAGAATAATGACTAGGCGGGCGTGTGTTATGATGTTGTTTTTCACACACCGGAGGTGAGTGATGAGCCATAAACTTTATGAGGTTTATGAGCACCGAGGATATATGTGTGTATATATATATATATGTGTGTGTGTGTGTGTGTATATATATATATATATATATATATATATATATATACACACATATACCTGCTACCATAGTTGGGGTTGAGGAGCCATTTCTATGTTAAACCCAAAACTTTGCACCTTAATAACTTTGCAACCATATGACAGATTTGGCTGAAATTTGGAATACCGCGATCAAGAACCATAGGCCTTGGCATCTGCAGTTTCGTACAGTCGGATACACAGCTGCAGAGTTATTCGCGTGATTTGCCGCTAGCACGTTCTGGAATTCTATGGTCACGCCTACAGGTCGCATGGTTTGTGCGACCGCCCGAAATCTTCAGGGAATGTGCGCCTGGGTCCCCGATGTGCCTTTCAAGATTTGGTGAAAAATATTAAACGGTTCAAAAGTTATTCAAAACAATTTCCATTATAAGTCAATGGGGAAAGTTAAGAAAAGTTTGACAGTGTCGCAAATGCATTTTTACTTTTGCAAATGGGCCTGTTACGCTCACAAATCAGCCATTTTGTTTTCAGTTGGTGATCAGAAAATGGTTGGCATTTAAATTTGGGACCCTCTAGCAACCTAATTATTTTTGTATTCACCTAGTTGGACCCTGAGGATGCTTGCCATGTCTTTATTTTGTGGTAAAACACCCCAGAAATATGTTTTCAAATTTCTGGAAAAAGTGCTACCGTGCTCCGCAAGTGTCGAAACTGCGGCTTTACTTAAGTGCGACAGTAGTTTTCCATCTGTGGGAAAGTGACAGCGATTCTTTGGTACTGCGCTGCAAAAGAACCGTTGGGAGCTTTGGCCTGAAATGTGGAGAGAACGGAGCCGACATCTCACAGATGTGCCTTTCAGTGTTGTATTGAAAAAATATTACACGGCGGCAAAGCTACGGCACTCCAAAGTTGACAGTTTTTCCCATAGGATAACATTACGGCGCCCGACGCATTACAGAAATCCTTTGAATTCCTGCTGCAAAATAATGGTTTGGTCTTTTTCCTGAAATTTGAGGAAGACAGCCAACAGCCCACAGATGTGCCTTTCAGTGGTTTGGTGAAAAATATTACAGGGAGGCAAAGTTATGGTACTCGAACTTCTCTTTTTCCCCATAGGATAACATTATGGCTCGCCGCCGCTTTTCAGGGCCCGTGATCTTGAAACTGTGCGAGATACTGGACTTTTCGTCGAAATTTTGTTAGCCTCCAATGGGGGCTAAGTACAAATTAGCCAGGACAGTTGTAAATAATATGACTTTTAAATTTTTTTCACGCCATACGGTTCCTGAGATATAACCTATTTAGTATTCCAAGTTCTCATTTTCTGCTCGATACTCATTATTACGCATATATTATTTGTACTCACTGCCTTCTCTATGCAGGTTTTGGGGAAAACCAGACTGTGCGCTACATTACTGTTGCCCTTTCTGCTTGCGGTTCCATAATTCGTTTACTTCACTGTTGACGTTGCGCCACCGTGCGTTATCCTTGGCGCTTCATTTTCGGGTTGCGCTTCTGTTATTTTTGCCATTTGTGTCTACAGTACTGTTTCTCTTTCTGTTTTAGTTTGCGCCACCATGCCCATTGAAATTTCTGTTTGCAGGCACCATGTTATTATGTGATAACACATCACGTGGCAGACCGCTCCCGCTCACGCCACCGTGTGTTACCCTTTGTTCTAATTTGCGCTTACGTACTATGTGCGCCACTGTTGGCGCTTCTGTTTCATGCTTGTTGTTCCTGTTACTATGCCTTGGGCCCTCTGGGCCCCGCTTGGGCCCTCAGCCCCGCCGCTGCATTACATTCACTATTTCGCTATCATTCTCAAAAGAGGATAGATGAAATCACACGAAGAAGAACATTTGTTAGCAGAAATTTGTTGTGTCTTGTGCTTCCAACAGTTACTTGAGTGATGGTATTGCATGCCGGTCCCAACTCTCACCCCATCCTCCCATACTTCTGCTGCTTACACATGTGATGGGGTGAGAGTTAGGGCTGAGATACCAATGCACACCCCAATGCCGGTTGGGGTGGGCAGGGGTCCAAGGGGTTTTCAACCCTAACAGCTTAATTCTCACTTTTCTCGCTGTGGAACAACCCTAACTAATGCATTAAACGGAGTTTTTGCCTCTAAGATATATATATATATATATATATATATATATATATATATAACTCACCGTATATATATATATATATATGTGTGTGTGTATATCCGTATATATATATATCTATATGTATATGTAAAAACTCAACACACACCTGCTTAGACTTTATTTTTATAATTACTGGTGCATTTTACTGTAGCTCAGCAAGAGCAGTCAGCCAGCTGTGGTCGGTTCCTGGTCTGACTGACTGCCGAAGCCCCGCCCAAAGCATTAGTATTGCAGGATCAACCAGATATATTTTTTGTTTTACAGGTAGGATCAATGACATAAATATAAACTAAAAAGTTAATACTTATGAGGGGACGACAATCAGTGTGGGTGCTTCTGTAGCAGCGAAACAAAAACGTCAAGTTGTTTGCGACGTGCGACGTGTGGCCTGCCCACAGATGAACTAAGAGCCAGTGGGTGTATCGCTTCAGCGGCTGTCATTGAGGCTGAGTCAAATGCCGTAATAACCCATTTTCGGGTTATTACGGCGTTTGACAGGTACCTGTAAACGGTGAGTAACCCCCCTGCAAATGGGGGTTTCCAAAAGTCTCCTAGGCACTGGCTAAGTGCTCCCCACCTAAATGGTGTTTGGCTTTTAAGCCGTTTATCTGTGAGTGCTTTTAGAGGTTTATCTGTGAGTGCTTTTAGAGCCTCTGGTACTGTCTCTTTAAGAGCTGCCTGCTCGCAGGTCAAATTAGTTTGAATGGGGGGACTGTGTAGTTAATGCTTGAATCCGGCCCTGAGCTGCCATCTGATTGCTCCGTTTCTGCAGCCGTTAAGAGTGCAGAGGGAGCCCATCTGAAGGATGCATCTGTTTTCCTGAAATTATTTAGAGCATTTGTAAAATTGCAATTTGTCTAACCTGCCTTTATTGCAGCTGGGACTCTGTGTGTGTGTGTGTGTGTTGCTCCTCCATTTTGGACCTGAACTGCTAACCTGGGCCAGTTGGGTAAGGGGAGCCCTAAAATGGAGACTGCCTGAGCCAACCAGAACTTGGACTCTCACCTGGAGCCTGCTTAAAGGGGGAATGTATGGCAGGTGCTTCTGGGAGCTGTAGTTTGGACCTTGGCGCCTTTTTGCACCAAGAGAGGGAGCCCTGCAGTGACTGACAGTTGAATCCACCAACCTAACCTGTGTGAAGCCTAAGGGAAATGTCCTGAACTGTTCCTGGAGGGCCAGATGCAAGTTGACTGTGAGAGGAGAAGGAGCTCTGTTCTGCTGCGGCGTGCAGTTCGCACGGGAAACATAGAAACATAGAATTTGACGGCAGATAAGGACCGCTTGGCCCACCTAGTCTGCCCATTTCCCTGCCTACTGGATAAGCTGCAGATCCTAGTTAACCAGCAGCCTACTTCTTCCTACCCCCACCCCTAGAATTGCCTTATGACTGTCCCATGCATGCTTAAATTCCACTGTTTTTGACTCCATGACCTCCTCCGAAGGCCGTTCCATGCATCCACAACCCTCTCTGTGAAAAAATACTTCCTTAAATTACCTCTGAGCCGCCCCCCTCTATCTTCAAATTGTGCCCCCTTGTTCTTGCACACCTCTTTTTTTGAAAGATGCTACCCTCTTGGACTTTGTTGGACTTGGACTGGGAAGCACGTGTAAGGTCCTGAAGTCGGCCTGTAGCCATTAGCGAGTGTTCATCGGACTGAATCCGAGTTGTGGAGAAAAAGGAAGAAGTGTGCAGAACCAGGCTTGCCTGTAGAAGATCGAAGATTTGCAGAAGTGCGATCGGCCTGTCGGGTACTCTGTGCTGTGTGTGTTGTCGGGTTTTGCAGTATTTGCGATCGGGATTGAGAAGCAGCTGCCTGGTATAGTAATTTCGTTTACATATAAATGTGCCTAGTGTTTGTAGGGGATCGCGATACCTTTTCCCCTTGTTCTGTGAGTTGTGAGCTGAAGCTGGAAGCTAGACTCAAAGCTAATCGGACTGCATCCGCCTGCTTTCCAAATCAGTTAGGCCTGTCACAGGGGTCTCCTCTCCATGCCCTGCTCATCCTGGCCATCCAGAGCCACCTTCTCAGTTCAGCTCTCGGTTTGGGGTTTGTGAGTACAAATAGGGGTACCTCCCCTCCCCTTCATTTAATCAAAGTGTGTCAACTGATTGTTTGTGTGCTTCTGTTTGTGGACTGAGCCATCCAGCTCTGGATTACAATTTGTGTATATATTTTTCTTCCTACAGGGCCCCATCCAGCTGAAGCAGCCGGCCAACCCCGGGCAACGGACCTGGCTAGCCCCCCACCATCCTGGGTACCCAGAGTGTGACTTTTGGACCCTATTTGCTTGTACATTACTGTGATTTGAATATTGCCAATCAACTTGATTTCCCCCTCCCGTGTTCTAGTCCCCTGAAGAAACTAGATTTGTTATTATTGAACTTTATACTGTCTGAAGTGTCAGTACCTATAGAACCAGCATTGCATCTGTGTTTGTGTATGTTGCTTAACCTTTGTTTGACAGGGGGTCCTCAGAGACGTGCGGCAGAATCCGTCTTGAGGGTAAGTGGTAACTATACGTGCAATCAGTGTTCATATGTGGGGTATTGGGAAGGTAACTCCTGTGAACTGCGTGGGCCACTAGTGGGAACCAAGGAGGGGTCACAGTGTCCCAGAGGGTTGTGCCTGAGCTAGTTTAACCACTATCAACCCTGACCTCTGGGTGGAGGCACCCGTCATAGAACCTAGGCCCCTCAACCTGTCAGTAGCCAAGCAGGCAGGGGTAGTAGCCGTTAGGATAGCGCCACCTGGGGGTTACAGGTGTGATACAGGGGGTCACCAGTAATTATTAACAAATAAATTAATCCAGTGCACTCTCCTGTAACTGCCCAAGAGTCTGTGCTCTTTTTTAAAACCATAATTAAAAATAAATAAATAAATGGATGTAAGGAAGAAAAAATTAAAGAAGGGCTCCTCTGGACCTACATCTTTAGCTTTTTGAAAAGAGGAGGCAAAGTTATATTCATTATCGAACAATAAGGATTTGCAGATAAGTTTCCTCAAAAGAGCTGTAAAGTGCCTGTACTAATACACTTATGCCATTTTCACATGGTTCCAGCAGCTTTTTGATATGTTGCAAAGCACTGCCTGCCATTAGGGGGCAGAACTGATGACACGCGGCTGCCCCAGTCCTCAGTATGTTAGATAGGGAGAAAAGACAGTTTATCTCTGTTTCAGCAAAACAGCATATTTTCCTATCCTTTTTAGCATGGACAAGTCTTTTACAGTGTATTTTCTTGCTAAACTGAGCTAAATTATATTTCTCCATGTTTTTGTCCACAACCAAACTTCCACCTGCCTCTCTGGCAAGTGTTACCATAAGCTTCCCTCTCTTCCCCTCTGTTAGATAGGGAGAAAAGACAGTTTATCTCTGTTTCAGCAAAACAACATATTTTCCTATCCTTTTTAGCATGGACAAGTCTTTTACAGTGTATTTTCTTGCTAAATTGAGCTAAATTATATTTCTCCATGTTTTTGTCCACAACCAAACTTCCACCTGCCTCTCTGGCAAGGGTTACCATAAGCTTCCCTCTCTGCTGAGTGTTCCAAGTTCCTGGCTTCTAGATTCTATCATGGAGCAGGTAAATGCTGTATTGAACTAGATGGGGAAAAAATTTAGCTCGACTCAGATCAGCCAACCTACTGGACTTGTGCTGCTGTCCACGCTTTCTGTGTATACCTCGTGTGTTACTCAGCGTTTTTTTGGGTGTGGTGGGCGAAGAAAGTCCTTCCACCAGCTACAGTGGCTGTGATCTGGGCCCACTGGATTTTTCCTGTGATGTCTCCTTATTTTACTCTGTGCTGGGAAAACATTGGGGCGTGTTAGTGGTTATTTAGAAAAAAAAGTCCCCTTCATTCATTAGTGGCTGCAAACTGTTGGAGAAGATTGCTTCAAACCACCAGACTGACACACATGCCTGAAGTTTGACTTGGGGGGAGGTTGGATGCTGTTCCACATTAGCACAGTTTACATTGGCCATCTCTACACCAGTGTAGGTGGTTTGGAGAGCCACACCAGGGTGTGTGTATGTGTAAACTGTGGAGGCATCAGACTTGTGGCTTTTCTGATCCTCTCACAGACAGAGGAATTGAACTGGTGTGGGTATTTTCAGCTGTGGTGTAAATGGTGGCGACTTCACGCATCACTGCCACAGGGTAATTTAGCACCACTGTGCACCAGGGCACTCCTTGCAGGATGGGTTCTACAGTGCAGTTTGCAAGACACAGGTGTGGAGGCTGATGTCCTTAAGTGGTGTACACCACTGACTTCAGAAATAACCAGGTGCAGATGGACACTGGTGCGTAACAGCTTGGTCAGTGTAAACGGGGCAGTTGTCTCTTACACTGACTTCAGAGGAAGGCTGCTGTATGCAGCTGCTCAGAGGAGAAAACCTGGCCTAGGATACACAGTTCAGGTAGAGACAACCAGTTCAGTCAAGTTCTCTGGCCATGCCAGGGGTTAACAAAACCCCCTTCAGCCAGGTTGCAGCTGGAAATGATCCGGGGGCTACTTGTCTTTCCAGCCTGACCCCTGCCAGTGATCTGTAAACCCAGTGCTCCATTCCCATGGTTCACCAGTGGTGCCTGCCCTGCCAGTCGAGTGAGCACTACATGGCGGGGGTGGGTGGGATGGGACAGCAGCTTCTGCAGGGTTCTTCTTTCTTTGCATACCCAGCTAGTATGACAGATTCACCGAGAATACTGAGACAGTTCTTTTGGTGACCAGGCTGCTCCATAAGGCTTTCCCACTTAAACTCCTCGTGCTTGGTTGGCTAAGCAAAACCCACCGCACCAAGCATGGAGCAAGCAGCTAATGGACCGCTCATCTCTCCCTGTCACCCCACCAAAGATCATTTTACTCATTCGACCGGCTATTTATACCTGAATTGTGTAGCATGGTCCAGGTTTCCGCTCTGTGGAGCTGCAAATGAGACTGAAGTGTCTGACAGCCTTCCTCTGAAATCAGAATGACGGACACTGAGGAGCAGCATCTCACCCCTCCCCCCCCAGCCAGAGTGTAGGCTTGTGTCATTGCTGGCATGGAGTCAAGGGGTAATGTGTATGCTGCATTACCGTGCAGCCTATGAATTACATGTGTGTAGTGTGCTGTGCATGTGTCTGCATCTGAGTGGTAGGATGGGTAGCATCTGTGTAAGCACACTCTGTGTGTGTGTGTGTGTGTGTGTGTGTGTGTGTGTGTGTGTGTCTGTGTGTGTGTGTGTGTGTGGCATAGCCAGTTTTTATGCACCAAGAAACCATGCAGTTGCTGCAGGCCCACTGCTCATGGGGGGCCCCTAACAAGAAAAGTTTATTCATTTAAAAATTTTTTTTTTTTAATTTAGTATCTTTAAAACCGCAATAAAGACCTATGTAGCTCCGTCTGAAGTGGCATCAGTCATGATATCATGAAATGCCTCACTAAGCTGTGACCCAGTCAGTAAGAGGGGGATGGGAAGCAGTGGATGGGATGGGAAAAACAGTCCCAAGGACTAACACTGCTGTCTTCCCCGTAAAAGAATGTAAATGTACCACTTGTACTAAAAATAAAGTAAAATGGTGCACATACGGGCTACAGTCATACAAAAGGGGTAAATGTCCAAGTAGGGGGCCGCATTACTTCAGTAATTCTGCTGGGGGCTCCCAAATTCTTAAAGCAGGCCCTGTTTTTATGTAATTACATATTATATATACATATGTGTTTGAAGAACCAGCTACTACTTCTGCATTTGCTTGATGTGTAAAGTTTTATTTTTTGTTCTATTATTCTTATTTTAAACTAAATTTTTATAATGTTTGTTTAACTGCAAATTTATTAGTATCCAAACAGTACTTGCATCAAGAACTCCTCACTCCTCGGCAGTACAGAAAAAAGGCTTTATTTAGTTGAAAAGACCGCCAAGTCATGTAGATACAGGCAAGCAGACAGAAACCCCGACTGGTTTCGTACCTCACTACGTCATCTGGGGGATGGGTTATCAGTCGCCACATCTCAGCATTTAAAACAAATTTCTCAAAGTGGCAGTACATTATATTATTACATGTTTAAAATGTGTAAGTGCTCAGCAAAATTTTCAATAAAGTGCATAATTTTATCTAAATATATTGCACATAACACCCTCACTAGTGTGAGATAAAGTGGCAACCAAATAAAGTGCAGCAAGAACATTAAAATGCAACTATACATTTTTCTAATGGTACTTGTGTTAAAAAAGATTCTTTCAAGCATTTTATAGTAATTATATACCAACTCCTGAGTACCCAACCATAGCTGCCCGTACCAGAGAAGGTCCTATTGCTTGTGTGAAAACCTGCAGAGAAAAAAAAACATTTGGAATACATACAAGAATAACCGTGCATTCTAGCATTATATTAAGAGCAGTACTCTAAACAACACACTAAGAAGCTTCATTGTTTTCTCTTAATGCAAGTCATTGGAGGACTAAGTGAATAAAGTGTGATTATCTAGACAGATTCTAGTAGTTTATCATCCAGGTTTCCCCCTCTCGGACCTAATCTCACTACTTCAAGGCTACAGAATTTGAATACATGTTCTACATCTCAGTTTCTAGTGACCCTACAGTGATTCGCTAGGGCACTCCTGGCATCATTATTGGCTACTGATCTCAAATGCTCACCAATCCTCCATTTCATAGCTCATTAACTGTGGACTATCTGGTACGAGCTTCGATATATATGTTCTCCTTAAGGTGCATAAGAACCTGTTAGACCCCCCCCCCGGGTGACCGATAGTAGCAGATGTCTGCCCACTAGTGGAACCCCTATCCCAATATGTGGATGCCCACATAAGAAAATATGTGGCTACGTTACCCTCATACATGTGTGATACCATGCAAATGTCGAGGTTTTGGATGACATGCAAATTGAACCCCAATGGTATCCGGTATCCATGGATATTGTGTCGTTCTATACCAATATCCTGCATGATGATGGCTTAGAAGCTCTTAATTACTGGTCGGATAGTGATCTTGATGTTAACATTGGTAAAAAGAACTTCTTGCTAGAATGTGCAGAACATGTGCTTACAAAGAACCATGTCATGTCGGACACTCATTACCTGCAACTTAAGGGAACAGCAGTGGGGGCAACTTTTGCCCTCAATTATGCCAATCTCTGGACTTTGGGAGAAAATAACCATCTATGACTGGGAGAACAATCGTTTTTACAATAGGATTGATATCTGGCGTTGTTTTATAGACCCTGTTTATAGTGTGGCGTGGAACACTGGGTGAGTTACAGGCCTTTGTTGCATACTTAGAAAGTAGCAACTCGAAACTTGAAGTTTTCACTGCAGTGTGATCCTGATTGTGTTTCTATTCTTGACATTAGACTAAAAGGGAAGATGGTACTTTGTGAACAAACATCTTCAGAAAAGAGACTGATAGGATCTCATTGCTTATGGCTTCCAGTTGCCACCCACACCATGTGGTGTCCAACATTCTCAAAGCCCAGATGCTTAGAGCATGCAGGAACTGCAGCAGTGATGTGGACCCCACTATTAATGGGCCTGAAATGGCTGATAGATCACTAGAGGCTACTCCAGTCAAACTGTGGATAGGGCATTTAAGGACGCATGTAAACCGAGAGAGCAAAATTGCTGGAGACAAAAGTTAGAGAGGCAGGTGCACCCAGGGTGAATTTTGTGACCACTTATTCCAGACAAGCACAGTAGATCAAAAGGATTATTGATTCCAGCTGGAATATTTTGGAATGGGACCCCCTTTTAGCAGAAGTAACAAAGGATAGACCAAGAATGGTATACAAAAGGGGTACTAATCTTAGAGACAGACTTGTTCACAGCTATCGGGATAGTAACCCACCTAGAGATATCAGACCCTCCGCCAGGTGGCACGTACCAATGAGGCAATTGCAAGTACTGTAGCTCTGTGCTGAGATATAATACTTTTACAGCCTGTTATAGTAATCAGAAGTATGCCATAAGAGACTTTATAAATTGCAGCACAGAAATGTTGTGTACCAGGCCACGTACCAGTGTGGCTGCTACTATGTAGGGAGAACCTTTAGAGCTATGAAATGGAGTATTGGTGAGCATTTGAGATCAGTAGCCAATAATGATGCCAGGATTGCCCTAGCGAATCACTGTAGGGTCACTAGAAACAGAGATGTGGAACATGTGTTTAAGTTTTGTGGCCTTGGAGTAGTGAGATTAGGTCCGAGAAGGGGAAACCTGGATGATAAACTACTAGAAAGAGAATCTTTCTGGATAATCACACTTGATTCTCTTAGCCCTCCAGGTTTAAATGAGAAAATAGAACTAATACCAAGCATTAAGAGGAAAAATGAAACTTTCAGTGTATTGTTTAGAGTACTGCTTTTAAAATAATACTAGAATGCACTTTTATTCTTGTATATATTCTAAATGGTGTTTTTTTTTTTTTCCTTTACAGGTTCTCGCACAAGCAATAGGACCTTCTCTGCTACGGGCAGCTATGGTTGGGTACTCAGGAGTTGGTATATAATTACTATAAAATGTTTGAAAGAATCTTTTTTAACACAATTACCATTAGAAAAACGTATAGTGTTTTTTTAATGTTCTTGCTGCACTTTATTTGGTTGCCACTTTATCTCAGAATAGTGAGGGTGTTATGTGCAATATATTTAGATAAGATCATGCACTTTATTGAAAATATTGCTGAGCACTTACACACTTTAAACATGTAATGATGTAATGTACTGTCACTCTGAGAAATGTGTTTCAAATGCTGAGATGTGGTGACTGGTAACCCATCCCCCTGATGTCGTACTGAGGTACGAAACCGGTCGGAGTTTGTCTGCTTGCCTGTATCCACATGACGACAGTCTTCTTAACTTTTAAATAAAGCCATTTTCTGTAGTGCTGAGGAGTGCAGAGTTTGTTACGTGAATACTGGACTGGTTTTGTTTTCCGCACCCTCCTTGTGTAGTGGAGCGGTTTCCTGTTTCCTCATCTGGTGTTGTACAGCAGATAGTCTGAAAAATTACATCTTTTGGAGAGATGCCTCTTTAATCGGAGAATAACCTTTCATCTGTCATATTGAGGTACATCATAGCAGAGAAATAAGAGTACAGTAATTCTAAATAAAAACGAAATATTCTGAATTTGTGAGTCTGTGAGCAGCAGGACTACTACCAAAGTCTGTACATTGTCCAGCAGTTATAGTCCGGTAATAGCACATCCCTAAAAGGAACTCCTGGTGTCATGTAGTATCTCTCATATACATACATATGTATATATGTACATACACACACACACACACACACATATATATATATATATATACTGCACACGCTTTGTGTGTGTGTGTGTGTGTGTATATATATATATATATGTACACACACACACACATATATATATATATATATATATATACATGCACATGCGGGAGTGTGTGTGTATATATATATATATATATATATATATATGTGTGTGTGTGTACATACACACACACACACACAAAGAAGCCAGTAGAAAAAGGCCATTTCATCTATCTAGTCTGCTGGTATTGCAGGGTCCATGGCTTAAGCTACTGTCCCTGCCCCCAACTCCTCCCATCTTCCCTACCCATGATCTTTACCTTCGTCTTATGCCTATCCCAGCCTCTCTTGATGCTACCCACTGTCTTCAATGAGACCACCTCCTCTGGCAGTGCATTCCAAGTGTACACCACCCTCTCTGTGATGAAGTGCCTCCTGACCTCCCTCTTAAACCCTTCCCCAGCTTAAGACTGTGTCCCTT
This sequence comes from Neoceratodus forsteri, assembly GCA_016271365.2. NCBI lineage: Eukaryota > Metazoa > Chordata > Ceratodontiformes > Ceratodontidae > Neoceratodus > Neoceratodus forsteri. The sequence continues at coordinate 38,117,635 of CM028130.1, read as the reverse complement.
TGTGTTATGGTTGCCACTCAGCTTAAATAAGCCCTCCTTATCCACCTTATTTAACCTCAAGTTTAGGTATACCGTTGGTGACAGAAAAATAAATATAGTTTGAGTGACTGATTTTCCATTTCTAAACTGAAAATGCCAGTACAAAATGGAATTTGTCCTTTTAAAACCTGCACTTGGGAATCAGTTTTTCATGGAAAACAAAATGCACCCACTTTTTAGAGAAACCCCTCTATTTTAAGCCACATTTCTGTACAAAACGTGCTGATTTGCCTTCAGTTTTGGGGAACAAGGGAAAAATGGATTTTAAGAGTTTGCCAAATGGAATTGGGCATTTTTGAAAGCGGAAAACCATTGGCTGTAATACAGAAGAAAAATTGTACACAGAATAAGTATGAACCTATTCATCAGCTCACGGTGTATTCCACAGAAATTCATCTAATTAAACTATTACATCATATCTGAATTTGTCTCGAACCTTGTAATAATAAAATTGGTACAAGCTGTTTACAGTTTCTCCCAGGTCATGCCTGAAAATAGACAGTGTTGTTTAGTGCGCTTACCCAGTCAACAAAAACAAAATAAATATATTTTTTATTCTGCTATTCTGATGTTGATTAGGGATTATTACATAATACAACAAGTAAATTGCAGTCCTACTTACTACTACTTCAAGCGATGTGGAGTATCCCTTACCAAGGTAATGCATTAGCAGTCATCTTGGCTGTGACCACAGTTTGTTTAAACAAACTCTGGCCAGAGCCGATAGGGCTGCATGCAGCTAAAGAATTTTGGGGGAAAATATTGCAAATTACCAGAGTTACAAGCATGCATTTGAAAAATGTAATACGGGCTCATAAATGTGTTGGTTTGTAATATTTTTACACAAAATTTTCAACATAACCTTGTTATGACCCTCCCTCATGAAGACAGGTAAACAAAATGTTCAACTCCTGGTTTAAAGGTGTTTTTGTGCAGGGACTGTGAAATCAACTCTCACGACACAAATACTCATTTTGGGCAGGAATTGAAAAATGACAGCTGTCACATTCATAAGGTGCTATAAAGAAATGGCTATGTTGAAAACTTGGGTTAAAAACATTGAATATTGCCGAACTTACGAGACTGCGTTCACAAAAATCAATGTAGGCTTGTGTCGTTTTGTTTTTTAATGTTTTTACACCAAATTTCCAACATAGCCTTCTTATGACCCCACCTCATTAATAAGGGCAGAGAAAACTTTCAACTGGTGCCCGAAAGGTGATCCCGTGCAGGGACCGCAAAACCACCTTTCGGGATGTAAAAAAACCCCCACTTTGGACAGGATTTGTAAAATGACAGCTATCACAGTCATAAGGTGCTGTACAGATATAACTGTGTTGTAAATTTGGGTAAAAAATATTGAAAAGTACCAAAGTTATGAGCCTCTGTTCACAAAATTCAACATAGGCTCATAACTTTTGTTTTTTCAATATTTTTACACCAAATTTTCAACATCGCCTTCTTATGACCCCATCTCATGAACAAGGGAAGAGAATTTTCAACTCGTGCCCAAAAGGTGATTTCGCACAGGGACCACGAAATCACCTTTCGTGACAGATCTGCCTGATGACTGTGACATTTTTTTATGAGATGGTGTCCCAAAGGAGGCATGTTCAAAATTTGGGCCAAAAATATGTAAAAATGCCCAAGTTATGGTACTAAGTTTAAAACCCCATTGAACGCATACCTGTGTCTTCAGTTCACAGTCTGGCTTTGAAGAGTGAAGACATGTCTGTGGTCCAGAGAGGATTATGACGTTGGACCCCTGATGGGTAAGTAAGGGCTTGGGGGTTGCTGAGTGGTGGATGCTTTGTGGGAGGGTCAGGTGGAGGGGTAAGGAATGGCCGAAAAGACATCGATGGCCTTTTTTTTTTTTAGATGAAAATAAAAGGAGACCGATCTCAGTTGTGACACTGGGTATTGGTCACCAAGTGTCATAGTTTTGTGGGGTAAAACATCGATGGACAGTTTTTTTTTTTTTTTTACAGGACTGATCTCGACTGTGACACTGGGAATTGGGAACCCGAGAGTCACAGTTTTGTTTTATGGGCTGATCGTGACACTGTGGAATTGGGCACCTCAAGTGTCATTTCTATGTTTCGGGGTTGAGAGGTCAGGTGGAAGGAATTTCTATTATACTGTATATAAAAAAAAAGGTGCCAGTGGTCACGGTGGAACATGGCCCACTCTGCTGTGATAAAGATGGCCACCATATGCCACTGTGCATGCGTGACTGCTAGCTCATGCGCAGTACAGTGGCCATCTTGGACATGACAGAATGTGCCGTGTTCTGCCATTACCACCAGCACTGTGATATAGTGCAGTGCTGCAGTCACTAGGGACAACATGGGTAAACTGCTTCATAGATGCGCCGGTGACTGTGACGCAGTTCAACATGTTGCTCATTCGGTAGGAATGTGGAGTCCTTTTACTGAATGATCATAGAAGGTCTACAGGGCTCCGCCCACTGCAGCCCTAAAAAATGGTAAATAAGCTCAAGAACCTGCAACTACATTTGTCTTAATGGAGAAAAAGCATTTCCTGATGGATAACTATTAGTGTAACTGACTCACCCTTACAGGTTTAGCATATTTGCAAGAATTAGTTTATTGTACTAATTTGTCTTTTTGTGTTAAAATTAAACCTGAATAAGTGGGAACCCATCAGGCATCTTGTTAATGTTGATCCATAAGACTTGGAGTTGAATACTGAACTACCACTTGCATATGGTGTGACTGACTTACCCTCCCTGTGCTCCCAGGTCGCACTTAGAAATTAACTTATTTATTTACTGAAATGTTTCACCAGGAAGGCACACTGAGTGACAAGTTGCTCATCTTCTGGTGTGACCTTGTGGGGGAAGGGGTCCAATAGGAGTGAGACATTAAAACATTCAAGTTACAAGATCAGTATTAGCATACAGTTGTAAGGCAAGTGTTACAAGCAATGTTACAACAGTGTTGCACATAATAGGTAGAAAGACAGGACAATAATAAGTGCTGGGTTAATAAGTAAACAAGTGCTTGCGTGAAAGACAAGGGGGAAAGGAGAGGGAGGGGTGAAGTGGGGGGAAGGGAAGAGTCATGTCCCTGGAGACCCCTTCAGGATGTGAGGAACCCTGCAACTTCTCACCAGTGTGCCTTTCTCAGCCAAAGATTCTTAAGTAAATTTAGAGAAAAAAATAATGAAGAACCAAGGACGTGTGTGTGTGTGTGTGTGTGTGTATAAAATAGGCTGCAGTGTGACAATAGGTAAAAACCTTGCCTGAACTGCTGTAAGGTTGTAGTTTTGGCTTGAATGCTCATGCCTGGCCTGTCTGTATTCAGACTTGGGTCATGAGTAAGCAGTCCCCTGGTCTTAGGGTTACTATAAGGATGTCAATGCAGCATAATCTGAAACCCCTGCATTGCCCTGCTGCTTCCAGCTTTTGTGACAACACATTAGCACATCACGGCGTGGCATTCCTCTAGTGACCCATAGGATTTCTTTACAAGGAGTACTTGCATTATTTGCCCTTGAGGAGCTGGGGGCTTCACACCATGCCTGTACCAAGTATAGCAGCAGGCAGGGTGGAGGAGTAAAGACCAAAGGATGGGGCACCAAGCTGGCGGTCGAGCTCTATAGTGTGGACGGCTATGAGGGATGAGCCAGATTGCTCAAAACAAGGGAGGAGGATGGAAACGACCCCCATGGCAAGGGGATGACGGGCACAAAATGGCCCAGAGATGTTGCCTACCTTTCTCTCTTATCTCAAATGTTCTGTCATAGTTGGCTTTTTTTTTAATTTTTTTTATTTTGTAGAAGGTTCAACACTGTTGATAAAATTGTCACAGATGAATGGATTTTTTTCCATGTCAGTGCAGTCTGAGTACAGTATGATTTAAACGGGCATTGTTTAGTACAGAATGATGTACAGTAAGTGGAATGTTTCAGGCACATTGTGAGTCACACAGGTATTAAAAAAACAACTATAATTTACAGTTCTGACAACACAACAGTGAATTAAGGAATGTTTGATGTCACCGCTTTGAACTGTGCCAACGTGGAGGCAGTGGGAGGCATAAAGGATAGGGAGCCACAGGGGTCCAGTTACCACAACACAGTGTGGTTAAGATAACCACAAGGAGTTGTCAATCAGCATCACAGGCCATGATCCTGGACCTTAGGAGGTCAGCACTTTGGGAAGATATGGAAACTTATCAGGGACATGCTGGGGGCGGAGGTGATGGGTGTTGTTGGTTGAGGATAAGTAGGGAATAGTGGGCTGGGGTATTGGAAGGACTACCAAAAGAAAATGGAGGCAAGGGGATTTGTTCAGAAGGCAAAAACTGAAACAAAACTACAGATGGCAAAAGGAATAAAGGGGGCAGGGAAAAGGAGTTTTTAGGTACATCTGGGGGAAAAGGTGAATGGGGAATTCTTTGGTTTAGACAGATAGTATGTTAGTGGAGGATGATGGCGAAAGACTGATATACCAAACTTAATTTGCTTAGTATTCACAGTTGATGATGCAGGACCACTACCAGAACGCAGTGTAAAGGCTCCCAGTAGAGGGGTGACAGGAATAGAGCAGGCAGCAATAACGGAACATGGTGCAGAAAGGGCTTGCTGCTCTTAGACTGGGAAAGGCAAGGGTGCTGAAGCAACTGGGGCCAGAATTGGCAGCACCCCTGACACATCTGTTAAGGTGCTCCCTAAAAATAGGGTATGTTCCAGGAGACTGGAAGTCCACAGATGTGATCCCACTACACAAGGAAGATCTAGGTGACTACAAGCCAGTTAGTCTTACCTGAAGTATAGGTAATCTTCTGTAAACCCTGGTCAAGGAAATAAAAAGTGGAATACCTTGAGGCTGATGGACTACAGGACAGTAAACAACATGGGTTCGTGACAGAAGACCATGCCAGACTGATCTGTTAGTATTCTATGACTGGGTCACAAGGGCATTGGAGAGTGAGCAGGCGGTTGATGCGCTCTTTTTTTTTTTATTATTATTTTTATTTCAGTAAAGCCTTTAATTTGTTTCCACATAGGAGGCTGCAACAACGCTGGAGGATCTAGGGATAGGAAAAGGGCTCACAAGGTGGATTGGAAACTGGTTAGCATGAAGTAAGCAAGAGGGTGGTAGTGAACGGGATTAAATCGGTGGACAGGGTGTTCACAAGTGGGGCACCACACTTGTCAGTCCTTGGTCCCTGCTGTTCAGCTTGTTCATCACTGAAATTTGGGAGGGTATCTAGGCTAAAATGCATCTCTTTGCAGAAGATTCAAAAGTCTGTGGCATGGTGTACAGTGAAGAGGGGGTCAGGATTTTAAGAAGGACCTGAAGAAACCCTGAAAGGTGGTGCAAACTCTGGCATCTGAAGTTCAGTGGCAGAAAGTGTAGAGTAATGCACATTAGCAAGAGTAATCTGTACATGGAGCACTGGATGGGAGGGGTTAAGTAAGCCGCAGTGGCAGAAGAAAAGGATTTGGGGGTCATCATCAGCAGTCTCAAAACCTTAGCCCGCTGCAGCAAGGCATATAGCAAGGCAACCGGGATGCTGGGATGTATAGGGAGGGCATTCGATAGCAGGAGGAGGAAGATGGTATTGCTTCTATGCAAGTCCCTAATGAGACCCCACCTGGAATACTGTGCTCAGTTCTGGAGACCATATCTGAGGAAGGATAGGCTAGAGACAGTACAGCGCAGGATCACCAGAATGCACCAGGGTTAGCAGGGCAGATAAATATGAGGAAAGGCTGGCAGACCTGAACATGTGTAGTACACTTGGGAGGCCAGGAGGGAGGAGGAGATAATGATGAACAAGTTCCTTAGAAGAATAAGAACAGAAACACAGGGATAAGAGGGCATGAATAGAGACTAGTGGGGGGGAGATGACGTAGGAAAGTTCTTCATCACTGAAAGTGTGGTGGAACAATGGAATAGACTGCCGAAAGAGGTGGTGGAGGTGGGGTCTATAAACTGGTTCAGGGTCAGGTGGGATAGATATAGAGGGCTTGTAGTACCAAAAGAGGGGGAGGTAAGGAGGGTGTGAGTAGAAAGTGGAGGGAAGTGAGCTGGGGGAATTGAGGGTCAGATCTCTGGGTAAAAACCCTATTTGACAGTAGATCATTGGGGAATAGGTAGACTGGATGGACATTGGCTTGGGTCTTTCTCTAATGCAATTTTATATGTTTCTAAGTTTCTAATTACAACAAACAATTGCGTGGTATCTGTACATTGAGAGGGCTAACCATATGTAGACAGTATTGCATGGGTAGGTGTGCTGAACGAGACTTTTATTCACTTCTGAGAGGAAAGCTTGTGGGGTTTATATAAATAGTGTATCTTAAACAGAGGGTGTGTATAAAATTTGAGTTTAAACACACCCATATTTTATTTTTTGTAATTGCTGCCCAGTGTTTTTTACACACTAGAATGTGATTTGGTGCAGCAATGAAATTGTAAAATCTTTACAGCTTAACTTGTTTTTTATTTAATGTGCGCTGCAATTCTTAGGAGGAACAGGAATATGTAGGGAAAGGAGTAAAACATTTGTAAGTTTCATTAGTTTAGTTGTTTTAGAGTTTTTCCCCAAACATTCAAGTTTTCAAAACATGTAAGTCATAGTCAACTCAAAGGACCGCAAGGCCTGTCCAGTCTGTCCATTTCTTTTATTATCTGATGAATGTGCCATAGGTCTTTACTCTGTCAATGACATATCTATTCATACTCATCTGTATTGCTCCCTTATGCCTATCCCATGACTGTTTGAAGCCATGCACTGTATTCAGATCCACCACTTCCTATAGTTAGGCTGTTCCATGCATCCACCATCCTTTCTGTGAAAAAGAACTTCCTCACATTACTCCTTAATCGGCCTCTGTCTAATCTCATGCTGTGTCCTCTTGTCCTGCTGTTTTTCTTATATTGAAACATGTTACTCTTTCCCCTTCTTAATGCCCTTAAGATGTTTGAATGTTTCGGTCATGTCACCGATCTCCCTCCTTTGCTGTAGGGTATGCATATTGAGCTCCGTTAATCTGTCCTCATATGTTTTCTTTTGCAGTCCCTGCACCATTTTGGTTGCCCTTCTCTGGACTGCCTCCATTTTGTTAATGTCCTTGTGTAGGTGTGGCCTCCAGTACTGCATGCAGTACTCCAGATGAGGCCTAACCAGTGTCTTGTAAAGAAGGATTATTACCTCCTTCCCTCTTACAACTTGTGATACCCTTACTAATACATCCCAATATCCCTCTAGCCTTACCTACTGCTTTAGTGGTCTGCTTGGATGATTTCAGGTCATCTGTGATGATGATGCTCAAGTCTCTTTCTTCCCTTGTGATTGCCAGCAACTCCTTTCCCAGTCTATAGGTAGCTTCAGGGTTTCTCTTCCCTATGTGAATGATCTTGCACTTCTTTGCCTTAAACCCCAGTTGGCACTCTTCCGACCAGTTTGCCAGTTTTTCCAGATCTCTTCTCATTCTGCCCGCCCCATCTGGATCATCTATTCTGTTGTAGATCTTGGTGCCACCTGCAAACAGGCAAATCTTACCCTCCAGTCTATTGGCAATGTCACTGATGGAGATATTGAAGAGGACTGGCCCCAGGACTGATCCCTGCAGTACCCCACTTGTGACTTGCATCTCTTCTGACTGTATACCATTTACCACCACTCTCTGTTTTCTGCCCGCCAACCAGTTTGCTACCCAGTTGACCAACCTCTGACCTACCCTGAGCCTACCCAGCTTATTAGTCAATCTTCTATGTGGAACAGTATCGAAAACTTTGCTGAAGTCAAGGTAGGTGACATCAACTGCACCCCCTTGGTCCACCACTCTGGTTACCCAGTCAGAGAAATCTGAGATTAGTTTGACAGGACCTTCCTGTTGTAAACCCATGCTGTCTTGGATCCTGCGCTCCTATGGATTCCAGGTGTTGCACTATCTTTTCCTTAAGGTGTGCCTCCATAATCTTGCCCACTACTGAGTTAAGACTGACTGACTGACTGGTCTGTAGTTCCCTGCCTCCACCCTGCTGCCACTCTTGTGGAGCAGGATCGCATGAGCCCTTCTCCAGTCTTCTGGGACCTCTGCTGTGCTCAAAGACTCACTAAACAGTTTTGCTAATGACTCTATTAGTTCCACCCTTGCTCCTTTAGTACTCTGGGATGTATGCCATCAGGTCCTACTGCCTTGTTCGCCCTGAGCTTAACGAGCTCTTCTAGGACCCTTTCTTCTGTGAACGGACTTGTGCAGACCTCCTTCCCCCTTGTCCATAGTGCTGAGCTGTGGGCCCTGCCCTACATTCTCAGTAAATACTGAGCAGAAGTATCTATTTAGGATAGAAGCTTTTCCTTGGTCCTCCTCCACACACTCCCCCTTATCCCCTTTGATCTTAGCAATACCCTCTCTGGACTTCTTTCTTTCACTAATGTATCTATAGGAAGTCTTGTCCTGTTCTTCTGCTGTTCGTGCTAGTGTTTCCTCGGTTTGGGCCTTTGCCTATCTTACTGCTTTCCCTGCTTCCCTTAGGGAAGTTTGGTATGCCTCCCTGTCTTCGTCCCACTACATTCACTTATATTTCCTGAAGGCCAACTTTTTGGCTCTGATTTTTTCTACTACTGTTTTTGAGAACCAAAAGGGTTTCCTCCTTCTTTTGTTCTTGCTTTTCTCCCTAACACAATGGGATGTTGCTTCAAGTATTGCAACCTTAATGCTTGCCCACTTTGCCTGTACTCCCTCACCTGTATTTTTTCTTGCCAGGGCTAGCTTAACTCTGTTGGCCATCTTATCAAAGTCTGCTCCTCTGAAGTTCCTTATTTTTGCCCTGGAATGGGAGGATTTAGTTCTAGTGGCCAAATTTAACCATACCATGTGATGGTCACTGGCCCCCAGGTGACCTTTTACCTGGAGATCTGTGATCCTTTCCTTATTAGTCAGTACTAGATCCAGGATAGCCCTGTCTCTTGTGGATTGTTGTACCAATTGTTTGAGGACCTCCCCCTGCAGGGAATCCACTACGTGTCTAATTCTGGCAGATGTTCCTGTTGGTATTGACCAGTCCGTATCTGGCATGTTGAAGTCTCCCATTATCAGAACCTCCCCTTTAGCTGTCATGTTTTGTATATCTTCTAACAGTAATGTGTCTATGTACTCCCCCTGGTCTGGAGGCCTGTAGAAAACCCCAGTTCATATGGCTGTCCCATTTCTTGTTTCCAGGGTGACCCACAGTTGTTCTGGCTCCTTATGTGTATTCTGAATTTCTGAAGCTTTAATATTTTCATTGACGTATAGGGCCACTCCCTCCCCTCCCCCCTTCCTTTTTGCACCTCTGTCTCTTCTGAACAGTACATAGCCAGGTACTGAAGTCTTCCAAGTGTGGTTACTGGTGAACCATGTCTCGCTAATGGCTACTATATCCAGTTTATCCTCTGTCATTGTTGCCTCCAGGTCTGGGATCTTGCTTCCCAGACTGCAGGCATTTGTGTACATGCTTTTCCATTGGCCAGATTTTGGTACGTTAGTTGTGGGGAGAGGTCTAGCTTTTCCCCTGCGTGTTGTTTGGGAAGCTGGACCTCTTTCCTTACCTGGTGATGCAAATGAACTACACACATGCTGAACTCCTGTTTGATCACTAGCTGAGGGGGAGGGATGTTCTTCCCGTTTGATGTATTGGGTGCTGTACCCCTCTCCCCATTTGCTAGTTTAAATATTCTGCAAAGACATCAAACGTCTCTCCCAATGGACTGACTCCCTACTTAGTCAGATGCAGTCCATCGAATTTAAAGAACTTTCACTTCCCAAACTGTTGCCAGTTACCAACAAATTTGTGTCCTTTTTCCTGGCACCAGCCCTTGAGCCACATGTTTAGCTCCCCTTTCTCCGACTTTCCGTCCATCTGCCCCCCTCTCCCAGACCGGCAGGATCTCAGAGAAGGAGATACCGGACGAAATGGATGACAGTTTGTGTCCCAGCCTAGTCAGGTGTTCCTTGGTCTCCACAGCTGACCGGCTGGTGAGATCGTTAGTCCCTGTGTGTACCAGGATGTCTGTTTTCTCCTGCTTCTTGCACAATTTTAGCAATGTGGTCAATGTCTCTCCACGTTGATGTACCTGGGAGACATCTGATCATTACCCCCGGCCTGAGGTAGGTATCAACTCCCCAAATCATGGAGTCGCCTATAATCAGAAGTGTTCTGGATTTCCTTTTTGCTTTTTTTGTTTTGGTCTCCTGTTTTGGGTGAGTTTTATAGCGCTAGCTCCTGTGCTGCAGTGTCCTCTGCCCCTTTGATTTCTGAGATAGAGGCAAATACCTGTTTGTAGTTTTTATATGGTTTGTGGAGGTGATACGTTGGTGAGCACTGAGTGATGGGGCACCCGATTTGTCAGTCCTAACCACCTGCCAACCTGCCGTATCAACTACCCTCTGCGGTTGAGGTGCTTTAGTTGGATGTTGGGGAAATGGCAGGCGGTTCTTGCAGTATATTTCCTCCTGAATATGTGATTTGAGGCACGCCATCTCTGTCCATGCTGCCCGGAGCTGAGTCCTTAGATCTAAGATAATCTTAGTATTTAACTTTAAACACTAACACATAAAACAACTGCTCAGAAAGGATAGAAGTATAGTTTGGCAGTCAATTTTGCTCATTTTTTCCCCTAAGAGACTTGGGCTTCACTATTGGGTTGCAATGGAGACGCTCCTAACTGAGGTGGAGAGAGTGGTGTGAAGAGAGAGAGGGATTGAGAAACTTAAGTTTGTTTGTCTGTTCATTTAAGAGATTCACCAGGAAGGCATACTGAGCAGAAAAGCTTGATTCCAGATGCATCCTGGGTGAAGGGGACTGGGAGTACAACAAAACAGCTACATTAAATACATTATATCACATTAAATACATTTAGTACACAACAAAATGGACAGTTGCATAGTTAATAAAATAGTGCAATAACAGCGGCAGTACAGTAGAAACATTGAGATAGTAACAGGTAGTAAGGACAGGAATAGATATGCACTAATCACATTTGGTACAGTGAAATGGATAGGTTATTGATTAGAAAAATAAAAGACCAGTCTGGTGTCGCTGGATGCCACACCTCGTGCCACGCTGGCCACGTGGGTTCAGGAACAAGCCTGGGCCGTCTGGGGTTGGCAGGCGAAGGAGAAGATTGAGCATCTGGAGGACAGCTCTCCTCTCCTGGGGTGGGATCTGAGGATTTCCGCGCTTGAGTGGCGGTTCCTGGCGGAAGCTGTGGGCGATGCACCTGGTGGGGGGGGACAAGTAGATGGGGTCTGGTGTTAGCGGGTGTATGCGGGCAGGCTTGCTCACTCAGCACACCGACGGCATTGCATGGCCACACCAGAGGGAGGAACAAGGGAAAATGCTCTGCCTCCTGGTAGGCGAAGGGGGGTACAGGGGCCGGCCAGCCATGCCCAGCACCAGGTCCCTTCGTTCGTGCCTCTGGCAGAGTGACTGGGCAGGTAGGAGAGCTAGATTATAGATAGAGCGCCAGGAGGAGTAGGCGGTCCCACCTCAGGGGACTTGGAGGCAGGGGGTTGGGTGGCCTGGTGGTGGATGGAGAGGCGGCCGACGGGAGGAGGAACGGAGAACTTCAGGCGGGTGGGATCATGGCTGAGCTGAGTGACCCCCTGGAGAGAGTCCGGGTAAGGCAGTGAGAGGAGTATAAACAGAATTGGAAAAAATTAAAAATAAAAGAAGCTTTGTGGTAGGTACTTGGTGAACTGGGCATCATATATTAGGACAGAAATAGACATTCAATTAAAAACAGTTGGTACAAAGAGAAATGGGCAGCTTGCAAGGTTGAGCTATAGCAGTAGCAGCGCAGTAGGTACACCATGTGTTGGGCAGCAGGTAGTAAGAACAGCAACACTGTGTGGGTGAAACGTAGAAAAGCACTCTGGGAGTAGCTCACAATACAGTGGATCAGATGCAGACAGGTATAAGAACAATATACAATATGTGTACAAAACAAAAACAGTATTGAGTTGTAAGCAGGAGATTATGGAGATGAAGGCAGCATAGGAGGCCTAGTGAAAAGCAGAAAATAAGTGCGCTAACTGATTGGGCAACTAGGGACAGAGTCTAGATAATCTTATTCATGGGAAGCCTGTTCGATGGTTTAGGATTGAGGGGGCAGAAGGAATAGAGGGGTGAAGAGATGACTGGGATTGGCAAGCGTATGTAGGTTTTGTGAAATCTGTTAGAAGGGAGGAGAGGGAATAGGAAGAAGTGGCATTGTGGATGGAGGCAGGGAGGACATTCCATATTTTAGGGCAGTGGAAGGAGAAATAAGATTGGCCGGAGGAAGTGTAGAACAGTAGAGGATTGCGAAAGTATGAAGGTCAGCGCTACGGAGGGAATAGGTGCGTTGGAAGGTATTGCGAACAACAAAAAGGTAGGATGGGAGATTACTAGACCAGAATTTGACCATAAAAGTGGCAGTGTGGCTATACGTCTGGACTCCAGGGACCGGAAAGACAGGGCTTTATACAAGTCACAGTGGTGAGTACTAAGGGGACAGGAAATCACAAAGCGACCAGAAAGAGTTGAAGAAGGTGTTCAGTCTGGCCAGGATGCTTTTAGAGGTGGCACAGTAGACTGTATCTGCGTAGTTAAAGGTGGGAAGGATAATTTTTTGCACAAGGGCATGGCGTGCCAATTGAGGGATGCAGTTGTGGTTTCTGCTGTACACAAGGCACCAAGCTTGGGGTGTAAGTTCTTTTGAATTGCGTCCACATGTGCAGAGAAGTCCAAATGGTGATTTAACCAGACCCCAAGGTATCTAAAGGTGGAGACATTATTGATGGGGGAGCCATCCAAGGTGTGGAAGGCGGGTAGAGATTTAAGTTTAGTAAGTCTCTATCTTGTGCCATAGAACATGGAGACTATCTCTTTGGCAGTGAGGAACAGTTGATTGGATAGGAACTATTGTTGGATCTTGTTGAAATTGTGTTGTAGTCTAGCATCAGCATTAGCAGATGATGTGCTAGATGTGTAGAGGACAGTGTCGTCCATATACATGTGGATTTGGAAAGTGGAGCACATTGAAGAGAGATCATTGAGGAATATGGAAAATAAAATAGGGTTGAGTACGGAGCCTTACGGGACACCTGTAGTGATGGGTATCGGAGGTGAGATTGAGGCGGCAGTCTTAACCAAGTTGTGATCTGCTTGAAAGATAAGATTGAAGCCATACTCTGGCTGAGAAATTTAGGCCAGCAGCAGTGAGATTTTGCAGGAGGAGGCCTGGAGTGGGAAACAGTGTTGAAGGCTTTCACCGTGTCAACAAATATGGCCGAGGTAACGTGTCCCTGATCCATATTAGAGTGTATAGAATCAGTGAGATGTAGGAGGAAGGTAGTGGTGGAGTGGGATTTACGGAAGCCAGACTGGAAAGGGGTGAAAAATGAGGTAGAGACAAGGTAAGGGGTGAGATGGGCGAGGACAATGCATTCTTGGAGCTTGGCTAAGATAGGAAGAAGGGAGAGTGGGCGGTAGTTACCAGGGGCAGTGGAATCGCCACTCTTGGAGAGTGGGATGACTGTGGAGTGTTTGCAGTTAGAGGGAACTGAGGATAAAGAAAAGGATCGGTTGAGAAGAGGCCAGAGGGGAAGCTGTAGCCTGGGCAGAGAGATGGAGCAGATTGGGGTCAAGGCCAATAGGGCTCTTACCCTTAGAATGGTTCAAGGCTAGGAGTGCCTTTAGAGCTTCATTTGGCAAGATGGGAGAGAGTGAGAAAAGAGGGGGTGGAAAGGGATGGGGTCGCGGCGGCAGTAGGCATACATGTGGGGTGGGTGGAGAGGAGCATGGAGGCGTGAGGATGTGATGAAAGTATTGACGGATGGTGGGTCTGAGAGTGTAACATTATCATGAGTTAGGGTAGGGATGGGAGGGTGGGGGTAGAGAAGAGGGATTTGATGACACACCAGAACTTAGGGGATGGCTTAAGTTAGGGTTGAGCGAGGTAGAGAAGTATTCAGACTTGACGTACCTGGAGGCCGTTGTACATGAATTTCTAAGTTGTCTATAGTGAAGGAAAGGATAATGTTGTTTATTTAATTGAGGGTTTCAACCACTAGAAAATGCACCAAAGTGTGCGGTGAGGTGGCACAAGGCATACTGTGGTCACGTGAGCAGTGAGTGAATGAGTCAAACGCGTGAATGCCTTGTAACTTGCCTGTTAGAGTGGAAAGTTATGCATAGGTTTGTCTGTGGGGAAAACAGATTGTCAAGTTATTATACGTCTTGAGTCGTTATGTATTCTTAGTTGTATTGCACTTTGTAATAGTGAAGTAATCTATCAATAAATATAATGCACTAAACAATGTATTTTTAAGTTGACAAATTGGTATCTACACCTATCATCACCGTCATTACCTTGTGCACATAACCAACTTTGTGTGTTCACTTTTTGATTAGTTAAGGACCACTTACCCCACCTAGTCTGCCCATTTACCCTACCTGCTGTAACACCGCAGACCCTTTTCTTGATTTCTGGCTTTACCCCCCCCCCTTTCTCTTTCCACTAAGATTCCCCTATGCCTGTCCCATGCCTTCTTGAGTCCTGTTACTGTTTTTGCCCCACTACCTCCACTGGGAGGCTGTTCCGGGCATCCACTGCTCTTCTGTGAAGAAGTACTTCCTCACGTCTCCATTGAGTCTACCCCAGTCCAGCTTGATTGCATGCCCCTTTGTTCTTGAGCATTTTTTTTTAAATGCTTCCCTCATGAATCTTATTTATACCTGTGAGGCATTTGAAGGTTTCTATCATATCCCCCTCTCTCTTCTGTCTTCCAGGGTGTACATATTGAGGTCCTTTTGTCTCTCCTTATTGAGCTTTTGATGCAGATCCTGCACCATTTTGGATGCCCTCCTTGGACTGCCTCAATTTTGTTTATATCCTTCCGGAAATGTGGTCTCCAGAACTGGACACAGTAGTCTAGGTGAGGTCTAACCAGTGATCTATACAGCAGTAACACCACTGTCTCTTTCTGCCGGTGATACCCCTCACTATGTACCCTAGCATCCCAATAACTCTTCCCACTATTTTGTCACACTGTCTGGCCACCTTTCGGTCATCAGATATGATTACAGGTCTGTTTCCTGCTTGGTGGTACACCCCCATTTTGTACTCCACATCTTGGTTTTCCACCCCAAGTGTATGATTTTGCACTTCTTTGCATTGCAACACAGCTGCCACAACCTTGACCATTCCTTTAGCTTTCTTGGCTCTCTAATAATTTTTTCCACCCTCACCCGAGGTGTCTATCCTATTACAGATTTTAGTGTCATCTGCAAAAAGGCATACCTTCCCTTCTAGCCCCTCTGCAGTGTCGCCAATAAAGACATTAAAGAGGACCGATCCCAATTCTGATCCTTGTGGCACCCTTCTGGTTACTCTCCCTTCCTCGGTGTGAACTTCATTTACCACCACCTTCTGTCTTCTGTCCCCTTAAAAATTCCTTACACAGTTTACCACATTTGGTCCCAATCTGCCAAGCTTGTTAACGAGTCTATGTGGAACTGTGTCAAAAGCCTTACTGAAATCTAGATAGGCCACATCCACTGCTCCACCCTGATCTACTTCCCTGGTCATCCAGTCAAAGAAATCTATTAGATTTGCTTGACATGGTCTCCCCCCAGTGAATCCATGCTGCCTCGGGTCTTATAAGCCACTGAATTTAAGATATCTCGCCATCCTTTCCTTGAGGCATGATTCCATTAAAGAGCAGCTGACACCTTTTGGAGAACTTTGAAAAACAACAATATTTAGACACAGTTCAGCCTGCATTTCATACATCTTCTACAGACTTTTTCTCTCCTTTATGTATTACTACAGAAATTCCCACAAAAACAAGATCTTTATTCCTAAGAGTTCATCTGTCTCTACAACTTATTCCTTACTTGATATTATAATGCTCTGTTGTAACACCACAGTCTGTTGCCAAGGGAGTAACTGTGATGTCACAAATAGAGTATCATAACATCAGGTTAGGAAGAAGCAATCTGTGCTGATGAACTCGCAAGGAACTACCACCTTGTTTTCTTGCATATGACCTCAGTAATGAATAACAGGGGTAAGAAATACAGAACTAATAAGAAATATAAGCTGCTTTGTGCCCAGATATTATGTTTTTCAAAGTTTTTCTTGAGGCGTTAGTGGCTCTTTAACTTCCCCACTACCGGAGTCAGGCTGACTGGCTTGTAATTGCCAGCCTCCTCCCTGCTCCCACTTTTGAGAAGTGGGACTACATCACCTGCCCTCCTCTAGTCTTCCGGAACCACTCCCGTCTCCAGTGAGTGGTTGAACAGGGCAGTCAGAGGTGCAGTCAGCACCTGTCTGAGCTCCCTCAATATCCTTGGATGCACGCCGTCTGGCACCATTGCCTTGTCCACTTTCAGATTTCTGAGTTCCTTCAGGACTCTCTCCTCTGTAAATGGACTAGTATCTACCTTCCTTCCTTCAGTGCTCTTGGCATTTATCTTTGGTCCCTCACCATCCCCTTTCTCTGTGAACACTGAACAAAAGTATTTGTTCAGGATGTTCACTTTTTACTGGTCTTCCTTCACACAATCTCTGCCTTCCCTCCTAAGCCTTACTGTCCCTCTCCTAGTCTTTCTCTTTTCACTTACATATCTGAAAAATGTCTTGTTCCCTTTCTTTATTGCCTGGGCTATTTTCTCCTCTGTTCATGCCTTTGCGCTCCTAATTGCTTTTCCTTCCCCCTCCTGTTGTTTTTCCTGATACACCTCCCTATCTTCTTCTTTTTTTGTCTCATTATACCTCCAGAAAGCTAACTTTTTTGTCCTTACCTTCCCGGCCACCTTCTTTGAGAACCATAGCGGTCTCTTTTTTTCCTCTTGCTTTTGCTCTTGCTTTTGCTTACAAGCATGACACAGACGTTTGTTGCCTTCACTATCCCCTCTTTTAGTTTTGCCCACTTTTCCTCCACTCCATCCAAGTCCTGCTCCCTGCCAGGGCTTCTCTGAGGCATTCCCCCATCTTTTTAAAACTGACCCTCCTGAAGTCCAGGGCTCTTGCCTTTGTGTGGCTCACTTCTGCCACTGTGTATATATTGAACCACACTGTACAGTGATCACTGGTCATCAGGTGGCCACCCACTGTGATAGCTATAGCACTGTCCCCATTGATGAGTACAAGGTCCAGTACTGCCCTCTCATGAGTGGGCTGTTTTACTAGCTATTTGAGGAAAGCCCCCCAGCAGGGGGTCCAAGATGTCCCTGCTCGTATCTGAAGTTGCGGCTGGGATGCTCCAATCTACATAGGGCGGCTTGGAGTCCCATATCACCAGCACCTCCCCCTTAACTGCCATTCTTTTGGATGGCTTCCACCAGATTCTTGTCCAACAACCCCCACTCCCCTATGCTGGAGGTCTGTAGATCAGGCCAGTGTGAATTACAGCTCCATTCCCAGTTTCTAGGGTGATCCAGAGAACCTTCACCCCTCCCTGTGTTCCCTGAATCTCTTGTCGGAGTTGTCGCCTTTATGATATCTCACAAAAAGAGCCACACCTCCCCCTTTCTTTCCCACCCTGTATTTCCTGAACAGAGTATAGCCTGAACCATGACTCAATGATGGCAACAATGTCCAGGTCCGCTTCTGCCATATTGGCCTCTAGGTCCGGGATTTTATTTCCTAGACTTCGAGCATTTGCACACATGACCTTCCAGATTCTGCTACCACCCTGCCTGTCAACCCCCTAATTTCCCTTTAGTCTTCTCCCCTTACCCGCTCTTCTCTTGTTCCTGTCTTTCTTTGTACCATTTGTTTTCTGTTGTTTGGACTTTCTCCCTTAGAAACTAGACAAGGGAAGTTTGTGTAATGATTGCGGATGCTTAGTGCAGCTTATGCTAGTCCTTCCACCTCTTGGTTATAAGACCACTGGTTCAAATTCCACACCAGGCAAGTTTGATTACATTTCTCTGATGCCCTGTTTACATGCATACTGGAATCAGATTCAGACTCCAGTATCCGTGGAGTCAATGCTGCAGTCCTCAATTGGCAGCTCGTGCACTGTGTTTACATGTAGTGGGAATCGATTACTTTGTAACCAAGTCTCTTCATTGAGATTGTAATCCTTTTGAGTTTACATGATGTCGAATACATTAGAATGAACTGAATTGGTTATAAGGTGATCGATTCTCATTGCATGTAAACACACAGCAGCTGAGGAATTTGAATCTGATTGCTGTTTCAACAGTAAATATTTATTAATTGAAGCATAGAAACATAGAATGTGACGGCAGATAAGGACCGCTTGGCCCACCTAGTCTGCCCATTTTCCTACCTAACAGATAAGCTGCAGATCCTAGTTAACCAACAGCTTACTTCCTCCTACCTCCTCACTAAGACTGCCTTACGTCTGTCCCATGCATTCTTGAATTCCCCCACTGTTCTTGACTCCACGACCTCCTCAGGGAGGCTGTTCCATGCATCTACATCCCTCTCTCTGAAAAAATACTTCCTCACATTACCTCTGAGCCGTCCCTCTATCTTCAAATTGTGCCCCCTTATTCTTGCACATCTCCTTTTCTGAAAGGTGCTATCCTCTTGGACTTTGTTGATTCCCTTGAGGTACTTGAAAGTTTCTATCCTGTCCTCTCTCTCCCTTCTTTCC
The DNA here is from genome assembly GCA_016271365.2 of Neoceratodus forsteri. Classification (NCBI taxonomy): domain Eukaryota; kingdom Metazoa; phylum Chordata; order Ceratodontiformes; family Ceratodontidae; genus Neoceratodus; species Neoceratodus forsteri. Next base: position 38,098,957 of record CM028130.1, on the reverse strand, counting down.
TCAAGGGTATATGTATTAAGCTCCTTTAGTCTTTCTTCATATGTCTTCTGGTGCAGACCCTGTACCATTTTGTTGCCCTCCTCTGGACAGCCTCCAATCTGTCTATGTCTTTATGGAGTTGGGGTCTCCAGAACTGCACACAGTACTCAGATGGGGTCTCACCAACTGTCTGTACAGAGGGATAACAACTTCCTGTTTTCTACTATTGATGCCTCTCCTGTGCATCTCAGTATCCCCCCAGCCTTCCTTACTGCCTTCTCTCATTGCTTGCCCACCTTTAGGTCATCTGATATAATTACCCCCAGGTCCCTTTCCATTTTTGCTGTTGTCAGTATCTCACCCCCATTGTGTACTCTTCCCCTGGGTTTTTGTTTCCCAGGTGCATTACCTTGCACTTCTTTGCATTGAATCTGAGCTGCCATACATCTGACCATTCCTCCAGCCTTGCCAAGTCCCTTCTCATCCTTTCCACTCCATCTTGTGTATCAACCCTGTTGCAGATCTTTGTGTCGTCTGCAAAGAGGCATACTTTTCCTTCCAGTTCCTCTGCAATGTCACTTATAAAGACATTAAAAAGGACCGGTCCTAGTACTGAACCCTGCGGTACCCTGCTAGTAACCCTCCTTTCTTCACTGTGGACTCCATTTACTACTACCCTCTCATGCTCTGTTGTTCAGCCAATTTTTTTATCCAGGCTACCACCTTGGGACCCACTCCAAGGCTGGCTAACTTGTGTATTAATCTTTTGTGTGGGACTGTATCAAATGCCTTGCTAAAATCTAGGTAGGCCATGTCCACAGCCCCTCCCTGGTCTACTACTTTGGTCACCCAGTCTAAGAAATCTACTAGATTCGTCTGACATGACCTTCCCATCGTGAATCCATGCTACCTTGGGTCCTGTGCCCCACTGGCCTCTAGGTACTCAACAATTCTTTCCTTCAGAAATGATTCCATCATTTTCCATATCACTGAGGTCAAACTAACTGGTCTGTAGTTTCCTGCCTCTGTCCTGCTCCCACTTTTGTGAAGAGGAATCGCATCCGCCCTCCTCCAGTCCTCGGGTACCACTCGATCCTCCCATGATTTGTTAAAGAGAGTAGTCAGCGGTATCACTAGTTCTACCCTTAGTTCCTTTACAATTCTTGGGTGAATCCCATCAGGCCCCGTTGCTTTGTCCACCTTCAATTTTATTAGTTCTTTCAGAACCCTTTCTTCTGTAAATGGACTGGTATAGACCCCGTCTTCAGAGTGTTTCTCTTGTTTGGTTTAGGTACCTCCCTCCTCTTCCTTTGTGAATACTGAGCAGAAATATTCGTTCAGTATCCTTACTTTTCACTGTCACCCTCTACCCACATTCCCTCCCTTTATTAGCCTCAGTATCACTCCTTTGGTCTTTCTTCGCTCCCATGTACTTATAAAAGGTCTTATCCCCTTTCTTAACAGAGCTGGCTATCCTTTCCTCGGTTTGGGCCTTTGCTATTCTGACTGCCTTCCCAGCCTCTTTCTGCTTTAACTGATAAAGTTCTGTGTCCTGCTCCTTCTGTGTTTCCTTATATTTCCTGAATGCTATCCTTTTCTCCTTAACCTTCCCTGCTACCTCTTTTGAGAACCATAGCGTTTTTTTCCTTCGTTGTGTTTCGTTGATTTGCATTACACAAAGGCTTGTTGCCCCTGTGATGGCTGTTTTGATTACTTCCCATTGTTCCTCCACCCCTCTTTCTTGCCTGTTTGCTAGTGCTTTTATGAGGCACTCTTTCATTTTCCCAAAGTCAGCTCTCCTAAAGTCCAATACTCTTGCTTTTGTATGGCTTGTTTGTTTGGCTGTGTTTATCGTGAACCACACTGTTTGGTGGTCACTTGTTCCCAGATGGCTACCCACGTCTAAATCTGAGATTCTTTCTCCATCCCCATTTGAGAGTACCAGGTCTAAGATTGCTTCCTCTTGAGTGGGTTCCAATACTAGCTGTCTGAGGCATGCCCCTGTTAGAGCATCAAGAATGACCATACTCTTCAGTATGGTCAACACAGAGGAATGGGGTTAAATGGTGATGATTAAGAACTCAACCAGGCCATGAGTCTAGCTAGTAGACCAAACATTGCACACCCTGCAACCATAGTGATGGATATGTAAGGCAGTGGGGCTTAACTGTTGTGGCATCTGGTCTCCTTTGCATTAGTTATAAGGAAGTATTGTATCCAGGACTTTACATACACTATATTTAGACAAACGTCAACTCTAAAGTTACATACTAACATACTAAGATGCCAGCAGAATAGGCCCAAAGGTCTATCGAGTCTGCTCGAGATTCAGCGCCTGGTAGGTGCATAGTTACTGCTCTCCCCCCTCCCCTGTAGATCCCTGCAACCTCACCCCCCCCATCGGGGGTGCATCTCAGGTCTGGCATTACTCAGTTTAACCTTCCCCTATCATTCCCAGCCCCTCTTGGAAGCACTCCACAGTATTGCTTCCACCAGTTCCACAGGCAGCGCATTCCAAGACTCCACCACCCTCTTTGTGAAGTAGCGTCTGCTAGTCTCTGCCCTAAGCCTCCTGCCTACCAGCCTTATGGGATGCCCCTGGTGACCCCTGCCTCCCTCAGCTGGAAAATCCTATCAGGGTTTGCCCAATATATACTCCTTTAGGTATTTAAGACCTCAATGATATCCCCTATGTCCCGCTCTCCTCCAGGGAGTACAAATTGAGCTCCCAGAGTCTCTCCTCATAGGACTTTTTTTCCAGCCCCGTTTTCATCCTGATCGCCATCCTCTGGACCCTTTCAAGGAATGCAATGTCCTTTTTTAAGTGCGGTCACCAAAACTACACACAGTATTCAAGGTGCGGTCTAACCAGGCAGTTCTAGAAAGGGGGAATCGCCTCCTGCTTCCTGGAAGTTATCCCTCTGGCAGTGCACCCCAGCATTTTACTTGCTTTGGCCGCAGCCCTCCTGCACTGTTCGAAGTTGTTCATTTGGGCATCCACAGCTATTCCAAGGTCCTTCTTACCGTCTGAATCCAGCAGTTTCTCCTCCAGAAAGTATTCCTGGGTTGTGTTCCTAAGCCCCAAGTGGAGAACCCTGCATTTCCTAGCATTAAACTTCAGTCTCCAGTGTGTGACCACCTTCAAGAGTCTCCAAGTCCCCTGAAGGGCTCTTCTACCCCGCCCCATCCACCACTGCCTCAGCTCGAGTCATCGGCAAAGAGGCTCATCTCACTCCTGATACCATGTTTGTTGTCTGAGATGTAAGGTTAAACAAGAGTGGACCTAGTACCAACCCTGTGGTGCCCACTAATGACCCTCCTAGGAAAGGCGACCACCTCCACCACCACCCTCTGGAGCTGCCGCGTTAGCCAGTTTCCTATCCACCTAACCGACTTCTCCCCAACCCCCATTTCCCCCAGCTTATCCAGCAGCCCAGGATGTGGCACCGAGTCCAACACCTTGCTGAAGTCTAGGAAGAGGACATCCACCAGCCTGCCCTGGTCCAGCGCCTTTGTCACCCGATCGTAGAACTCCTCAAGGTTGGTCTGGCATGATCTGCCGTGTACAGAGCCATGTTGGTGATCATCCAAGTGGCCACTTGCCTCCAAAAACACCGCCCATGCCTCCTTCAATATGGCCTCCATCATTTTACCCACCACTGATGTCAGGCTGACTGTCCTGTAGTTACCCACCTCCTCACGTGGCCCTCCTTTGTGAATGGGCACAATGTGAGCCATCCTCCAATCCTCAGGCACTCACCCTGTCCGAAGGAGGGAGTTGAAAAGGTCCGCTTGGGGTGTTGCTAGGACAACCTCTATTTCTTTTAGCACCCTATGGATGAAGGCCTTCCAGACCCGGTGCCTTATTCGTTTCAGGAGCCTTGAGGGCTTCCCACACCCTACCAACAGGAATTTCACCATCCATGACCTCCCCTTCTTCAAAACTGACCCCCCGCAGGTACTGTCCTACCATCGCCTCTAGTCTAGACTGAGGCAAAGTAATCATTTAGTACCTCAGCCTGCTCCTTGGCCTCTTCAACCTGCCCACTTCCTGATCTCAGTCTGCTAATCTGCCCCTTACTTTCCTCCTTTCCGATATACCTAAAGAACCTTTTGTCCCTCCCGATACCCTTTGCCAACTTCTGTTCTGCCCTCGTCTTGGCAGATCTCAGCACCCTAGTTACCTTTTGGATATGCTGTCTTACCCCCTTTCTATAACCCCCATATTCGCTTGTATTATCTATAAGCAGCCTCTTCTCCCCACCCAGTACCTGGACCTCCTGGTCCACCAGCCCGGCTTTCTGGCTCTGCCAGACTTGCATCTGGCCTTTTGTACAGGCTAGTAGCTTCAGGAGCCCTCTTTTAATAACTTCCCACTTGCGTCTGTGTCCACGTCTGGTCTGATCCCTCTAAATGTCCCTAAGGATCCTCTCCATAACCTTGAAGTCTCGAGTCCCATAAGTCAGTCACCGCTGTTTTAGTACAATTTGTCTCCCCCGCCCGGTCCAGGGAAACCAGACCGTGGCGTGATATCCCTCCCTCCAGAGGTTCTCTTACCTCTAGGTTCCTTTTTTTTGTTTAAATTTCATTTTTATTGAGAATGGAGACATAATATTGCATAGAGAAGTTTGCTGTTGTCATACATACATCCATAGCTAGTAAATATATTGGCAATTATAGTGGTAAGGCAAATTAATATTGTTGCTATTTAACATCACATACCTTTTCTACATTAATTGTCCTTTAAACATTCCCGCCCTTTCTTCTCATTCTCTCTCCCCCATGGGCAGGCAGCCAATCCAGGTTCGGTGTTTGGGGCCAAAAATCCAAACTTCACCTCCCTTTGTCATCTGTCCTCCCCTGACCCAGTAGGGAGGGAGGAGCTTTCCCCAACCCGCGGTAGCCCCAGTTTGATTGAAGATTGCAACATCTCTCCCCCCCCCCGGTCAGGGAATAAATTCAGGATCTCTCCGAGGTATGGAGCACCCATCTACGCCATTTAATTTCAAACTGGGGGAGTTTGTCATGGAGCCTGGCTATAAGTTGTTCAAAGTGATACATTTTCCTTTATTATATTCATGAGTCCATGAACAGGATTTCTAAGCGAATTCCTCATACATTTGAAGCTGAAATTTTAATAGCTGGCAAAGTTGCTTCATTCCACATCTCAAAAGAGACCTCTAATTGTAGGTTCTGTTCCAGGCTTCTAATATCAATATGGAAGAGTCTCCCAAAGCATCTCTCATTATTTTACAAAGATGGCTAATTAATTTGCCCCAAATGTTGCCACTCAAGGTATCCCTGAATAGTTTTCATAAAATTGGAAGAGGAGAGGGCAGAGAGGCCGATCTCTCCCTCTGCCGCAATATAAAATTTCTCACCTGGGTATAGCAGAACAAGTCCTGTTTTATTTTGTAAGTTGGGGAAGGATACTCCAGTCCTGCTAAGAAATTGAAAATAAAAGTTAAGGCCCAATCTTCTCCATATTGTAAGCGTGGCATCAAGGCTAGCTGGCAGAAAAGTTTTTCTTCTAATATTGAAATAATCACTGGGAGGGGTGGGGGCCCTGTTTTAAGGACTTTCTTGGTTTAGTCTTGTGCCAGATCTTTAAAACCTGGGCTGTAAAATGGGCTAAGTCCGGGGGAGGGAGGTTCATTCTTGGGATGCAAAAGCTATTTTTTCCATGTCATAGAAGTCATTGAGTAGAAATTCTATATCTTTCCATGCTGACTGGGATGTTGCAGAAAGCCAAATTATAATTATTTTTAGAAAAGCAGCTATTGCATAGTGTTTTAAATTAGGAAGGTTCACTCCCCCTCCCGCTCTAAAACTAGGATTAGTGTAGAGAAGCAAATTCTAGGCTTCTGGCCCTCCCAAATAAAGGAGGAAATGATTTTATTCCAAGACCTGAAATAGTAGTCCGTCGGAAAAGTTGGAACATTCTGAAATAGATATAATAATCGAGGGAGTATATTCATACGCATGGTCTCTATACACCTCTAGGTTCCTGACCAGATCGCAGTTGGTACAGGTGCTGCTCCCTGGTTGATGAGGATGCCATAGTTTCCCAATCAGCCCCTGGTAAGTTAAGGTCACCCAGCACCGCCTTTCTACCCTCCCCCTGACCACAGTGCTCCCTGAGGTGCTCCAGCAGGCCTTCCTCCAGATCATCTGCCTGCATGGGTGGCCTATAAACCACTCCCAACTTTACCCTCTTACCCCCAGGTGCTTGCAAGGTAACCCATAAAGCCTCTATGTGCCCCTCCACCCTGCATACATCTATGCCATTCCTAATAAGTGCTACCCCACCTCCCTTGCCCACAACCCTGTCCTTCCTGAACACTGTGTACCCCACCAGGTTTAGGTCCCAGTCGTGCCGAGGCGTGGCCCAAGTTTCAGTGACTGCCGCCACATCCACCTCTCCGTCAGTAAGCACTGCCTGAAGCTCTGGCATTTTGTCCATGCTCCTGGTGTTCATTAGGACCACCCTCCATCCCTGCCCCTTGCCCCAGCACATGTTCACCCAGATGGGTGCCCCCGTTGGGCACCCCCTGCTTACCTCTGGGGGGGAGAGAGTGAGCATCAGCCCCAGCCCTCCACCCTTCAAGTTTCAACCCTGCCTAGACTCGATGAATTTGGTCAGTTTTAGCTTCAAAATCTCTTTTCCCTTTCAAATTTTAGGTGGAGCCTGTCCCTAACATACAGCCCTTTGTCCTCCCAAGTTGCTCAACCCCCCACCAACCCCATACCTGCTAACCGCACACCATGAACTGAGCCATTCATTAACTTCTCTGATTTTCTGTTTGTTACCCACGCTGGCTCTAGGCACCAGTAAGATCTCAGAGAAGATACCGAACACTCCACAGTGTCACTCACTGAGCTAGCTCTCAGAATATTACCTGGTTCTCAGCACACTGTTACCCTCTGTCATTTGTGCCCAGGTGCACTAAGATGTCAGGGGACAGTCCACAATCCTTCACTGGGGCATAGACCAAGTGCTTGGTCTCGTGCACAGTCAGGCCAGATATTACTCTTGACCCTGACAGTGCAATGATTCCTCTCGCCCGCCCCTTCCCACTTAATACTCCTTATCATGGAGTCCCCAGCAGGAACACCCTGACCTCCTCCTTGTCCCTCGACCTATCCCTTTCTCTGCCACCCCCACCACTTCTTTTCCTCTGGCCCCATCAACAGGTTGCTTTGCCTTGGCTGCCTAACCACCCCCTTCCGGTTATTTCTCCTACCTGACCTTACCTAAACCCGCTCCCCTTCTCCATTTGGGTCTATCCCTGTAGCACTCCCATGCGCTTGTGCTCCTTCTGCCCCTCAGGGCCTCTGCTACCCCCCCTTTTGTTCTCCATTCCCCCCTGCACTGGATTCTTGCTGGCCCCTTCCCCCACCGAGAACCATGCTCCCTCCTTACCATCCCCTCATCCGCCCCTTCCCTGGTACTCCTTCCTCTTCGCTTCTCTTCCTGTGCTAGCTCCAGCTCCTCCAGCAGTCCTGGGGCCCTTACCCCATTCCCCTGTCCACCTCATTAACTTTTCTCCCACTGCTGACTGGTACCCCCAAGTCCTCTGAGGACCTCTCGTCCCTGGTGTCCACCACTGGCAGATACCTATTTGAGACCGAAATCCCCTGAGTTGACTGCATGCCAGAGATCCCCTCCTGTGAGGCGAGCCGCCTTGCCATGGTCCTATGAGGTCCTGTTGCCCAGCTGCCTGTAGCACCGGCTTTCTGCCTTCCTCCACCCTCGCCCCCGCTCGGTCCTCTGGACCTCTCTTCCCCCGTGTCTGCTCCCCAGGGCCGGTCAGCCCTAGCATGAGTTCTTCATTATTTATTTATTTATTTATTTATTACTAGCTTACAAATACCTTTGAACCAAGGGTTCTTTTACAAAGGTTCCGTGTCAGCAATGGGTGCAAACAGTGATAAGATACAATACAAGGTCAGGAGGTTAACATAGAAGCAAGCAGTAGTAAGATAACAATACAGGTCAGGAGGTTAACTTATAAAGATCATTGGCTAGCACAGTAGCAAACAGTCAGTGGCAAATAATGCACAATTAACAGTACAGGCGTGTGTATATATAGAAGACACAGATACAAATGAAAACCATCCTAGAGGTGACATAAGTGGAGGCGGGGGATAAGAGGAGGAGGGTGTGGAAAAGGGACTTGACATTGCAGTAAGTGCAAGAACAGAAAAGATAAGTGCTAGGTAGTCTGGGGTGGAGCAGCTAGAGATAGGGTGATAGGGAGGGGAGACAGGAGGAGAGAGATGGAGAGAGGGATCAAATAGTAGGTAGGTGAGGGTAGAATGATAGGTGGGGGGGGAGGGAGGAGGGGAAAGAGAGAGAGAGAGAGACGGGTAGTAGCGGGGGATGGAGGGGCGAAGAGGCGGGAGGGGTAGCAAGGGAGGAGAGAGAGGAGGAGAGGTGAAACAAAGCCGCAAGCCTAGGCAGAGCAGTCACAACTGCTGAGGTCAGTGAGGTGCTGGCAGAGTTTACGTTTGAATGGGCCAAGCTTGTTTTTAGCTAGCTGCAGTTTCAGGGGGAAGGTTGTATAGCAGCAGGGGGCCCTGGTGTGGAGAGCACATTGAACCTGGTTGATACAGCAGAATGGAACGATAAACGTTGGTTTGAGAGAACTGCACATAAAATGTGCAGTGACTGCGGGGCAACATTAAGGCATGAGTTGCAGGGGGTGTGAGGTTCAGACAAATTTTCTTAGTTAGTAGGCAGGTCTGATAGGCAAGTCTAATATTTAGATTGAGCCAGTTGGATTGCTTGTAGAGATCACAGGTATGCGTATGCTTCCCTGCGCCAGTGAGAAGTGTACAGCATTTGTTAAGGGCTGTCTTGACTCATTTTAGGGTGGCCTCAACAGCAGCCCCATAGAAGACAAGCCCGTATTCAATGACTGGGTAGGACTGAGGCAGTTATGGCTGCATGCACAGCTTCTTTGGTAAGACAGCGATTGTGGCGGTAGAGGACCCCAATTCTTAAGTTGACTGATTTTGAGATGTGTTGAACATGTGAGCTGAAAGACATTGTGCAATCAAGGGTAATACCAAGGTACAGTAGAAGCCTCTTAAAGGGGACACCTCCGTGGACGCCTTATCGTCCCCTTTAAGCGTCCATCCCATTTATCAGAAGCAGTCTTTTTTCCCCCATCGCAACTGGAAAAGACGTTGCTCATGAGACATGCACGTTACAGTAACGAACAAAACAGAGAAAACAAACAAAACATCAAGAAGTACTGGATACCAGTACTTCTTATGATTACAGCTCCTTTTTGTAAAAGTGTGTTTGGCTTGGTTCTTGATTTAATCTTTATTTAATTGATGAAAGCAACACACTGGACTTTAATTAAAATCACTTAGCTTCACTTAGCAACTTTTGAGAGAGAGGAGTTGGGCCGCTGTAAAGCCTCTAACTTTTATTTTCTCACTCAGTGGGTGATAGACTATTTTGTTGTTGCTTGTATATGCCATCCTGCAAACCAAACACACTCCAGAGAGATGCTAAGCAGGTGAGAATGTGACGCAGCTTAAATGCAGGGTACTTAATGAGCACTTAATGAGGTGTGAGTACATTTTGAGGACCTTTTCCCTCACCTGTGACTAGATAATCATCTCAATTAAGCAACAGGACCATCCCAATTAAACAGAAGCTTGTCCCACTGAATAACATTAGCCAAAAATCAATGCCCAGGGGATCATCCCAATTAAGTGGATATCCACTTTAACCGCATCCCCTTTAAGTGGCTTCTACTGTATTTAAACTCCCGCACTTGCTCAAGTGGCTGTTCAAGTTCATTATGTATGGTGAAGTGTATGGATCTGTATTTGCTGTGAGAGCTATGGAACAGCATGGACTTTGTTTTTTTCTTGTATTTCATTAACAGTTTATGTTGGAGAAGCCAGGTTTCAGCTAGGCTGAAGTTTGTCTGTAGCACCTTGGAGCGAGACGGGGTCAGTATGGGAGGAAAAGAGGACTGCATCATTGGCATAGAGTATTAAGTTATTATTGCAAGCTGCAGGAAGAGTATTGATGAAAAGGCTGAAAAGTAGAGGGCCAAGGATGAAACTCTGGGATACACCAGAGCAGACAGGAAGGGCACTAGAGAGAGAGAGACAACGATTCTGACTTTTTGGCTGCTTGCCAAGAGGTAGCTTTCAAACCTTTTGGTTACATGATGAGATAGTCCAAGGGAGGAGAGTGAGTGAAGCAGGAGCTGGTGGTTCACGGTGTCAAATGCCTTGGTCAAATCAATGAACACCGCACCCGGTAGGTGGCCAGTGTCAATCGCCTTATGAATATGGCTGGTGAAGTCAAGCAGGGCGGTGGTAGTACTGTGGGCTTTTCTAAAGCCATGTTGCGGGCAGAATAGGTTATATTTGTTGAGGTGTTCAGACAACTGGTCAGCTACAGTTCGTTCCAATGCCTTGGAGAGTGGTGGGAGGATAGAGATTGGGTGGCAGTTGGAGAGAAGAGGCCTGTCACTACTTTTATGAACGGATGTGACCACTGCTGATTTCCAGAGCTGAGGGAATTATTTATGAGAGAGTGAGAGATTCAGAAGTTTTGTGAGAGGTTGTAGGACAACATCAAGGGAGAGAGAGAGGAGTTTGAGGTCAAGGGTATCGCTGCTGAAACTGGCTTTGCTTAGCACTTTAAGATATCTTTTAGCTTCAGACATGGATACCCTCTTAAAGTGGAACGGGAGTATTACTGTGGAGATTGATTTTATTATTGAGGCAGTGCTGGGCAGAGTTGTCAAAGTAGTTTGGGGAGGACACTGCTAAGATCAGTGAATGTGAGATTAAAGGAGTTCGCTATTTCTTTGTGGTCCTGTACAGAGGGCCATTAACCTCAATCATAGTGGGTGAGGAGTTGCTCGGTTTACCTTTGAGGCTCTTGATGTCCTCCCAGAAGGGTTTGCTATTTCTCCAGGAGTTAGTAAGTTCCTGGTTATAGAAGACTTGCTTGGCTCCGCATTATAGCTATTGTGCACTGGTTTCTAGCCTTATAGAGCTGCATATTGTGTGGTTTCCCTGAGTCCATGGCTCGTGCCAGAGGTTATCTCGGTGTCACATCATAGAGATGAGTTTGGAGTTAATCCAATGATTAGTGGCAGATTGAGTTTTGCATATTTGTAGGGGCAAACTATTTACAAACTTTGTTGAACTGGTCAATGAAGAAGTCAAGTGCTTGGTTGACACTGCTGAAGGAGTCAAGGGGTGTCCAGTCAACCGCTGACAGGGCAGTAAGGAATTTGGAAGCTTTCCTTTGTTAAGTTTCTTTTATAGGAGAAAGAGGACTTAGGTTTAAGTGCCTTGTGTGACCAGTGGCAGATAACTGGGGAGTGATCACTGAGGACATCTGGGAGAACTTCCGTGTTAGTGATTCTGCTGGGATGAGAGGTGAGGATCAGGTCAAGTAACGAGCTGCTACCAGACTTGCAATTAAACCTAGTGGGAGAGGCGACCATTTGAGTAATATCTAGGGCAACAATGGCATCCTTCTATGGGTCGGCTTCTGGAACTAGCCAGGTAACATTTAGGTCACTCATTACAGTTGTCTCGCCGCGGGAGGTCCTGTCGTCCATGAAGTCTGTGATCATTTGGAAGCCTGTAACATGTTCTCATGGGGGGGGGATGTATACTGATGCAACTGTGAGGGTTTTTCCCTGCTGGCCCAGGATTATGTTAACTGCTAGGATTTGAGAGTTGTTTGCAGAGGGAGGTAATGGGATGACTAGCCCTTTAAGAGTATCCCTCAAATAAATGGCGCAGCCACCCCCTCTCTTGGCAATTCTGTCGAGTCGGAACAGGGCATAGCCTGGAATGGATACAGCACTGTCTGGGAGCTTAGGAGAGGCCAAGTTTCGTTGAGGGCTATAATGTCCGGCCTATGTTGTAACACCCAGACTTGGAGTGCATCGAGCTTAGCTGGCAGGCTGCAGATGTTAGGAGTTGCCAGCTTGATGGAGCCGTGTTTCTTGTGTCGTTTGTATGCTGAGGTGGGCAGACCGGTGTTTGGGTGTACGTTTCCAGCTAGGAGCAGGAGAAGTGCAATCCTAGCAAGCTAGTGAGCAAGGAGCTTGTGAGCTGAACGCCGTCTACATCTGACGGATTTTTTAGCAGGTGTGTTACTGCAGTGCGTGAGTAATTGAAGGAGGAGGGGGTACTCAAGGATGGGGAGGAGATTATCTTGGTTATTAATGAGGGAGGCAAGCATGGGAGGACAGTAGTGTGTTTCAAATGGCGGTAGAGTACACCAAGGGATATATCCCAACGTAGAGTGGCGATGCTGGTAAATGAGGGGGGGTACCAGTACTAGTGGAGTTGAGGGGTATGAAAAACTGAAGTAGAGGCAGCGTTAGAAAGGTGTTTATGGACACAGCGAAAAGAGGTACAGGTGTCCAAAGCAGAGGGTAAGGAGAGAGTGCAGAGCTTATGAAGTTAGGGTGGTGGAGGGGAGTAGAATGGGGCTGAGTGTTGGGCAACAGGGGGTGATCCTAAACGCACAGGCCTTGACAGAAGTAGAAGAGGGAGGGGGCAAAGATTGATGAATACTGATAGACTGACCACACAATAAGTAAAATGAGACAGAGACTGTATTGTATTGTGTAAGTGTGCTTTATAACTGGGCCCTCTAGTGGCTAAAAAGATATAATGTGCTAATGGAAAAGTCAGTACTTGGAAAAACAAAAACAAAACAAAAGAAAAACACACATCTGCCCCCCAAGAATCTTGCCTCCCTCCCTGGCATTCGTGCTCTTACCCCACCTGTCCAAGTCACACTGGAGCCTGTGCAACTCAGCCTCCAAGCCCTTTAACCTAACACATATAGGACAGCAGGGGTGTAGCCAGGAATTTTAAACTTGTGCTCAAAACTGATGCACTGTTGCCCCCCCGTTATGAAAATATAAACCAAAATATGCGCTGCCACCCCACGCCATTGCTGCCCCCGCCCCCACTGTTTGCCATATCTGAGTTCAAGTAATCAGTTTCCTCCTGTAATCTTCCTTCCTTTGTTTTTCTGCCTGCCTGGTAAGTTGTTCTTGTTTGTGTATTTGGCTGGTGGCATCAGTGCCTCATAGCGAACAACAAAGGCAAAAGGGCTCAGTGCGACTCACAATGTCCTTGCTTTCCTCTTTTTGTTGCCCCTGCCTGATTTTTTTTTTTTTTTTACTGTACTCTGCTGCGTATAGTGTGTATGCCTGCCGACACCCCTGTAGGACAGTGCCCTAGTCTCCACAGGGTACACATGGCCATTGCAGCTCCACAGCTGCTGCAACCCACCAACCTGGTCTTCCCCCAGCCTGTAACCAGAAGTCCCCACCCCCTCATCCGATAGTGCCCCTGCTCAGCCCAGTTGCCTCTGCCAGGCATCCCATAATGCGCCTTCCTGTCCCTATACCAATTTTCCCTGCCCTATCCCAGCCTCTTCCAGTCATCATGCCCTTACCCCCACTGGTGTACTGCCTACTACCCAGTGGATCACCTGCTCCCAGGAAACAGATTGTACCAAGTCAGAGAAAGTTAGCCCAGGCAATGCAGCAACACAATGATCAAGTGAATTTTGAGCCTGAAGTCAAATTTGCCCCAGAGAACAGCCCCAGAAGTCCCTTAAAAAGAAATACCTAAGCTGCACTTAATATGATTTTAAAGCAACCAAGGCCAGCATAGGAGTAGCAGTATGCTTCTTAACTAGCTACACAGATACCCCCTGTGGAGCCCAAAGTGTTCCCCAACCTCAGGCAGGACCCTTGATCAGACCATATTTACTCCATCCCCCTCCCTGCAACACAGAAGGCAAGCAATATGCCATTAGCCTTAGCAGCAATAAGCACCCATCCCTGTAATAACAGAAGAGCAAACAATATGGCAGTTAGCCTGACAAAGGCCAGTTTGGCCAACCCCGGTGACTTGCAGCAGGTAATTTAAAAGATCTGAGTTGAAAGCATTTTGTCTGGAGCTTTTTTGAGATAAAATCTTTAAAAGTTTTGTCTGGAGTGTCGCCCTTTTGTGGCCAGTGCAGCACAGTCCTCTTGAGTCTCAAGTGATTGCCCCTTTTGTGGGTAGTGAAGTACAGATCCCTTGGGCCAATTCACAAAGTTTCCTCTCTCTAAGCTCCTCACTTAAGCTGCATTTAGTAGCGGTAGGGGTTTGGGAGTGACGTAAAATCATCCTCTCCTTCTGGATTGCCAGCCCTGATTGGCTGGGTACAAGCTGTTTGGCTGCTGATGCAGCCACTCTGCTCCCTCTCAGGCACCGCCGATTGCAGGAACTTCCTGCATCCGTTGGCTGTTGATGTACCGGCCTGCTCATCTGCTCAGCTGTTGTCGCCAGTTGGGCAGGAAGACAGCCCTGTTGCGCTGCTGTGAGCACTGAGTTAATAAATTCATAACCTTTAAGGTGGTATACTCATTCCAAGTGGCCAACAGGGCCTGGTTCTTATACAGGTATAGTCCACTTACACCTGTAGTTATGTGCACCTACAGTACTACTCTAGACTGCTAGATAATGTCATGATACGGTCTAAGTCCTATTCTGGTACTTTACCCTATAGGGATAGAAAATACATTAAGTTAGGGTAAGTTAGTTGAGGGCTGACAACTAGATTTGTTATCCTATCCTTCAGGGATTGTTATTAATTACTCCAGCGGACCAAATTTTCTGATATATACTTGGTGAGCATTATGCAGACCATGTGCTAATCTCTCTAGTGTTTGGTATTCCATCGCATCAATTAGCCATTGCTGGTAGGTGGGTAGGTCTAGTATGTAGCCATCAGTAAAGAGTTTGTCTCTTAGCAGTGTTTGTGACTAGAAACATGCTGTGCTGCCTACTGCTTGCTACCCTGGAGTGGCCCATGTTGGCAGCAATGCAGATGTCTGGTTCAAAGAGGTTGTCATACCCTAGCATGGGGTTTAGTTTAGATCTGATTCTCCTGCCAGAAGGTTTGTATCAATGGGCAGTGCCACAGCTGTAACATTTTGAGGATGGAATTTTCTTCATCTTGTGGAGCTGCTTTGGTATATTTCCTTTTTAAAACTGGTATGGGAAAGAGTGTCAGAGGGCAATGGGAAGGAATTCCACTATTTGGTGAAAGAGGAGAAGGTCTGTTCATGCATATTGGTGGAACACCTTGGAACAACAAGTAGAGACTGATCACTGGACTGAAGAGGAAAGCAAGTCATGGCCTGGGGCTGTAACAGAGTGGCTAAGGAACAGGACACATTCTTCCTGAGACTTTGTCCATAAGGGCACCAATGGCAAAAGGATGACTAGCAGCAGGAGATACCTAGTTTAAACCAGCATATAACTGGCAGTGATTTGTAAGATGGTTTGAGGCCGAGGCAAAGTGGCAGATGCTACTCAGGAACTGTCAGTTTATTCAAACTACATGGTGAATTGGAGCAGATGACAAATCCATAGGCAGGCTGGGAAGAGGAGACGTAAGCAGTAGCGATCTGGGTGGAGGTGTGAGGGCATATTTGGTTGTAAAGGCAAGGCCTAATTTAACATTGACAGCGTTACAAATATTGGTAATGTGAAGGAGAGAATCAAAGGAAGGGGGTCACGGTTAGGCCAAGGTATTTAAATGAATGCACATCAGTGAGAAGAGTGGCATCTAAACAGGAGGCACCCAGGCTATCAGGATACTTTATTCAGCTTGTCTTGGGAGCAGAGCCAAATAGCATAGAGTGAGATTTGATGGCATGAAGAATTGGCTTGTTTGTGCAGAACCGTGACTGCACAGAACAGAAGTCTGTGCTGAGGTTTGAGTTAAAGGGGAATGCTGAGCTCCCCTGCCTTAATACTGTGGAACCTAGAGATCCCGATTAAGCAAACAACCTAAAGAAATACTTTTTTATACCACTGAGAGGTTAGATATCTTACTTTATATTTGTTTGATCCTGCGTCCCTCCGTCTGCCATGCTGCCGAACTAACAGTTCCACGGTCCCCCATGGCCAGCCCTGTAATGACGTAAGCGACAGGCTACGCCGGCGGGAGGGGACCTATGTGCTGGCACCTAGTTGTGTATGCTAGTACTCTATAATAGTGCATTTCATGCTTAGTCTACTAGTACCAATGGGGCTGAGTCTGCTTGATCGGTACTGGTAGACTAAGTAAAAATGCACTGTTAGTTACGATCATGTCTGAAGAGGCAGTAATTAGGTATGGAGTAGGCTGCTCAGGAATATAGGGCTTGAGCCAAGACTCAATAATGCCTAGGATGTCCGGATTATACTGTACCTGTTGGAACATCTAGGCCTCAAGCTGAACATGATTAGCCTATAAACTGTGACTATCAAAGTGAGCAGTTTTGTTTTCCTCCTTTATAGCGGACCAGTGTGGGTCAGTGCTGCCGGGGGGGGGGGGGATAGGATTAGATTCCTCATCGCCTGTGAAAATTAAGCGGAGTAAACTGGGATGCCAGATGCAGCAGATGAATACAGACAAGGAGCAGGCAGGTATAGAGTGAAAGTGGAAATTGGGAACGTGTGTCATTAACAGGTATACTGTATGTAATGAGACATAAGGAGCTGATTTAGATTTGGGAGCGACCCCAAGACTGCTGATGAGCTGGAGCAAGTAAAATCCAATTTATGGGACGAGGCTGAGCATGATTCTGATTGTGGGAGGGGAGGGATATAGTCTGCCAATAGGAGTAGTGATAATAGCAAGGTGCTCCCCATAAGGACAAACGGTAGTGATGCTATTTGGGGTTAATGTACCTAGCGGAAGACTAATAACCAAGTGCCTACAAGCGGCACTAAGTAGGAAATGGAATAGCCCGCACAATAGAGTTAATGTTAATACTAATGTCCATAGAGGTAGTACTAGGTCAAGAGACCGTGTGACTACCCTCCAGTTTCTCAGTGGCAGATGATATTTTCTAGGAGGCGTGGATATCTTTTCATCCACACTGTTGGCATGTCCTTTCCTCTTTAAATCTGGCAGAAGTCTTCAAGCTGGCTCCTCCCACCCACCGGGTGGTATATACCTCAACTCCACCCATGATGCCAGATCTTCCTTTGCGCTGGAAGATACAGGTTACCTCCCTTGTGCTCTCGCATTTGTATGCCCTGGCTTTCAAATCGTCGGTTTTGCAAGTGAAAGTCGTTCGAGTTAAGCGATCGGCTTTGCAGCTTCGATCATGGAGGAGAATCTTCCCGGATTTCGTCGATATCCCTGTGGCCAAAAGATGTTGTGCACTGATCCCCATCTCACGTGCGTCTACTGCCTGGGTGTCGGCCATGACATCTTGTACTGCAGTTATTGCTTGGCCTTACATCCCAACATCCTGGACGACCGCAAGGCATGCCTGAAACTGAGGAGACCAGAGAAAAGGAACCCTCCGGTGAAGTCCAAGGAGGCTAAGTGGGCGGTTTCCGTGGCTGCGGGCTCCACTGAACAGCTGGGCATACAGGCGTTCGGGAAGAAGCCACTCATGCTTCGGGACCAATCGAAGCTTCTTTGTTCTGCTGAACCTAGGCTCCACCTTTACAGGTTTGTTTAAGGAGTTGTGCCAGTCTCTCCCCATTCGGGTTGAGGCGCCCTCGGGCTCGCACTCCTATCGCTCTCGGAAGGGGGAAAAGGAACCTTCCTCATCTTCGTCTCGATGAAGGTGATCTTGGGACCGAGAGAGGTCGGACTCCCAACAGCATGTGGTCTCGACCTCAGTTGAGATCGCCTCCTCGGCTGCAGACTTCATGGATCTTCCATCTGGCCAGTCGGTCGAGGAAGTGGCCGATGAGGTCAATATCATCCTTGACCCGATTGACCTTTTTGTTGCGGCTGTGGCGGCGACTACTAAACGGACTCCGGTCCTGGTATTTCCTGATGAGGAGACCCAGCCTGCTGGCATCCCCATCAAGGACCAGGTTCGGACCCTCTGGTTTTGCTAATCCCTCCAGTGTCTCGATCGACCGAGGTTGGCCTGCACGATCTTGGTGGGGTCCAGAACCCCTCGGCCGAGCGACTGAGGAAGAGCCATAAGAGCTCTAAGAAGAGGTGACGCCACAGGTCATCATTCTCCTCAGACAAGGAGAGGCTCCAGCGGAAACTCCGGTGCTATGAGGACCTTATGTGGCAATAGCTGATTCTGACCAGGCAGAAGCCGGCTCCACCGCCCACCCTGCCATTACTTGGCTCTTGCCTTCCAGGCCGAAGCTGACCCCTCCGGAACTGAAGCCTTTAGTTCCTCTGCCCGTGGGGCCATCCCATCCCCCGGTTCGGCCTATTCTTGTTTCTCCACCTATTCGGGTGGAACCACCGCCTAAATGGCCTATGGGAGGGGCTCCCTTGAAAGAGGACTGACAGGACACCGGACTTCCTCGACATCTGTCGGTTACAGTCACCCCGGACTGCCCTCAGCGGATCGAGGGGGATTTAGGCGGTAGACCACTGTATCCTGACTCCTCGAACTCTGATGTCATCCTGGGGATGATGAGTCGTCCGTTGGCACAGGGATGGAGGAAGGTCCTTCCTCCTTCCAGGGGATTCTCCATCTCATTTCTGACTGCACTGGAATACCCTGGAATCTATCCAGAAAAGAAGGAAGTCCCTCTCATAGACATTCTAAAGAGGGGACACCCCAAGGAGAGCCTTTCCAGTAGGCGAAGCCATGTGCGTGACCCTTGAACTTTAGCACCATCCTGCTTCATGCCCAGCACCATGTGCCCGCATGGCCTGCAAGTACGCGGTGCCCATGGGGTCCCTTGCGGGGTTCACAGAGCACCCTTCGGCCGAGAGCCTGGTGACCGCCTCTGTGTTCAGGTGTACTGGTAGTTCGGCCGACACTGACCAACCTCTGGACAAAGAGTCCAAAAACATGCACCATACTGCCCGAAAGGTCTATGCGGCGTCCTCTTTGGGCCTTCGTCAGTCCAGCTCGGCTGTCATTATGGCACACTTCTCTCATGCCCTGCTTGGGTCATTAGACGAAGTCCTCCCTCATCTCCCAGCAGACATGCAGACCACGGTCAAGCAGGTCCGTGACCAGGGCCATGCTGTTCCCAAACAGCAGCTCCAGACAGCCTTGGACATCAGAGATTCTTGTTCCCGCTCGATGGCTGCAGCAGTGGCCTCTCACCGCAGGGCTTGGCTGAAGCTCTCCTCCTTCCTGGTGGATACTCAGCATAAGCTTGCTGATGTGCCTTTCCTTGGGACCGACTTTTTCGGTCCAGGGTAACCGGTCACCCACAAGCGCATAGAGCAGTCCAGTGCACCTTGGATGCCACTTCTGCAAAAGGTTCTTGGGCAACAACTAGCAGAAGAAGAAAAAGCCTGGCACTCTTCCCCTCGGATTCGGCAGCCCTCCTATCAAGGAGGTCAGCAACACCAGGCTCAAACTTGGGCCCTCAGCCCAAGCCTGGACCCCAACAGGCGTGCAAAGGAGGCCGAGGCTCGGGTCCTGGATCCTCCTCCTCCTCCTCTAAGCCTGCACAGTGGCCGGGATGGGGTTGCCCCCACCTTAGTCATGCCAGCTTTGGCTCCGCCACTTCCTTTCTGCCTGGTCGCCTATCACGGACAGGTGGGTTCTTGAAGTGGTCTGTTGGGGACTGCCCCAGAGTTCGAGCAGTACCCTCCCAGCCGAGCCCGCACCCTCGGGAGGAATGGATTTCTGCATGCACCTATTCGGCTCTTGGCGATGGCGTAGCTCAGCTCCTCCGCGGAGGCAGTAGCTCCTGGCGGATCCTCAGCAGACCCAGACTTTGTCTCCAGGTACTTCCTAGTGCTCAAGCTTATGGGAGTTGGCGCCATTCTAGATCTCCACGAGATGAATCAATTTCTCAGGTCTGGCACTTTTCACATGGTCACTGTCCCAGATCATACCATCCTTGGAGCGAAACATGTGGTTCTGTTCACTGGATCTGCAGGGCGTGTTCTTTCACATCCCAATCCATCCGTCCCATCAGCGGTTCCTCTGCTTCAGGGTCGAGGAGACCCTGTACGAGTTCCGACCCATGCCGTTCGACCTGTCATTGGCCCCAGGTCTTCACTAAATGTATTGCAGTGGTGGCGGCCCATCTCAGCGTCGAGTCAGAATCTACCCTTACCTCGATGATTGACTCGTAGCAGGTTCCTCCCTACAGAGGTGGGAGAGGTCAGGATCTAGCCCTCAGACCTGCTCCCAACTCGGCCTCCTGTTCAATGAGGCCAAGTCGAGACTCGTGCCTTCCCAGGTGATGGCTTCATCCGGGCGAGCTCGACTCTTGTCAAGCCAGAGCTCGGCTCCCAGCAGACTGGGCGGAGGTTCTCTCCTGCTTTGCCCAATCATTACTGGTTGGGCACTTGCCCTGCCCGGGACTTTCTGCACCTTCTGGGTTACATGGTGGCGTGCACCTCAGTGGTCCGTTGGGCCAGGTTGCACATGCTCCCCCCCCAGTGGGAGCTGGCCGCACAGTGGACTCAGCTATATGGTCATTTCGACCAGCTGATTAATGTAACCCAGAAGATGTGGCATGCTCTCCCATGGTGGACCGCCCCAGACCGGTTGCGGGAAGGGATCCCGTTTGTTCACCCCGAGCCTATGGTCGTTCTCATGATCGATGCCTTTCTAATGGGCTGTGGAGCCCACATGGGGGACAACAGAGCACACGGGTTCTGGACTCCCGAGGAGTCCCGATGTCACCACAAACCTGTTGGCTCAGAGAAGTCAAACTGGCACTGTCAGCTTTCACTCCTCAGCTCTAGGGTCAAGTAGTTCAAGTCCAGATGGACAATACCACGACCATGTACTACCTCAACAAACAGGGCGGCACACACTCCCATCTGCTGTGCAAGGGGGCGCTCCATATCTGGACCCCCGTAAGCCGGTTGGAGGCAGATCTCCTAGCCATCCATGTGGCAGGAGCCTCGAACCAGCTGGCGGATGCTCTCAGCCATATAGGCCAGACATCCCACGAGTGGTCTCTCCATCCAGAGGTAGCTTACAGTCTGTTTTCCTGTTGGGGCAAACCAATGGTGAACCTGTTTGCCTCCAGGGAAAACACCAAGCTGAAGCTGTATCATGCCTGCCCCCCCCCCAGCAGGGTTCGCTGCAGGGGGATGTATTCTCGAGGCCGTGGACCCCAGTCCTCCTCTACGCCTTCCCTCCATTTCCCTTGATCCACAGGGTGTTACTCAAAGTGAGGAGGGACAAGGCGAAGATGATTCTGGTAGCCCAAGACTGGCCACGCCAGTTCTGGTATCCAGATCTCCTCAGCCTCAGCTGCAGGCCTCCGGAGTGGCTTTGCACATGCCCGGACCTGATATCTCAACCAGGGGAAGGTCTTCCATCAGGACCTTCAGTCCCTTCACCTCACAGCCTGGTACTGCTGGCTAGACTTCCAGGCTTTGGGTTTTTCTGAAGATGTCTTCACTGTGGTGGAGGCATCTAGAAAGAAATTGACCAGGAAATGTTATGTTCAGATTGAAAAGATTTTCCATTTGGTGCCAGGATAAGGGTCTGGATCCCTTATCCTGCTCTGTGGCCAACATTCTTGACTACCTTTGGTCTCTCTCCAAAGAGGGTCTGCAGTCATCAACCCTTAGGGTGCACCTGGCAGCCATTTCTGCTTACCGGGCACAGGCCGGTCAGCCGATGTTGGCACAGGAGACAGTGGTCGGGTGCTTTTTCAAAGGCCTGGATCACATATCCCCTCCGATGCGTGAACCTCCACCTCCGTGAGATTTGCTGCTGGTTTTGGCAAACCTCATGGGCAAGCCATTCGAACCCATGCACAAGTGTGAGTTGTCACACTTGTCGTGGAAGACTGCCTTCCTGGTGGCTATCACATCAGCCAGAAGGACAGGGGAGCTCCAGGCACTTTCGGTGGACTCCCCTTATCTGGTCTTTCACAGGGACAAAGTTGTCCTGCACCCCCACCCGAAAGTGGTGTCACAGTTTCACCTTAAACAGGTGTTGACTCTGCCGGTACAATACCCTAATTACACCTCTGATGCCGAGTACAGGCTCCATACTTGGACCGAGGCGTGCTCTTTCCTACTGAGAGAGGAACGGTGGAAATTCATAGAGAAGTTAAGCCAGCTGTTTGTCACCCTCGCTGAATCCTTCTGGCAGACCTGCAGCCAAATGGACTGTTGCAAGGTGGATTACATCATGCATAGGTCTGTGCTATGAGTTGGTGGGGAAGGAGCCTCCCATGGGGATAAGAGCTCATTCTACCGCCATACTGCTTCAGGGACATCCCTATCCAGAAATCTGTCGGGCTGCTACCTGGAAGTCTGCATTACCTTTATCACCACTACCACATCAACCTTGAGTCTACGCCGGATGCTGGTTTTGGGGCTTCAGTTCTCAATCTCTGCTCCCTATAGGGGGTGTCGTCTTACCCCCTCCTCCCGGAGAACTGCTGGAGTCTGCCAAACAGTGTGGATGAACAACATAGCCAAGCCCCTAAAGAACAGGTTACTCACCTGTAACAGTAGTTCTAGAGTGGTATATGTTGTTCATCTCACGGACCCACCTCCCCCGGCTGCGGACACACAACCTGGTTTCCAGCGGGCTAAGATCTGGCGTCACAGGGCAGAGC
This sequence comes from Neoceratodus forsteri, assembly GCA_016271365.2. Lineage (NCBI taxonomy): Eukaryota > Metazoa > Chordata > Ceratodontiformes > Ceratodontidae > Neoceratodus > Neoceratodus forsteri. The sequence continues at coordinate 38,076,418 of CM028130.1, read as the reverse complement.
CGGTATATACCACCGGTGGGTGGGAAAGCCAGCTTGAAAACTTCCGGCAGATTTAAAGAGGAAAGGGACAATGCCAAACAGTGTGGATGAATAACATATACCACTCCTAGAACTACTGTTACAGGTGAGTAACCTGTCAGCGTGGCTCAGTTGGTAGCACATCGCCTCTGGACCAGAAGGTCGTGGGTTCTCGTCCCACACTGGGATTGGACTTGCACCTAAAGTCACTGGCATCCGAGTGCAGTATTGGGGATGCTGTACTGCTGGGGTGTACCGTCCTTCAGATGAGACGTTAAACCGAGGTCCCTTCTGCCCATCCTGGTGTTGTCCTGGTGGGTGTCCAGGTGGAAGTAAAAGAACCAAGGGCACTCTTCGCAAAGAGCAGGGAACATTCCCGGTGTCCTGGCCAACGTTCCCCTTCCCATAAACCGGTTCATGCAATTATCCAGGCTGTGTGTGGGTGATGATGTGCGATATGGCCACCACCACACATTCAGTCACTTCACTACCGCTGATTCTTCTTCTTCTTCTTCTTTTTGTCCGTCCCATATAGTAATCCAGTTACTTTAAATGTTTATATAGTTTTACAACCAATAAGCTCTTGGTAGGGCATTCCAGATATTTTATTATTCTTTCAAAATAGACAGTCTTCCTTTTCTCAGGTTTGAATTTTGAACCTTTTATTTGTTTATTGTGTCCCCTTATGTGTAACCCTGTTCATTGGTAGACTGTACCCTGCCCTTCGCCTAGCAAACCGAGTCATAACAACCCAGGATATTACAGAAGGGGGTAACCCAGAAGCAATACTGTTGGCAAATAAGGTAATACAAGCAGTGACTAATGAGGAGTTAACAGCAAGATGCAATGCAGCGAAAAGCAGTATGGCACAGATGACCTGTTTTGGTAGTGAGCAGCAGATAAAATGAGATTACACAGAGTTGAGCAGCTTGAATATTTGTAATAGCTGTTTGCAGTGTCAGCATTTAAGACTCACAAACTGGGCTGACTCCTAAGGTCTCTGCAGAGAACAACCTTGGCCATTACAGACACAAGCTGCACCAGCACCTCTCTAGTCTCAGCAATTGTGATTGTAGCAACTAGGATGCCTCTGCTCACCTTCCCTTTTATGCCCCCTCCTTCTCATCTCCTACCCTTTACCACTCTACTCCCACCTTCTCTCCTCCCCCTCTTCTCACTCCTACCATTCCTGTTCTCCTTCCTGCCCTTCCCCCCGATTTCCCACCTCCCTCCCTCCCTGATTAACCTTCCTAGTCCTGTGCGTTAACTCCACTCCACACACCCCTTCCTCCTCAAGACCCTCCTCCATGGTTCCTTCCACCCCTTCTGTACCTGCCTTATTCTTTCCTTCCCTTACACTCCATATCCCAAACCACCCTTGCACTGGCCCTGTTCTGTTTTTCCCTTTATTCCTATCCTTTTCTCCCCCTCCCTTGCCTCCCCCCTCTCCTCCTGCTGTCCCCCTAGCACTTTTTGGCAGCTTGCATAACAACAAAGTCTAATCTTTGACTGCCTCTTCCCAATGTACCCTCCACCGTATGCCCTGACATTATATTCGCTGTATCCCCCTCACTTTTCCAGTGTTTGTCTACCGTGGTTACCTACCCCTTGAGTTTTTGCTGTCCTTTGGCGTTATTTACTGTGCATTATGTTTCTGTACCCAGTTATTGTAATTGACTGCTGTTGTATCCTTCTTTAGCAGCACTCTTGACATCATTATGTAAACTGGCCTTACATGTTTTATCTTGTATGTACAATTGCTTTTCACTTTGCTCCTGTGCCATTGTCTTGGCCAGTCGTGCCTGAAGCGGTCCCTGTGATCAGTGTACTTACCCGGTTATCAAAGTCATAAATAAAGTAACATATTTGTCCTTTTACTGTTTCAATCAAGTTTTGTAACTTGTGATCTTACTTTGAGAGGGTTCCTGCAGTAGGTCATAACATATAAGACTGCGCCGCCTGGCATCTGGACCACACGGCAAACTTTTGCTAGCCATGTCTGACATGGGACCGCCCACCTGACATCAAGTGACTGACATCAGCGTGACCCTATTTAGTGGGAGGTCCCCACACCTCTGCCTTCAGTTCTTTCCGCCATCGACCTGCGTAAGGACCTTGCGGTGAGCGTTCTCAGTCGATTGCCACTTTGTATAAGTATACCTACTTATTTCTCAAATTTAAAGGCTTTTTCATTAATTTTTAGGTCTTCTTCACTTCTGATTCGAGTCCAAGAAGAAATACGAAAAGTCTTGGCGCTTTGATCCCTCACAAGGATGGCCATGGCGCTGCCTCTTTACCTAGGCCGGTCCGCGATACTGAGGCCTGTCCTGATTGCAAACCCTTCAACCAGGCCATGTACAAGCATGAGTAGCAAGCCCTGGAAGCCCATCTCTAAATCAGAATGGCCTCCTTGGAAAAAAATGCAAAAATTTGAGGAATCTGCTTCTTCTCCTTCTTGGTCAGAAGAAAAGAAAAGATAAAAAGGAAGCATAGGGAGGGAATGTTTGGAGGACAGGAGTGGAGTTTCCTCCGAAATACCGCCCAAGACTGCAGCCAGGTTGCTCTCCCAGCCCATTTGCCCAGGTGTCTCCTCACCCCACTATCCCAATCCGCCCACTCCTTTCCATTCCCCCCCAAGCCCAGCACCAACCCTCTGTCTCCCACTCACAATCCCCAGAGCCCTACACTTTCTATAGACTCCCGGTGACAAAGGGACAGGGACAGAGAGGTCCCTGAGCGTAGAGGGGGAATAATACCCGAACACCTTATTGTCATTCCAGCACATAATTCACACCACAATTAATAATAATTAATAATTAATAAGATGTGGTCAGCCAGCAAATAACACCCTGAATTTAAACAGAAATTCTTCAGGGATGAGGACGGACCCTCAAAGAACAGACAATCAAGCCCAGCAGTCCCATTAGAACAGTCATGTTTCATTGGTAGAAGTCCGATGATACCGGTCAAGCTCGATGGCATTGAGCCTGTGGCATTGTTAAACACTGGATCACGGTTCCTACGTTGCAAGGATGAAAGTTCTGAAGATACTGGACATCCAATGATCTTAAGCCACCTCCTAGATCATGGGTGAAGCTAATAGCGAGCAACTGTGATGAAGTACCGTATCTAGGATATCTAGAAGTCAATGTCCAGCTGGGAAAGAACATCCAATGCAACACAGGCATCACTGTTAGTGACCTGGAAAATGATCAACTGCCACCACTAATCTTGGGGATGAATGATCTACAAAATTGCTTTGATGAACTAGTGCACATTCTCCAACAGCAAGCCAAGCACGTACCCCAGGTGGAGAAACATGCCTGCAACAAACCACCTATAATCTGCAATGCCACCAACGGTTTGCTAATGCTGAGGGTGAACTTGGCAAAGTAAGAATGACAGATGCCAGACTGGAAAAATTGAAGCCAGGCACCGAAACCACCTTTGGTTCAAAGCAAAGGTGGGCCCGAGGGGTCAAGATTATGATGCGGTAGTGGAACCTTTTCCTATGAACAAGGAAGAACCAATAATAGTGGCTCAGAGTGTAGCTACTGTAACCAGAGGTCGGATACCAGTCCGAGTGTTGAATTATGGGACTCATGATGTGCATTTGTACAGAAACCAGCCGGTTGCCCAGATCCACACTGTGTGCTTGCAAGACATCATCGAGGCTGAGGAAGAGGTAAAGAAAGTGCCTGAAGGAGTGATGGAAAGTGACCAGATACCTGAATGGGCTAAAGAGATTAAAGTAGGCAATCCATAGACCACCGTTAAGCAAAGAGCTGATGTTTTGAAAGTGGTTTTACACCAGAAGGAAGCTTTTAGCCAACACCCCTTAGATTTCGGGTAAGTTCATGGGGCACAGCATCACATCAGTACCCATGGACATCCGCCTATCAGAGAACGATTTGGACCTATCCCACCAGCCATGTACCAGCAAGTAAAAGAGATGATTAAAGAAATGAAAGAGGCTGGTGTGATCAAGGAAAGCTACAGCCCAGGGCAGCACCAATTGTCCTGGTAAAGAAGAAGAAGGACGGTAAGATCCGATTCTGTGTGGATTACCGCAAATTAAATGCCAACACCCATAAGGGTACAAATCCTTTGCCTAGGATAGAAGATCCTCTCATGGCTCTCCAATCAGTGGCCGTATTCTCCACTCTGGATTTAACCAGTGGATACTGGCAAGTTCCTATGGCACCAAAAGATCAAGAGAAAACAGCCTTTATTACCCCCATGGGTCTTTTTGAGTTCATGAGGATGCCTTTTGAATTGTGTAATGCACCAGGAACTTTTCAAAGACTGGTTGAACATTGTCTTGGAAGCCGAATTTTTGATATCCTTTTGTTATATCTGGATGATATCATTGTATATTCAAAGACTCACGAAGATCATCTACTTCACTTGGACAAGGTGTTCCAAAGATTGATCTGACTTGGTCTTAAAATAAAACCCTCTAAATGTCATCTGCTGCAGACTAAAGTGAGTTATCTAGGACATGTAGTCTCCACGGATGGAGTGCGCCTGAACCCAGAGAAGACTGAAGCAGTAAAGAAATGGCCTGTTCCTACTACCATTAGAGAAGTCCGAAAGTTCTTGGGATTCATGGGATATTATCAGATATTTATCAAGAACTTCTCCAAAATTGCTGTGCCATTACACAAACTTTTAAGAGGATCAGCAGAGGGTCGAGTCCCAAAAAATCGTCTATTTACATGGGGTACTGAACAGCAAGAAGCATTTGATCAATTAAAGAAAGTACTAACTGAGGCTCCTGTATTGGCATATCCAGATTACGTGAAACCTTTTCTGTTATATACCGATGCCAGTAACAAAGGGTTGGGCGTGGTACTCGCACAAGAACAGAATGGCATAGAAAGAGTAATAGTCTATGCAAGCAGAGGGTTAAGAGGCTCTGAGCGGAATGGTGCCACTATAGCTCTTTCAAACTTGAATTTTAGCACTAGTATGGCTATCACAGAGAAATTCCATCAATATTTGGCTGCCACCCTTCCACGGCTTTCATGGATAATAATACTTTGGCACACTTAAATATTGTGACACTAGAAGCCCTCGAGCAGAGGTGGGCCTCTTGACTTGCAAATTACCAATTCTCCTTAAAATATCATTCTAGTAAAGCTAATGCGAAGCTGATGCCTTGTCCTGGATACCTGGACAAGAGGAAGCAGAAATAGATGACACCTTGCTGGAAAACATGAAATGCCACTTTTCTGCAGGTACCAGCTGAGATTGTGCAAGCATGTTGTCAAGTTGCTCCGAGTCTGATGAAAATTCAACCAGAAGTGGATGGCATGATTGCGAACCAAAATAATTTATGAGTGAAATTATAAAGCCAAGACCCTATCATTCAAGCAAGTAAAAGCTCTAGTTGCTGCAAAAGCATGACCAAAAGAGAGGAAAGAAACTGAATGTAGAAAGCAATGAAACTTTGGAACACAGAACTCATCTGGCCATAGAAGATTGACGTTTAGTTAAGAAAAGTAAAGATCCTACTACACACATGAAATTGACTCAGTTCATAGTTCCAAAGACCAGTGCTTCTGTAGTATTAGAATGCATACCATGATAATACAGGACATTTTGGTCACAAAAGAACTGAGGCTATTATCAGAAGGAGGTTTTACTGGATAGGAATGTAAACGATATAAAGTGGTGTGAGGAATGTCCAGCCTGTAATTTGAAGCGTAGAGATGAATCAGAGAGCTCCTCTCCATCTAATAGACATAGCAGCACCATTGAACTAGTTGCTCTTGGTCATAAAGTTAGCCCAAGCAAAAATGGACACATCTATGTCCTCACTATGGTTGATCACTTTTCCAAGTTTGTGGTTGCGAGTGCAGTAAAAGACCTATCTGCTCAAACTACTGCTGAGACCTTTATGAGATGTTTTGCACGACCTTACAGATATCCTATAAAAATCCTCACAGATCAAGGAATGTCTTTTGAATCCCAACTATTTCATGAACTTTACCCTGTATGGAAGCCATAAGTTAAAACCACTGTTTACCATCCCCAAGGTAATGGACTCTGCAAGAAAATGAATCCGACTCTGCTGGAGATGCTGCAAGCCTACCAGAGTATAAACTTCCTTTCTGGCCAGCTTTGCTTCCTCAGCTCACATAAATTTATAACCATCCATTACTCCACAGGTTATACACCTCATTATCTAATGTTTGGATGACACAGAAGACTTCCAATGGACTTAGTGTTGGAAGTACCACTAGAAGAAACTAAAGTAAAGAAAACCAGTTACAAATTGGGTCCAGGAACATAACCAATGTTTGCAGGAAGCTTGGACAAATTGTTGGCAGACACATGGAGCAAGTACGGCAAAAGGAAAAGGCAAATTATGATATCAAAGCCAAGGCTACACCTTTACTTGTTGGAGAAAGAGTAATGTTAAAGAAGATCCAAAAATGCAGCAAATTGTCTTTGAAGTGGAACCAGAACCATATTGTATTATTGAGATACCTTATCCCGAACTACCGGTATACAAAATCCAACAAGAATTAGGAAATGGTACTAAGATTGTTCATCGGACTCTCCTAAAAGCTTGCACTTTCAAAGACGCTGTTCTTATTAAAGATCAGGACAGTCCTATGCCAAAAGAGAGTCAGAAGTCCAGAAAAGACAGAATGTGGGAACTAGAATCACCAACCAGTTGGTATAAAGAACCATGGATCCGTACTTTGTATGTCAATTTGCATGACCATCCAAATGGTGTACCAGTGATAGAGCTGGAAATGCCAGATTTCCTAGAAAGAGGACGCATTGTTCAAGAACCTGTAGATTTCCAACCCCGCAGATCCCAAAGATTGAATGCAGGTGTCCCTCCTAGAAGGTATATCACAGAAGCTTCCCAACTTGTACCATGGTAATATATGTAGATCTAGTCAAAGTAAATACCCAGACACAGGTCACTTGAGTGTAAAACTTAAAACATTTACAGTATAATAGATGTTTTAAGAATTTTAGATGTTTAAAGTGTTTTACTAACATAAGATTTCAAGACTACGCCAATAATTTTTGTTGTGCTCTGGATGGTCTAGAGCAGTGCTATGTGTTACTCTACTCTAAAGGTGGTGAAAAGAGATGAGTAAGGCACCAAGGTCTGAATTATTGTGGATAAGATAACCATTACCCAGACAAGGAGAGGCAGGAGTCGACCTAGAGATTCAGTGCCCGAAGGGCATTTATTTTGTACCAGAGGGTGGGGAGACACAGTCACAAGAGAAAAGAGAAGTCACCCAAAAAATAGGGTGATAAACAAGACAGGTACTTTATCTATGACTGCTAAAATGGTTACAACAAGAGTAGAATAGATGCAGAGGCCTACTGCCACTCTAACTCTATTATTATTCTACAATTCAATAAGCTTAGGTGAAGATCAGATGACATACACTATTCAGAACAGTATTTGGTTAAGCTATCATTACACACTTCCACCAAAGTCCAGATGTTACAAGAGTCCAGAGATCCAGCATCTTCATGTACACCATCAGTCTGTGATGGTAGCTATGAAGGGAAAAGCAAACAGAACAATAAATGCTAATGCAATTCCCAGCAGGGACCTTGTCAAGGCCACTGAGTGGTAAGAAGTTTGTTAAACAGACCATATGATTCTTTGGCAAAACCAACTCTCTCTGAGGCTGCTGGAATAAAGAACCAGAGCAACTGATTCCTGAAATAACTCACTGATGGGCTGTTGGATTCCCAACTGAAAACAAAGGGTTTCTCGGCCAAAACCCACTTCCAGAGTTGCCAAGAACGAAGAGAAATCAGGACCTGCGTGGTGACGAATCCAATGGAGGACTACCACTATCTGAAGGATGCTGCAGCACACCAAGGCCATCTAAACTCTGAATGATCTCTGACAGGACCAGGCACCAGAAAAATCTGAAGAGTTGATGGTTGATTCTGCAATCTTGGCATCAGAAACTAGAACAAAACAAAGAAACGGCGGATGAGTCCCTTACTGGGCTTCGACTTACTTGACTTTTGGCAAATGACCAGGGGCACGGAACAGGTTCTCCAGGATGAGCACACTCTTCTGAGGAGGTGACCAACTTCGGGACATCTAGAACAGAAACCATATGAAACAACACTGGCACGGCTGTCGTGATGCACTTCGGTGGACTACCTTAAAGCTGAGAACAAAGAAGCGGCGGAGTGCAGATTGTCATGACTGGCGGTACAGACTCGACTTCGGCAGATGACACAGGTGGAAGAGATGAGCTGAAGGACAATCCCACTTGAGTGAAGAATGCTGAGAAGACATCCTCTTCTGGGTAGAGACTGATTCTGAGTGTGGAGTATTATGGACCACACCATGGGACTGCATTGTGATGGAAGATTGAAACTGTCCCCATACAGTAGTAACAATATAGCTGAAGATGCACCTTTCTGCACTGCCAAGGGGACTGCGGAATAATCCAATGATTTGCCAAGGAAAGGCAAACTATAATTATGTGTAATTGTTACAGGTGGGGCAATTGTTCAAGTGCTTGGAGCAATAGTTCAAATGCTTAGGACAATAGTTTGGGTACTTACAGCAATAGTTTGGATAACCAGGGGCAATAGTTCGGATAGTTAGAGCAATGGTTCTGATGCTTAGGGCAATAGTTCGGATAGCCAGGGGTAATAGTTTGAATAACCAGGGGTAAATAACCACAAAGGGTAAATAACCATCCAATACAACACAGTCTTGGTGCTTCTTAGCAAGTTCACAGTCTTTCAAGTACTTCAGCAATAACAATTGTGTAAACAGTACAATGGTTACAGTAGCTTCACAATATTTACGAACTGAACACCCTTGGATGGATCCCTTTTCCTAAATGTAGGGTCTTCTTGAATAGGATCTGGCTATCCCTGAACATTTTGCTAAGGATGCCCTAACCCCTATACTGAGGGTACCACTTGCCCTAGATTGACTGCCGAGAACACTAAAGGCCTGAACGCCTTGTTCACTATGGAGCCTATATGCCCTACTAACTGCTAGGTTGGATTGCCCTAATCCGCTAGGCTGGGGCTACCCTTAGTACCACTAGGCTGGCTTGCCCTACTACACTAGGCTGGGACTGCCCTTAGTACCACTAGGCTGGGTTGCCCTACTACACTAGGCCAGGGCTGCCCTTAGTACCACTAGGCTGGGTTGCCCTAATACACTAGGCTGGGACTGCCCTTAGTACCACTAGGCTGGGTTGCCCTACTACACTAGACCAGGGCTGCCCTCACTACCACTAGGCTGGGTTGCCCTAATACAATAGGCCAGGGCTGCCCTTGAACCCTGCTTTACCTCGGGCCTAATGCCCTACATTTACCTCGTGCTTGATGCCCTACAATTAACTCGGGCCTGATGCCCTAAATACAGTGGGCCTAGTGCCCTTCTTTACTGTGGGCCTGGTACCTTTGAAATACAGGGCCTAGTGCCTTCTTTACTGTGGGACTGGAAGCCCTGCTTTACAATGGACATGAATTGTCCCTTTAAATAATCTGGCCTGGCGCCCTTTTGACCTGTGGGCCTGATAGCCCTACTTTACTTTGGGCCTGGTAGCCCTTATTTCAGTGTGCCTTGTGCCCTAATTTGTATTGGGCCTAGTAGACCTCCTTATACTGTCTGCCTAGACTGCCCTTTTAACTGAATTGTCCCTTTAAATATTTAGGCTGTCTGAGCCTTCTGTCATTCCTGGATGAGTCACTGCCTTTAATCCCACCCCCTAATGAATATTTATAGGCCCCTATAATGGCCTGCCTTGCTGGACCCTCCTGTGGGTGTTGCTAAACCCCGCCTTCCCTCTGCATATTAAAATCAAGGGTCCTATCGACCAAATGCCCCTGCAGCACTCGGCCACCTCTCTTTGTGCCTACTGCACTTTTTCAAATAAAAATACAGTCCCCCTTGGGATTAAGGTGGACAGCACGAATCGCATGCTGCCACCAACTCACCGCACCACACCAGGACAACAGGAGGCAGACTGGAGGTGGGAGGTCTTGCAGGCAGAGGGAAGGAGTGTTACAGGCAGCTGGGGGGATGAATGTGGCCCTTGGAAGGCCGACAGGATAAGCGGTGTGATGCAGCTGGCAGGGCTGCCGATGGGGGACCGGAATAAACTTAGAAATACTTGGGGGGGCCTAAAATAATAAAATGATGGGGCTACACAGCCCAAACCATGAGCAAATGGATAATTTACTTTCTTCTGGTGCCCCGATGGCACCGCGGACCGAAACGGAGCTCTAGGGGGATCTTCACTGGCTGGAGCCAGAGCAGGCACACAGACTGGCCCTCGGGGAACAGCTTCAACCACCAGGTAAGCTCTTTAACGGTTCCCCCTAACCATCTGCATCCTCTCTTCTCCACAGCCAGCAGGAACTCTCAAAAACTGTTAAAACTTTTGAAACTAAAAACTCTAGTTCTGGAATGGCTGGATTGGAATACTGTGCATGAGCAGCTCAGCACAGCATTCCATCCAAGCCATTGTTAATGCAACTGCACTAAATTCTGTCTTTTTACCATTTTTAAGTGCTCAGTGCACTTTTTCTATTATTCACAGTGGTTTATAGTGCACAGAAAGGGTAAACAACTACTGAGGCCCCCTTTTACCTAAATACTCTGCAGACTGTACCCAAGACAGAGCCTGGGCTCCTGTAAATCCTAATCTTTTATTGAGATTCATTTTCTGGGATGCCTCATCTTTGGGGCATTACAACTGTTTAACCAAATTTAGTACTAACTACCATATTGAGGACCTTAAAAATGTCCTGTGACTAGTTAAGTCAGTTAGGGCAAGTCCCTGCTGGGTACTTATATATTTGGTTTGATGCATACACTTCTCTACATGAATCTCATTAAGTATTATACAATGGGGTATGAAAATCCTGTAATCTCATTGGTCAAAACACATCACATGACCATGATAAATCCTCCAGTACCCACTGTAAAAGTTTTATATCACTATAAAAACAAAAAAAAAAGTTGAACAATGTGTAATAGCAATATAGCATGACAGGGAGTGGGTATATGGGTGGATTTATCACTTATGGTGTGGTTAAGTCGCTCAGCTGCTCCTCATGACCGAACCACACCAGACATGGTAAATCCACAAACACCCACTCCCTGTCATGGTATATTGCTTAAGTAAATGACTATTCTTAGGCACCAGTACAGACAAAACTAAGCACTTGGAAAACCAGAACTGTAAACACCAACAGGCGATATTAAATAGAAAAGTCTCAACTTAACTATTGCTGAAATAATCCAGCATACAGTCAGAAATTAGTATGACTCCCAAGGCAGGGAGGGATAATCGTTCCCTCCTATCTTGGGACTGTAGTTCTTACCCTTTGAGATTTCTCATGGACATATCATGGTCCACCAGCACCACTACTTTTGTGTCTCTTACGTGGAATGAGTGGCCAGCCCGGCAATGGTGAGGAAGATCAAAGGCCATAAATAATTTAACCAGAACCCCCGATCTCCAGGTGTGACCACCTGTTTCATCTACCATTGGGGGTGTTGTTCCCTCCTGTAGATATCTATGGGGACAGAAAAAGTGGATGACAGTCAGCCACCAGTCATATCTCAGGGCTACATGGGTGGTGCCTTTATAAATGAAAGAATGGGTTCTGTACTATTGCGCAGTGTGGGGGGAGGAAGGCCACTCTGTCAGCACATTTTGCCTCCAAGCCATATGTGGCCCCAGTTGTGTTCCCTAACTGCATGCCCCATCTGGAGTTTGAATATTTTAAACTGCTTACTCACTGTCTTCTGCTGCCTCTAAGGGCTCTTATCTCCTATAAGATTTAGAACAACATAAGTCTGACCGTTACACAGCAGTTGCTCTTGGGGTATAGGTTCACAAGGTAATACAGTACATATTACAGTGATCCCCACATTAAACCTCCCATCTCGCCAACATTCCCCCACTTCCAAAACCAGAAAGCCCCTGAGTCTGAAGGGACAGGCCCATTTGTAATCAAAGTCCCAGCTTGCTGTAATCTCATCAGCTTCACTCAGGTGTGGTCCGCTGAAATATTTGAAGCATTTTTTTTCAGTAGGCCGTGACAATGGTGATCACAATTGAGCGCTTTCAGAAAGGGCGACTCAATCATGGCGCCTATCCATAGGGCTACCAGGCAGGGAGGGCAACCAGATGGGAGGGTCTGCGAATATGGCGACAAAATGTCGCTATATGGTGCGATGCCTGAGGGAGGCGAGCACACGGCGATGGGCAGAAGGGAGGGAGGGTTTGTGAGATGTAGAGTGGCAGTGGGCTGCTGAACTGGCCCCATGGCATGGTGGGAGGGTGGGGGTGGCAGGCTAGGGTTGCGAGGGTGCCAGGTTTGGGTCTGGGCGGCATTCCTTTTGTTGCAAATGACCGTGAATTTTTTTCCCTGGTTTTGCTGTCCCTTGGACTTGAGAATCCTGTAGTAGGCCCCATAAAAAAGAAAAAATCCCCAGCACCATTTTGCTGTGCACCAGGAGTGTACCTTGCGAGAAACTGATTTTCGGTGAAGTACACCCACCTAACGGCGATCGCCTTTCGCGATCACCATTATGACATGGAATTGCTTTTTTCATATCCTGCAGTCTGGAAGGCCCAGGTGCTTCCTGGCTTGCTGGTTAGAGACCTTGTCCTAGGCCTCTTCTAGTAAGCTCTGTGTCTCCTTCCTCACATTGGAATGCTCAGGCTTAGATACTGTAATGTCTCTGATTTGTAGGCCTTTAATTGCTTCCTCTGGCATTTCAAAGGTTTGCGGCCCCCCTTTGAACATCACTGTTAAACATGCTCGATATAGGGTGATAAACCGCAATTGCTACTGTTTGAGGGTGCATAGCACCAGTGCATAAGCTCACCTTGTCACTGATACAGAGGGTGAATAGTCATTGTCAAAAATAAATTCTCTGCTCTTTATATTTTGTCTCTTTCATCCGCTATGCTCTTGTAGGGAGCTATTGTTTTATTTCATAGTTCAGAAGTCGGATTATAATAGAGCATGGCCACTGATCCGAGAGCTAAGGCTTTGGTGTGAGAGCTCTGTGAACCCTTTCAGCGTCCAGCCGGAAAGCAGGGTCAAGTTGTAGGGTTTCACAGAGAAGGGAGTCTACAAACATAAGCACATCTCTTCCTTCCACATTCTCCAGCACACCATGAATGCAGAGATTATTGCAGTGCAATCTGTTCTCCAGATCCTCGCCTTTGTCATGAAGTGCTTGTTGCTCATCTAAAAGATATGCCACCACTCATTCCAGTCTGTCGGTTTGAGTATCAGGTCTGTAGCGTGTGGCGTCATGTCAGTGACTCTGCGTTAATTTAGTTAATTCGATGGTGAGTTCTGACATTAAGCTCACGAACCTAATTTCTAAATTTCTGAAGCTTGGACAATATTGTTGTGTTACTTGGCTCAGCGGAGGTTGAAGGCCTGGATTCTGTCATGTTTTCTTGGCTAGGAGGTGAGCTCTTACTTTGAGTGGCTGATCTGATGGAATCCTTCATGCTGGAAATGCGAGTGGTCCTATGGTGACCTCCATTCACTGTTGTAGCTCTGTTTTTTAATAGCATGGTGAGTTTGGACTCAAAATATTGTATTTTAGAGTCTGTTTTGTAACGAGATGAGCGGTGCTTCTTGTTCACCCTGCATGCCCTCAGTGACATCACTGGAAGTCCTTCTCTTCCTCTTTTGCTTTCTCTTCCCCTCTTCCTCCCCCTTCTTTGAACTAGTACTTCCTGGTAGGATGCAGGAAGATGTCTTCAAAAGTGGCACCAAGCAATAAAGCCTGAAGTCACAGTAAATCGCACTCATTAAGGTCCGAATCGGTTAGTGGACTTAATGAGGAAGCAGGAGAAAAACATTTACTATTACTTCTAAATGTTTATTCTATAGCTGTGGAGAATTAGGCCCCACAGAATGAACAGGAGCTGCACTGGCAGGAACATTTGAGGTCTTCAGAACATTCAGCAATGGTCTACCAACCTGGAGGAGGGCATCAATACAGGAATGACAGCTATAGAACAACATCAAGAGGCACTTAGTTACTTGCACCGCGGGAACCAGAACCCATGGAAAAGCTGGATGATCTGGAACTCCATTACCGAACAACAATATTCAAATCCATGGTTTGCCAGAGGGCACAGAAACTGGACCCATGGAGCACTTTATGGAATCCTTTCTCCAGGAGCTGCTTCATTGGCCAAGGAGGACCTTACAAATTGAGTTGGCGCATCAGGCACTGGCGCCTAAACCAACAGATCTGAAGGCCTAACCCCACTCCATCATCATGAAGCTACTGGATTACAGAGTAAAAATCAAAATCCTGTTTACAGTCTGGGGCAAGAAATATATTCCTTTTCGTGATACCAAGCTCTACTTTGAGCATGACTTCACACCACTGACTCTTCAGAAAAGAAAAAGGCTGCTGGCCATCAGATGTTTCTTAGGGAAAAAACATAAAGATGCAATTACCTGCTATTGTACAATTTGAAATACATACAGATACTGGCCCCAAATTTTTTTCAAACCCTTGCAGAGGCCAAACTGCTACTTCATAAACTTGGTTTTCCCCCGGATCTTACCGCTTCACTGGACCTGCAGATCCAGAATCCTCCCACAAATTTACACTGGAAAACAGTAGGAAGGAAACAAGGAAAATCCACTACATTGATGCCTGACAAAGACTTAGGCCTTGCACTGCAGGAGAAGCAGAAGAACTCACCAGAAGCCTCGGTTTTCACAATTGAAAGCCAGATCTTCACTGTCCAGAGACTCCGGAAACTAATCTGTTTACATCTCTGAAGTGTGCAAATCAAATTTTATTGGTTAAAATCAATGTTTGTTACACAGGTTTAAGTGCCTGAATCGGAGGTTGGTGGACCTCTTTGGAGGAGAGTGCTGCATGCCATCACTGGGGCATTACCATTGGTGTGGGGGGGACTGGATGTGGGACTGTGGATCTGGGATAGGGAAGCATAGCTGGAGCATTCTGTTAATTAATGGCATTCTTTCATGGTGGAGGATGGGCGGTACTGCGGGCCTGAGGGAAATCGGAGGTAATGGATCTGGGTGGGGTGTAGGGATGGCTGCACAAGGAGCTGTGTGAGTGTTTGGATGGCTCTTCCTGATGGCCGAATTCACAGTGATGAGTCATTGATCAGCAAGAGGGGAAAGAGATACGCAGACTGCATTCTGTGGTTCAGACTTGAGCCACAATTGGAGCGACCAGTCAGGAGAGGGTTTCAAACACAGTAACAGCTGGCTGATGATATCCAATACTTCTTTTTTTGTAGGTTCTTCTAAGCCTGGGCTCATGGTTGGTTACCTCACCCTAGAAGCCATTGGTATATATGGTGAAGGATGGGCCCAGTTTGCCTGGGAGATCAGTGAGTAAGTGGCATTATGCTCAAACTTCTAGGGTATGGCAGGGGCAGTTCTGCAATGTTGAGGGGTTTCAGGGACATTGGATCAGGAAGGACAGGGGATGTGGAGTGTTACATATAATAATGTGTGGGGGGGGGGGGGTAACAGCTGGACCTACTAGCCTGGATGATAATGATGACTCAGGCCTCAGCACAAGGGGAATGGGAGAAGGGGAATACAACATGGGGAGTGAACTCTAGCCTCAATTGGTATGGCCAGGTTGGGGGGGGGGTCAAACGCTGATACAACCCTGCTCCATCTGTTACAGAGGCAATCCATACAATGGGGTTTAACAGAATGAGCAGCAGAATTTTATTGAATTTTGATTAAAAAAAATGCTGGATTTAAGTGGTTGCTGCCTCTATTCGCCCTACTACCGAACCGGACCTCAAGCAACAGTGCTGGGCAGAGCGCAGGGGCAGTTGATGAGCAGATGGAGCAGGGCTCTGGGGTTATGAAGGTATGATGAAGGCAGGAAAAGGATACCAGAGTGATGGCACGGAACATGCAGCACAGCTCACACAGTGAATGCTTTATTCATGGACATATCCTCTTCTGCTAATTGGGTTAGTTTCCTGGCCCCACCTAGTTGCAGGTGGGTTTGACACTCCGTAAGCTGGTATTCTCTCATGCCCCCTGCCTTGGACCACATGGGGGGAGGTGGTTGTATGAGCAGCCCAAGCCCAGGGGTGCCCCACACATTAAAACTGGTGTTCTGAGTAACATAGTAGCTGGTTTCATCCCCACCTTCATGCTTTGGGTCACCCAGTGTTGTGGGATATTGTCTAAATATGGTACAATCCCTAAAGAAAATCATACACAACAATGGCTGAGTAAATTGGGGAGCACATAACTAAATGTTCTAGTGATGCAGGTGTTAGCACACACAGTGCTGATCTTCAAAAAGCACACTTACACATATTACATGAAACCTGAAATAAAACATAGAGACTTGAATGGCTATGTGGAAATTGGGGGAGGGGCTTGGAGCTAATGGGGGGTCAGAGGGGCAAAACCCAGAGAGCTCTATACTTGGGTGGTCTCTTCCTCGGTTAGCTGCTTTAAGAAGGTATATCTTGGTGCATGGATTGCTCATGTTTATAACACAACTGGAGTCGTCCACAGGATTGGACCCAGTCATTGTCCTGGACACTATGGCTACTCTAATTATTTAAGAGTGTGATGTGCTGAAGCTTTTAAAAGGATGTATTGCCACCCACAATTTCTGTTGGGGATGGAGGAGGAGGGAGTGAAGAAGTAAAATCTAACAGTTGAGGCTAAATATCCCCTCCTGAAACATGAGCATTTTAAACAAAAGATTAAGAAGCAGACTAGGCATTACAAAGCTACAAACCTCAAGGGAGAGCCAACTGGGGCAGCATGGTGGGGACAACCTCCAGGCAGTACCCATGGGAAGAATTATAAGCTACACCTCAGGGAAAAGAGACAAACCTCAGGTCTAGGAGAAGGACAATTCTTGTTCTCTTCAACCTCCTTTCAACATTTGACATGGTAGACCTTTGGGTGAATTCTGTGGACTCACCAGCACTGTCATTCACTGGTTTGAGTCCTATCTCATAAATAGGAGGCAATGGGTAGTGATGAGAATTTCTCCTCCTCCTCTAGCCTCCTATCGTGTGGGTTCCTCAGGGTTCAGTCTTGTCACCAATGTTGTTTGCTGGTATATTCTGCCCTAGGAGTGCTCATTAGGAAGTACAGTTTGAGCTTTCATTTGCTATACTGGTGATACTTAACTGTATCTTTCCTTTACCCTCAGAACACCCAATGTGGTGGAGTAATTAACAGCTGCTAGCTTGAGATCAATGACTGGATGGCCTCCAGCTGGTTGTGACTTAACCCGATAAGATGGAGGTACTGTTGGTGGAGTCAAGCAGAAGCATGATAAGATGGCCTCTAGGCGCATTAACAGGGTTATTCCTGGGTTCTGTGCCATTAAAGGCCTCCTCTAGGTGTGCGATCTTGGTGTGACCTTTGACAGTGGATTGACATTTGAATGTCAGGTATCATCCATTGTCTGGACCAGCTTTATCATTTAGAATCCGCCAGGATCAAGCCCTTAGTTCTACTCATGAACCTCCCACCCTTTGGCACATACCTTCATAATGTCCAGGCTTGATTATTGTAATGCGCTTTACTTCAGGGTCTTGGGAGGTACCCTCTGCAGGCTGCAGCTGGTGCAGAACACAGCTGCCAGTCTGCTTACAGGCAGTCTAAATACTGCCATATCACCCCTATGCTGCATGAATTGCACTGGCTGCTGGTCAGGTGGAGGATCCTCTTCAAGGTGGGCTTGCTCACCTTTAAAATTCTACATGGGCTGGGCCCGTATACTTGTCAGACTTTTGACACCAGCTGTCTCAGTCTGCTCCTCAGCCTGTTCCTCTAGGGGTCTCTTGAAAATCCCAGAATGAGGCTTAAAATCGCTGACGACAGAGCATTTAATGTCTGGCCCCATCTTGGTGAATTCACTGCCTCCATCTGCAAGGAAGGCACCTTCAGTTGAAGTATTCAAGGCACCCTCAAGACCCTTATGTTTAGTCAGGCCTTCTCTGACACTGTTAGTTTATTTCAGCGGATAGCTTCTTATCGATTGCTGCCATTTTAATTGTGTTTAGATGGTTTGCTATTTATTAGCATTTTATGTATGTTTTATTTAATTGAATAGTTGTATTCTGTGTATGGTGCCCAGATCCTCATGGATTGGCACCAAAAATAAAACTTACCTTGCCTTAAAGAAACAAGCAGAGCTGGAAAATCAAATATTAGATTTGGAGATGGAGCATAAAATTACACTGTGTGCAGGGGTGAAGGAGATGAATGCAGGGCAAACCTCAACCAACACTTGGAGGCTAAAATAGAAAGGCAACCTTTGTTATTTCAACAGCATTAATGAGGTGGAACAAAAAGCCGACAGGCTTCTGCGTGGCAACTCCAATAAAGATGCAAGCTAGTCATACAGTTCTTCATATCCAATGGTCTGGCTCTCAACAATTCAACACAGACCCTTTGACAATTTGGAACACTTTGCAGACTTCTACAAAAAATTATATAGCCAAGAACAGATCCCTAGTATGGAAACTAAACTGAATGAATATTTCCAGAGGGTGAAGCTCAAAATTATCCAGACAACAGGAAGCCATCTCTGCACCGATGGAAATGCCAGAGATTATAGGGGAAATATCCAGACTAAAAAGTGGGTAAGCCCTTGGCCCAGACAGAATTGGGGCCAAAATTTACAAAACATTCCAGTAGAAGCTGTTTCCCAAGTTGTTGGAAATCTGTTGAGGAATCCAAGAGGGATCCACTCTCATGGCAATATGCACAAATTATGGTGCTACCAAAACCTGGTAAGAATACTATGCTACAGTATGTGGCTCCTACTGCCCAGTCTCACTCCTAAATACAGATCTAAAAATCTTCACCTCCATACTAGCTGCTCGCCTGCAGGGTTGAGTAGGATCCCTAGTTCACCCTGATCAAACAGATTTTATCAGTGGTAGACTAATACATGATAATATTAGAGCCTTCTCAGTACCATACCTAAAGTGCAGCAAGGAAAAGAACTGGCCCTGGCAATTTTATGGATGCTGAAAAGGCATTTGACTGGGTGAACTGGAGATTTCTCTGAAAACTTTGGAGGAGATGGGACTTGGTGGTGGATACCTCAAATGTGTGAGGATTATATGCCTCTCCACAGGCTACAGTAAGAGTTAACAGGATACCGTCAGACAGATTCTTCCTCACATGGATACTAGATAGGATGCCCTCTGTCCGCTACTCTTCACCATTTTCATCAAACCAATAGTGCAAGCAATCTGACCAATCACACAGATCAGAGGGGTGGGAGGGGGGTCAGTATAGGAAGCATAAAACATCACTGTATGCTGATGATTCTCTGTTTTTCCTCACCCAGTCCCAATGCTTGGTGCCAGAACTGTTCACAGAGCTGGAGGTCTACGGCATGATATCAGGGTATAAAATAACTAACAAATCAGAAGCACTGAAACTTATGCCAGCCCGTTGGCGCAGCAGTGGGATTTCTGCTTGCGACGCCGGTGACCCGGGATAAGGAACGGACCCGGGCCGTCAGAGGGCTGGCTGGGGGGAGAAGGATGGAGCATCCTATGGCCTGCTCTCCTTCTCCGGAGGGAAGGTGGGGAAGTACTTAGAGCACTGAGGACTCCTGGCAGAGGCCGGGAGATCTCACGCTGCCGATGCTAATCTCTCTGGGAGGAGGGGCGGACGCTGGCGTCATTTCATGTCCCCACCTCCATGAGGGAAAGACAGGAAAATATTGGTGGGCGAGGGCCACTGTCTAAATGAAGCCCTCCTGGAAGACCTCGCATAACCACTGTCGCTGTGGGTCCCCCGACCAGATACTAGTTCCGTGTTCATGGAAGACGTGACCACGGCCCGCCCTCCGGGGGGGGTAAGCCGGGGGTGACTGGGGGACCTCGGCAGCCATAGATAGTGGCAGAGGCTTCCAGGGGCCATGACCAGGGCCGACAGAAGTGACAGGGTCCTGCCAGGAAAAAGAGAAAAAAAAAAAGAAGCACTGAAACTTAATCGAGTGTTTTCTCCTAAGATGAGGGAACCTTCCCATTTCTATAGGCACGAATCATGTGGTTCACTAAATGGGAATGTGGATTTCAACCAGGATTAGCTCCCTCTTCAAATTAAACTATGGCAAACTTGAGAGAGTCAAACAGATAGTGCCCACTCGAACCTTCTGCCATTGGTTTGGCAGGATGAATAGCTACTATTAAAATGAATGTTCTACCCAGATACTTATTTCTGTTTCAAACCCTTCCACTGCAAATCCTGGAGATATTCTCGATAAGACTGCAGAAAACAATACTAGCTTTCATATGGGCTGGCCATAGACACTGGTTTCAGTACAGAATATTAACTTCCAAGATAAAAGGAGGTCTGGCGTTGCCAGATATGCCTCTGCACTACATACTGGCACAGCTATCCCCACTAGTTATATGGGTTAAGCAAAACAGACACTCAGAATTGGTTGGACTTGGAAGCAGTTTTGGAACTTCCTGTACCCATTTTTACACTTCCACATGTCTGTATCATGCCGAACCTGCTGACATCGATAAAGAACCTCTTCACACGGCATACCATACATGTACTTTTGTAGGCCAGGCAGGTCTTGCACATGCCAAATGAAACAGAACTACAGATGAGCATAATTGGTGAACCAGATTTTACTCCTCCAATGGGAATGTGGATTTCGGGAGCTGGAACCACAATTCCCTTATAAGCTTAGGACAGTTCACTCAGAATGGAATATGTCTCTCATTCATGAAGCTACAACAAAAGCTCAACCTGCCAAGACAAGACTTTTACCATTTTTTACAAGTCTGGCACTACCTGCAAATGCAGGGGAGAATTGCTTTGGTTAGCACAGATCTAATACAGCTGGAACTATTTTTATATTGGGCAGAAAAGTTTGTTGGCAGGCAAGGCAACATTGAAAGGGCCTATAAAATGTTGCAGGGCATGGATCATCCAGAAATACCAGTGAGCAGAGAGGCTTGAGAGTCAGAATCATAGGTTCCAATAGGTGAAGAGGAGAGGGATCAGGTGTGGAAGATTGGTTGGCATACCTCAGCCTCCCCTACATGGAGGGAATTTAGGAGGAAATGCCTCACGAGATACTTTCATACCCCTACAATAACCAAACATTTCCAACTGGGAGGCAGAGAGTTGGGGGTATGGTCAGGTAGGGACCCATTATCATGTGTTCTGGGAATGTCCTAGCATGCAGTTATTTTGGCCCGGGACACATGGAGGCTTGGGGATTCTTTACACCTTCAAGCATTTGATCCTGGGTGTGAAGATGCCTAGAGTGGGGAACAGACCCCAACAGATGCTCTTTAGAATTCTGTGCCTGGCAGCTATGAAAGGCACCTTAACCCATTGGCTCACAGTGTTAACGTTAACAATAGAAGAGTGGTGGACAAAAGTGAGAGAGCTCCACACCATGGAGAGCATTACAGCAATGCTTAGGCTTATGCAAGAAAAAGTTTGGGATATGTGGCATGGATGGGAGGTATATAACTCACTGGAGCAGGAAGCTATTGCTCTAGGGGAACACAATAGTGATGGTTAGTCTCCTCCAGTTCCTAGATGTGCCCTCCTCATAGCATTGTCCTGCATAGAGGTGGGTTAGGTGGTGGTGGTGGTGGTGGACACCAGGAGGGAGTAATCAGGCTAGAAGTGGGTCCACCACCTCCTCCACTGCTGGTCAAGGAGCTACCTAATTGCACTTCCTAATTGTTGTGATACACACACTAACACATATACACATATATGCATATATATTCCAATATAACATAGCAGTGCACTGTCTACACACATTTTTACAGAGGCATACTACCCTCAAGCATCCCTCCTCACTGCCTCAGCTCCTCCTCCTCTCCTACCCCCATTACTGGGTATAGGATGAATCAGTCTCCTCTTCCCTTGCTGTTTCCCATCTATCACATACCCAGTGCAATGCCCTCTCTATTTCTCCCCCTCTCTCTCCCATACCACCCCCTCACCTCCACTTTTCTTTCTCTTTTCCCACTAACCCACTCCTAACAAAGCTTCATTGAGCCACCTATGACTTGTACTATATAATTAACTCGCAACACAATTCCTTGACAATGCCTTTGGCTGCTATTACTGTAACCTTACTTGTCTTTTTTTTGCAAGTTCCATTGTAATGATCATGTTATGTTTTGTACCTTATTGTCAAGGCCACTGTTTTACCATGATTCTGTGATTCCGGCCGGAATCACAGAAATCTGATTGGCTGCCGGAAATTTAAATGTCCTCACGGTATCCAGCAGTAAATTCGGAACTCACGCTGCTTACGTGAGCATTTGGGAACTGGGAGCCCATAAAAGGTCGCCTTTGGCCAGTCAACCACCCCATTTGATCCAGGAGCGTAGGAGAGAAGGACGTATGCCCAGAGAGAGTCGAGTCAAGACCACGTGGACACAAAGAACGCCAAGCAGCACGCCAGGCAGCCAAGAACGCCATTTTGGAAAGCCGGCTTTTTAATCCGACTGTCCAAGAATTGCACTGCAAGCTTGCCTTGTCTGCCACCACTCCCGAAACACATCAGGTACCCACTTTTACTTTGGGGTTTAATGAGGCAGGTAAAGGGATGCAAGACATGCTACTTTTTACGTTTTATGTGTGTGTGTGTGTGTGTGTGTGTGTGTGTGTGAGTGGGGGTGTCTTCCAAGATGCTCGCAGGTCATCCAAGATGCATATTTATTTAAATTGTGTGTTGTAGGGCAACAAACTGTGTGGGGTCCACGATGTGCATGTGTTGGGGTTACGATGTGCAACACACTGCTAATGTTTTTTTGTGTGTGTGTGTGGGGGGTCGTCCAAGATGCTCACAGATCATATTTTTTTAGGGCAATTGTGTGTTGTAGGGCAACAAACTGTGTGGGGTCCAGGATGTGCATGTGTTGGGGGGTCCATGTGCAAGACACCGCTAATTTTTTTTTGTGTGTGTGTTGGGGTGTCATCCAAGATGCTCGTAGGTCATCCAAGATGCATATTTATTTAAATTGTGTGTTGTAGGGCAACAAACTGTGGGTCCAGGGTGTGCATGTGTTGGGGGTCTGATGTGCAAGACACTGCTAATGTTTTTTGTGTGTGTGTGGGGGTTGTCCAAGATGCTCACAGATCATAATTTTTAGGGCAATTGTGTGTTGTAGGGCAACAAACTGTGTGGGGTCCAGGATGTGCGTGTGTTGGGGGGTCCGATGTGCAAGACACTGCTAATTTTTTTGTGTGTGTGTGGGGGTGTCGTCCAAGATGCTCGCAGGTCATCCAAGATGCATATTTATTTAAATTGTGTGTTGTAGGGCAACAAACTGTGTGGGGTCCAAGGTGTGTGTGTGTGTGTGTTGGGGGGGTCCGAGGTGCTCGTCTGCCTTTTCCTTTGCCTTGTATCCTTGGGGCAGGTAAAGAGTGTTGGGAAGGGATGCAAGTCACTGCTAATGTTTTTTTTGTGTGTGTGTGGGGGTCATCCAAGATGCTCGCAGATCGTCCCAGATGCTTGCAGATCAACATTCATATTTATTTAAATTGTGTGTTGTAGGGCAACAAACTGTGTGGGGTCCAAGGTGTGTGTGTATTTGGGGGGGTCCGATGTGCTTGTCTGCTTTTTCCTTTGTCTTGTATCCTTGGGGCAGGTAAAGAGTGTTGGGAAGGGATGCAAGACACTGCTAATGTTTTTTGTGTGTGTGTGTGGCTGGGGGGTCATCCAAGATGCTTGCAGATCATCCAAGATGCTTGCAGATCAAAAATTGTGTGTTGTAGGGCAACAGACTGTGGGGTCCAAGGTGTGTGTGTGTGTGTGTTTGGGGGTCCGAGGTGCCTGCCTGCTTTTTCCTTTGCCTTGTATCCTTGGGGCAGGTAAAGAGTGTTGGAAGGATGCAAGACACTGCTAATGTTTTTGTGTGGGGGTGGTGGTGTCCAAGATGCTCGCAGATCGTCCAAGATGCTAGCAGATCAAAAATTGTGTGTTGTAGGGCAACAAACTGTGTGGGGTCCAAGGTGTGTGTGTGTGTGTGTTTGGGGGGGTCCGAGGTGCTCGTCTGCTTTTTCCTTTGCCTTGTATCCTTGGGGCAGGTAAAGAGTGTTGGGAAGGGATGCAAGACACTGGTAATGTTTTTTTTGTGTGTGTGGGGGGTCGTCCAAGATGCTCTCAGATCATCCAAGATGCTCACAGATCAAAAATTGTGTGTTGTAGGGCAACAAACTGTGTGGGGTCCAAGGTGTGTGTGTGTGTTTGGGGTCCAAGGTACCTCAGAGCAATGCAGGTGAGCTAGCATGAAGAACGTGTGTGTGTGTGTGTGTGTGTGTGTAGCAAGGAACAAAAATCAAAGGGGGTGTCTGAGTAGGGTGGTGGGGTCTGAGTAGTGCTCGGAACACTGCCATTGTGTGCCCCTCTAGCACAGTGTGGGTGTGGGAGGGAGCAGCTATTGACAGACCTTCAGACTTCGGGGCACCCTGACTGCTCCTCCCCTATTTAACTCCTTCATGTACCTGAAGACCTCTATCATGTCCCCCCGGTCCCTTCTCTCTTCCAATGTGTACATATTTAGCTCTTCGAGCATCTCCCCATAGGACCTGTACCCCAGGCCCCAGATCATTTTGGTTGCCCTCCTCTGGACCCTCTCCAGGAGTTTAATGTCCCTCTTTAAGTCTGGCCTCCAAAACTGCATGCAGTACTCGATCTGGAAGTCATCCCTCTGCCAACCACGCAGCCCGAGACCAACCTTGCGCCCCATGTAGCCGTGGTTATACCCCCTGGGCAGCGAACGAGGTGGGGCCCGTACACTTCTTGTTTCATTGGGCAAGGTTGTCTGAGAGAGTAGCATATCGAGGGCACGCTCCCAGCGATGGAAGACTGTTTTTTTTCCCCTCTGGTTTCCTACCCTCATGTGGTGTGCCTCTTGATGTCATGGTGCTGTGTGCCAACATCCACTACGCATCATGGCAGCCCCCCCTTGTTCCACCTCAAGCCTCCGCTTGGGGTCAGGCAAGTTGCGGGCATTGGCCCCCCTTCCCCTGGAGAAGGTGAGCTGTCATGGGATGCTCAAGCCATTCTCCCCGGCCAGCCCTCCAGAACCTGGGTCGCTGGCATCGCAAGCAGAAATCCAACCACTGCACCGACGGGCCGGTGAATGCAACTATTCACTGTTTTACTTTGCTTTTTATTGCATATTACTTGCTTTGCTTTTTACTGCAGATAATGTAAGGTAATATTAAATAGTATTTTTTTGAACTGATGTTTTGGTCCTGCAGTAGGTCGTGCAGTAGGTCCCCACAGAGTGCTTTGCAGGGGAGCCCTTAAAGTCCTAGGCACAGCCCTGTGTACAGTAGATGCTGGAGTTACTGCAGGTAAAATACTGCACTATTTTGCTGATGTGAAGAGGGGGATCGAATTATCTACAGTAAATGCTGCATTTAAAAGGAGGTTGGTGGCAGGGTCCAAAATGGGAGGTACTCACAGAACACAGACCCAACCCTGTGCTGCATCTCACTGCTGGTTTTGCAGGAGAATGGGAGTCGTGGGCTGCTGCTGCCATCGTACCTGGAGGATGGGAGTCGTAGGCTGCTGCTGCCATCGTACCTGGAGGATGGGAGTCGTACAATGCTGCTGCCATCGTATCTGGAGGATGGGAGTCATGGGCTGCTGCTGCCATCGTACCTGGAGGATGGGAGTCGTACAATGCTGCTGCCATCGTATCTGGAGGATGGGAGTCATAGGCTGCTACTGCCATCGTACCTGGAGGATGGGAGTCATAGGCTGCTGCTGCCATCGTACCTGGAGGATGGGAGTCATACAATGCTTCTGCTGTCGTACCTGGAGGATGCGATTCATAGATTGCTGCTGCCTTCACACCTGGAGGATGGGAGTCGTGGAATGCTGCTGCCATTGTACCTGAAGGATGGGAGTTATAGATTGCTGCTGCCATTGTACCTGGAGGTTGAGAGTTCTAGACTGTTGCTGCCATCTCACCTAGTGAATGGTGGTCGCTGGATACTACTGCCATCCCAGGAGAATGGGAGTCGTGGGCTGCTGCTGCCATCGTATCTGGAGGATGGGAGTCGTAGGCTGCTGCTGCCATCATACCTGGAGGATGGGAGTCGTACAATGCTGCTGCTGTTGTACCTGGAGGATGCGATTCGTAGATTGCTGCTGCCTTCACACCTGGAGGATGGGAGTTGTGGAATGCTGCTGCCATTGTACCTGAAGGATGGGAGTTGTAGATTGCTGATGCCATTGTACCTGGAGGATGAGAGTTGTAGACTGTTGCTGCCATCTCACCTAGTGAATGGTGGTCGCTGGATGCTACTGCCATCCCAGGAGAATGGGAGCATGCGGCGCTGCTGCCATCGTATCTGGAGGATGGGAGTCGAGGCTGCTGCTGCCATCATACCTGGAGGATGGAGTCGACAATGCTGCTGCTGTTGTACCTGGAGGATGCGATTCATAGATTGCTGCTGCCTTCACACCTGGAGGATGGGAGTCGTGGAATGCTGCTGCCATTGTACCTGAAGGATGGGAGTTGTAGATTGCTGATGCCATTGTACCTGGAGGATGAGAGTTGTAGACTGTTGCTGCCATCTCACCTAGTGAATGGTGGTCGCTGGATGCTACTGCCATCCAAGGAGAATGGGAGTCGGGCTGCTGCTGCCATCGTATCTGGAGGATGGGAGTCGAGGCTGCTGCTGCCATCATACCTGGAGGATGGGAGTCGCATGCTGCTGCTGTCGCACCTGGAGGATGCGATTTGTAGATTGCTGCTGCCTTCACACCTGGAGGATGGGAGTCGTGGAATGCTGCTACCATTGTACCTGGAAGATGGGGACTTTATGCGGTGGCTACTGCCATCAATATAGTCAGAGGATAAAAGTCACGGATTGCCCTATCCGTGGGATCAGTCTGCCATTTTGTTGAATTCTTATCAAGCAGATTAGTGGAACACACTACTAATTATTTTTTTTTTGGTTGTGATTTCAGTATTCATACTTTCTGCCTGCATGATGTTTGCTGCACAAGTGAATAAGAGGGCCAAGCTTTGCTACACATCAGCTAAGGAGCGAGCCCAGCAGTTTAAATCTGAAGGCCTCTATGAGGATGGAGGAAAACTTTTCTGTCCTTACTGCAACCATGTCCTGGACCATACCAGAAAAGATACAGTCAAAGATCATCTGCTCAGCAAGAAACATGCTAGGAATAAGGAACGAGCTGCTAGTGAAGGAAGACCAGCAAGGCAGGTGACCCTGACCAGCAGTTTCAGAGCTGCAACAGAATCATCCATAGTAAGAAATGAGATGGTCATGGACACAGTTAAGGCATGGGGGGCTGCAAATATCCCGTTGGAGAAGCTGGATCATCCACAACTGAGGGAATGGATGTGCAAGTATGTGAAGGGGAGTGGAGCAGTGCCAAAAGCAGACACCCTGAGGCAACTCTATTTACCCAAGGTAAGAGAGCAAATTGATGAAGACCTTAAAGCAGCTGTGACTGGGAAATCCTTGTCTGTGATATGTGATGAGAGCATGGATGCACAGTCACGGTGCATTCTTAATGTCGTCTTTGTGTTGGAAGGGGGCAAGACATATCTTGGAAACAGCACAGAACTAGACTCTGTCAACCATTCCACAGCGGCTCAAGCTGTCTTGAAGACTCTCCAGAGTTGTGACATTGACTTTACGAATGTAGTTTCATTTGTCAGCGACCATGCTCGTTATATGATAAAATGTTTCAGTGACGCACTTCACGGGGTTCTTGGGGACCACGTTGTGCATGTGTGTTGCCGGGCACATGTCTTGTCCCTTGTTAGGGATACATGGCTGCACCATTTCAAAAAAGTTAATGAACTGGTTTCATTGATAAAATATGCTTTTCAGCAATCACCAAAACGCAAACAAGAATTCGTCACATTTTTGCAGGATCTGGAAGCTCCAGGAGAAATGATTGCATTACCACCAGTTCCTGTTTTAACTAGATGGAACACATGGTTTGCAGCTGTGACATACCACTCAACACACCTGCAATACCTGAGGGACTTTTTCAGGGAAGAGTCGAGTGATGCCACCTCAATAAACAATCTACGGGCATTACTGGATGACTGTTACGATGAGCTACAAGCACAACTGGCATTTATTACAGATAATTCAGGTGACATTATTGCTGCGATAGAACTTTTGCAGTCAAAGGAGAAACCTCTTGCGACGTCCACGTATGACATGTTAATGTCAATTAAGAGCCGCTTTGAGGCTGGCACAACAAAAAATGATGGCTTTGGGGAGAAGGCAGAGCTGTACCTCTCTAAACTGAGGAATAAAGTAAGGGATGAGAACATCAAATTGTTCAAAAATGCTTTCAAGGTCAGTTTGGAGAAACTGACAAAACACCTACAGTCAAATCCATCTGTACAGTTTCTAATGGCCTGTCAATTCTAAACCCACTCAACCTATCCAAACTCAATAAGGACTTCCAACTGTACTTGCCCTGTATCCCAATGTTCACGTTACACAATAAGAATGCACTGTTAAGGGACTGGGAGATCTACGTACGGCAGGATGTGCGGGAACTACCAGAGATTGAATCATTTGATCTTCACCAGTACTGGATCTCTATGTCCTCACAGGTACCAACTCTGGCAAAGGCAGCCCTTCAGGCCATTTGGGTCCCTGTTTCTAGTGCAGATGTGGAGCAGTCATTTTCTGCACATGGACAAACTGACTGACCAACGGAGAAGCCTGACTGTGAACAATTTGAAATTATTTTCAATGCTGCTATTCAATAAGTAGACTCTCCCACCTCTTGTGTAAAATTGCAGTTCTGATGCACTATTGCAGAAAAATAGTGTTCCCTGTGCAATAAAGTTGTAGAACTTGCAGTTCTAGTGTAATATTGCAGAAAACAAAGTGGTGCTCCACTGTGCAATGTGAAGACGTGCAGTTCTGGTGCAGTATTGTAGGGAAAAATGGTGCTCCACTGTGCAATTATATATGTAACATGATATATATATATATATATATATATATATATATATATATATATCATGTCTCACACTTTATTGCACAGTGGAGCACCATTGTTTCCCTACAATACTGCACCAGAACTGTGTATACAGTATATAAAATCTCCACATTATATGTAGCTACTATGGGTTAGATTCTGCTGTCCTTCATAGTATGCTTTAGTTCATGTAGTCTGGGTAGTGTACTAATCTGGGTAGTGTATTTATCCACCCATGTTCAGTAGTCAATACTTGAATTGTGTTTTTTGTACATATTTATCTTTATAAATCTTTTAAAAATAAAACACATTAATTGCATTTTAGCTTTGAGAAGTTTTATTATACATGTCACAGAACACATTGTCAGCATTAAAACGAAGACTAGATTTTGGTGTCTTTGGTATCGCATGAGACTTCAGAATTTGTTAATCCATGTGAGAAAATGTTACTGTTACATGAGACCATTTATTTTCACCGCTGTATTGATCTGAGAAGGAATTTTTTTTTTTTTTTGTGGACACCTACCACCAAGTATCTGCCCTGTCACGGCCCCGGTCTTCCCCATTTGCCGACCGTGATCCCCTGGTCACCCCTGACTTCCCGAGGGTGGGGCCACAGAGCTGGCGCCCATACACCAGCCCACTGATCCTTTTAACTAGTTGGGGATCCGTGACATAGGTCAGGAAGTCTGGGGAGGGCTTCATAGAGGTGGAGGTTCCCCACTTTTTCTTGTATATTATGGCCCACTGGAGAGCCGGACGTGCAATGACGTCCGCGCACTTACGTGCAGACATCTTCCGGCTCTGCCCCCTGTCAGATGCACTCGCTACAGACACCCAGCCTCCGCTGGGTGTCACTGTAGCGCCGCATGTGCCCCACACCCACCCCAAAGGAAGGAGAGCTGTCGTGGGACGCTCGATCCTTCCTTCCTCCTGCCAGCCCCCTGCAGCCTGAGTCCATTCCCGAACCTGGGTCACCGGCGTGGTGCGAGGTGTGGTGTCCAGCGCCACAACCCTCAGCGCCACCGGGCCGGCCGAGAAGGGAATATTTTAATAATTATGCCAGTTTGGCCAATGGAGTTCCACAGTCAACTTTATCCTTGATAGTGTGTAGATGCACAACTTGGGTAGCTAATATAACATTCAATATGGGATTAAATGTTTTTGTTTTCTGCTGATGTGACTTAAATCTGCATAAAAACATGATAAAACACTGGCAGACAAATTTATTACTTAAAATGAGTGAATAATATAAAGTTTTGGATTACCGGAAAAAATCCCGGAAATTGGATTCCCAAACACCGGTAAAATCCCGGAATCCAGGATGGTCAAAATGGAATTTGCTTTTTCCAAGCACCGAAAAACAGTGGCCTTGCTTATTGTCCTTATTGCCTTGACATGGAACCTTTGTGAAAGATCCCTCAGCTCAAAGGTGTCATCCGAAATAGAAATAAATAAAATCAAATAAAAAGACAGTGATGGACTGTTTTCTTCTTTTCAGGCTCTGAGGGACATTGGAGGGTGGGGTGTTGCCACTAGACACCTCATTTAAGTCAGCAATGACATGCATAAGGTTGAAACTGATCTAGATAGCTGGGCAATGTATAATAGCAATTATTGCACTAACCATTGAGCCACCTAACTACTTTCTAATTGTCATACCTCACAATTAGAAAGTGCACCTTTCATAGCTGTCCTTTTCTTTTTCTTTCTTGCTGTCTTATCTCCTGCTGGTTCTCCCCGTACCCCTTGAACTACCTTAACCCACTTACTTTCCTGGGTTCTTTTGTCTCACATAGCCTGCTTTGATCCTGAACATGAGAAATCTATGTTGACTAACGTCACTATCTTGCCTTATTTTCCTCAGCTGCTGTGCAGATCGGTTTATTGCTGTGACTTTGCACCACACTCCTGGTAACAGTTCCCCTCCCACAACTTGTCACATTAGGCCTGAATCCTAATTTGCGCTCCTCTACATCACTTGTCATCCTAAACTGGATACTGCCCTTCTAAGGCTCTGGCTCCAAAAATGCCTCTGCACACCTAACGTGATGATTGCTCTTCAAATGTTCTCTTCTTGTGCCTTGTCTTGGGTTCATGTTTCCACCCTCCTCCTGCTGGTCCATGTGGGGGACATTAAGACTAATCCTGGGCCCTCATGTCATACTCTCCTCACCCACATCACAACATCCATACCCCTGACAAAAGGTTTAAAAGTTGCTCACATGACATTCGTAGCATACAGTATGGTCCAAAATGGCTGAACTAGAAGCCTGGGCCATCTAGATGTCACCCAACTTCTTGTGTACATTTGAATCTTGGCTTAAACCAGCTATTAAACAAAATGAAGTGTCTCTTCCTGGTTATGGCATTCTCAGAAAAGATAGAATAGGTAAGTGAGGTGGAGGTGTACTTATCTACTTTAGATCTGATATAGACATCGCTGAACTCCCTGCTCCTGACATGGCCTCATCTCCTGCTGAATCTCTTCATTTCCATCACCCTTGAAAATGTTAAAAAACTCATCATTGGGTGTGTATATATGCCCCCCAGACAAGCATCCACTCAAACAATCAATTAAAATCTTTATTTAACCAGGCAAACATCGTTGAGGAAACTTATTTTCAAGATGGACCTGGAAAGGAGAGGTTAACATACATACAAAGGAATATTTACTTACATCATAATTGGGTAAACAATATATACAAAATGAATTCACACTTACATAGTATTTACATAGAGCAGTAATTATACACAGGAGGTTTATAATACACATGAAATAGAGTATTAAAGAGAACCATTAAGCTAAGGCCATGAAGATTATGCAGATAAAAAGTATAGCAACTGTAGTACAGTATGTACAGGTTAAACCTACGTAACTATAATTATAGTGTGTATTTGAAGCATCCTTGAACACAATTATTGACTGAAGGAGCTTGGTGGGGCATAGGGGGTGGGGACGTGGACGCAAGAGGGTGAGTAACGAGAGGTACATGGTACATGGAATGCCCACAAAGACATGTAGTGATTGCAGGGGGGAGGGTGGTATCAGTTAGGGAGTGTAAAGCAAAACACCATGACAGTGTCAAGGGGGGTAAGAAAGGAGTGTAGGTGTGAGCCAGGGGGACATGGAAAAGGAAATAACGATAAGGAAAAAACACAGGAGCGGGATAGAAGAAGCAGTCAGGTAAGTTCTTATAGGCTGTAACATTGCCCGAGAGGGGTGGGAAAGAAGTACCAGTAAAGGGATGCACTGGAGCAGGTGGAGCCGAGGCTAGGGGAAGGTGACACCAGGGGGAGCAGTTACAGGATTCCTTGATAGAGCGAGGATAAAGTGCTTTAAAGGCTGATAGTTTGATTGGGTAGGCCGACTTCAGGGTTTTTTGCTAGTTGTTCCAGAGAGACGGTAAAGTGTGAGATATGGCAGACCTGCCGAAGCACGACTTGAAGTTCGGTACTGTAAGGGAGATGACAGAGGAACTCCTTAAGGCATATTTACCTATCACACCTAGAGGATGACAGTCCAAGACGTAATGAAGCAACATCTTCATGATGGCCCAAAATGCCCAGAGAGCTGCATCCCTCTGTCTTCTGTAGTTATGGGATGACCAACCTACTGCAGCATAAAGGGAGCAGCGATGCGTGGAGTATGGGAGACCAGTTATGAACTTCAAGGCCCGATGGCAGAGTGTGTCTAATTTAGTCAGGGCAGACACGGGGCCTTGGCTGTAAAGGAAATCTGTGTAGTCCAATAAAGTAAGGAATGTGATTTGGAACAGTCTCTTCCTGGCATCCAGTGTTAGAAAATCTTTGAGTCTACAGAAGAGGTCAAACCTCTGCCTAAGCTTCTTAAAGAGATCCTCAATGTGATCACAAAAGGAAAGCTTTTGGTCTATCCACACCCCCAGGTATTTGAATTTAGTAACATATTACAGCGATTCATCAAGAGGAGTGTGAATCTGGGGAATATTACCTGGAGTCGTGGGGTTATTAACGTATGAAAAGGGAGAAAAAAGCATTGCTTTTGTTTGTTTTTTTGCATTCAGGAGCAGTTTTTAGTGCAGTAGGTGTAGTTGTAGAAGATTAAATTCCCATTGCAGATCCCTACAAGCTGGTTCCAGAGAGGGTCTTCCAATATAAAATATTGTGTTTTTGGCAAATAGGTGGATGTTAGCAGATCTGATATCAGCATCAATATTGTTAATGTAAATTGCAAAAAGCAATGGACCCAGTATAGAGCCTTGCAGTACACCCCTCAGTAGAGGTTTCAGGGATGAGAATTCCCCTTCAGCCTTGACCTGCTGCTGTCACCCTGTTAGATCATTCAAGAACCACCTCAGCGATGGGGGGGGGTCACAGCCAATGTTTCTGACGGAGACAAGGAGCAGCTCGTGGTCAACCGTATCGAATGCCTTGCTTAAGTCTAGAAATACTGTGCAAAAAAAGTTCTCTGAATCCAATGCACACTGCCAGTCATTGATGACCTCTACAAGGGCTGAAATAGCACTGTGATGAGGCCTAAATCCCCACTGATAAGGACTGAGCAGGTTCTAACTTTTGAGGTAGTTCCTGAGCTGCACACTCACTATTTTCTCCAACAGTTTGGAAAGGGCAGAACGTAGGGAGATTGGTCTATAGTTATTCAGGTCACTGGAGTCTCCAGATTTAAAAAGGGGGCTTACGTGAGCTGTTTTTCATATGGGAGGAATATCACCCTGTGAAAGGGAGATGTTAAAAAGGTGCATTATGGACACAGCCAGGATGTGAAGACTAAGCTTCAGGAAGAATAGGTCCAATTGGTCTGTCCCTGCACACTTCCTGGTATCCAGTTGTAGGGGGAGATCCTCAACTTCTTTCAGGGTGGTAGGCTGGAGGGAGAAGGCCGCACTTGTGACTGAATCTGGTAAGTCCAGTGCTCCAATACTAGAGTGGAGGTTATTGGCAGGGGAGGCATTGAAAACAACACCTGCAGTAGCAAAACAGTTATTAAAAGTGTAGAAAATAGTCTATTTATCTGACACTAAAGTTGCGCCGAATGGCAATTGTTGTGGGTAAGTTGCTCGTAGCCATGTGCCCTTGAATATCCTTGATGATTTTTCAGAAGTTTGCCAAGCACTTGGTGGAAGCGTCCAGTTCTTTGTAGAAATAGCTAGCCATAGCCTCCCTAACCAGATTGGTACAGTGGTTTCTAGCCTTCCTAAATGATGTTCAGTCATCTGGGAGTTTTGATTTTTTGAGCTTTTTTCCAAAGCCAATCTCTGTGCAACAGAGAGGCCTTTAATCGGGCTGTAAACCAAGGACATGATTTATTTTTAGAACGAATCTGGACCAATAGTGCATGTTTATCCAGAGTGCCTAACATGATTTCCTGGAAAATATCATAGGCTGCAAGCACTGAGATGGCCAAGTAAAAATCCTGCCATCTCAAGGAATCTCACAAGTCAGAGAAGAATGTGGAGATGTCAAAATTATGCCATTTCCCCTTGAGTGAGAATTTGGAAAGGGATGGTAGTTTTGGGGCAGATCTTACACCTACTATAATACAATGGTCACTGAAATCCTAGAAGAACACTCCTGCATGAGAAAACAGATGGGGTTTGCTTACTATAATGAGATCTAGAAGTGTGCTATTTTTAGGGCACTTTTTGTTTTAATGTGTTGCTTCAGAAATGAGTTGGGAAAGATCAAAGGAGTCGCAAATAGTCTTTAGGGGTAAGGAACTGTTGGAGTACCAGTTCATATTGCGGTCTCCTGTTGCAATAATCTCCAATTGAAGGGATCCCATCGTATTATTTAGATGGTCGAGAAATTGTAGCCCCATGGATGGCAGTCTATAGCATCCTAGGATGCATATTGAGACGGAGGAAGATAGCTTGACATTGAGAGTTAGGCTCTTAAATTCCTTTGGGAGTGAGGACGAATCTATAACTGATGCAGACAACTTTCTCTTTGAC
This sequence comes from Neoceratodus forsteri, assembly GCA_016271365.2. Classification (NCBI taxonomy): domain Eukaryota; kingdom Metazoa; phylum Chordata; order Ceratodontiformes; family Ceratodontidae; genus Neoceratodus; species Neoceratodus forsteri. Next base: position 38,041,426 of record CM028130.1, on the reverse strand, counting down.
ATAGATGGCAACTCCTCCTCCTCTGGTGAGCCTATCAGTTCTGAACAGGATATAAGATGGGATATTCACCTCACTATCTGGGTACCAGGTCTGAGCCAAGTCTCAGTGACCACAAGTGTATCAGGCATTGTATGGGAAGTCAATGCTTGAATATAGGCAAACATTTTTAGTAGGCTGCACACATTAATATGCATAAAGCTCAATCCTTTGATACTGGCTAGGTCGGCAGGTGAAGAGATTGCAGCAGGAGGACCAGGGTTGATTTCGACATTACCAGAACATAACAATAAGAGCAGCAAGATTTTCTTGATAGCTTCAAAGAGAAGTCTGTGAGCTTTAGGTGAAACTTGCTTAGGGTTGCTATTACATAGCTTCGGGGGGGGTCCCTGAGCTGCATGCCTAGGGGGCCAAGCAATGTAAAAAGAAGAACCCTGGCTGGTAAAAAGCAAGGCATGCTGGGCAAACAAAGCAGAGGTAAGCGGGATCCTACACTCAGTTATCCTCATGGAAGAAGTACCAATTTGCAATGGGGGTTGGAAAGGAGGATCTAAATTAGGTAACATAAAAGCCAGTATGTGAGAATCTGTACTGCCCAAGGAAACCAGACAATCCAAAGTACAACTGTAACTGTCCATGCTGCAGAGAGACCGGTGCAGACTAACACGGGAATCCAGGGTGCAGGACAGTATGAGACTGAAGCAAGTAAGGAAGTAAAGAGCCCCCATCCATGCTGGATGCATTCAAAATTGACTACTGTTTTGCAAGCTTCCTGTGTGCACTTGTGCACAGTGCTTCCACTGGCCTGCCTTCCCTCCTAGCTTCCCTAGCCAACCTTCCCAGCCATGACCTTGTATTCTGTGGTGACTGTAACTTAGATTGGCTACACCCAGATACAGAGAAAATGCATGCCTTGCTTGCAGACTCTAGCCTTTCTCAGTTCCTCCAAGATCCTACACTTATCAACACCAAGTCTGGAAATCATGCTCTACTTGAGTGGATGGTCACCAACTGCTCGCAAAAGATCAAAGCAGTGTGTGAACTCACAGACTGCATAAGCGATCACTCTCCCACTTTTTGTGTGTGGAGAAACAACTGTCCGGCCTTGATCAGGAAGGCCTACGATGCCCAGAGTGATGCTGACAAAGTGGAACCAGAGGAACCGGTTGGAACTGTCTGGAAAAAGGATCCTGAGTCTCTGATCCTGATGCCAAATGCCCAGTATACCTTACAGGGAGAGGTCCATATCAGAAAGGATGTCATGAATAAAATATTAAAGTTGGATGCACCAGGTGATGGAAAATTGCAAGAAGGACTGCTGGTCAAGCCTAGTATTTTGCCTGCTAGAGCCCATGATTATGCCAGAAGGGTAATGGTTCAAGTTCATAATGTGTCTGACAGAGAGATTCGAGTAAATAGGGGCTGCACCCTGGCTAATGTGCATTGTGCAGACACTGCAGTGCTACCCAGTAGCAAGAGTTCAGGGAAGAATGACAGAGTAACGCCTGACTTGTTTGATTTCAGTGACTCCTGTTGCCAGCTGAATGGAAAGTGAGGATCAGTGAGAAGCTTGCCCAGAGAGGCCAGGTGTTTTCTTTAAAGGAATGCCTCCCCCATCATAATTCCCCCGATACAGCTGGACTCCTATAGAAGGCTCAGACTTCTCTCCGGTACTGTCCCAGTGCCTTCAGGGGAGGATGATTTGGAGACCTGGATGGACTATGCTAACCCTTTACTGCAGGAATGTTCAGAGGGGGAAAAGAGGAAGTGCTTGATGGAGAGTTTGAGAGGCCCTGCCCTGGAAGCCATCCTTTTTCTACGTGCCACTAATCCGGAGGCTACTACAGCAGAATACCTCTCTGCCTTGAAGGGGGTGTTTGGCAGCACAGAATCAGGGGATGATTTATTATGAAAATTAAAGTCAGCTGAACAGTGGAAAAATGAAAAGTTGTCTGCTTTTGTCACTAGGATAGAGAGGGCTCTGCAGAGGGACCACAGAAAAGGAGGGGTGCCTGCACAAGATCTGAACCGGGTCAGATTAGACCACATCCTGACATCAGCTAGATTTTCAAGTGTAATGATATTGAAGCTCAACTTGCAAGACAGGAGGGCAAGCCCTCCCGAGTACTGTCATTTGATGAAAGAAATTTGTGAGACTGAAACTGATGAAGAGGGCTGGGAGCCCTGTGCTGGGGTTGTGAACACTTGCCAGACCCCCAAAAGGAGTGATTCAGATGAGGCCCAGCAGCTGAGAGAATTGATTAAAGAATTGACTAAGATAGCCAGAGAACCAGATCTGTATCAGGCTACCCCTGAGCCTAACAGTGGAGTGGGAGTGCATGTTGTTTCCCCTGAGACCGGGACTGAGGGTAACCTGCTGGCAGAGATACAAGAATTGAGAACAATGGTGGGGGAGCTGCAGAGGACTGCCTCACTCCCAGCCGTAGTGGAGATTCAGAAGTCCAAGGATGTAGGCTCCCTGTCCAAGAAGAGCCTCGCAGGGCCCCAGAGGTGCTCCAACAGAGAAGAGACCCCCCACCCTTCAAAGACCCTAGAGACATTAAGTTTTGCTACCATTGTGGGGAGGATTGGCATTTTCAGTCAGCTTGTCACTCACCAAAGAACTTGAGAAAAGTTACCAAGAGGTTGGTGGCCTTGCACCGCAAGACTAACGCCCGGCCACCAGAGGGAGCTACTCGGAAAAGTTATGCCACCAGGGCCAATACCCGATCAAAACCCAGGTCAGTGCCACCGGAATGGTCTGAAGTGGTGGGTCCCTCCATGGAGACTACTGTAAAGGTGAATGGAGTGTCTACAAGAGCTGTATTAGACAGTGGCTCCCAGGTGACCATTCTGTTCTAGGATTGGTACAAGAAGCACTTGTCTGATGTGCCCTTACAACTGTTGGAAGGACTGCATGTCTAGGGTTAAGGAGAAGGCTCACCCTACTCTGCTAGTATATCTGAATTTGGTTGTCTTTCCCACATCCATGGCTGGAGTGGCCAGCAACTAGAAACCCTGGCCTTAGTTTGTCCCCCTACTGACTGTATGATGGGGTCCCTCTGCTAATTGAGACTGAATGCACATATGTTTGGATGGTTGGTACAGTTGTGTTATGAGAAACAGGGGTCACAGACGGGTAGAACTTTAAGAATTCCGGCCTTGATCAAGAAGGCCTATGAGGCACAGAGAGATGCTGAAAGAGTGGTCCCAGAGGAACCGGTTGGAATTGTCTGCAAAAAGGATCCCGATTCTCTGATCCTGGCACCAAATGTCCAGTGTACCTTACAGGGGGAGGTCCGTATCAAAAAGGATATCAAGAATAAAATACTTATGCTGGATGCACCAGGCGATGGAAAATTGCTAGAAGGACTGCTGGTCAGGCCTAGTATTTTGTCTGCCAGATCCCATGCTTATACCAGAAGGGTAATGGTTCAAGTTCATAATGTGTCTGATAGAGAGATTCAGGTAAATAGAGGTTGCACCCTGGCTAGTGTGCATTGTGCAGATACTGCAGTGTTACCCAGTAACAAGTGTTCGGGGAAGAGTGACAGAGTGACACCCAACTTATTCGATTTCGGTGACTTTCCGTTGCCAGCTGAATGAAAAGTGAGGATCAGTGAAAAGCTTGCTCAAAGCTTGTCTGTTCTGATGTTTGTTGCTTGCACTGTTTGTCCTCTCTGTGACGAGATACCTTTGTAAATGAACCTCTGGCTCAAATGTTGTTAAATTGATGTTCAAATAAATAAATAAATAAACAAATAAATAAATAAATAAAATAAAGATACCAGGTGTTTTCTTTAAAGGAATGGGATGTAGGATGTGTGCAAGCAGCTGAGCACCATTTACGGCTGCATGATGAAAGGCCATTTCGTGAGAGGTTTCGATGCCTGGCACCTGCTGACACAGATGATGTGAGACGGCATCTGCAAGAGATGCTTGCTGCTGGTGTAATACAAGAATCCAGAAGCCCATATAATTCACCTATCATGGTAGTGAGGAAAAAAAATGGGACAGTAAGAATGTGTGTGGATTATCGCACCTTGAACTGGCGGACTATTGCTGATCAGTACACAATGCCCCGCATTCAGGATGCCTTAGACTGCCTGATTGGTAGTAAGTGGTTCTCAGTGTTGGATCTTCGCAGTGGGTACTATCAGATCCCGATGGCCCCAGAAGACCGTGAGCAGACAGCCTTTATCTTTCCGCTTGGTTTCTATGAATTCATGAGGATGCCTCAAGGGATTTCAGGTGCTCCAGCCACTTTTCAATGACTGATGGAGCGTACGGTGGGGAACATGAACTTGTTAGAGTGCCTGGTATACCTAGATGATGTTATTGTGTTTGGCAGCTCATTGAAGGAACATGAGAGCAGATTGTTCAAGGTGTTGGACCAACTGGAAGACTTTGGCCTTAAACTATCCATCGATAAATGTCAGTTCTTCCAAACCTCTGTAAAGTATGTGGGACACATAGTATCCACCGAGGGAATAGATGGTCTAGAAAGTGGAAGCTCAGGTTCAATGCAGGGAAATGCAAGGTACTCCACCTGGGGGCCAGAAACCCGGGCCAAGTGTACACTCTGGGGGGGGGAATGCTACAAGTCTCGATGGCTGAGAGGGACCTGGGGGTGGTGGTGGATGTCAAGATGAACAACTCGGAGACTTGTAGGAGGTCAGCAACCAAGGCCAACAGGATGCTGGGATGCATCGCTAGGGGGATCACCTCCAGAAGGAAGGAAGTGATACTCCCTCGTATAACTGCTTGGTGAGGCCGCACCTTGAGTACTGTGTGCAGTTTGGAGGCCACACTTAAAGAGGGACATTAAACTCCTGGAGAGGGTCCAGAGGAGGGCAACCAAAATGATTTGGGGCTTGGGGACAGGACCTATGAGGAGAGGCTCAAGAGCTAAATATGTACACATTGGAAGAGAGAAGGGACCTGGGGACAGATAGAGGTCTTCAAGTACATGAAGAGGTAAATAGGGGAGGAAACAGTCAGGGTGCTCAAGGAAGGAGGAGGGGGCCACTAGAGGGCATGGGTGGAAGCTGGAGGGAGAAGATTCAGGGGAGAAAGGAGGAGGCGACTACTTCACTGAGAGGGTGGTGGAGCCATGGAATGCACTGCCTAGGGGGCTGGTGGAGGCAGAGACAGTGGAGGGGTTCAAGAGGGGCTGGGACAGGTACAGAGGAAGGGTTCTGGAAGCAAAATCCAATGCATCAAGAATATCCGGAACTGGGAAGGGAGAAGCCAGAGAAAGCGAGGGGGGCAGCAAGGTCAGCACCCAGGGTGGGGGCTGACCAATCATGCAGACTCGAAAGACCATTAGGCCTATTCTGCTGGCATTTTAGTATGTTAGTAATAGAAACAGACCCGAGTAAAGTTGAGGCCTTGACCACCTGGCCACAGCCCCACAATCTAAAAGAACTGCAAAGATTCCTGGGATTCTGTGGTTACTATCGACGTTCATCAAGGACTATTCAAGAGTGATTCATCCTTTACTTAATCTTACTCAAGGTTACCCTCCTACTAACAAAAAATATAAGAGGTCGGTTTCTTCTGAGCCTGAGAGAGTGTATTTCTGTCCTAATGAAGTATTTGGAACCAGATGGACACCTGAGTGTGAAGCTGCTTTTCATGAGGTTATATATCAACTTACCCACGCTCCTGTCCTTGCCTATGCAGATCCAGCGAAGCCCTATGTCTTGCACACTGATGCTAGTCTGCAAGGCTTGGGGGCTGTATTGTACCAAGAGCATGAGAATGGCATGAGACCAGTGGCCTTTGCCAGTAGAAGCCTGACCCCATCTGAAAAAGAGCTATCCTGTACATTAATTAGAGTTCCTAGCTCTGAAGTGGGCCACTGTTTACAGAGGAAATACCTGCCCCAAAGGGCTGCCCCCCTTGTTAACATCACCACCAGTGCCCCAAGGAGCTGGTCTGTTTTGATTTCCTGAGTTTGGAGTCAGATCCGGAGGAGGTTGTGGAGTCAAAAACAGTGGTGGAATTCAAGCATGCATGGGACAGTCATAAGGCAATTCTAGAGAGTGGGAGTAGGAAGAAGTAGGCTGCTGGTTAACTAGGATCTGCAGCTTATCCATTAGGTAGGGAAATGGGCAGACTGGTTGGGCCAAGCGGTCCTTATCTGCCATCAAATTCTATTGTTGACCAGTTCCATGAGTACTTGTATGGGGCTACGATACTAGTAAAAACTGACAATCCTTTGACCTATGTGCAGACTTCAGCTAAGTTGTATGCCACTGACCATAGGTGGCTTTCTGCATTATCTACATACGGCTATACTGTTGAATATAAAGCAGGCCTGAACCACATAGATGTTGATGCTTTCTCCCGGAGGTCTGTTCCCCGGAATGACTGGGTCAGACTGTCAGAACCTGATATTCGAGCACTCTCCCAGAAGTTTGACAGGGAGGAACAAATGTCCACGGATGCAGTGGACTTTATGGTGGATTTTTTGGGACCTTCTGAGAATTGCATACCTGCTGCTTATTGCCAGTTTTCTGCAATAGACATTAGTGCACTGCCTCAGCTGGACAATGACAGTATTCAGCGGGCTCAACCCGAGATCCCATGATCAAATCAGCTTTAGAAGCCCTCTACACAGGGAAAGATGTGTCCAAAGTATGCTCCACTGATTTGAAAACTGCATTGTTATACAAGGAAGGTCCTAAGTTAAAACTGATCAATAGACTGTTATACAGAGAAACAGTAGACAGAGGAGGACAAATACATAGATACATAGATACATAGACAGTGTCAGCAGATAAGGGCCTATGGCCCACCCAGTCTGCCCATTTAAGTTTGTAAGTTCAGTTTATGTTTTCCAGGAAGTCTGTTGCCCCTTACCCCTGACCTCCAGAATTCCTTTATGTCTATCCCATGCATTCTTAAATCCCGTGATTGTTTCAGCCCCCACCACTTCCTCTGGCAGGGTGTTCCACTTGTCCACCACCCGTTCTGTGAAGAAATTCTTCCTCACGTTTCCTCTGAATCGTCCTCCCTCCAACTTCATCCCATGCCCTCTAGTCCTGGAACATCTTTTTCGCTTAAAAATAGTGTTTTCCTGCACCCTGTTCCTCCCTGTAAGATACTTGTATGTCTCTATCATATCCCCTCTCTCCCTCCTCTCCTCCAGGGAGTACATGTTCAGTGCCTTCAACCTGTCCTCATAGGACTTGTGATGCAATCCATGCACCATCTTTGTTGCCCTCCTCTGAACCTTCTCTACCCTGTCTATGTCCTTATGTAGGTATGGTCTCCAGAACTGTACACCGTACTCCAGGTGGGGCCTCACCAGTGTCTTGTACAGTGGAATTATGACCTCCCTTTTCCTGCTGGTGATGTCCCTGCCTATGCATCCCAGCATCCTATTTGCTTTACCTGCTGCCTTGTCACACTGTTTCCCTGCCTTGAGGTCATCAGAGATGATAACTCCAAGATCCCTTTCCTGCTTGGTGCATGCTATATCCTCACCCCCAACTGATATATTGTGCCAGGGTTTTGTGCCCCATATGCATTATCTTGCACTTCCTTGCATTGAATTTCAACTGCCAAACCCTGACCATTCTTCAAGTTTCTGCAGGTCCCTTCTCATTCTGTCTACACCCTCTGGTGTGTCTACTCTGTTACAGAGCTTTGTGTCATCAGCGAACAGTGAAATTCTGCCTCTAGGTCCTGTGCAATGTCACTGATGAAGATATTGAATAGTACCGGTCCCAGCACTGATCCCTGTGGTACCCCACTGGTCACTCTTCCTCTGTGGAGTGACAGCCATTTACCACCACCCTCTGTGTCCTGCTGTCCAGCCAGTTACCCACCGCACTACTATCCTGCCCACACCCATATTCCCCAGTTTGTGCAATAGTCTTCTATGTGGCACAGTGTCAAAGGCCTGCTTGAAGTCCAGATAGGCCATGTCCACTGCCCTCCCTGATCCACCTCCCTAGTCACCCAGTCAAAAAATTCAATGAGGTTGGTCTGACATGACCTTCCCCTGGTGAAACCATGCTGCCTTGGGTCCTGTAGTCCATTGACAACCAGATGTTCCACCAATCTCTCCTTCAGTAGTGCTTCCATGATCTTCCCACTACCGAGGTGAGGCTGACTGGTCTGTAGTTCCCCGCTTCCTCTTTGTTCCCACTTTTGTATAAGGGGACTACATCTGCTATCCTCCAGTCTTTGGGTACCTCCCCTGTTTCTAGTGATCGGCTAAACAGGATAGCAAGAGGTTCAGCCACCACCTCTCTTAGTTCTTAAGGGACCCTGGGTGCACCCCATCTGGCCCCATTGCTTTATCAACTCTTATTACTTCCAGTTCCTTCAGGGACCCTTTTCTTGTGTAAAGGGACTTGTGTCCATTTCTGCACCATTCTCACCCCTTGTACTCCATTCAGACCCATTACCCTCCTCTTCCTCAGTAAAGACTGAGCAGAAATACCTGTTCAATATGTCAGCTTTACTGTTGTCATCCTCCACACAGCCCCCATCCTCCCCCTTCAGTCTCACTATCCCTCCCTTTGCCTTTCTTTTTTCACTTATGTACCTGTAAAAGGTTTTGTTCCCTCTACCCACTGATTTTGCAATGTGTTCTTCTGTCTGAGCTTTGGCTTTCCTTACTGACCTCCCTGCCTCCCTTTGCTTCTCCTGGTACTTCTCCCTATCCCCTTCTGCCTGTGTCTTTTTGTATTGCCTGAATGCAATCTTTTTGGTTTTCACTTTCTTTGCTACCTCTTTGGAAAGCCATAATAATAAATAATAAATAGACAAACAACAACTAGTGCTGCTCTTTGCCTTTCGACACTTAGTACTAAGGTCCTTACACAACCACATGGGGCACCTTGGTATAGACAGAACACTTGACTTGGTGAGATCCAGATTCTGTTGGCCTAAGATAGGGGCTGATGTTGAGCAACACATTCAAACTTGTAGTCGCTGTTTACAGAGGAAAGCCCTGTCCAAGAGGGCTGGCCCCCTTATTAACATCACCACCAGTGCCCCCAAGGAGCTGGTCTGTATTGATTTCCTGAGTTTGGAGTCACAACAAAGAAATATTAGTAATGTGCTGGTTGTCACTGACCATTTTATGAGATATGACCAAGCTTTCCCCACCAAGGACCAGAAGGCATCCACTGTGGCAAAAGTACTTGAAGAAAACTTTTATGTTCTCTATGGGGCTCCACAAATAATCCATTCTGATCAAGGGAGAGACTTTGAGAGTTGTCTGATCAAAGAGATGCTTTCTATGTGGGGAGTGCAAAAGTTCAGAACCATCCCTTACCAACCCCAGGGGGACCCGCAGCCTGAGCATTTCAACCGCACTTTGCTAGATATGCTAGTCACCCTTCACCCAAAGGACAAGCCTAGATGGAGTCAACAAATTAGCACCCTTGTACATGCCTACAACTGCACCAAAAGTGATGCCACTGGGTACTCCCCCTACTACCTGATGTTTGGAAGAGAAGCTCGACTGCCGGTAGATGTATGTTTTGGAGTTTCTCCTGATGGGGTTAGAGCTGACAACTATTTACAGTATGTGCAAACGTTAAAGGCCCAGCTAAATCATGCGTACCAACTGGCTCAAACCATAGCTGCCAAAAGAAATCTGGCCAACAAAGAAAGGTATGATAAAAAGGTGAAAGCACAGGAACTCCAGGAGGGAGATTGGGTATTGCTAAGAAATCTGGGACTGCATGGCAAACATAAGATTGCTGACAGATGGCACCATCTCCCTCACATTGTAGTGGGCAAACTAGATGATCTGCCTGTGTACAAAGTAAGGCCTGAGAATAATTCAAAAGATGTGAAAACAATGCATAGAAATCATTTACTGCCCATTGGACAAATCTTGATTGAGTCTGAGCCCCCAGAAAATGCCCCCTCTGGACCAGTGACTAGAGCTGCTGCTCAGCAAAAATCAAAAAAGCCTGCACCTACAGAAGCTGAGTTAAAGTGTTCCCCTCCACAAGTCCCAGTTGAACATGGCTGTCAGTCCATGTCAGAGGAAAGTGAGGGTGGCTTTGAATACTACCCTTGCGAACTGAGTCAATTGTTTTGGGGCAATCCCCAAGTCAATCCTAGAGATGAAGCTGGGCCTTCTGGATTGTCTAAGCAGGAAGAGAGTTGTAGTTCATGGATAGTTGAAACGAACTACAAACTAACAAATCCACATAATATTTTATTTTAAAAAACCATCTGGTGACTTCTAGACCTTAGTTAGGTCCTTGATTCCTTCTCTAAGGAAAATCTTTTAAATTTGAGCATATTTTAAAAATGAGTGAGTTTAGCTACACTTCCGGGTTCTGCACTTAAATACTGCCTCTCCGGCGAGCGGAGCGAGCCGAGAGGAGCGCGAGTACACATTGAGATGCGCGCAGAGAGACACACGCATCACAGGTCTGCTGTGTCCGCTGGGAACACTGGGGACAAACATTGTGACCATGAATAAAACTAAATTTGGGGGTGGTAAGTAAGATTACCAAACAATATTGAAATGGCCCAAACAAGGCAAAAGAAACTGAAAGGCAAAAAAACATGTAGGGAATGTTGTATGTATGTGGAGGAGGTCACTAACTCAGAGTTTACTTGTGACAAATGCATTAAAAACTCTTCATTAATTAAAGAGATACTTGATCTAGAAACAAGACTTCAAACATAAAAGGATATATCCAAATTGGAGTACTATATAAATGAAGCTGTATGTGATGTTAGCAATAGGCAATCTTTGGTCTTAAATAAAACTGGGCACCAAGAGTACTCGACTGATAAAACTGAAGCTGGGGGAACATCCATTAATGAAATAAATGAAGTTTATCAGCTCAACACCACTATAGAACTTGAGAATAGATTTGAGTGCCTTCCCAAGGATGCACCTGACAAACCAGTTAGGAATAGCATTAAGAAAGGGGGACCAAATATCACTCCAAATAAAACAACGGAACTAAGTGAGTCCATGAATCGAGATGATATAAAGACGAATAACACTATTTGCCCAGATAATGCTAAATCATCTGACAAAATTAAACCAATAGAAAGGGATATCCTCATAATAGGGGACTCAATTATAAAAGGTATTGATACATATGTATGTTCTAATAGAAATAAACACACCACAATCAGTTCATTACCTGGAGCAAAAGTAAATGATATAGCTGGACTGATGGATGGTCTTTTTGAAAATACGGTTACACCTCTAGTTCTCTTACATGTGGGGGTGAATGATGTGGGTATAACTATTTGGAACTGTATGGAAAGGGATTTTAAGCGTATTGTGGACGCAGTTAGAAGGAAAGGTGGTGAAATAATTATTTCAGGGATTATTCCCATGCAGGGAAATAAAGTGTTTAAAAATAACCAGATAAAAATAATTAATGGTAAGATCAGAAGCGTTTGTGTGCAAGAAGAAATTGGCTTTATGGACAATGAAAGGACATTTAACAGAACAACTCTTTTTAGAAAGGATGGCGTCCACCTAAACTATGCGGGAACAAGGATATTGGGGAAAAAAAGCCCAAGATGTTACCAACTTCCATTTAAACTGGTTCGGGGGGGGGGGGTAAAGAAAATAAAAAAGAACCAAATGGAATTTTATCTTCCCCTTTAAATCTCTTGGGTTGGAATGCTATTCTTATAAACGCTCAAAGTCTGCTGAATAAATATGATGAGCTTAACATAATTTTACACAGGAATAATGTGCATATTGCCCTTATCACGGAAACATGGTGGGACGAAAAGGATGTATGGGAAAAAAGAAATCGAGGGGTATAAATTATTTTCCCATTGTAGGAAATATAGAAAGGGTGGAGGATTGGCAATTTGTATCCATAAAGATATTGTGTCGGAAGAAATCAAATGGGATATGGGGCAGATAGAACTCTTATGGGTTCAGTTATCACCTATAAATAGTCCTAAAATTATGTTGGGCCTTCTTTATAGACCCCCATCCATGTCATGTGAAGACGACAAGGTTATACTGAGTATTCTTAGAAATCTGGACCCTACAAAGAGGATATTACTAACTGGTGATTTTAATCTACCCAATATTGATTGGGTTAAAACTACAGGCACATGCCCTCTCGAGAGACAGTATATAGACGCTATGGCTCATGGGGGACTTGAGCAGCTGGTCCTAGAGAGTACAAGGGGCAACAACATTCTCAATCTAATCTTTACTAACATGGGAGATTTAGTAAGCATAGTGGAAATAAGTACCCCTCTAGGAAACAGCGATCATAACACTGTTTTATTCAAAATTAAGGAAATTCAACTTAGTAAACCTATGGGAACCACCACTAAGTTGAACTTCGGGAAAGCTGATTTCCAAAAAATGAAAATGGATATGGGTAACTGGGACTGGAGATCAGAGTTTGCTAATAAACATTTACAATCTATGTGGGATTCTCTCAAAATTAAAATACATAAATTAACAACTGAATATGTACCTACCATCACTAAATACCATAAGGTTAGAACTGTTAAACCTGTCTGGCTTACTACATCAATTAAAAAACTAATAAATAAAAAGATAGGTTATATAAGAAGTTGAAAGCTTTTTACTCAGTTAAACTAAATGCTGAATATAAGGAATGCCTTAAAAAAGTTAAAACAAATATCAGAAAAGCAAAAGCCCTGCATGAGATTAATCTAGCTAATAAAGTCCACGATAACAAAAAAGCCTCTTTTACCTACATTAATAACCGAAGAAAGACCCTTAACAGTATAGGTCCTTTTCTCACTGAAGAGGGGCACCCAGCAACCAATCAACAAATGGCTAACATACAGAACAAATATTTTTGTTCAGTATATATACCAATTGATACTAATATGCATAATATTAGTAGACCTTTTGAACCTGGAACAATAATATTGAACCCAGATAACATTTATAAACAAATAGTAGGTTTAAATATAAATAAATCACCTGGTCCTGATGGTATGCATCCTAGAATCTTGAGGGAATTGGCAGACACGTTGGTCCTACCATTAACATGTATATTTCAAACATCTATAAATTTGGGTTTTGTACCTCATGATTGGAAAGTAGCAAATATAGTACCCATTTTAAAGAAAGGACCCAGTACCCTACCAGAAAACTTCAGGCCCATTAGTTTGACTTCAGTACTGGGAAAACTCATGGAAGGAATAATAAAGGACATACTTATGGTACACATGGAGGGACGAGATATTTAGGATCCCTCTCAGCATGGTTTTGCAAGGAATAGATCCTGTCAGACCAACCTATTTTCCTTCTATGAAAAAGTGAACAGGGAAATGGATGCTGGGAACCCTGTGGATGTGTTTTTTCTTGACATTACCAAGGCTTTTGATAAATTGCCTCACAAAGAATTACTGTTAGTTTTGGATAAAATAAAACTGCCCAGTAACATCTGCAGATGGGTTTCAAGTTGGTTGCAGGATAGGAGGCAGAGGGTGGTCATAAATGGGGAATATTCAGATTGGGCCCCGGTTTCAAGTGGAGTATCCCAGGGATCGGTCTTGGGCCCCCAGCTTATTCAACTTACATATTACTTCGTTGGAAATCAATAATAAGAATATCTAGCTGTACAAGTTTGCTGATGACTGTAGATTGGGTGTAGTTCCTAACAGTGATGAGCAGAGAGAAACATTTCAGCAAACCCTAGATTCAATAAATAAATTGGAATTAAATAAATCTAAATGCAAGGTCATGCACCTGGGTAAGAATAATAAGGAAGCAATTTATATATTGGACAAAACAAACTTAGGGGTAGTTACCGAGGAAAAGGACCTGGGCATTACAATTACAAATGACCTAAAATTTAGAATACATTGTAGAAATCAACTCAAGAAAGCAACCCGGATCCTAAACTGCATATTAAAACATATAGCTAGCAGAGAGGGAAAAGTTTTGATTCCTTTGTATGTAGCACTGGTTAGGCCCCATTTGGAGTATTGTGCGAGGGTTTGGTCCCCCCAAAATAGGGAAGACATACATTCTATTGAGGGAGTACAGAGAATAATAACTAAACAAATAAAGGGATTAAAAAATAAAACTTATCACGATAGTTTGGTTAGTCTGAACCTTTATTCGTTGTACTACTGTAGGTTAAGGGGAGACCTATGTTTCCTGTACAAAAGTATCAAGGATAATGAGCTGATTCAAGATTTGGGATTTATCCTAAATCAGGGAAGAACCAGCACAAGGAAACATACGATACAATTATATCATCAAATTTGGGTGCACAACTATAGAAAAAATTGGTCTAGTCTAAGAATAGTTGGAGTATGGAACAACTTACCGACCAAAATTGTTAGTAGTCCCACAATGAAAGACTTTAAAATTGGGGTTGACTTGTATTTTGGAGATAGTAAATTCCTTTTTTAAACTATAGTTAAGGATGGTGAGCCTAATAGGGTAGACTTATCTACCCTCATCCTGTATAAACCTATGAAACCTATGAAACTTTGTCCCTGGAGCCAATGCTCCCAGAAAGTGAAGTGCAAAGCATCAAGTCAGATGATATGGAATCATTGTGTATGGTTGAACTGTTTGAGTTTTCAGAGGAGTAAAAAGATTGACTGGGACAAACTGGTGATATACCAGAACAAGAAGAATGTGTTGAGTGCCCTGATAATTCACTGTCAGTGTCAGAAAATTCCCCATATGAGCCAAGTGTTGTGGACTCCGAGACTGTAACTCCTGGAGCTGAAAGTGCCCCAAGTTCTAGCCTCTCTACCCCAATGGAGACTCCCCTGACAAGTGAGGACAATGCTGAAAATGAGGCTCAGGGTGCAGACACTGTAACTGTTCCCCCTAGAAAGACTAGTCAAGCTGTAAGGCCTGCGGTGCACCTCAGTCATGATTCCCCTGGGAGGCCTGTGGACTTGCTTCTCAATGTTGTCCATAAAGGAGTGTATGTGTCCCTGAGCTCATTGCCCAAACTGAACATCAGTGCTAACTCCAAGTTACTTGTGTTGCCCTCTAGGTATGGTGCCCCTGCCCCATCCAGCCCCAAGGTAGCTGATAGGAAAGGACCCTCTCTCTTCAAGTTTCATGTACAGGAGGTAATAACCTGAGTTATGGTACAATGTGTGTATAATACTGTGAAAAAAGTGATGTACTGGAAAGTTTCAGAAATGTGTTTCTGGTAAGGTGATATGTTGATTGATGAGTACATGTGTAAGCCTAATGTGATATTGATGTAAATGTATATGGTTGTATTGAAATTTATGGGGGTATTTACTTGATGCGGACACCAAGTTTTTCTAGACCAGGAAGGGTGTAACCCCCCTGCAAATGAGGGTTCCCCAAAGACTTCCAGGAGCTTGCCTGAATGCTCCAAGTCTGGGCAGTGTTTGGTGTCTGAGCTGTTTAAATGTGGTTCTAAGTGAGTGCTATTTGAGCTCCAACGTACTGTCTCTTTAAGAGCAGTCTGCTTGCAGACTTAATTAGTTTGTATGGGGGGACTGTGTATTTAATGCTTGAATCCCACCCGAGCTGCTGCCAATTCACTCCGTTTCTGCTGTAGCTACATGTGCAGAGGGAGCCTTGTTGAAAGATATAACTGTTTGCCAGAAATCATTTAGAGTGACTGAGAAAATATAGTTTGCCTAACCTGTCTTTATTTTAGCACAAACTGTTTCAGTGTAGCTCTTTCATTTTTGTCCTGAACTGCTGTGCTCGACCAGTTGGGTTAAGGGAGCCCTACAATGGATCCTGTGGACGAATCAGAACTTGGACTCTTAATTTTGAGCCAGCCACAAGGGGATTGTATGGGCAGTGACTTTGGGAAATGTAGTTTTGACCTTGGCTTCTTTTTCCACCAACAGAGGGAGTCTTATTGTGAGTGACAGCCGAACCAACCAACAGAATGGTGTGGAGCTAAAGGAAATACCCTGCTCTGTGACTGGAAAGCTCAGATCTGTTGTGACAGTGAAGAGAGAAGGATCTCTATGCTTCTGTGGTGTATAGTTTCGCTTGGGAAGCATGTGTGAGGCCCTGAGGTTCGGTCTGCAGCCGTTGCAAGTGCCAGTTCAGATTTAATCTGATTGTGTGGAGAAAGAAGGAAGTCTGAAGAGTGGAAACCAGGCTCACCCTGTAGAAGACAGGAGAAATTGCTGAATCGCGCTCAGTCTGTCAGGAACTGAAGCTGCTGTGTGTGTTCCCAGATATTTTGCAGTAATTGCAATTGGGATCAAGGAGCAGCCTGCCTGGTAAAATACTTTCCTTTTACATATGAATGTGCGTAGCGCTTGTGGGGAATCGCTGTTTCCAATCCCCCGTGCTGTGTGCTGAAGCTGGAAGCAAACCCCAGCTTAGCTTGGACTAAATACGTTTGCTATCAACTGCAGTGGGGTTCAGTCACAAGGACCTTGTCTCCATGCCCCGTTGTTCTGGCAATCCAGAAGAACATCAACCATCCGGTCCTCAGCTTGGGTATTGTGAGTACAAATCAGGGTATTCCCCTGCAGTCTGTTTTCAATCACAAGTGTGTCATCTAATTCTTGTTGTTTCCCTGCTTCATGGACTGAGCCACCTGGCTCTGGATTGCAGTTGGGTGTTGTGCATATATTTTCTTCTACAGGTCCCCATCCATCTGCACCTGCCGGCCAACCCCGAGCAATGGACCTGGCTAGCCCTCCCTAACCTGGGTACCCAGAGTGTGACTTTTCAGACCCTGTATGTGTGCACAGTACTGTGATTTAATGCCACCAATTAACCTGATTTCCCCCTCCCGTGGTACTGCCCCCTAAAGAAATCAGATCTGTTGTTGTTATACTATATACTGTCTGTGGTATTGGTACTTATGGAAACAGTATTGTGTTTACTGTGTATGTTGTTTAACCTTATTTTACAGGGGGTCCTCAGAGACGTGCTGCAGAATCAGTCTAGAGGGTAAGTTGCATCTATATGAGTGAACAGAGTGTATACGTGGGGTATTGGGGCTGTGAATCCGTGGTACTGTGTGAGCCACTAGAGGGAACAAGCATTTGTCAATGCCGAATGTTGGCTTGCTAGCATTGGCATTGATAGTGCAGGAGTTAGAGAGATGCATAATAGGAATGGCAGTAACGTATTAAAGTGATACTAACCCCCACCCCAACCCTGCACAGATTGACAGGAATTGGGGCGTGCGTTTAGGTCATCGATTTGTTAAATGCTAAATGGCTCATATGTCTGCCTGCATAGTCCCATGCTCTACCACTGTGTAACACACTGACCTACAAAACACTTTGAGACATGTGTAGTATGGAAGACACCATATAAAGATCCTGACTAGATTCTACTTGATGTAATTAGAGCAGAATACAGTGTTCCTTCTGTCTTTGACATATTTGCACAATTGGAAAGAAGTATCACCCTCTGAAATTCTAGTTGCAAGGATCCCACGGTAGAGGTCTGTAAAAGGTGCAAGCAGTTTCCATACATGTGTGCAAGACAGGAACAGCAGCGGACTGAGAAGACAAGCAAAGATGCCACACAATGAACTCTCTAAAAAAAAAAGTCTGTGGTCAAAACCCACAGGCATAACTGAACAAGAACTTCAAATATAGAACCAGCACCCTGCAATTTGCAAAATAACCACAGACTGAGCTCTCGTTGGTTATAACAACACTTCCTCCCCTGCTCACACACACAGAGCCATCGAATATAACAGGTCCCTTAATTTACTGGGAGGCAACTGGTTTCACCCTTTGTACGAGACCATTGGGTTCACCATTTCTACTAGGTTTTTGCTGATTGACTTCTGACAGTTAGGAGGGAAAATAATTCCCAAAGTGACTTCTAACATAGAAACATAGAGTTTGACGGCAGATAAGGACCGCTTGGCCCACCTAGTCTGCCCATTTCCCTACCTACAGGATAAGCCACAGATCCTAGTTAACCAAAAGCCTATTTCTTCCTACCTTCCACAAGAATTGCCTTATGTCTGTCCCATGCATTCTTGAATTCCCCCACAGTTTTAGACCCCCACAACCTCCTCATGAAGGCTGTTCCATGCATCCACTACCCACTAGAGGGCATGAGATGAAGTTGGAGGGAGGACGATTCAGAGGAAACATGAGGAAGAATTTCTTCACAGAACAGGTGGTGGACAAGTGGAACACCCTGCCAGAGGAAGTGGTGAGGGCTGAAACAATCACGGGATTTAAGAATGGATGGGATAGACATAAAGGAATTCTGGAGGTCAGGGGTAAGGGGCAACAGACTTCTAGGAAAACATAAACTGAACTTACAAGCTCAAATGGGCAGACTGGGTGGACCATAGGCCCTTATCTGCCAACACTGTCTATGTATCTCTGTATCTATGTATCTTTGTGAAAAAATACTTCCTCACATTGCCCCTGAACTGCCCCCCATCTTTAAATTGTGTCCACTTGTTCTTGCATGTTTCTTTCTGAAAGATGCTACCCTCTTGGACTTTGTTGATTCCACTGAGGTACTTAAACGTTTCTACCATGTCCCCCCTCTCCCTCCTTTCCCTAAGGGTATACATATTAAGCTCTTTAGTTTCTCATCGTATGGCTTCTCTTGCAGACCCTGCACCATTTTAGTTGCCCTCCTCTGAACTGCCTCCATCCTGTCTATGACCTTGCGGAGATGGGGTCTGCAGAACTGGACGCAGTACTCCAGATGGGGTCTCACCAACTGTCTGTACAGAGGGATAACAACTTCCTGTTTTCTACTGGTGATGCCTCTCCCTATGCATCCATATGCTAAAGGAACCAGAGAAGGTGGAGCCCAGGTTGAGAGGAATGAAGAAGCTCCGGGAAGAGCCCACAGCGCGAGCAGCTTCTTCCTCAAACACTTGCATGACTTCCAATTGCTTGGCAGATCCCCGTGGCCACCGCCCACCTAGCCTCTTTAGATTTTACTGGAGGATTCCTCTTTTCCAGTCTCTCCAATTGCAAACGTGCAAGACGGTCATCCAGGACTTTGGGATGGAAGGCCAAGCAGAAACTGCAGGACAAGGTGTCATGGCTGACACTGAGGCAGTAGATGCATGTGGAGTGGGGATCTGTACATAACATCTTTTGGCTGCAGGAGCACCAGCGAAATCTAGGGGAAGATTTTTCTTCCATAGTCAAAGCGACAAATTCATGATCGCCAACGCGAACAATTTGAATTTTTGGTAAAACCAAGGGTCTGAAAGCCAGGGCCTACAGAATCCTTGAGCACGAGGGAGGCAACCTGAATCTTCCAGCAGAAAGGAAGATCTGACGTCATGGGGCGGAGCCAAGGTACAGTATATACCTCCCGGGTGGGTTGGAGGAGCCAGCTTAAAGACTTCCGGTGATCCTTAAAGGGGAAAGGGACATGCCAAAGAGTGTGGATGAACATATCCATGCTCCTAGAAAATATGTTTTCCTACTAGAAGGTTTCCTGGAACCCCTAAGTACTGTCAGCACCTGTTGTGACAGTTTAAGTTTAGCGAATTCTAAGTCCTCAAGAGGCAGGCCTTGAGTATCAGTGATTTGAGGTAGAAATACAGGATCCTGCCTGAGAGGAGGTCAGCAGGTTGTGCCTCCTGGGCAAGTGAATTGGGGAAACTACTGATAGAGTCAGCAAAAGCGAGTACCAGTGTTACCTCGCCCAATCTGGTGCCACCAGTACCACTGTTGCTGGCTGGTACCTCCATTTCAGTAGGGTCCTGAATATCACTGAAAAAGGAGGGAAGGCATACAGAAACTTTCCTGACCAGTCCAGGGCCATCACATCTAGGGGAAGTGTACCTGAGAGGAGGCCTGCAACAGTACTCCGGCAAAAAGATCGACCTCTGGAGTGCCCCACCTCCTGAAAACTGTACTGAGTATCTTGGGATTCAAACACCACTTGTGGTGATCTTGACTTATCCTGCTGAGAGAATCTGCCAACACACTGTCCTTCCCTGGAAGGTGCATGGCTAATAGGGATACTGTCATGGAGTATGCCAGGGACCACAGTCTCCTTGCCTCTGTGCACAGTGGGGCTGACCTAGTTCCTCCCTTTTGCTGATGTAATATATAGTGGTGGTGTTGTCTGTTCTGACCTGCACCACCATGTTTTGAAAATGCGGGGCAAATGCCTGTAAAGCTAGGTACACTGCCCTGAGCTCCAGCAGATTTATGTGCAACCGGGAATCTTGGGGAGGCCATGTACCACTTGCTGTGTGGTCCAGCATGTGTGCTCTCCAACCTAGAAGGGAGGCATCTGTTGTGAGAATTAAGGAGAGATGTTCCTTTAGAAAAGGTACGCCTACCTGAAGGTTGTGCTCCTCCAACCACCACTGTAGTGCCTGTAATAGGCAGTGGGTGTCTAGAACCATTTTGGATAGTGGGTGTGTCCTTTGTGACCAGTACTGTCTCAGGTGAAACTGGATGTCTCACTTGGAATCTGGAGCTTAGCACCACTGTGGTGGCAGCTGCTATGTGACTGATGAGCCTGAGGAATTCTCTGGCTGGCTTGGGTTTTCCTGGTACAAATGAGTTTGCAATCTTCAGAATGCGGTTTACCCTGTCCTGAGGCAGAAAAGCTCTGCCTAGGCTGGTGTACAGTTCTGCTCCGATGAACTCCAGTACTTGTACTGGTATTTGCTGATACTTCTGCTCGTTTATGAGGAAACCCAGGGACTCCAGAGTATATTTTGTTAGTGCCAGAGCGTGCTCTGCATGCTGTAGAGACTTACCCACTAACAACCAGTCATCCAGGTAGGCAGTTAGGAAGGAAAAGAATTCCCGAAGTGATAACAGTCAGTCAGAGACACCCCTCAAGGTTTTGAGCCTGTAACACTCAAGCCCATATAGTGGAACTGACAGCCTACAGTCCCTGTATGTTGCTGTGCTTGCGGGGTTGGGGGGGGCTTAGGCCCCTTGAGAGTTACTAGTAAATTGAAAACTAATTCTCTCAAAAGACCAGGACTGGTTCTGAATTTGTTGTTGTTGTTGTTGTTGTTGAAAGAGAAGCAGTGCTATACACTTTAAGAACACTGTGCTGACTTGCACACTGATGATGACAGTAGGTGATTATGATGATATGCAGAACATTATTTGGTTTTCATACAAGACCGTAAAAACTGTTAAAAGGTAATTCAGAGACCTTGGGGCAGTTAAACAAACAGCAGAAGTTTAGATGTCAAGCCCAGCACTACAGCCACAATATTTAGAATTGGCAACAACACAGTCAGTACTGATGTGCAGTAAACAGCCCACAGCTGGTCCTAGGCAACAGTCAGATAGTTAGCTTTAACACTGTATTCATGATCACTCACTGACAGTCAGACAGTGACCGGCCGAGGAGGTGAGCAAAGGGCTGTGCAAGTTGTCACCACGGTCTGTGTCTGTGGACTGGTTTCTGTGGTGGGGGTGGTAGTTGGTATGGTGGTAGCAGGTTCCGGGGGGGGATTAGTTACTGTTTGTGGGGAGGGGGACCACTAGTCACCAGGGTATATATAGGTTATGCACAGTGTGGGTGATTAAAGATATTCATGCATGGGTGCTTGAGGGGGGACCACTAGATGCTAAAGAGACTGGAGAAACTGTACAACAGGGGTGACTGAGTTGCTGGGGGAACCTGTAGACACCAGGGATATTACAAATAATTACAGCATGGGCTTTGGGGGGATGCAGCCACTGTGCACTGTTAAGGGCAAAGTTTTTGCAGCATTAAATCTTGCTGAAATGAGGCATTTTTCTATTTCTTTATTAACTGAAATATTTCACCAGAAAGGGATGCTGACCAACAAGTTGCTCGTCTCCTGGTGCGATGGGGGGGTAGGGAACATGAGGATAGCATACAAAGATTTGGTACACAATATATACAATTTAATTACATTCAGTAAAGTGAGCAGACTATAAGCACACTGCCAAAACTGTTTAATATATCACTGCACCCCTTACACATGCAAGAGTCCTCATTTCTCATTTGCATAGGTGCAATGGTATTGTCTGCACTGTCATGCTTCCAGGACAGTGCAGCACACCTAACGCCTCCAAATATGGCACCTCCCAAATGCTGGTGCTATACACAGTTAGTGTGGTGCTAACTTGGTAAGTGCCATGCTAATCATTTGAATATGTTGGCCTCACATACACACACACACACACACACACACACACACACACACACACACACACACACACAGAGAAATTGCTCCACAAAGATTTCATGATTTTGTTATAATGTTAGCTCTTTGGCTGCACATGCAAACCATTAAAAATGTAAAATAACATTATTGAAAGAGTTTTTACAACACCACGGCACCAACTATGTGATGTCTGTTGTATGTACATTTACATAGATACATAGACAGTGTCGGCAGATAAGGGCCTATGGCCCACCCAGTCTGCCCATTTGAGCTTGTAAGTTCAGTTTGTTTTCCTAGAAGTCTGTTGCCCCTTACCCCTGACCTCCAGAATTCCTTTATGTCTATCCCATGCATTCTTAAATCCCATGATTGTTTCAGCCCCCACCACTTCCTCTGGCAGGGTGTTCCACTTATCCACCACTGTGAAGAAATTCTTTCTCATGTTTCCTCTGAATCGTCCTCCCTCCAACTTCATCCCATGCCCTCTAGTCCTGGAACATCTTTTTCACTTAAAAATAGTGTTTTCCTGCACCCTGTTCCTCCCTGTAAGATACTTGTATGTCTCTATCATATCCCTCTCCCTCCTCCTCCAGGGAGTACATG
The DNA here is from genome assembly GCA_016271365.2 of Neoceratodus forsteri. Classification (NCBI taxonomy): domain Eukaryota; kingdom Metazoa; phylum Chordata; order Ceratodontiformes; family Ceratodontidae; genus Neoceratodus; species Neoceratodus forsteri. Next base: position 38,018,765 of record CM028130.1, on the reverse strand, counting down.
TTCAGTTCCTTCAACCTGTCTTCATAGGACTTGTGATGCAATCCATGCACCATCTTTGTTGCCCTCCTCTGAACCTTCTCCACCCTGTCTATGTCCTTACGTGAGGTATGGTCTCCAGAACTGTACACTATACTCCAGGTGGGGCCTCACTAGTGTCTTGTATAGCGGAATATGACCTCCTTTTCCTGCTGGTGATGCCCTGCCTATACATCCCAGCATCCTATTTGCTTTACCTACTGCCTTGTCACACTGTTTCCCTACCTTGAGGTCATCAGAGATGATAACCCCAAGATCCCTTTCCTGCTTGGTGCATACTATATCCTCACCCCCCAACTGATATATTGTGCCAGGGTTTTTGTGCCCCATATGCATTATCTTGCACTTCTTTGCATTGAATTTCAACTGCCAAACCCCTGACCATTCTTCTAGTTTCTGCAGGTCGCTTCTCATTCTGTCTGCACCTTCTGGTGTGTCTACTCTGTTACAGAGCTTTGTGTCATCAGTGAATAGTGAAATTCTGCCTTCTAGGTCCTGCGCAATGTCACTGATGAAGATGTTGAATAGGACCGGTCCCAGCACTGATCCATGTGGTACCCCACTGGTCACTCTTCCCTCTGTGGAGTGACAGCCATTTACCACCACCCTCTGTGTCCTGCCACCCAGCCAGTTACCTACCCACCACACTACTGTCCTGCCCACACCCATATTCCCCAGTTTGTGTAATAGTCTTCTATGTGGCACAGTGTCAAAGGCCTTGCTGAAGTCCAGATAGGCCATGTCCACTGCCCTCCCTGATCCACCTCCCTAGTCACCCAGTCAAAAATTCAATGAGATTGGTCTGACATGACCTCCCCCTGGTGAAACCATGCTGCCTTGGGTCCTGTAGTCCATTGACAACCAGATGTTCCACCAATCTCTCCTTCAGTAGTGCTTCCATGATCTTCCCACTACCGAGGTGAGGCTGACTGGTCTGTAGTTCCCTGCTTCCTCTTTGTTCCCACTTTTGTATAAGGGACTACATCTGCTGTCCTCCAGTCTTTGGGTACCTCCCCTGTTTCCAGTGATCGGCTAAACAGGATAGCCAGAGGTTCAGCCACCACCTCTCTTAGTTCTTTAAGGACCCTGGGGGTGCACCCCATCTGGCCCCATTGCTTTATCAACTCTTATTACTTCCAGTTCCTTCAGGACCCTTTCTCGTGTAAAGGGACTTGTGTCCATTTCTGCACCATTCTCACCCCTTGTACTCCCTTCAGACCCATTACCCTCCTCTTCCTCAGTAAAGACTGAGCAGAAATACCTGTTCAATATGTCAGCTTTACTGTTGTCATCCTCCACACGGCCCCCATCCTCCCCGTTCAGTCTCACTATCCCTCCCTTTGTCTTTCTTTTTTCACTTATGTACCATTTGTTTTTACCCCCTTGCCTGTACATATTGCTATTCTACCCCTCGTCCCTATTTTACTATATATATTGCTCCTGTATGAACCTGTTCACTATGTACCTCTTGTTGTAACCGTTATTTAATGGCTTAATGTGCTCCCTGTTCTACCTGTTTACTCTAATTTGTACACTTGTAATCCTCCCAGGTAACACCTGAAAAAGAGACATGTGCGGTCTAGTGTGCTTACCTGGTTAATAAAAGCAAATAAATAAATTAATAAACTACTCTTATAATTCTTATTATGCATTCTGGCCATTTGCTGTGACTTTTAAAGGTCAGTGCTACACATTTTAATGTTGATAGACTGAGACCATCTTTCCAAGCCACCTTCAGCACTGAAGTGGATCCAAAAAAATAAATTCCTCTCTGATGGACACAGCACAATCCCTTTTGGTACCATGTAGGAGAACCAGATTTTGGGATGCTAAAAAGAGGCCACTTAGAACCTCCCCTGATGAGCCCTAGTGCCAGACCCTGAGCAAATGGGTTTAAAGTCTCCACCGCCTTCACAGATCATTTACAAGGGGGTCCTGGGTATGAGAGTGTAAAAAAAATGTGTAATATAATAATAGTAAAATTAAAAAAACAGGCTGATGAAGTCACATGAAGAATATTTGGCAGCTGGAGAAGAGGACACACCCTCTAAAAGAGGACATCTGGTAACCCTAGCATGGATGACATTGCATTTCACAGCCTAATGTAGAAAGTCAGCAACACAGAGAATAAACTTGCTAAACAGGACAGTCACCTGTTTTTCCTTCAGCAATACAAGAATAATTAACATGAGTGTTCTATATAAAATGTCTCGGTAGCTGTGTTGTCACAATGCCTGACAAAGGTGTCTATGTGGCTTCAAACGCTCATATATTAGGTTATGTTGATCAAATAATAGGTATAACAACCTTTTTCATTCAATTATACTCATACAGGGCAGCACAATTCCTCTTTGTGCCCTTTCACAGAAAGAGATTTAAGATATATTTGTTTACAGCTCCCCAACTACCACATCTACAGCAATTTCTGCATCTTCAACCAACCACAGCAGTATGCGGCTGACTGAAAGTTACCAGAGCACTTGTCAGTAAAGGATAATGAAGTTTCTAGGGGGTCTACAGGAAATGAAGTACTTCGAGGGGAAACGGAAGGAGGAAAATTACCCTTAAGAGCTGCACAAGAAACCTCTCTCAACTGATCTGAAGAACAGGAGGGCACGTCACCCTCTCCTCACTCTTCGAGACTGCAAGGCTTTATTAACAGCACAGTGCCCATAGTAACCTTTTTCTTTCATTAGTTTATGGTGCTTTGTGCATGACACATGATGAAGATGTTTTTGGCAATATTAAAAAAAACCAAGATGCAGATTATTACAAAGGCTAAATTAATAAAGGGTTTGCAAACTTAAGACAATGCAACATAGCTCCTCTGTAGCTGTCTATGCTACCACATCAAAATCTACACCGACCTAACATTTGATTTTGCAACAAGATTATTCTTGAGTAATTTTATATTATACTTTAATGCACTTATTTTCCCCTGCTGCTACACTGGTATTTCATACAGCAAGGGATACTGGTATTTCATGCAACAATGGATATAGTCACAAAATAAACCATCATGTCTTTACCATTCTTGGCATTCTTCCCCAACCGAATGCAAGAGACTACTACCACTTTCGTCTGTCATCATCAGCAGCCCTCCAAGTTGCAACAAACTTTTTTTTTCGCTTTGCTACAGCAAGGTTTTACAATCCAACAAACCATTTCCCCGGGGGGGGGGGATTACATTTTAATGTATAATATACCAAATGAAACAAATGTATCACTTTCTTACATTCTGGTGTGCTAATGCAAGCTCCCCAAAACTTAAAAACATTTAACAACCCTGTTTTTCTCATTATAAAAATAGAAAAAAATTACAAAAGTTGTATGCAGTTCAACTTAGCCCACCAGTTCCCAAGTGCTTTCTCCAGCTTTCAGCTGCGGGAGGACTGCTCCCTCCCCACAGCCGCCCACCCGCTAGCTCGGAATCTCAGATCCATGGCATCCATTTCTATTGTTCCTTTTTCTCCTCTGCCACTCCTACCGAGACACCCTCCAAACCGGCAACATCCGGTACAATCATGTGTACTCCACAGCAGTACTTCGAATTAGTATAACTTCTGTGGTTTTCTTTTTTTGCCTCTGTTCGGATCAAAAGAATAACTTGGATAATAATCCTTTGCCAGCTGCTTGTGATCAGAATACAGTGGGTGGCTTGCAGGCAGGCAGGCAACAAGTCCTGGGGGGTGGAAGAATGGGTAATTAGCAAAGGGGTTAAGTGAGCGACTGCGGAGGTCTGTTTCACAGACTGACAAAAATGGAGAGAATGAGGGGAAAAAAGAGTTTAGGAAAGAATCAGAATAGAATGCACTTTGATAAACAGGTAAAAGGTAACGTTTCCATGCACGTTCAAAGAGCTGTGTAGCTGAACGGAGACAGGAAGTGGGGGAATGTGGGACAGGTAGAATGAGCGAGCTGCAGTGCAGACTTTGGTACCAAGTTGAAAAGTTATTACACTGCAGCCAGTCATTGAGTAGCAAGTTGAGGCTGGCTGATACATGATTCCTTCTGCTCCATTCTCTCTCATCAGTTAACAAGAGCCCCCTTCTGCTGGTAAAACTGACCACACCGCCCACTGGACTTGCTCCTGGCCACCCATTTTACATATTTTTAGCCCTTCTTTATTTATCTTAGAAGTCTGGATGCCAAAGTAAACAAACAAACAACAAAGCAAAACTGTGTAGCATCTAGTTGGACTGTGAACTAGGAATTTAGGGACAACACCTCCTTTATTTGCTGCATCTTCTGGTAAATACAATTAAAGAGAAAACAGTGGTGTCCCAGTCTCATTCCTTTACAGTGGTATTCTCTTTGAGACCCAAGCCTCATTTTAAACGTTAACCAGGAAATGCTCATTGGGAGGAGTGTCATTGGCGCTGCTGCATGAGGAGCTTGTCTCTGATTGCAGCGGCACTTTCCTTAGAAGTTTTGTCCACTTTACATAATGTTGGTGTCAGCACAAGCACGCTGCCTTATTGGGGAATGCCGGACGCACCTACTGATGCGAGCCTTGCATTCACCCACGCTGACGCACCTCCAAAATCTGCCACTATGGCAAAATGTGGACTTGTGTGCAAGTGCGGCAAGCCAACATAATAATAGGGGGTCTCAGTGTCCCAGAGGGCTGTGACCAACCTAGTCCAACCACTACAAACCCTGACCTCTGGGTGGAGACACCCGCCATAGGACCTAGGCTCCTCAACCTGTCTGTAGTCAAACAGGCAGGAGTAGTAGCCCTTGGAATAGTGCCACCTAGGGGTTACAATTAAATGTCACAGTGGCAGCAGGCTGTTTGTTCCAGCACCAGCACCCACCAGCAACAACTGTGCCCCCTCTCCAGCAGCAGGAGGTGACCGTGGCCCCTCCACCAAAGTAGCAGCAGGAGACAGTATTCCCTCCCCGGTACTAGAATACAGTTCCTCTGCCCCGACAGCAGAAGACTGTGCCCCCTCCTGAGCAGCAGGAGGAGTCAGTACCTAGGGCATCATTTGCCACCTCGCCTTGGCCCTGTCATCCCCGAAGTTCTCTTGCCTGGGATTTCTTTTATGCAAGTTCAGCAGGTGAGCCACTGGTCTCCTACAATCTATTCGAGCAGGAAGTGTGTTGCAGAAAGTCTCTATCCTACTTCAGGATAAGTGGCCAGCGGAGCCACATACTACACCACAACCCACTTCAATGGGACCTCAAACTGCAGAAGGTGGCAGCAGCATCAACTGCAGCTGTGGGTGCACTGAGGGTGTAAGCACTGAAGGGGGTGAGCAGGAGGGAGGTGTGGCTGGATCTGTTAAGTATCCTCGCCGAACCAGACAACAGCAGCAGTCTGCAACAGCATCAAGACCCCACCAGGACCCCTGTCCAAAGCCAACAACAGCACAGGCAGCCCCCACCAGTAGTGACACCTGTGGACTTATCAACCATTCTATCAGAAGTCCACCATCTTCAACAGGAGTTAAATGATTTCTGACAGGAAATTAATGATGTCCGAGGGTTGATTGCTAAACTCCAGGGTGATGTCGACAAAATTATTTATTTATTTCAATAGTTCAGAAAACACCTTTGAGAAAATGCGTTTTACAAAGGTTCCATGTCTGTACAAAAACATACAATCAAGTTACAGGAATAGACAGAAAATACAACAAATGCTATACAATTACTACAAAGACAAATCTCATGAGTCCTATAAATATTTCAACAATGCCTGGTGATTACAATATTAAATTAAGTAAAGGTGAAAATACATTCTGCGAGTAGAAGAAAAACCAAAACACAACCAGTTACTGACATCCATCAGGAGATGACAGCACAGTACAGAAAAAGGGGTAGCAGCCTGGAAGTCAGGCTTAGTCAAAGGTCCTAGAAGGGGGAATGAGGTCAAGACCATGCTAGTGGAGAGAAGGGCATGGGTTAAGGGAGCTGGTGCTGGGGGGGGGATAAATTATGGGCATCCTGTCTGAACTGCATGGCGACCCCACTGGCAGTTAATGTTGCTGCACAAATAAATTTGCCTTTTTTGTTTTCATTTTTCTTTCCTCTATTCTGTTGTTTGCTTGTACCCCCCCAAAAAAAAACTGTCCTGTCCTCTTTAATGTACATTCTGAAGTCCTCTTGTTTCTGTATTTAATTGTATGTAAAATAATTTGTTTGACCATAGCTGCTGTGTTTGTTACTGTCTTATGCTCCCTATATAATTCAGTCCATTTTCTTTTTCTCTATTACTTCTCCCCACTCATTGTTGTATTAACCTTGTCCTTCTGATCCTGTCTGTCCTCTGTTATGCTTATTCTGTACTGTTTTTGATTTTTGGGCTGCTCACATGACTTCTGCAATGCTACATTTGGGGGGGGGGAGTTACTGGACTGTTTGATGTAGGCTCACTGATAGCCTCACCCTCGGGCTTGTTATCTAAATGGGCTACATCATCACCCTCAGCTTTTTCACTTCTGGCTCCCACAGGAGATCCAATACCTAGTCATCATCTGTACCAAAGCATATTACATCCTCCTCCTCCTTTCTATCACTGTCTACTTCCAGAAAAACTTTTCCTTTCTTTGGCATCTCCTCACTTGGGGGCTGACTTTTCTTATCTCCTTCTCCAGGAGAAACAGTCAGAAGCTGGACACTATCACCCTCACCACCATCAGCTCCACCTTGAGCAGGAACAACAGCCACACCGATAACTCTTTCCACCTCCTCCTGGACCCCTGTGCCTCCACTGGTGTGAGTGTCTCCCTTATTCCCAGTATCATCCCTAACAAGCATGCTAGCTACAGACTGGGCAGTAAAATTGAGTCACAGACTTGAAGCCGCTTCTAACTTCAAGTTTTCTGGCACTGGCAGCAGCCCCAGAGCGTACTGAAGGCACCGATTCAGAAACAGTTTGCTTACTGGAAGTGGAAATATATTTCTACTTTTTCCAACAGACTTCTTTGAGCCACTCCCACTGGGTCACCTATCCCTGAACTGGAACATCTCTTGGCAGGCATATTTATATGCTTGTTCTCTTTGCCTTCCTCCATATAGCACAGTGGGTTAAGGCTCTGAGCTGCAGATTTACAGACCTGGGTTTGAATCCCATGGCCGCCTTGGTCATATTGGGTGATCCTTAGCATGTCACCTAACTTCCTTGTGTTCCCAGGTCACATCTGGAAACAAGCTTCTGCTTATTGTGCTACTCTTGGTTAAACAATGTTCCCTTCCCTTCCCTCCGGAAGTATATTATTATTTATAAAATGGCATAGAACAATGGAGAAATCTGGTTGGTTGTTTATAGTGCAACATGGGACAATGTCACACTATAAATAGCTAGTCCCAGTAAAACAGCCACAGCACAAATTCCAATGGCTCACTGATTCATTTTATACGTATTCTATTTAGAATGTAGTAGTGGTTTGAAGTCGCCATTTTTTTACTCTCAGTAAAAACCGAGTGAAGTTCATACATGCACCACACATTCTCTATTAACATAGAAACATAGAAACATAGAAACATAGACTTTGACAGCAGATAAGTACCTCTTGGCCCACCTAGTCTACCCATTTCCCTACCTACAAGAAAAGCCGCAGATCTTAGTCAACCAACTTATTTTTTCCTACCCCTACAAGAATTGCCTAATGTCTGTCCCACCATGCATTCTTGAATTCCCCCACTGTTTTAGACCCCACAACCTCCTCAGGAAGGCTGTTCCATGTATCTACAATCCTCTCTGTGAAAAAATACTTCCTCACATTGCCCCAGAACCACCCCCCATCTTAAAATCGTGTCCCTTTGTTCATGCATGTCTCTTTTTCTGAAAGATGCTGCCCTCTTGAACTTTGTTGATTCCACTGAGGCACTTAAACATTTCTATCATGTCCCCCCCCCTCCCTCCTTTCCTGAAGGGAATACATATTAAGCTCTTTTAGTCTCTCCTCGTATGTCTTCTCTTGCAGACCATGCACCATTTTAGTTGCCCTTCTCTGGACTGCCTCTATCCTGTTTATGTCCTTGCAGAGATGGGGTCTCCAGAACTGGGCGCAGTACTCCAGATGGGTTCTCACCAGCTGTCTGTACAGAGGGATAACAACTTCCTGTTTTCTACTGGTAATGCCTCTCCCTATGCATCCCAGTATACACCCAACTCTCCCTACTGCCTTCTCATATTGCTTGCTAACCTTAAGGTCATCTGATATGATTATCCCCAGGTCCCTTTCCTTTTTTGTTTTTGTTACTACTCCCCCCCCCCCACATTGTGTAATCTTCCCCTGGGTTTTTGTTTCCCAGGTGCATTATTTTGCACTTCTTTGCATTGAATCCTAGCTGCCTTACTTCCGACCATTCCTCCAACCTTGCCAAGTCCCTTCTCATCCTTTCCATGCCTCCTTGTGTATCAACCCTGTTGCAGATCTTTGTGCCATCTGCAAAGAGGCATACTTTTCCTTCCTGTCCCTCTGCAATGTCACTTATAAAGACATTAAAAAGGACTGGACCCAGTACTGAACCCTGTAGTACCCCTCTAGTAACCTCTCTTTCTTCAGAGAGGACTCCATTTACAATTACATTCTGTGTCCTGTTATCCAGCTAATGTTTTACCCAGGCTACCACCCTGGGACCCACTCCCAGGCTGGTTAATTTGACTATTAATCTTTTGTGTGGGACTGTGTCAAATGCCTTGCTAAAGTCTAGGTAGGCCATGTCCACAGCCCCTCTCTGGCCTACTACTTTGGTCACCCAGTCAAAGAAATCAATTAGATTCATCTGACATGACCTTCCCGCTGTGAACTCATGCTGCCTTGGGTCCTGTGCCCCACTGGCCTTTAGGTACTCAACAGTTCTTTCCTTCAGAAGTGATTCCATGACTTTCCCTACCACAGAGGTCAAACTGACAGGTCTGTAGTTTCCTGCCTCTGTCTTGGTCCCACTTTTGTGAAGGGGAATCACATCTGCCTTCCTCCAGTCCTCGGGTACCACACCATTCTCCCATGATTTGTTAAACAGGGTAGTCAGTGGTTTCACTAGTTCTCCCCTTAATTCTTTTAAAATTCAGGGGTGAATTCCATCAGGCCCTATTGCTTTATCCACCTTCAATTTTAGGAGTTCTTTCAGAGCCCTTTCTTCTGTGAAAGGACTGGGATCGACTCCCCTATCCAGAGTGCTTCTGTTAATTGGATTAGGCACCTCCCCCTCCTCTTTTGTGAGTACTGAGCAGAAATATTTGTTCAGTATCCCAGCTTTTTCACTATCCCCCTCTGCCCACCCATCGTTCATTCTATTCAGCCTCACTATTCTTCCCTTTGTCTTTCTATGCTCCCTGGTGTACCTATAGAAGGTTTTATCCCCTTCTTAACTGAGTTGGTTATCCTTTCCTCAGTTTGGGCCTTTGTTTTTCTGAATTCCCTCCCTGCTTCCTTCTGCCTTAACTGGTACGGCTCTCTGTCCTGCTCCTTCTGTGTTTCTTTATACTTCCTGAATGCTATCTTTTTCTCCCTGACTTTTCCCGCCACCTCTTTTGAGAACCATAGTGTCTTTTTCTTTCATTTTGATTTGTTTATTTGCTTCACACAAAGTCTTGTTGCCTCTGTGATGGCAATTTTGATGATTCCCCATTGTTGCTCCACCCCTCCTTCTAACCTGTTGGCTAGTGCTTTTCTGAGGCACTCTTCCATCTTGCAGAGTCAGCCCTCCTGAAGTCCAGTACTCTCACTTTTGTATGGCTTGACTCTGTAGCTGAGTTTAATGTGAACCACACTGTTTGATGGTCACTTGTTCCCAGATGGCAACCCACTTCTAGATCTGAGATCCTCTCACTGCCCCTATTTGAGAGTACGAGGTCTAAGATTGCTCCCTCATGAGTGGGTTCCAAAACTAGCTGTCTGAGGCATGCCACTTGTAGGGCATCGAGAATGGCCCTGCTCTTGGATGTGGCTGTAGCAAATGTGCTCCAGTTAACATCTGGCATATTCAGGTCTCCCATCAACAGTATCTCCCCTTTCTCCACCATCCTAAGAATGCCTTCCATCATATCCTTGTCCATTCCTTCCCCCTGACCTGGGGGTCTGTATACAAGCCCTGTGCAGATTGTGGTGCCACTTCCAGTCTCCAAGGTGACCCACAGTACCTCCTCTCCTCCCTGTTTACTCTTTTGTTCAGTTGCTTTATCCCTTCCTTTACATAGAGAGCTACTCCTCCCCCTCTTCTCCCCTCCCTGTCTCTCCTGTAGGTTACATACCCTGGTATGTTAACATCCCAGTCATGGTTCTCTGTGTACCATGTTTCTGTGACTGCTAGAATATCCAGGCATCCCTCTTCCATCAAGGCCACCAGTTCAGGGAGCTTGTTGCCCAGGCTACAGGCATTGGAACTCATTATCCTCCATTTACTGATGGCCTTACTCCTTTTTGCCCCATCCCTGTCCTTCTTGCCTTTGTCACTTTCTCCATTTTGACCTTCTCCCTATTGACATCTCTATGTTGGTGTTTACTGCACTTACTACCGTGACTTTTTTGGGGGAGGTAGGATTTCCCAGCTCCTTCCCAGTGCCTCCCCCCCTTGGCTAGTTTAAATACTTGCCAATGAAGCATTTAAACCTATCACCTAGGATCCTGGTTCCCCTCCTGGACAGATGCAGCCCATCATGCCAGTTTAGGCTTGCATCACTCCAGGTGGACCCCCAGTCCCCAATGAAGCCAAATCCCTGAGCTCTGCACCAGTTTTTCAACCACTGATTGAATCCCATGGTGTGGAGCTCCCTAGCCTCTCGTACAGCATAGACAGCCAGCACCTCCGAGAAGGTTACTGTGTGTGCTACTTGTCTAAGGCCCCTCCCCAATTCCACAAACTCTTCCTGCACTGCTCTGATCCCTTTCTTAGCCAGGTCATTTGTCCCTAGGTAGACATAGAGGATTGTGTATGCACAAGCATACACAACAAGGCAGTTACGATCGAGGGGTTTCCGTGGTAACCTGAGACCTCGAGAGCGTAGCTCGAGAGGTCCATTACCATGGAAACCTCAAGATCGCAACTGCCTTGTTTGTGTATGGTTGCTCATATACAATCTTTTATAGTGTATGGGCAACCATAAATAGCACTCGTGAACACTTTCGGAAAAAAGCTTACTTCTATGTCTGCCGCCAAAGGCTTCCTTCCAGTGTTGCCGCAGCGCCGCCGCTTCATTGCGCTAGGCCGAATGTTCGATCTTGTTGTGCTGCACCGGGTGACTCACTGGGTGCAGCACAACAAGATCGTGATGCACCGAGTGAAGGACAACAACGCTGTTCCAGGCATGGATTTCCATGCGGAACAGCGCTCCACCATACACTATAATGACATCCAGCTCTCTCTCCTGTGCAGCTGCTCAGCAATCCTGAGGATTCGCTCCCTGTCCCTCCAAGCCATGGCACCAGGCAGGCACCTTTTCTTCCTCTCCCCTTCCTCCCTCAGTTCTACCTTCCTAACAATTGAGTCCCCCATCAGGAGTTGTTTTCTTCCTTCCTAATCAATCTAGTTAAAAAAAAAACACTTGTTAAAAAAACAGAAATAGCACTCAACCTGATATAAATGCTCTAACAGTAGAAAGGAACTCATAAACACCAAATTGCTGTGCTGTCATCCCAGTTCACTCCAAGGACATGCCAAACCTGTTTCAGTAGCACTCTCTCCCTCTCTGTCTGTCCCTCTCTCACTGCTAAATCACTGCTCACCAGCACCTGCTACATATTCCCTAAGTTAACTGAATAACTGCTTAAACAAAACAAAAAACAGAGCTTCCAACAGGAGACGGGACCATAGTGATAACCTGTCATGATGCTCTCGCTTTCACTCTTTGCACAGTGTCACCCTAAACCCTTATAAATCTCTTACTCTCTCGCTGTCTCTTGCTTTCACTCTTTGCACAATGTCACCCTAAACCCTTATAAGTCTCTTACTCTCTCGCTGTCTCTTGCTTTCACTCTTTGCACAATGTCACCCTAAACCCTTATAAATCTCTTACTCTCTCGCTGTCTCTTGCTTTCACTCTTTGCACGATGTCACCCTAAACCCTTATAAATCTCTTACTCTCTCGCTGTCTCTTGCTTTCACTCTTTGCACAATGTCACCCTAAACCCTTATAAATCTCTTACTCTCTCGCTGTCTCTTGCTTTCACTCTTTGCACAATGTCACCCTAAACCCTTATAAATCTCTTACTCTCTCGCTGTCTCTTGCTTTCACTCTTTGCACGATGTCACCCTAAACCCTTATAAGTCTCTTACTCTCTCGCTGTCTCTTGCTTTCACTCTTTGCACAGTGTCACCCTAAACCCTTATAAGTCTCTTACTCTCTCGCTGTCTCTTGCTTTCACTCTTTGCACAGTGTCACCCTAAACCCTTATAAATCTCTTACTCTCTCACTATCTCTTGCGATGCTCTTGACAAATTGCCCATGAATCATTTTTTCAAAAATAAAAGCAATTTTTTTCAAAGTACTCTGACTTACCCCTAACATCAGCGAAAGAACAAGCATGTGGGGAGAGTTCCAAGTGAACAGCTGATAAAGAGAGGGATGGAGAAACGAGCTAGCCAGTGGCGGCTACTAAACAACACAATATTTAGAAACGTCTGGAAATGGGCTTTGTTAAGTTCGGTATGTTTTCCCCCATGAAACTTGTGAAATAACTAAATAAACATGATCATCTGTACAGCCGGACTTCAGTGAAGGAGCGTGCACACGTGTTTGTGTGTGTGTATGTGGGGAGGGGAGGGTGTCAAGCAAGCAGCTGATAAAGCGAGAGAAAGAGAAGTGAGCAAATAGTTGGCAGTTGCTAAACAAGACAATCAAAAGAAATGTCTGGAGATGAGATGTGTTAAGCTTGGTACTGTATGTTTTTCCCTATAAAACTTTTGATCTCCTATTCATTTTCCTGCCACCTGTAACAGGTCCTGCCCGGTCTCACTCTACACAGATATCATCTACTGAGTTAAAAAAAAATAAGGACACACTCGATCACAGTTTTTAAGAGGCAGAGGGCTTGCAAGCATTCCGTTGGAAGGTGGGGGAGTGTGGGAAGCAAGGAAACTACAAAACTACAATTATGGAATCTGAATTAGGTCGAAAGACCTACACCAAAGCAATAAAATCAATGTAGTCCAAATTGGCAGAAGGACTATTTTATGTTAAAACCACATACTCCTTTACAGTTTTACTTATTTAAAAATGTGCTTCCAGAAAAAAAAACTGCTTCTGTACATAAGGGGCAATTTTATTAGGGCAATAAGACACTCCGGGTGTGTCATTACGGTGTGATAACCGCACTCCCTGGGGCAACTGGCACTCGGCCTACAGCCTCTTGCATAACTACACCCTTAGGAGTGCGGTTATGACACCGTAATGCACACCCCATCATGTCTTATTGCTTATGTATTTCTTTTGAATATGTGTGATTTAGCATCTGCAGTATTATCTGCAAAGGCAAACAGAAATTAGACAGGTAGCAGCACCGTAGTCTATACAACTACCTACAACTGCTACTTTAGCCAATTCGAGTGTTAAAACAGTATTTTATTTTTTCAATTAAAAAAACACAAATTAAGTAACACAGAGTAATAGAAGGACAGCAGTAAGAGACTTTAAATACCAAACCGACAGAGAACACCACCACAACAAGGATGTGTAGTAACTGAAAAAATACTTGAGTAGTTCTTAATAAAATGTAATTTTTTAAATTGAATGGCTATTACACAACTTGATAATAACTGGGCAGGTACAGGTAGGTTCACACAAAGTAAATTGTAAACCAACCACACAGAAAACCTCACAGTCACAATGTGATCTACGGTCTGGATAAGTGGTGTCTGGAGAAGGAAAGTACTGCAATGTGTTAGTACTTACTAAATACAGTGCTGGCTTATTGATATAGCAGATGGAAGGGACAAGATTTGAAATGAATGCACAAAGTTACCCCCCAACAATCTTGCAGGGACCACCATTCTCTTGAAAACTATGTAGTTTTTTATATAGTTGGGTCAGGTAGTAAACACCAGTGGTGCAATAGGGAAGAAAGGGTTAATATGGTAAGAAAATTACACAGAAACACAGGAATGCTGCAATGCGAGGCTAGATCACAATATTAATTTCTGTGAGCAATTCAATAATGCATTGTACCCGGATATGGACAAGTGTTCAATGTCCACGAATACGTCTAATACAAAAATAAAGCAGACAAGTGATGCCTGCACAAAATCCATTTGTCTCATGAAAAGCTCATATTATAAGGACATCCTCACCAACACCTGGGGAAATGGTCATCCTTTTTGGGACAATATCAAGGACATTACTGGGAAACAATCAAAATCCCCTCCGTCCATGTTAATTGTTGAAGGGTCCACTACCCTTGATCCCATGGTCATTGCAAATACCTTTAACACAGCTTTTACTGACCTCAGTACTGTTCTACCACTGATTTCTTCACAGTCAGTCACACACCTTCTAACACACCCTGCACTCTGTCAAACTACCCTCATTTTTACTTCAGGGAGATTAAGATGAATGAAGCTTGCTGCCACATTGCCTCAGCCATCTCCACTTCCAGAATCAGCAGCGACACCCTCGACCTTAAGCTGCTATCACTTACACTGGATGAGGTCCTCAGTCCCCTAACTAAAATTCTTAACCTCTTTCTCCATACCAGTACATTCCCTGAAATATGGAAAACTGCCACTGTGACCCCGGTCCACAAAAGTGGGGGTAAGACCTGCCACTCTAACTACCGCCCAATCTCCATATTGCCACCACTGTCCAAGGCCCTAGAGTGTATTGTTGCAGACCAGCTCACTGAGTATCTGGACAAATATAATATTCTGTGCACACAACAGTACAGTTTTAGAAAATGGCATAGTACCACCACTGCCCTGCTTGAATTTACTGGTACAGTGCATAGTTCCCTTGATAAAGGTCTTCTTACTGGGACTGTCTTCATCGACCTCTCAAAGGCATTTGACATGGTCCATCATCAGCTGCTGTATGACAAACTACTCCTCGCTGGCCTTGCACCAGTCTCAGCCCACTGGTTCAGAAGCTACCTTGACAACCACTCTCAAAGAGTAAAAATCGCCAGTGCTATCTTGGACACCTTGCCTGTCTGCTCTGGAGTACCTCAGGGGTCCATACTGGGCCCTCTCCTTTTCAGCCTCTTTTTAAACTCCCTACCACAATCCTGCTCAGAACAAATCATCCTGTATGCAGATGATGCTGTTGTCATTTCTACGCATAAGGACCTTTCACCACTACAGCACAGCCTCCAACTCAGATTCAGTGCTGTTGAAACATGGTTCTCCAATCATAAACTAGTCCTCAATCACAAGAAAGCCATGTCAGTGCCATTCTTCAGTTCACATAACCATTACAAGCAACACCCCCTTGCCATCTCCACCAAGCAGGGGACTGTTCTCGAACAAGTTTACTCATTCAAATACCTAGGGATTCTGCTTGACCCCAATCTCTCCTATACGGCTCACACTGACAACATGGCTGAAGCTGCCAGCACACACCTTGAATTACTCTACAAGCACAGGCAGCACCTCACCCCAGAAGCCATGAAGATTACAGTCCTGAGCTCTGTGATGTCAATTATTGATTATGGCCTCATTATCTAAGGCTCTGCCACGACGTCCGCCCTCCAACGTATAACAACTGCACTTAACAAAGCATGCCTACTCACAACTGGTGCCCACCGCCTCACCCACACCTGTGCCCTTTATGAACAATCCGGATGGCTCCAACTCTCCAACTGTATAAAGTATCTCACATGTGCTATGGCGGGAAAAATCAACCTTGGCCTCACATCCCCCGGTGTTACTGCCTTGTTACAGCAAAACACCAACCGACAGAACACCAGGAGCTTGACAACCCAAATTCTACAAGTTCCTCACTGTCAAACTATGCAGGGCCAATGCTCCTTCACCTATAGGGCTCCTCTATGGATGAATGGTCTCAGCCACACCATCTCCTCTGCCTCAACACTAGGTCTGTTCAAAACCAGTCTCCGGGCCCATCTCATTGCTCCTATGACTGCCTCTCCTAGATGATGATCTATGTAGCTTTAATCCTAACATATACTGCTTAACCCCAGGCTCCCCGTCCCCCTCCCCCCAGCTCCTGAGGTGCCACTTCAAATCTCAGGTCTTCATACCACCTCTTAGTCTTTCCTTGCCCCATTATAGCACTTATCCCCCCCACCACCCTGACCCTTTTTCTCTCCTATCACTCCTTTCCATTTATTTTTTGACAAATGCCTCCGGCTGCAACTTCATCCTCCCCCTCTCCTCTCATCCCTGTTTCTCTGCCATCCCCGGGTGCCTAACCCTACCCATTCCTTGTGGGCACATGCATCCTAACTGTGTTCACCATTTTACTATAACTGCCTCTGTTAACTACTTACACTTCTTCTCCTCCTCTACCCCTTACTCTTCCTATAATTGACCCCTTTCAATAGCACTGTTGTACATGAATTGTTTACTGTTATTTCACTGTTGCTTCCTTGTTGTTTGTTATTTCTGACATGGAACCTTTGTAAAAGAGCCTTGGATCAAAGGTACTTTTAATCCTAGAATAAATAAATTAAAATAAAAAAATAAAATAAAATAAGTGATTAAACAAAGTGAAACAGGAATAGAACTACTCAGAATGAGTAACTGTTCAGATAAAGTTATACAAAAAAGGGTCAATATGTAAGAAAAATATTACAAATAAGTAGCACACCAACAAAAATATTAAGACTTAAAAGAAATAACAGAAACTCACTCACAAATTGTGAGAAATCTGTCAAATACTAAGAACTAACCTGCTCTGCTTTCACATACGGACACACACACACACACACACATATGGTTGACCCTCCCCACTCAACTCCCTCACAAACACACATACACAGAAAACTGGAAACTCTACCTAACTTCAAGTATTATCCAAAGATACCAAAACAAAAAAAAATGTTCACTAGCAGCACTAGGAACAAAATTTAGATTTTTGGGAGCATTTAGCTCTCAAAAATAAATAGAGTTTTTTGAAGGGTTTATTGGCTGTGATGCATCACACTGAACTGCTCTCCAACTCAAGAGACAATATACTGTGCAGGAAACAGCCTGCATGTGCTATTTCAGATGTTTACCCACAATGCATTGTAAATTCACAGGCGAAATTGAAAAACATTGGTGAGAGACCCCATGATGCAGTGCAGCTGGTAGCAGCTCCCTTTCACCACTCCAGCCACCCAGCCAGCTAATTTCATATGTTCAACTACTAGAAGTGCCTGCAAACTTCATCAGAGGGTCTACAAGCAAACATTTTTACTTCTGCCTATTTCCATTATGTGCTCTCTGTTCTATGGAGGCAGAAATGCACAAAGCTTTCCCTCTGCACACCCCACCGGTCACGCCGGAAAAGGCCCTGAAAAAGTCTAGGGCCTCGCCTACTCCCTATCCGCAGAGCTCGAACACTACAATGTCTGAACAAGAACCACTTACTCTCAATAGGTTCTTGGAAGAATTTCAACCATTCTGAGATGAAATGCATTCAATATCCACAGATTTAAAATCTCTGGTCCAAGCAATGGAAGACCTCACGATCCGCACCTTGGATGGAGAAACACGTATAACCTCCCTGGAAAAAAAAGCTGACAGGATCAATCCAGAGCTAGTTGCAACAAGACAAAAGATCACTAGGATGGAACTTAAAATAGAAGACCTTGAGGGCTGCAGTCAGAGGAACAATGCGGTCCTCATAGGCTTACCGGAAAATGAGGAAGGTCTGGATACTGTCCTGTTCATCCAGAAATTGGTAGAGAAAATCTCAGGTCCCTCTTCTTTTGGGCCCAGATACATAATAGAGCAAGCCCATCAAGCTCTTCACCTGATTCCTCCAGCAGGAGCCCAGCCAAGACCACTGATGTTTTGCTTTTTGAATTACTTGGAGCAACATCACTTCCTCCTAAAGGTTAAGGAGTTGAAAGAAGACATCTGGGAGGGGATAAAAATACGGGTAGCCCAAGACCTTCCGGCTTCAGTCAGAGTGAGGAGAACAGCATTCCATCCTCTAGTTTTGAAAATCATCGCTGCGGGGATTACATTTCGGATGATCAACCCAGCGAAATTCCAAGTTCAAGTAGCTGGATCTTGGCAATCATATGAGGATCCTTTTGCAGCACTGACATGTCTGAAGTCCTCTTTCCCTGAACTTTTTCGGGACACTTGATCCAGTATGCCTCTTATGAGCACACACTCTAGCAAGAGCTTTGCCTGTAAAAATTGTCAATTTTGGCCGCTTTTGGTAACATCTTACAGTTGACTTCTGCAATTTAAGATTTCGACTAAAGCTAATTACTCCTTGAGACTGATGATCATAACATACGATCTGTACACTTGTTTGTTAACTTTATTTCCTTTCAATAATAGATATCCACTGACTCTTTGGCTTCTCGATAATGTGCACGTCTGTGCAGCCAGTCTAAAGGACTTTTCATTTGCTATGTGTTGCGGCTGCCGCTAGATGGTGCAGTGCAACCATGCTTTTGGATTTCAATATAGGGTGGCTGGAGGGTGAGAGCAGCAAAAGCAAGTACTGCATAATGCAGTCTGTGCCAATAAGGGAACTGGAGGGGGGGGTTCTTCTTCAATGGGACTTTTGGTTTCTTTCTTCTGATGTTTTGGGTTATAGAGGTAGGATAGAATTATTAGTAGGGGTTGGGGTAGGATGGGTAAAAGGCATAGAGATTGAATTGCTCAGAACACCATTGTTATCTCTACAGGTTGTGGGGGTAATTGATTTTACATTTGATTCCGTTCGGGACCATGACTAGGGATCTCTGTTTGGCTCATGGAACATTTAGGGGGCTAGAAAAAAACTAAACAGTATAAAATGTTGAAACATATCGGGCTATTGAAGGCTAAAATATTATTTTTTTACAGGAAACTCACCTGTTAGATTTTGAAGCCACTCAAATGAGAAGACTTTAGATTGGACAGGTTTTCTCTGCAGAAGGCAATACTCAAAGTCGAGGGGTCATGATATTACTAAATAGGTCAATCCCATTCCTCTCTGTTCAGACAATAACAAACCTGCGGGGCAGATATTTATTTGTTAGGGGTACTTTGCACATGACTGAGGTTTTACTGGGTAGTGTATATGGTCCTAACCTGGACTCTCCCATTTTTTTCATGCAGTTAATAAATATATTAACCCCTCACCTCTCCCCCCCGATAATTATTGGAGGAGATTTTAATTTAATTGTTGACCCAACTATGGATTGCACAGGGCCATCTCGTAATGGGCTTTCCTTCACTCAAAGAGCACTTTGAGAGTTGTTAGATCAACTAGGCCTATGCAATGTTTGGCGTGTTCTGCATCCCTCTGAGAGGAGTTACACCTTTACTTCTCAGGTACATGGGACGGCATCAAGGATTGACTAATTATTAATCTCCCAGTCCCTCCTCCCAGGGATTCTTGATACATCTATTCACCCAGGCCCTCCCTCTGATCATTTAGTAGTTACATGTCAGATCACCTTTGCATCTCCCCCAAAGCCGAGGGGGTCGATGGAAACTCAGTAATCAACTGCTGAAGGGCCCTGAAGTGTCCAAATATATTTCCGATCAAATACGATACTTTACTAATATAAACCAAAACTCCACTACTAGACCCGACATAGAGTGATGTGCTATAAAAGCATTTTTCAGAGGTCTCCTGATTGGTCTGGCCTCTCATTAAAAAAAAAGAGGAAAAACAGCTTCTTTTTCTTCTTTCCCAAATACGTACTATAGAACATAAGCTTTTCCCCCATACACCTGTACAAATTAGACACGATCTGGCTAAATTAAAGAACAGATATTTAGATCTTCTTAGGGAATGAGCTGAATATGCAGTCCTAAAAGCTAAAGCATCATATACGGATCAGGCCGAAAAAGCTGGGCACCTACTTGCATTAGGGGTATTAAGCAGCAAGAATCTTCAAGATTCATAACTGCTATTCAGTCACAGACTGATGGTTCCCTTAAAATCTCCCCTGAAGAAATTGTTTCCGAATTTAGTCAGTTCTACAGACATCTTTATGGTCCAATGCCAAACCTGCCTTCAGAGGCTGAGCTTGATGAATGCCTTCAAAATTCTCAACTTCCCTCTCTTTCAGAAACTCAGAGATTTCTAGTAGGTCCACTTTCAGTGGAAGAACTAATGAAAGTTACTAAGGACCTTCCATCTGATAAGACCCCAGGACCAGATGGATTCTCTCCTAATTTCTACAAGCATTTTGCTAATTTGCTTATTCCCCTACTATTACCATTATATCAACATATCTTATCAAGGAATGCATCAGATAAAACCTTATTTGAAGCTTTGATTGTCCTTTTGCCAAAACAGGATAAAGATCCAGAACAAGTCACTAGTTATCGCCCAATTTCACTGCTGAATCAGGATATTAAAATCCTGACTAAGCTTTTAGCTGATTGTATTAGCCATGTCCTTCTTGAACTAATAGGTCCCAAGCAAGTAGAGGCAGGAGCTCTACGGATCATTTACATAACCTCTCTCATGTCTTCTCGGCAGCCAGGGACACTGAGTATCCTGCAGCTTTGGTCTCTCTGGATACCTAGAAGGCTTTCGGTAGGGTCAATTTGAACTTTTTGTTTCGTGCTCTCACTGCATTTCAGTTCCCTACTTGATTTCAGAATTGGATAGCTGCCCTACACAAATTCCCATCTGCCAAAGTTTCAGGGAATGGTGCAATTTCAGACCTTTTCTCTTTACTGTCAGATACTAGGCAGGGTTGTCCCTTGTATCCTCTGCTCTTTAATTTTTATTTGGAGCCTCTGATCCGCAGGCTAGCTGCATGTCAAAGGATTCAGGGTATACCAGTCCAAGGTTATGAAGTCAAGGTCTCTGCCTATGCAGATGATCTCCTTCTACAATTAGCCTACCCAGAACCTCTATTCCACCTTTGTTAGACATAATTGAGCAACTGAGTACCATGTCTAATTACAAATTGAACATAAATAAAACAGTAGTGTTTCCCATCAATTATAACTTTTTTTAAGAATAGTATCTCAGGTTTTGGGTTTTCCTGGAAAGCAAATTCCCTCAGATATTTAGGAATGAAATTGGCAACAAACCCTCAATGTCTTCAACAGTTAAATTTGGATTCTCTCATAAATACTGTCATGCAAGATCTAAATCTATGGTCCCACCTTCCGATATCTCTATGGGGAAAAATCAGTTTGATGAAGATGAATGTTTTTCCTCGGCTTTTCTACCCTCTTAATTTATTGAATATCTGGTTACCTCTCGCTTGGGTTAGGAAAGTTCATGGTCTTATTACAGAATTCATCTGGTCTGGGAAATGACCTAGAATAGTTTATCATAAACTAGCTTCCCCAAAAGTCCAGGGAGGCCTTCGCTTCCCACATCTCGGTTTGTATTACTGGGCCAGTCATGCAAATAAATATCTCCAGTGGCTCTCTGATGAGAACCTAAAAGATCCCTCAACTTCTATCCCAATTTGGCTCAAAATTGAAATTGCACAAATAAGGGTACTTGGTCTTTCCCCATCTAATTTCTTACATGCAAAATTAAAATCGCTTCCCTCAACTATCAAAACTTCCCAGATAGCCATTTATCTTAGGGTACATTCACAGTTCTGTTCCTTTTTTAAATATGACCATATTCTGGACCCATCCCAAACAATATGTAATAACACTAACTTTAAGATAGACAACATAATGATCCTCTCTAGTTGGTTACCTAACCTGGGTGACAGTACAATATCTCACATTGTTAAAGATGACCGGACTTGGCTTTCCTCTGTAGAGCTTATGGCTAAATTTAATATCCCAAATTCCATGATTTTCAAGGTGTTTCAAGTGAGACATCTCCTCTGGAAAGTAATAGGTAAGATCCAACCACAACCAACAAAGGTCTTCACCTATAGAGAGTTAGGTTCTGTAGCAGGATCCCCACATAGAAACACAGAATTTGACGGCAGATAAGGACCACTTGGCCCACCCAGTCTGCCCATTTTCCTACCTAACAGATAAGCTGCAAATCCTAGTTAACCAACAGCTTACTTCCTCCTACCCCCCACTAGGACTGCCTTATGCCTGTCCCATGCATTCTTGAAGTCCCCCACTGTTCTTGACTCCACGACCTCCTCAGGGAGGCTGTTCCATGCATCTACAACCCTCTCAGTGAAAAAATACTTCCTCACATTACCTCTGAGCTGTCCCCCCTCTATCTTCAAATTGTGCCCCCTTGTTCTTGCACATCTCTTTTTCTTGAAGATGCTGCCCTCTTGGACTTTGTTAATTCCCTTGAGGTACTTGAAAGTTTCTATCATGTCCCCTCTCTCCCTCCTTTCCTCTAGGGTATACATATTAAGCTCCTTTAGTCTTTCTTCGTATGTCTTCTGGTGCAGACCCTGCACCATTTTGATTCCCTCCTCTGGACAGCTTCCACTCTGTCTATGTCTTTGCGGAGATGGGGTCTCCAGAGACTGCACACAGTACTCCAGATGGGGTCTCACCAACTGTCTGTACAGAGGGATAAAAACTTCCTGTTTTCTACTATTGATGCCTCTTCCTATGCATCCCAGTATCCCCCGCCTTCCTTACTGCCTTCTCACATTGCTTGCCCTTTAGGTCATCTGATATAATTACCCCAGGTCCCTTTCTATTTTACTGTTGTCAGTATCTCACCCCCCATTGTGTCACTTCCCTGGTTTTGTTTCCCATGTGCATTACCTTGCACTTCTTTGCATTGAATCTGAGCTGCCATACATTTGACCATTCCTCCAACCTTGCCAAGTTCCTTCTCATCCTTTCCACTCCATCTTGTGTATCAACCCTGTTGCAGATCTTTGTGTCATCTGCAAAGAGACATACTTTTCCTTCCAGTTCCTCTGCAATGTCACTTATAAAGACATTAAAAAGGACTAGTCCCAGTACTGAACCCTGCGGTACCCCACTAGTAACCCTCCTTTCTTCACTGTGTATTCCATTTACTACTACCCTTTGCGTCCTGTTGTCTAGCCAATTTTTTATCCAGGCTACCACCTTGGGACCCACTCCAAGGCTGGCTATCTTGTGAATTAATCTTTTGTGTGGGACTGTATCAAATGCCTAGCTAAAATGCAGTGTCCAAGTTATATATGTATTTATATGACTGGTTACATCGAGATAGTTTTGGTCCCACTGTTTTCTGGTTGTTCTATTTTCCAGACTTGGCTATAAACTAGTCAGCTTTATGGCATGGCTGTCACAAATTTATACTCCAAGATAGGTTATGGTTAATGCAATTTAACATCCTGCATAATTTATGCATAATATTATTCTCCACAAAAAACTAGCCAAATTTGGTCTATTGTCATCTCCCCATTATACAAGGTACAAGACAGGATCCCTGAGTCCCCGACAGCTGATTCCCCCACAGAGCTCCCTCCAGGAGCGGATACCAGGTGGGCCAGCAGAGAGGTAATAAGCTACCTCTAGCTGCAGCACCTTTGTGAGGGGGGTTAGCCCATCGACACACTGTGTGCGTCGACTGCCCCACCCATCCACCCTGGCTCAGCATTTCCTTTATAGGCACCTTTTTGTGACATCATATCCTGTTGGTTGTTTTTACTAAGTCCCCACTTCTCCATTTGCAGGTTATACCTGCTAGCCACTAGAGGGACCCTCTGACAATCCACCTCAGTCTCCCTACCAGAATCCCTCCCCTCCTACTTCCTGGAACCTCTCTACTTCTCCACCTGCTAGGCCTTCTCTCCCTACACCTATCTCTGCCCCTGCCCACACCTCACCCAGCTGTCTGGCTAGCCCTACCCACTGACCCTGCCTACCACCTGACCCACACCCTGCCTGATTCTAACTCCAGTGACCACTAGGAGTCACTATTTCTACCCCAATTCCTGGCCCAAAGCCAACCAGATTAAGTCACCTAGAACCTGGATCCCTGCCCTCTGCCAGGGCATATCTGAACTGCCCTGCCAGGGTTTTGAACCTTGTACCCTGTACATCAGAGTCTGTGACAGTACCACTACTCCAAAATGGTATCTACGCTTTTGAAGGGGCAGCCACGATATTTGAAAACTCCCCACCCCACTACCACCCAGGCACTATGTTTGAGTACATCCTCCTCAAATGTCTCCACCTCTTCTTCATACTATTACCATCATCCCATCTACCAAACATCTCACCTGGCCCATACTTACCAGCACCCTCTACTTTCCCTGACCTTGGCTGATCCCACCCGACACTGCCCATATACCCTGGGCCACGGCACCAACCCCCTGGAAACATATCCACTGCCCATCCTACCTCCACATTGTTGCTATTTGTCCTTGCACTCCCTACCCTTCAAACCCTATCCACTCCTTGTTTCCCTATGGCCTCCTTCCCATCTCTGTGTACCCACCGTAAGCTTACACCCTATCACCCCCTGATCAGGGCCTTGGTCTTCCTACTTCTCCTATCGGGTAATATACATCCAAACCCTGGCCCAGTCTCCTCCAACCCACCTGCTGGGCAAAACGGTCTCCGCATAGCCTCCATGAACATATGCAGCCTTATGAAAAAATTTGATGCCCTCCAATGCTGGGTGATGATGCATCAACCAGACATCATAACCCTGGTTGAAACCTGACTGTCCAAATCCATCCCAGACTCCTTTGTCTCCCCCCCAGGCTATACCTTATACCTCAAGGACCGAGTAGGCAAACGCAGGGGTAGCTGTGCTATCTATACCAGGGACACAATCATCAGACAAGCACTCCCTGCCCCTACTCTTGTAAAAGGGGCCCAGGCCCTCATCCTCAAACTTGCTCCTGACCCCTCCAGGGGCCCTCTATATTTCACAGCCGCCTACATTCCCCCAAAGCACCAGAGCCTGGCACTGATATCTTTAACAGAATATCTTGCAACCCACCACCACAAGGCAGAACAAATTATACTGGGGGACCTAAACATGAACTGGCTTAGCTCCTCCTCATCTACTACCCAAGACTCTTTCACCACCCTAGACATGACACAACTCATTTCCCAACCCACCAGAGTTAACCCAAAGAGAGGTACCAGTGCCCTTCTGGATGTTGTTATCACCAACCGCCCCGATAAAATTCATAACATCCAGGTCCTCCCAGACTCACTAAGTGACCACTCCCCTATCCTATCCTATTCCTTTGGCTGGCCTCCGCTCCCAAACCCATTGTCCTGACCACATCCCACAGGCACCTCCACCCTGGTGGCCTGATGAAACTCAAGCATTTTCTCACCCAGATCAATTGGTCCCCCATTCACCTCGCACCCAACATAGACACTGCCCTCACCTTTTTCTCCCACACCTTTAACAAGGCCTGTGACCTCTATGCACCCCTCACAGGAGGTCGACCCAAAAAACGTAATGCACCCTGGGTTACCCCTGCCCTACTACAAATGCTCAGAAATAGAGATAACCTCTGGCACCTTGCCACTGAAACAGGACGGTTGATGGATAGACAGGCCTACAATGCTGCCTGGAACAAATGCACATGGGCCATCCGGAAAGCCAAGGCCGACCATTACCAGGCCACCCTCACCTCCTCCTGGGGGTGTGCCCAGACTTTCTGGGATAATGTTAAACAATTAAATGGGAAATCTCACTCCCCCTTCCATCCCAGCTCACAATTGATGGCACCACCTTTACCGACCCCACTTGCATAGCTAACCACCTAAATACTGCATTCACCGACCTTAGCTCTGTTCTCCCTAGTAATTTATTTGACCCTCCCCCTATCCTGCCTCCCACTAACCTCCAATGCCCCAGTTTCCATCTTCAGAGGGAATCTGCCCAGGAAGCCAGACCACTCCTAATTAAAGCTTTAAAAGGCAACAGCCTCGGCAGCGATTCCTTGGACCCCAGCATTCTCTGTCTGGTGCTGGATGAAGTCCTTGACCCACTCTCCAGCCTACTCAACTGATCCCTCTGCCTGGGGCAATTCCTCACTGCATGGAAAACAGCTACGGTCACACCCATCCATAAAAGGGGTGACAGGTCTTCCACCGGGAACTACTGACCTATCGCCATCCTTCCGCCCCTCTCCAAAGCCCTTGAAAAAATCGTGTCCATATAAATTACAGAATATCTTACCAAACATAACGTCCTATGTCCAGAGCAGCACAGCTTCCATGCTGGTCACAGTACCGGCACAGCGCTAGTTGAGTTCTCCAATTTCCTACATTCCTCCCTGGATGATAGCTCACTAGCCGGCGCAGTGTTCGTTGACCTCTCAAAGGCCTTCAACACTGTCTCCCACCCCCTTCTGCTGAATGCCCTAGGCCACACTGGTTTCTCCACTGGCCCCCTCGCCTGGTGTGCAAGCTGTCTATCCACCCGCTCCCGATGTGTAAAAATCAATGGAACACTTTCCGCAACCCATCCCATCCACTCGGGGGTACCTCAGGGCTCCATCCTGGGGCCCCTACTCTTCACTATCTATCTAAACACCCTGTCCAATGCCTGCCCTGGCAATATTCTTATGTATGCCGATGATGCTGTCATTTTTGCCACCCACCGCAATCCCATCTCACTACAGGATACTCTCCAAAAATCCTACGATGATGCTGAGGCAAGGTTTAAAGAGCACAGGTTAGTCATTAATCTTGAAAAAAACAAAACTATGTTTTTCACCCACCCCCAAAACAAAGCCTGCAACTTTCCACTTCATATCCTCCCTAGCAACAATCAACCGCTTGAGCAAGTCAACTCCTACAAATACCTTGGGGTCACTTTTGACTCAGCCCTCACCTACCACACCCGCATCGATGCCCTTGCCTCCACCACCAATACATGGCTTGGCATCCTCTACCACCATAAAAACTGCCTCCTACCTGATGCTCTCTGACTAGCAGTCACCCCTTCAGTGCTGTCACTCATTGACTATGGCCTGCCAGTCTATGGTGTGGCTGACACCACCGCCCTCAACAAAATTCAACTTACCCTAAATAAGGCCTGCAGACAGATTACTGGTGCCCCCAGGCTCACACATACTTGTCTTCTCTATGATGAAGCAAAATTACTAAACCTGGATGAAAGACTACACTATCAAATCTGCCTCCTCACAAAAAAAAACATACTCTGGTTGTCCCCCCCTGGGGTGACAGCCTCCATCCACCACTCCCAGCCATCCATCCCTACCCGAACCTCTAGCAAGTCCAGTCTTCTGGTGCCCAGATCCAGGACCTCCCATGCACAAAGGTCCTTCTGCTACAGAGGCCCATCTTGGTTTAACTCTCTCCCTGCCTCCATCTCCAAAGCCCCCACAATCACCACCTTCAAAAATGCCTTGCAGAGCCAACTGTTTAGCACCCACAGCTGTGCCTGTCTGTAAACAGCACCTTGACCCAAACACACTTGACAATGCCACTTAGGCAGCACTCTAACTCCTCCCCCTGAACTCTCCCCACCATAGCCTTATCCCTCTGCTATTACCAGCGTACTATCAGCTGTATCATTGTAATATTCTAACAAATTGACTAAAATGTACTGAACCACTCTATGTAACTCTAAGTGTGTAACATTTTTGCTGTAATCAAAAATGTATCGTCTTTCTATGTTTGTATGTAACACTTTACTGTAACCAAAATTTTACTGTCTGTTTTTTGTCCTTAATGTGATGAGGTACCTTTGGAAATGAGCCTCTGGCTCAAAGGTTGTAAATCGATGTATGAATAAATAAATAAAAATAAAGGTTCCTCACTTCAGATTTTCTGGTCATTCCATAATGTTACCCCTTTGTGGTCTCTAATTCAACAGAAGGTGGATCCTTTATTGGGTTTGTATGACTTGTTTGCAGCAGAGATCTGCCTTCTAGGTGATATCTCTGGTGTTTTAGTGCTTATTCGTAAATATTATATGCCATTAATCTCAATGTCAGTTAACAAATTAGTGCTGAAACATTGGAAAGATCAGGATGACATCACATATACAGAATGGTTAAATGAACTGCTATTGAATCTCAGAACGGAGAAAACAATAGCTAGTTTGCACAACAGATCAAAGAGATTTGCCAAAATATGGGACCCCTTTTACACTCTAATCTCTAAAATTGATGAGAATGGTGCTATAATAGACATGTCATATTAGCCCACTTTGTGCGGGAGGGCGGGCTGGGAGGAGAGGAGGTTAGGGAAGGTGGAGAGGAATACCATTACTACTAAGTTACTGGAGATTATTTCAAATGTATGTATGTTATGGAACCTTTCTCTGTATGAAAAACTTAATACACTTTGAATTAAAAAAAAGGAAAAAACATTAGTGAAATTTGGTAAAATTTTGCATTATGCAAAATCACAATCCGAGGCAAAATTAAGTTTCGACTAAGTGAAAACTTTTGCATAATGCAGGAATTAGGTGAAATATTTAACTAGGCAAAATTTTCCAATTTCACACAACTCTACTCCTGAGTGACCTGTCAGACAGTTAACAGAAGCTGAGAACTGAAGCAACCAAGGGCTGACTCCACGGTAGCGTACTGTGAACTGGTGGTCGAATTAAGGGACAGGGAGGAGGGGAGGTGATGTTTACAATGCAGTTGCTCAGTAACAGGATGAACAGTGTTGCAACTTTACATTTTATGGATATTGCAGTCAGCAGCAATGAGTTCACCTTTTCCTTAAAACCTGCTCTAAGCAAAGAAATGAAAGCACAAAAATATTAATTTTACTACAAATTTCTGCATCACTATTTTTCTTTACCAGCAGTTGTTTATTGCAGTTTTTGTAAAAGCACCAGATAGCTGCAAGGCTGTTACAAACTCAGATTTGTACAAAAAAAGTTATGTTTTCCATGCAAATGCTTCTAACTGTCCTGCTATTTCCCAGAAGGGAACAATTAGCTGGGTGACCTGTGTATCCCGCACAAGTTTTGTACCAGATATTAAGTTGGAGAATGCACAGTTTCTCTAATCTATTACATAAATCTTTAATATCTCCTGTCCCTGTGCCCAATCAAAACTGGTCTACTTCTTTTCCCTCCAGATTTATATGATTTTTATGTTTGCTTGCTCGCATGCACAAGAAACATTATGTGGCATTTTAGGAGAGAAGCGGGTTGTGGAGGTGCGGCACTGTGGCAGCCAACAGCGGCACTGCATTTAGTGACTTGGCACTGGTGGACCAATGCAGGCACACTGTGCTGATGACATTGGTTTCCAAAAGTGCCACCAAGTTGAAACAATTTTGTCGCTGCAATGAGGGGCTGCTTCGTCATTGCAGCATCAGCCATTCCGCTGCAGTGAGGGAGTGACCCATCATTGCAGGGCGGTACCTTGCCTACTGTAAACAACAGCCCCATGAAAGTCAACGGGGATGGCCAATCCCCCTATTGGCATGCCCCTGACCCAGTTCATTTGCCAACAGGGGAGCCCACTCCCCATCAGCTTAATACCCCCCCATTTGTTGTGTGCCAAGGGGGTGCCCAATCCCACTTAGCATCATGCACCCCCCAAAACAGTCTTTCTTTGTCAATGGGGGACCCAATCTCCATCAGCTTCAGTTGCCCCTTCCTAGTTTAATTTGCTGATGGGGGAGCCGAATCCCCATCAGCATAATGACTCTAGAGTACATGTTCTGCCTGTGTTGAGGTGGTGCCCAATCCCCCCTGACACTGTGCACCCCCACCCATTTCTGTGCCGATGGAAGGCCCAATCTCCATTGGCTTCAGTCCCCCCCTTCCCACTTCCAGTTGCCGATGGGGGACCCAATCCCCATTGGCTTCGGTTCCACTCCCCACAAATGCAGGTGGTACACTGGGAGCTCACCTCAGTGTACCAAACAACACTTGCAAAAAAAGAAACCAACCAGCATAGTCTATTTTTTCTTTAAACCTGTAAAACAAGAAAATGGTCCCTCGAGGTCTCTTCTGCCTTCACCTCAAACCCGCACCCACCCTCTGTGCACTCTTCCTCCCCACACCCCCCCACCACATACTTACCTCCGGAGGCTGGCACGATGATCTTCGGTGGACCGGGAACATGTCTGCACTCTTCAGAGCCGACCATGAACCAAAGAATTGCTGGTAAGCTGTATAATGGCATAAAAAGGGATTTTTTTTCAACTTTGATACATATCTCGGGCATTTTTGAGAATTTTGGCACCAAATTTTCAACATGGGGTTATTGGGATCCCTCTTCATGAATTCAGTCAGTGTCATGGTGTTATTCAGTCCTAGATGGTGATTTCGCAGTCACTGTACAGAATCAACTTTCAGGACTGATTAATGAAACAATAGTGCCACTGTTCATGAGGTGGGCTCTCAACAAGCCTATGTTGCAAATATGGTGAAAAAATTCCAAACAATGACTGTTTTACGAACGTGCATTGCGCAGTTAACACACACACTTGTAACTTTGTGAATTTCTAATATTTTCAGTCCAGATTTTCAACATTGGCATTTTTCCACACCTCCTTATGAACAGTATAGCTGTCATTTTATACATCCTGGACAAAATATGTTTTCGCACTTCCAGCGCAGAATAGCACAGTCTTTGTGGGAAATCAGTTTTTTGGGACAGATTAAGAAAATGACAGTGACACTGTTCATGAGCAGACATCCTAAAATGCCTAAGCTGAAAATGTGGTGACAAAAGTCCATAAAATGACTATGTTACATGTGTGCATTGCACAGTTTCCTCGCACCCTTGTAACTTCGCAAATTTGTAATATTTTCATGCTAGATTTTCAACACTGCCTTTTTCACACCTCCTTATGAACAGTACAGCTGTTATTTTCATATCCTGGCCAAAATGTGTTTTCACACCTCCAGTGCAGAATACTGCAGTCACTGTGGGAAATTAGTGTTTGGGACAGATTAAGATCCAGTGAGTGAGAGAGGGAGAGTGAGTGAGCTCAGCTGAGCTCTGTCAGGACTGCTGCAGATTTCTTTGTGGGCAGAAAAAGGCACCAATGCAGGCAGGAGCCCAGTACAAAAGGGCAGTCTGCAGCACCAGAAAAAACAGAATGAGTGAATGAGGGAGGGGGAGTGAGCGATCTCAATGGAGCTCTGTCAGGACTGCTGTGGATTTCTTTTTGTGGGCAGAAAGGTGCCAATGCAGGCAGGGCCCAGTACAAAAGGCAGCCTGCAGCGCTGGGAGAAACAGAATGAGTGAATGAGAGAGGGGGAGTGAGTGAGCTCAACAGAGCTCTGTTGGGATTGCTGTGGATTTCTTTGTGGGCAGAAAAAGGCACCAGTGCAGGCAGGAGCCCAGTACAAAAGGGCAGCCTGCAGCACTGGGAGAAATAGAACGAGCAAGTGAGAGTGGTGGAGTGAGCAAGCTCAACAGAGCTCTGCCGGGACTTTAGAGTTGTTCACCCTCCCGCCCAGGGTCCTCTGTGGTCCTATATTACAACAGGGTCTCTGGGGTGGAGGCAAAGCAATGATTGGATACTTTTAGGATTGATGTAATAATATAGATTTAGTTGTTCTGTTACTTTCTCTAACTGAGCTAAGTACTGAGCTATACTGTTAGGATTGCTATAATAATACATATTTATTTGTTCTGTTTATTTCTCTAACTGAGCTGAGTCATACTTGGAGTGTAATAAGATTTCTAACTGGGCTAAGAGAAACTATATGAGAGCTGAGAATAAAAAGTATGGGAGCTGAGGGGTGAAAAACAGACAAGGAGGCTTTAGGATTGTTACAGTAATACAGTACCTAATGGATGAAATTTGAAACTGAATTAACCTGGTCGGCAAGGGAGCAGTAGGAGGACTAGTGTGGGGAGGGGACCAGGAATTTGAGTAAATAGGGGCCTAGCAGTTGTAGTAGGGTACAGAAACTGGGAGTAAGAGCCCATAACATAAGATGGGGGCCAAAATGGGGCAGGTGACACATGTCAATAGGGTGGGCATCTTTGGAAGAGTGGTGGGGTATACAGGTGTGGGTCCGCCATGATCCTGGACTGGGTTTGGAGGATGGGGGAGTGTATGGTCTGTTGATGACTGGCTAGTTTGAGGGAGGAACTATGGGGGTTAGGGAGGAGTGTAAGTGGCAGGGCAGATGAGTATGGTAGGCATCCTGGCTCTGGGGAATAGGGGATGGCAAGGGGGGATGGAGGAAGAACAACTAGGGACTGAAACCGACCCCAGTATCAGAGGCACTAGCAGAAAAGAGAGGAGAAGGAAGGGGGTGCCCGAGGAAAGGGGGACCTCCTGATGGGGGAGGAAGAGACCATGAGGAGTACCAGGAGAGAGAGAGCAGATAGCTGTGGGTAGGGAGGGACCAGGGGTGGGACCAGGGGTGGCATGGAAGGGAACAAGTTGGAGGGGGGAACCAATAGGGGGAAGAGATGTAGTAGGGGTACCGACTAGGAATAGATTTGAGCCTCTGCTATGAGAGAGAGAGAGGGGGAGCAGAAATATACTGAAGGGAAGGGAGGACAAGCAGGGCATGACAGGGATGGTGACAGGTAGGGGAAGAGTACAAGGGGAGAGAGCAGATGGCTATGGGTAGGTAGGGAACAGGGGTGACATGTAGGGGAACAAGTGGGAGGGGAACAAGTAGGAAGGGGAACCAATGGGGGAAGAGATGTAGGAGGGGTATCAACTAGGAATAGATTTGAGCCTGCACTATTGGAGAGAGAGGGGGAACAGGAACATACTGAAGGTGGGAGGAAAAACGGGGCATGAAAGGGATGGCAACAGGTAGGGGAAGAGATAGTGAGGACGAAAGGGTAGAAGGGGGCTAGTAAGGAAGAAGGGGTGGTGACTGGAGGAGAGAGGCTATGAGAAGGAAATGATGGAGATATCACTATCTGGGTAGAAGGGAATGGGAGCTCTAAACTGACAACAGTGGGGATAGGAGAGGGGTTGGAAATCATCAGGGGAGAAGGGGAGGTCGACATGGGAAGTCCAGTATGAAGTAGCCAGGCTGGGAAGGGGTTCATGAGGGATGGGAGGAATAAGGCAGAGAAAAGGGGTGAGTGGGAAGTAGGGGGTACTGATACAGAAGTCAGAGTGTGCAGCTGGCAGGGGTAAGGGGCAGGGAAGAAGGAATACTGGAGTGGTGGAAGGGGCATTAGAAGGGAAAGGGGGTAAGGGATGGAAGGTACTCATCCTGGGGGATTCTATACTTAAAGGGGTGAGATGAGGCAGAAGGGGAGAAAGGCACAGCCATATTTGGGTTGATGTTATCCCCAGGTTGGCTGCAGGAGGGGCAGGGCAGGCACTGCTCAAGTGCGCAGAGAGGGGGAGGAAGAAACCTCATTTAGTGTTGCATGTGGGTACAAACGACTTGGCGGGGGAAACTGTGGAAGTAGTGAGGGGGAGGTTTGAATAGTTGGGCAGGCAGTGTGAGGAGATTGGGGAGTTGGTGGCATACTCGGAGGTACTCCCGGTACCATGTGTAAGCATGGGGAGTAAGGGGAGGATTGAGGAGTTCACCAAGTGGCTGAGGGATTGGTGCCACACCAAAAGTTATGGGTTAGTGACTAATTGAGGTAGAGTCTGTGGGAATAGTGACTTGTATGTGGGGGACATGCTACAGTTGAGCAGGAAGGGAAGGGGAGTATTAAAGGCAGGATTAATGGGGTATACCTCTACTAAGGTGGATTTAAACTAGTTGGGAGGGTGTCCAAAAGACTGAAGTTGGTAGAAAGGTCTGGACAGAGGGGCCTAATGAGCTCACCTCCCCAGATAAAGGTAAAGGTGGAGGCATAGTAACCCTGGGAGGGGGCAGGCAGAGTGGTCTGAGTGTGGTACAGAAGGCACCATCACCCATTAAGAATAAGGAGGAGAAAGGGTGCAGGCTACCGGGAGGAGGGACACAGGTCAAGGAGGAGAAGCGTGAGGAGAAGGAGTGGTATGGGTGGAAGGTGGTCTCTCTCAATGCAAGAAGCCAGGGGAACAAAATTGTAGCACTTCAGGTGCTCCTTTCAGAGGGGAAGGAGGACATTGCTGCAGTGCAGAGACTTGGGCCACAGAGTACCATTATTGGGACTCGGCAATTTATTTTAATTTTTTATTTAGTTTTTGTTGACCGGGTACGTGCACTAGACAAATCCTGCCTATCTTCAGGCACGACCCAGGTGAGGGGGATACAGACGAATGCCAACTGACCTTGAAGCAGATTAAGCTGTTGGTGGAATTTTTAGTGAATGAGGGAAATTTGGCCAGGACACCAGGGAAATTCCCCTACTTCCTGCTTCCTGTGAGCAGGGGGGACCCATTTTCTGGTGGGACCAAGATGGCGGAGGAGGAGGACAGTGGAGGAGGACATGCTGTGGCTGGTGAGGAGAAGGTTGTGGAAGTGGCAAGCAAGGAGACTGCACAACTTGCAGAGACAGATTCAGAGCTAATTTCATTCTTGGATTGCGAAAGGGAAGAAATCTACCGTGAAACAATATCTACTATAGAGCCATTTGAGTTAACGACTGAAACTACTAAAGTCAAAGAAGACAACAGGAGTTCCTTAATTGCTATGTCAGTGGAGGATCCTGCTATAACTTCAGCTATGAATGTTGCAGAGTGTAGTTCAGAAGCAAATGCGCTGATCACCCGAGACATCCGGGTCACTAGTTGGAATGCGGAACTAAACACAACAGAGAGACAGTTGCAACCGAGTGCAGCACAGCCTGTGAATGATAAAGAGATCCTTTCAGAGAAAAGCATTGTGAACCCAGGAATAATACAGTTTCCAGATGGTTTGAAAGATTCATTGACCAGGAGTGTTACGCAGTCTGTTCCCTCTGGTGTAATACTGGCTCACCGGTAAGTACATCCCAATCCAGCACTGAAGCTAAAACTGTTAATTTAAACAAGGAGACAGGTTTTGTTTTTAAACCTGCAGAAGGGATCAATATGTGTTCTTCTTTTCAATACCCAGTAAAATATCAAACGGATGCTCACAATCAAGAGGGGGTAACAGAATTTAGTTTTGGGACAAAGATAACTACGAAGGTGGATATTGGGAAGCTGCTAACACCTTCAGAAAACCAAACAAATATTTCTGAGTCACATGCAGAAATACCGTTTCTTCTACTGTCACAAAATTGCTCCTCTAGCGCATGATAACACTTGGTCACCTCAAGGGGCCCTGTTAGCAGCTGGTTGGGAGAAAAATGTAAATGGAGTCTGGTCTCCAGACTTAGCATGGGACACAACATTGGAACTACCTAGCGACTCCCCTAAGTGGAAACCTGGTGGTGAACTTGATTTGGGTGAAGCAGGAGGGGATGTTGAAAAGATTACCCTTCAGACAGTCAAAGAAGACAATCCTGATGCTAATGTGGATGTAAAGGAAAATGTTACCAAGACTGTTCTAACAGACTCACTTAGTGAACTGCATACCTTAGATAAACCCTTAATGCCTTTATTATTTAATCAAGCAAAAAGAGAGGCAGCGCTTAGACGTAACGCCGTACGCATTAGATATAAAGGGGGGCTGGCCGACAGGCCAGATAGGTATTATGTGGGGAAATTACTTATTAAAGATTCTCTTTGGTTCTCTCCCAGAGAGGTATTTGCTTTTATTAACATCTCGGGAGAAGATAATTATAATGTTAGTTTCTGTTCAGCATATTTACTAGATAAGTTTTGGGAAAGGTATGAGCAGGTAAAGTTTTCCCCCATATGGACCCCTTTTTTAGTTATTCCACTCTCCAAACCGTTAATAAAACATGTAACTGTTATGTTTAGGAATGAGGGAGTTCATGTTGAGGACATCATTTATTGGTTATCCCTGAAATGTGATATACAAGGAGATCCTGAGCCAATCCTAGATACAGAGCAGTTCTGGACTGGTGGATGGAAATTTAAAGTTAAATTAAGGCAATCTGAAAAAGAGGTAGAACATATTCCTAACTCCTTCCTCCTGGGAAGAGATAGAGGGGTTTGTTTTTATAGCGGACAGCCTAGATCCTGTTATAAATGTGGTTCAAAAACTCACATCTCAAGCACTTGAGACCGCCCAAGATGTGATAATTGTGGAGAGGTAGGCCATGTCACAATGCAGTGTGTTAATAATACAAGGTGTAATCTTTGTGAGGAATACGGCCATGTCACCATACAGTGTGTTAATAATACAAGGTGTGATCTTTGTGAGGAATACGGCCATGTCACCATACAGTGTGTTAATAATACAAGGTGTGATCTTTGTGAGGAATATGGCCATGCTTTTAGAGAATGCCCCTGGGCAGTAAAGAACAAGGCCTCAAGCGGAAGCATTGATTTGATCATTCATCATGCCCAAGAGGCAGCAAATAGATCAGTAAGTGAGCTTAAGGTTGTGGAAACCCCCACCACATAAATCAGTTGATATTCTTCCGGTAGAAAGGGTGATTCTCCCTTCTCCCCCCTCCACCTTTAGAGATAAAAACCACATCACTAAAAATGGAAAAGATTGTCCAAAATACAGAATTATTAGAACCTGTCTATTATAAGGAACCAGAGGATAAGACATCAGTGGCTTTGACACAGCAATTACCATTACCTCCAAGGAGGCCCACAAGGAACTTTAAAGCTGTCCCATCCCCAGCTACAGAATCTGTGGAATCACAGAATTCATATGCAGCTCTTTTTCCTACTTGGGGAGACTTGGAAATGGAAATTGGAGATTCTGACTCACAAAAATCAGTACAGGGAATTTTGGGAGTACCTATAGAAAATTACAAAGAAAAAAAAGAAAAGAAGAAAAAAATAAGGTTTAAGTTACTAATACGGTTTGACAATGGGATTTTTTTGGGCTTCATTCAACACTCAGTATATTGAACAATATTAAACGTAAAGCAATTTTCCATTTGATACATGATATGAATATTTCAATCAGTTTTTTGCAAGAGACCTGGATGTTTTCAAAAGAACAGATTTATTCCTTTAAGCATGATTGGCCATGGGGACCTTCCTATTGGTCCTTTGACAGAGACAAAGCAGATGGAATTGGGATTCTTTTAATTCTTACTATTTACACTATATAGTTAATTGATTTAGTTCCTAGGAGAGTATTAATAATAGGCGGTGAGTGGCAGTCTAACACCTATAGGTTAATTAATCTCTACAACCCCAAACAAAATCATCTAAATTTCATGTCTGAAAGATATTCAACCTTCTTTGGTTACCTCCTTACCTATTTTATGGGGAGGAGATTTTAATTTATTATGATGAAAGGGTAACTACCAAAAGATTATTGTGATTCAAATTGTTTAAAACGATCATTAAACTGGCAGATTTAGTTAATTGTAACCAGATGGAAAGGGAGAGCTATGGTTGTACCTTTTTTAAAGGGAAGAAAGGTTTGATTATAGATTATTTGTTGATTTCTAAGAACATTACGGTCTCAGAATTTAAAAGAGTACCTTTAGAATTTTCAGATCACATGTTACTCCAAGCGGGAATAGAATTTAATAAAAATCAGAACCCATGGAACAACAGATGGAAATTAAATACTTCCATTCTACAGGAGCAAATGGTAACAGACTCAATAAAATTGATCTTAACTGCCAGATTATTGGTAGTTTTTCTATATTCAGAGTTAGGAGTCTGGTGGGAGGAAACAAAAAAAGATTGTATTAAATGGTTTAAAAAATACGGCATCCATCAGAGGAACTCTAAATTCCTGACATATTTGAAACTCAGAGCTCATCTTCAACATTTGATTTCGATTGCAAACACTTCAAAACAGGATTATTCCTTACAAATTAATAATATTAAATTACAAATGAGACAGTTGCAATATGATAGGGCTAGAACTTTACAAGCCTTATTAAATAACTATACAGAAAAGTCCGTTATCGGGGACCCTTATATTTAATGCAAAAGAATTAGAGATTCAACAACCTTAGATTTCTTAGAAACTAAGTCAGGTAGAGTAAACAATGTGAAATTAATTAGCACCTGTATTCAAACACATTTTCAGGAACTTCAACCTCAAAATGATCCCAATATTCACGAAATTAATAATTATTTAGGTCTTTTTCCTCCATTAAGTTTAGATAAAGAAATGGTTGCTAACATGAAAAATCCCTTTACACCACAGGAAATAAGGGCTGTAATTTCAAACCTTAAAGATAATATTTCCCCAGGTTTGGATGGTTTATCTAATCCTTTTTACAAAGTTTTCATGCAGAAATAATACCTTGCTTAACAGTATTATATAATAATTTCCTCATTGGAGAAGCCATTCCAAGTAATTTTTCTAAAGAGCTGCAAATATAGATCTTTAAATCTGGGGATAAAGGGAATATACAGAATTGGAGACCAATTACCTTGCTAAACTCAGATTACAAAACTTAGTTACCTTAATTAATAATCGACTCAAAAAAATGGCAAATATAGTAATTTCACCAGTACAACATTGTGGATTACCTGATAGGAGAATTCAATCTGTATTAACTACAATAAGGGATTTGATTGAGCATTTGTCTGAATTGGATACTATGGGCTGTCTGATTTCATAGGATTTGGAAAAAGCATTTGATAGGGTAAACCATGTATTTCTATTTACAACTTTAAATTATTTAGGAATTTCATTTGATTTACTTAGTCTGATAAAAGGTTTGTATGCATCAACCACAGTATATCCTTACATAAAGGGGACAATAGGTACAAAATTGATAATTAAAACTGGGGTTAGCCAAGGCTGCCCATTAAGTCCATTACTGTACATATTTGCATTAGAACCCCTGATTAGAGCTGTAAGTCTTATCCCGAAATGGGAGGGCTTTAAAATTCCCTACACTGATTCTTTTCTAACAATCCAAGCTTATGCGGACAATGTGTGTTTATTTTTTAAAAAGGTAGAACAACTGGAAATCTTTTTTAAAGAGTTTCAAATATATGCTAACCTCTCTAATGCTAAAATTAACTATCCAAATCTAGAGGTCTATTAATGGGGTGTACCTTTCAGACACCCATACAATATAGAACTATTAAAATA
This sequence comes from Neoceratodus forsteri, assembly GCA_016271365.2. Taxonomy (NCBI): domain Eukaryota; kingdom Metazoa; phylum Chordata; order Ceratodontiformes; family Ceratodontidae; genus Neoceratodus; species Neoceratodus forsteri. The sequence continues at coordinate 37,979,833 of CM028130.1, read as the reverse complement.
ACAACTGAACCTATTAATATTCTGGGGGTCATTTATGGAATGCAGAATCTTCCAACCGATAATTGGAATATAGTATTGGATATAGTACAAAGGAAAATTAATAGATGGAAGTTCCGCTTTAGTAAAATAAAAAGAGTACAAATACTAAAACAATTTATATTACCATGTTTGCAATACATAGCGGTAATTTATTCCTTACCCACTCACCTAGAAACAAAACTATATAGTCTCTGTTTTCAGTTATTTTGGGGCAATAGACTTAATCCGATTAAGAGATGTTATACATATTTGGATAAAACTAAGGGAGGTGTAGGAATGAATGATCCGGTGGTTTTATGCTTTACTTTGTTTTTTGCACAATTATTTAAAAATACTATAGGTCTCCCAGCCAGATATGAGGAATTATGGTTCAAGTCAGCAATAGATCGTTATTTAGCAGTTTGGAGACATTATGCACCTAAACTGAACCCTTACATTCCACTTCTGGCCTTTTTTAGGCCTGCTGCCCAAAAACTTTATAAATGGAAGATAGTTAGAAACCAAATTAGTAGGTGCTCCTCTCAAAGATTATATACAGAAGTAATGGCATTTATTTACCCAAAGTTTCCTGTCTTTAAAAATTGTCCATCAGCTTTGAATCAAAATGTAATTAACCAGTTAAACAATCCTAGATTACCTCCCTATATGTGGGAGACTCAATGGCTAATCATGTATGGGTGTCTCAATATTAGGGGGACAGCAACATATAAAGCTAAAGAAGAGAGGAACTGTCCTTATTTAAAATGTATAAATAAAGAAGAAACTATGGAACATTTTTTTCTTAATTGTTCCTTCTCAACAACAGTATGGGCATATTTAGCAATTAAATGGTCATTAACTTGGTTGATGAATCCATCTTATGATTTGTTGATAATTGGTAATGTTCCTAAAAACCTAAAAACATATGAGAAAAGTACTTTATGGGTGTTTTTAGCCTGTTTAAGATTTTGTCTTGTAAAGTTAACGTCAATGGGTTTTATACCAAAAGAAAACTTCAGAGGAAGCATTTTGTCAGTACGTCACTCTTGAACTACAAAAAGTATATCTGAAGGATTTACAATTGTACAATGTAGAGAAAGTTACGGTATGGGGGAAAGGATTTTCACACATTATTAAGTATAAATGGGAAGTTTATTGATTACTAGTCTATAAGATTATTTATCCTAATTTTGTTTTTTATTTTTCTTTAAAGGTCATTGTTTTTTTTTTTCTTTTTCCCTTACTCTCATTATAATTTTATAAATTTTGAAATGTAAATATTTGGAATTGTACAGTTCATGAACTTTCTGTATTATGTTTGCTTTGTATTTCATCATCATTATTATATATTAATAAAATCACCCTTACTATTTTCGATACGTGCCATGGGATCTTTAACCTCCACCTGAACTATCATCAATCCAGGCAGATGGGACCTCGGTTTAACGTCTCATCTGAAAGACGGCACCTCCAAAGTGCAGCTCCCCTCTCATGCTGCACTACAGTGTCAGTACTGGGATATTAACTCAAGTGCCAGATGTGGGAACTGAACCCACAGCCCTTTGATCTCCCGGCCTCAGAGGCGAGTGTGCTACCTACTGAGTCACTGACACTGGTAATCCCAGAATACAGGATATATAGGAGGGACTGGGTGGTTGGAAGAGGGGGGGTTGCACTCTATGTGAAGGAAGGGATTAAATGCATAAGGGATGAGGGAGAAGAGAGGACAGAGGCACTTTGGGTGCAGCTCCTGGACTCCAAGGGCAGAAAGCTGAGGGTGTGAGTGGTGTACAGACCACCAGCCCAATCCAGGGAACTGGATGGGGAGTTGGAAAAGCAGATAAGGAGGGTGTGTAGAAGGGGGGGTGTGGTGATAGTGGGGGATTTTAACCTACCATGGGTTGACTGGAGTACCTCGGCCACTAGCAGAACCAAGGAGTAGGTTCTCCTTGATACATTCCAGGATGGCCTTCTGACGCAGTTGGTAAGTGGGCCTACAAGGCTTGGTAGTGCTCAGGACCTAATACTGGCAAATGGGGAGGCGGTGAGGTAAGGGTGGAGGACCCACTAGCAGGTAACAACCACCAAACAGTGTGGCTCATTGTCATGCTGGACAGGGAGACAGGAGGCACAGGCACTAAGGTGGTGGACTTTATCAGGGTGGACTTTGGGAGGATGGGAGCAATACTGCAAGGGAGACTCCAGGATATAAGGCCAGGGATGGATGCAGAACAAAAGTGGGGAGTCATAAAGACTGGGCTAACAGAGGCCACAGTAGCCTGCACCAGGGCCAGGAGTAAAAACAGCAGAGCCAATAAACCATGCTGGCTGAACAAGGAAGTGCTGCAAGGGATGAGGGCAAAGATGGCTGCATACCGGAAATACAGGAGAACAGGGAAGGGAGAGGATAAGGAGGCTTTCAGGAGTTGGTCAAAGGAGGTTGGCAGGAAGGTGAAAAAACTAAGGCCTCCAGGCAATTAAGATCCACACAGGGCATAAAGGGAGGGGAAAAGGACTTTTTTATGTATGTCAGGGAAAAGAGGAAGTGTAAGGAACATAGTGTGAGGATAAAATGGAGAGGGGATTGGGTGAAAAAGGGGAGGAGCAAGTGGAAATTCTAAATGAGTACTTCTGCTTCATTTTCACTAAGGAGAGGGATGGACCACTACCAGAATGGGCTGGGGGGTGGGGAAAGGGGAGAGAGGAGGTGATGGACAAAGTGATCACAGGGAGTAGGGTGCTAGAGGGGCTGAGGCCAGTAAGGGTGGACAAGGCTCCAAGTCCCGATGGCATCCACCCCAGGGTGCTGAGGGAGATGGCGGAGCTGTTGGCTGAGCTACTGGCAGATCTGTTCAACACCTCCCTGGGAATGGGGTGTGTGCCCCAGGACTGGAGGGCGGCCCATGTGGTGCCCATACACAAGAGTGGGCCTAGGGAGGAGCCAGGAAATTATCGGCCGGTCAGTCTCATGTCCATAGTGGCTAAGCTTATGGAGGTGATACTGAAGGAGAGGCTGGTGGCATTCCTAGAGAGTAATGGCCTGCAATATGGGCAGCAACACAGATTCATCTCAGGGAGGTCTTGTTAAACCAACCTAATAGAGTAATATGACTGGGTGACAAGGGAGTTGGACAGGGGCCATGCGGTACATGTCCTGTACTTGGACTTCAGTAAGGCCTTTGATACAGTGCCTCATGGGAGACTGGGGGGAAGCTGGTGGCAGTGGGGGTGGGAAAAAGCTGACTAAATGGATAGAGAACTGGTTAAAGGGGAAGGGTGCAGAGAGTGGTGGTGGTGGGGGAGATCTCGGCACCCAGAGCAGTGACAACCGGGGTGCTGCAGGGGTCACTGCTAGACCCGGTGTTATTTGGGCTCTTTATCTCTGATATAGCACATGGAGTGGGGAGCAGGGTTAGACTGTTCACAGATTATACCAAATTGGGGGCAGTGGTGGACGGATGGGGAAAAACTGCAGTGGGACCTAACCAAACTAGAGACATGGTCAGTGGAGTGGTAGCTAGGATTCGGTGCAAAGAGGTGTAAGGTGATGCACTTCAGGGCTAAGAACCAGAAGAGGGACTATTGATTGGGGATCAAAGAGGAGGAGAAGGACCTAGGGGTGTTGGTAACTAGGAGCATGAACAACTTGGCCCAGTGCAGGAGAGCAGCAGCGAAGGCAAACAGGAGGCTGGGGTGGATTGCATGGGGGTTCTAATCTAGACACAGGGATATGATCCTACCTCTCTACAGATCATTGGTCAGACTGCACCTAGAGTACTGTGTGCAATACTGGAGGCCATACCTGAGGAGAGATATAAAGTTACTTGAGGGGGTGCAAAGGAGGGCAACAAAAATGTTAAAGTGGATGGAAGGAAAGGAATATGAAGTTAGGCTGAAGGAGCTGAACATGTACACACTGGAGGAAAGGAGGGATGGAGGATATGATTGAAGCATTTTAATACCTGAAGGGGTAAATAAACCTAGCACCAAGGGGGTGTTTAAACTGAGGAGTGGAAGAGAGATGAGGGGACATGGACTAAGGTTGGAAGGGGGACGTTCAAGAGGGAAATTTAGAGACACTAATTCTCTGAGAGAGTGGTATCTAGTTGGAATGCACTGCCAGAGGGACAGGTAATATGTAGGACAGTCAATAGCTTTAATAAGGAGTGGGATAAAGCAAGAGGAAGAGTCAGGGAGGCAGGGGCTGGGACAATCGGGGGAGGAACTGAGGGGGAGGAGGCTGGGGCAGCTGCAATCTAGGGTGCCAGCTGCACATTCAGGCAGATTACATAAACCGTTTGGTGTGTTCTGCTGGCAGATTTGTATATTCGTATGTTCATATGTTTGTATGTAAAATCACAGTGACTTTTCATGAGCAGAGGTCCAAAAATGCCTATGTTGAAAATTTAGTGACTAATGTCCACAAAATGACTGTGTTACAAGTGTGCATTGTGCAGTTTCCACGCACCCTCATAACTTCACAAATTTGTAGTATTCTCACTACAGATTTTCAACACTGGCATTTTTTCAGACCTCCTTATGAACAGTACAGCTGTCATTTTCACACCCTGCCCCAAATATACGTTTGCACATCTGGCACAGAATAGCACGGTTGCTGTGGGAAATCAATGTTCGGGACAGATTAAGAAAATCACAGTAACAGGCTTCAGTGTACAGACTGACAGGCATCAGGGGTGTGCCTTTGGATTGCCGACTGTAAAGCTCATGCCATTCCATCCCCACCCCACCACCCTGCAGCCAGTGACAGGCATTGAGGTGCACCTTGGACTCTTCAGCCCCAGAGCTCACCCCATTCTCTTACAGTATACTGCACCCATTTCAGCGTATGTCCTTATGGAGTGGGGTGACTGTAAAGCCAAACATCCCAAGGCACGCCTCAACACATGTTGGTTTCTGCTGGTTAAGGTGAAGTGAAATGGCATGAACGTTATGGGCAACAACGCAAATGCATACCCCAATGTCTGTCAGTCTCTCCAGGATGGAGGTGGGGTTAGCGTGAAGTTCAATACTTCACTGCCATTCCTATTCTGCATCTCTATAACTCCTGCATTTCCAATGCTAATACCAGCAAGCAAACATTCGGCATTGACAAATGCTTGTTATCATTAATGGCACTCATAGTTTTATTCTTTCTGCCCCTCTTCTTTACTTACATAAAAGAACTCATGATGTCTATGTAAGTAATTGATTTTAAAATTGATTTTCTGCATTTCAGGCCAAGTAAGAGCAAATTTTTCTAAATTTAGGGGTGCACTCGGGGATAGAATTTTAATAACATGTTTTAGAGATTTTGCAGTGTCCATATTCATATTTAGGAGTATATTTTAATACACGGTGAAGCCCCCACCAGAATTCTGCAGTCAAATTACTGCAGCAAATAATGCAATTTTAATGGGAGTTAATCACTTTGGTCGTGCAGTAAACCTGTGACACTGCACTTCATCCTGGTGGGCTTCACTGTATGTTTACGCACACAGATTGTTTTAAAAATGTTTTAAATGTAACACCCAGGTTCCCCTAGGGTTACTAGAACCCTTTCAGTATAGTGTAGATAGGTATGGGCAGCACACAAAAATGGTAAAATCCTTGCAGGTTCATTTAAGCCCCCCTTTTCCCTTGTCTCTGTTGAGCAGAGGGCAACTAATTTGTACATAGAACTTTCACAGCAGCATAATCACCCCATTGCTATGAGAGCTGATGTTCTGACTCATGAGTCAGATGGTAGAGTTTGGAGTGTGAGCAGGGTGGCTCTCTGTTAGCTGCAACCCAACTTTCAGAGGGAGAGCCCCTTTTGCATTTTCTTCATCCTAGTGTTTCAGCGATTGGTCAGTGAGCCAGATAGTGGTAGAGACCATCTGTACAAGGCCCTAGGGGTGAATTTCATCATGAGGTTGTGATCATCTGGAGTCAGTGTCAGTAAATGATTGTTGTGGCAACCCCCTCACTATGTCACTTCTTAAGTGCTGTCCAGACTAGATTGTGTGTGTTTTACAACAAAGCTCTAACATTGAGATGTTAATTACTTGGGAATCATGTCAATTGAGTTCAGTACTTCAGAAAGCCCTATAACCCTGGGACTTGAGTGTAATTACTGCTGTAGCCTTTCCAAGTGTCACTGTAGGTGGGTCCCATGGAAGAGGACCCCTGTAGTTTTGAGTGAAATGTGAATTTCTGTGGGAACATATAAATGATTTGAGGGTATAACACTGCGTAGTACAAAGTTTATTTGCTTCTTTACCTTTGGGTTCCCTGGTGCCTAGCAAGGAGCACAACAATGTTGATGGTATGGTTCACTGGTGTCCCAGCACAAGATGTGCATTTGGATTGTCTTCAGTGGCCAGCAGTGTCTGAAGAACTGTTTGTAATTTCTGAGCAAGTTTAACTTTCACCAAAATTTAGCTGATCCCTCAATCCAGGTTGCAGAGGGACCCAATCTGCTTACAAGTTTGGGGTAATAATAGCGGTAGGAGAAACTGCCATCTTCCGCTCCCACAGAACTTCCGTGGAAATCAAGGGACTTTCATGAAAGTTTCTGAACTTCCGCCTGTGGCGGAGCAGAAAACGTCCGTAAAAGTTACTAGGTGACATGTCACCTGCAAATGAAGAAAATAAGCCCTGGTGGTTAGTGGTCCCTCCCCCCACCTGTCCCACAGGTAAAACATTATCCCTGGTGGCCAATGGTCCCTCCCCTCCATCTAGTAATCTGCCCACTGCGGAATGTACAGTAACCCTCCTGCATCCCTATCTCCACTGTCCTGTTAAAACAAAATCTCTGGTGGTCTAGTGTTTTTGTTTATTTAAACCCAGCCTCCTGATTCCCAGCCCCAAATCCCTGGTGATCCAGTGCTCCCCACCCAGCCTCCCCAGCAGCCAGGTGTCCCACAACCCTGCTCCAACCCCCATCATAAATCCCAGCAGCAGAGGACCGGCACAGCCCTCCTCTCTCTCTCCGCTCCATGGCTGGGCTGCCGACTGAGCTGTCGCGGATAAACGCCTGTTCGGTGACGGCTCGGTAAGCAACTATGGAAACAGAAGAGCATGCTGGTCTTCGTGCTGAGTTTATGATGAAGGTGGGACAACTAAAGCTGAGCGCGAATCTCGGACTGGGAACCGAGACAGATGAGGTTTAAATAAAAACAAAAAAAACTAGACCACCAGAGATTTTTTAACTGGATAGTGAAGATAGAGATGCGAGAAGGTTACAGTACATTTTGCGATGGTGGGTTACCGGGTGAAGGGGAGGGAACACTAGCCACCAGGGATAATTTTTTACATGAGGGGCAGGTGAGATAGAGACCACTACACTAGCCACCAGGGCTTGGGGGTGCAATTTGGCAATTAAAAGAGCAGTGATCATGGGCAGAAGTTCTGTGGAAGTTCAGAAATCAATTTCCAAACTTCTTCAGAAGCAAAAGTCAGACTTTCGCTTGAATTCTGCCCACAGAAGATTTTTTTCTCCCAGCCCTAGGTGGTAACATAGTTCATCCTGGGTGGTAACATAGTTCACCCAGTTTGGACTGTGCTTGAAGTAAGTGTTATGGAACCTCAGATATATTTATGCACTTATGCAATTCTGAGGATCGACTGATGCCGCATTTTCCAGTAGGTCCCTAAACAAAAGGATGGAAGTTTGAAAAGGAAATGTGTTTTCTGTGACAAGTTCTGTACCTGCAAAAGAGTTGTGTCTTCTGTGAACTGTGCTTGCAGAAGAGAGTTTAGTGCATTGTGTGTTCTGTACCTGCAAAAGCCCTGGGGGCATCACATTTTCTGACTGACACCCTGTCAGGAATAAAGTCATACAGCACAATCCCATTCCTGTTGTGGACATTCCATCTTGGTGTGACCTGTGTGCATTTTTGTGCTCCCTTCAGACATAGTGTAATAACACACTATATCCCTGGTATTTCTCCTCCAGATTTGGGTAAATATAAATGTTTATTTTGTACCCCTCCTTCCAATCACCTAGATGCCTGAACCAGGTGTTGTCCTAATGCCATAGGTACAGTAATACATTTTGTGTTAATAGTTGTTGCCTTGTCAGTAAAAGGAGGGAGTGGGGTTACATACAGAAAGCAGATAAGGAAGTGCATATATTGTGGAAGTATTAAGGGTAACATGGAGACGATTCCACTCCATATCAAAACTGAGGCTGGCAGTATAGCCTAGTGGTTAATGAGCTATGAATGAGTCTGGTACATCTAGCAGACCTGGGTTTGATTCCAGCAACCTCCACTTGCCTACTGTGTGACTCTGAGCAAGTCACTTAACCACCCCAGTGCTCCCAGGTTACCCTTGAAAGCAAGCACTTGTGCCTAGTGGGCCTTACCTAGTTACCAAAAGAATAAAAAAAAATGATTATATGAATTATTTTGTGATGTATCCTAGCAGTGAAAAACTGCATGCTAATTTTATGATTATTATGTGAATTTCAGCCAGTTCCCTGATGAAGAAGTCTTTGTGATCTCAAAATGTTGCATGGAATTGGAATTGGAATAAACAATACTGGCCGATAAAAAAATAAAACTATGCACTTCATGTGAAAGAAACCATCTGGTCTGATTTCTCATTTAGCTTCAGTTTTGTTTGGCCTCTGTTGGACCATTTAAAAGAACCTTAATATGGAAACTGCACTTCCTGGACCTTTCTGTATTGCTTCAGGTAAGGGCAATCCAGACACATGTTTATTCCCAAGCGACACTTTTTTCTGTGTCTGATGCCTTTCCCCATAGCATCTGAAATATGAAACCTCCTTCCTTACTCTCAGTTACCATTTCTGCCTGGGAAAAGCTGACTGAGTTCATATGTTTATGAGTTATAAATCTTTCTTGAAAGAGAATTGAATGTTAGAAAACAAAACAGTGTGTTGCAACACTGCTCAACTAAATGAATTAATTAATTAGCGGGGTGTTAGCACAAACCTCCAATTTTATCTAGTTCATTAGGAATCTGGACAGCTCTCTTTTTCTACTATAAAGCAACATGTCTGAGGGCTCTGCTCACTGCAGCTGTAAAAATGAAACAAAAATATAAATAGAGGAATTGGGAGCACACACTATCAGAGACCACTAAAATGTTTTTTAAACTGATGATGTGCTTGCACCTGCTTAGCAGGCAACATTTTATCAACTGCAGGGTTTTAAATAATTGATTAGCCATTTTTTTTCTTGGGACAATACTAACTGTTCAGAAAGTGTTTATATAGGTTTTCTAGAAGTGTAATGTTTGTTAAACACAGTGAGGCAGGTGCTATGCATTTTCACAATGTTTTAGCACTTTTATGAGCAAAACGCTAATCAATTTTGAGAGTTAAATAAAACCCTGAACTGTTTCCCACTGGAAAGACTGTTGCCCAGATTGAGATCGATTTCTGGTTTTGTAGCCAGTCACAGGCCAGGTGGTTGTACCAAGGTTCAGTAAATCAGTTTTATTCTTATCTTAAGCTTTCTATTGTAGTTGAAAGGATTTCTTATACGTATGAAAGTGATTTTTCTTTCTTTTTTTATCTTGTTTTGCAAAGACGTTCCATATCCCTTTGTTATCTCCATCTTTACAAGACACTGCAAATCTATACTATGTATGCAAAGTTGCAATAGCTGACAATCACTTGAGGAGTTGAATTTTGATTGCATTGTCTACAAGGTAATCAAAAGCAATGTACTGTACAGTATTAAACTTAGAAGAGACAAAGCAAAACCAAAGAAGAGAAAACTTTTTCACATTTACCTCTCCCCAGAGTCCCCCAATAAGTTTACCATTTTCATCGATCAGTCTAAGCATCTTTCCAGATGTGCTTTCTCGGTAGTCAAACCGTTGACCAAGCAGAACAGAACAGATGACATTGGACACGACATTGGTGATCATTGGTTTTGGATCAAAGGAATAACCTGCATAAATATACAATATCAAAACAAAAATTTAAAATAGATCCTTTGCAGTGTACCACTCGCCAGTGTTGAGTGATACCATATGCAGAAGATTTTTGAACTGTCCTGGTAAATGTTGAAACATATAAGTATCTAGGGCACTGGCTTGACCAGAGTGGGTCACGAGATGCACACATTGAGAAATTGGTTGCCCAAATTGGTAAAAGGCTATGCTTTTTATTTAACAATAAACATTGCTTAGATTCAGTTTCTATGAAAATGATAATTACAGTTTCAATACTTCCCTTGCTCAATTATGCAGATATTTTATATGCTAGTGCAACCCATGATCATTTACATAAACTAGACATACTAAAGTTCATACTAAGAATTATTAGGAGCTAGGAGGCGTGTGCCCATATTTGCTCCTATAAGGCTTTTAGAAATATTTTAATTTCCCTCCTTTTAGTATATGCCTATCTAAGTTCTTCTTAAATTGTGACTTCATCTTACTTATAATAACTTCAGCTGGCAGACCATTCCACACTCTCACAACTCACACCGTGTAAAAGTACTTCCTTCATTGCTTGCGAATACGGAGCCCTTACTTTGTAGCAGATGTCCTCTTGTCTGCATTTTTCCCTCCTTAAATTCTAAGTTCAATTCATTAATTAATATTGGGTCTTGCATTATATCAAACATAAGTAATGCATCTCCTCTAACACATCTGGTGGCCAATGACATCATTTTAAGGATTTTTATCTTTCCTCCTAACTTTTGTTAATCCATTCATGGATTCAGTAAATTTTCTTTGGATTTTTTCGATCATATTAATTTCTTTTATTCTAAATGGGTTCCACAACTGAGATGCAAATTCCAAATGGGGGTGGACATAGGCCCTATATAAGGGTGCCATTACTTTGGTATCCCTAGATGTTTTATCCTTTGAATTGCCCAACTGATTTTTGTAGCCTTTTTGATTGCTTCTGATGTTTGCATATCTGAGTTAAAATCATCCATAATATAGATTCCCAGATCATTTTCATTATTAGCTTTTGGGAGTGGGATACCTTGCATATAATAATTGATTTTATTATTTCTTTTCCCCATATGTAGCACTTTACATTTGATTATGCTAAGTTTCATGCTCCATCGGGTTGTCCAGTCTACAATGCTGTCATAGTCTTTTGTATTATTTCTGCTTTGCTTAGCGAGCTCACTGGTCCACCCAACTTAGTGTCATCAGCATACTTGGTCACCCAGCATTCCAAATCATTTGCTAGATCTGCTATGGCAATCTGACAGAGTGCCGGTCCCAACACCATGCCCTGCGAGACCCCACTTGTCACCTCCTCTGTGCCAGATAAGCTGCCATTTACCATGACCCTATGTGATCTATTACTAAGCCATTCACTAACCCACCATATATAGTGGGTTGATATTAATCTTGTGTAATTTTTTATGATTGTCCAGTGTGGTCAAATGCCTTAGCAAAATTAAGGAAAAGGATGTCACAAGGCAATTTCTGATCTAAGGTGTAACTGATCTTTTTGTAGACACATAAGTTGGTAGTACAACTTCTACCTCTTTTGAACCCATGATGTTGTTGATCGTATGTATCTAATACACTAGCCAAGCTATCCCTAATTATGAATTCCAGAAGTTTACAACACACAAGTCAAACTTGTGGGTGGGTAGTTGTGGACATCAGATGTTTCTCCTTTTTTAAAAAATAGGCACATCATGATCCATTTTTCCATTCTGTTGGGAGTGTTCCTGTACTAACTGACTTTTCAAATAAAACTTTCTATGGCAGTGTTATGGATTAATTCATTATTTGCAGTAGGTTAGCGGATATTTTATCAGGGGCAGGAGATTAATTACTTTTTAAATGTTTGATTTTGACTTTTATTTCTTTTTCTAATTTTTTTTGTCTGTGTTCTGTTGATATTTTATATTTACTGATCTTACATCTTTATTATAGGCTTCACAAATACATGTATTAAACAGTTCTGTCACCTCTTTATTATCTGAAACCAATGTGCCATTTTTATGTTGGCTTGTGCATGCGCAGCCAACATATTGCAGTAGTAGCAGAGTTGGAGGCGCGGTCACTGTTGGGTGAATGCAGGGCATGCATCAGTAGGTGCGTCCCTCATTCCCCAATAAGCCAGCAGCAGGCACTGACATCATGCATCCCTAATGTGGCCACCAGATCTAGCAAAAGGTCTGCTGCAATGAGAGTGAAACCTTCAACATGCACGCAACATGGCAGCACTGACTGCCTCCACCTGTTACAATGCCGATGGGGGAGCCCACTCCCCATTGGCATAATGACCCTCCTGCCATTTAAAATGTATGCTGAGGGGGTGCCCAATCCCCCTCAGCATCATGCGAACTACCCCAACAGTCTTTCTTTGCCAACATGGGGCCCAATCTCTGTCAGCTTTAATCCCCCTTCATCTTTATTTTGCTGACAGGGACCCCACTCCCCATCAGCATAATGTACCCCCCCATTTTTGTTGTGTGCCGAGGGGGTGCCCAGTTCCACTTGGCTCTTGTCCCCCCCCTTCGGTATGTGTAAATGGGGGTGCCCAATCCCCCATCAGCTAAAGCATCCCCCCCAAAAAAAAACACTTAGGTGACATGCTGGGAGCCCACCCCAGTGTGCCAAATCCCCTAGAAAGAAAAAAATATCCTGCTATTTTTTTTTGTTTGTTCGTTTAAACCCTTTAAAAAAGAAAATGGTTCCTCACGTCTCCCTGCCCCCTCCCGCCACCCACCCCTCTGTACACCCTGCCTCCCACCCCACCCCATACTTACCTCCGAGTCTGGTGTGACAATCTTGAGTGGACCGGGAACCGCTGCACTCTTCAAAGCCGACCACGAACTGAAGAAATGCGGTAGCTGTATAATGGCATAAATAGTTTTTTCCAACTTTGGTGCATATCAGCCATTTTGGGAATTATGGAACAAAGTTTCAACATGGGGTTATTTGGACCCCTCCTCATACATTTAGGCACTGTCATGGTGTTATTCGGTCCTGAAAGGTGATTTCGCGGTCACTGCGCAGAATCACCTTTCGGGACTGATTAATGAAATGACAATTCCACTGTTCATGGGGGGGGGCTCTCAAAAAGCCTATGTTGCAAATTTGGTGGAAAAATCAGAAAAAATTACTGTTTTAGGAGCCTACGTTGCGCAGTTTCCACGCTCGCTCGTAACTTCATGAATTTGTAATATTTTCACTCAAGATTTTCAACATTGGCATTTTTTCATACCTCCTTATGAACAGTACAGCTGTCATTTTACATATCTTGGACAAAATGTGTTTTCGCACATCCAGCGCAGAATAGCGCGGTCGCTGTGTGAAATCAAATTTTTGGGACAGTGTAAGGAAATGACGCTGACATTGTTCATGAGCAGAGGTTCTAAAATACCTATGTTGAAAATGTGGTGACAAAATTCCATAAAATGACTGTATTACAAGTGTGCATTGCACAGTTTCCACGCACCCTTGTAACTTCGCAAATTTGCAATATTTTCATGCCAGATTTTAAACACTGGCATTTTTTTCACACCTCCTTATGAACAGTGTAGTCATTTTTCACATCCTGCCCTAAATGTGTTTTCACACCTGTGCCACACAATGGCATGGTCACTGTGGGAAATCAACATTTGGGACACATTAACAAAATCACAGTGCCACTGTTCAGGAGGGGAGGTTCCAAAATGCCTATGTTAAAAATGTGGTTAAAAAATCCGCAAAATAATTGGGTTACAGACGTGTGTTGCACAGTTTCTATGCATGCTCATGACTTCACCCATTTTTCGTATTTTCACTCCAGATTTTCAACGTTGCCATTTTTTTACATGTCCTCATGAACAATATAGTTGTCATTTTCTATATACTGCCCAAAATGTGTTTTCGTCCGTGTCACCAAATTGCATAGCCACTGTGCAAAACCACCTGTCAGCTAACAAACTGATAGTGCCGCTCTTCATGAGGTGGGCTCACAAAAAGCCCATGTTGAACATTTGGAGTGAAAATACCAACACACATCTACAGTGTTATGGTTTCCAACTGTAGCACTTCACCCTGTAGAGACTGACAGGTGTCAGGGATGTGACTTGGGATCATAGACTGTAATGCTCATGCCATTCCACCTCCACCCCAACCCCCACCTGCAGCCAGTGACAGCCATCATGGTGTGCCTTGCAGTGTTCAGCCACAAAGTTCACCCCATTCTCCTATACTGCAACCACCTCAGTGTATAATGCCCAAAGACCCCAATGCACACCATGACACTTGTCAGTGTCTACAGGGTAGGGTGAGGTAAAATGGCATGAGCATTATAACTGTTGACCTGTCGGTCTCTGCAGGGTGGGGATGGGGTTGGCGCCACTTCAATACTTCACTGCCATTCCTATTATACGTCTCTAACTCCAACACTACCAATGCCAATGCCAGCGAGATAACATTCGGCATTGACAAATGCTTGTTCTTAATAGGCCCCACTTGTGTCTGTGTTTTTTCTTTTGTGAACTGATATACACATACAATTCTTTAAAGTTATCTTTTCTTGCATTTTTAGCCAAAGTAATTTTCATAGTTTTCTTTGCTTTTCTAATTTCTCATTTGCCTCTCCTTTGTAGTTGTTTATATAATCTAATATTTTCATTATTTGGAATCAATTTTTGTTTTTTATATAATTTGTCCTTTCTTTTAAACAATCTCTTGATCATTTTATTTAACCATTTCAAGCTTCTTTTGTAATTTTTTTGTTTTCTTATTTTTTGTATGTTCTCATCTGCTTTATTTATTATGTTTGTCCTTATAACCAGCCACGTTTCCTCAGTTGTCAGGTTATGTAATTCCATGACCCAATCTATTTTATTTAATTGCTTTTGTATCTGGTTCTTATTTACTTTTCCAAATAGGTAAAATTCTGTGTAATTTTTTAATGATGTATATTGAAATAACACTGTATACTTGACAGTATTGTGATCACTGTTACTAAGGGGTAGACCTGCTTAACATAATTTAATCTGTATATTCTCAGAACTCATCACGACATCTAACAGGTTATTATTCCTAGTTGGTTCCTTTACATGAAGCGTAAGGTGGTGAGTATTACAACTGTCAAGAAATGTTTTACCAATACTGCTGATTGCTTTATTTCCCTCCCAGTCTATATCACCAATAGTAATGTCTCCTACCAATATCAAGTCTCTGAACTCCCCTGCTTTCTCAATTTCACTTGTATTAGTTTCTGTGATTTCTATTGTACTACTCGATGGATGGTATGTTACACCATCTACTATAATGTTAGAACATCCCCTGTGTATCTTTTTCTTTTAAACTTTATTTTTGATTCTCAAGTTACAAGCATTCCATGGCTCCTCAGAGCCCCACTCATAATACAGGTATTATATCACATAGCAGTAGGAGATGTACAGTACATGATACAATATGGGTGGTTGGCAAATGTTAAGTTTGTTTCTTACTTTTCTGACCATTTTGAATTAGGAGTTGACAAGACCCCCCCCCCCGCCGACAGAAGGACCAAGGAGCAGAACAGCTTTGCCCTCCATCAAAAACTCTCCTGCTCACCAGAGGAGCTCACCCCCTCCATATCATGCCAACCCATCAATATTTCTTTAACAGGTTTACATAACTGAACAACTTATTAAACAACATTTTTTATCAACTTGAAGTGTGCAGTCTGGGTCTTTCTTTCTCCAGAAAACCATTCAATGATTTCATACTGTATCTGGGGTCAAGCTCCTTGCCCACCTTCCCATCTCTGAAGCTCCCTCTAACCCCATGGTTCTAGTAAGCTACGGGGACCAAATAGATAGGAATTTATCTAAACCTAAGTGGAGAGAGGCCGTAAGCCTTTCCATCCTTTCTACTTCTTCTACTTTGTCCTGCCATAATGAAAGGGCTGGAGGATCTGGGGAGAGCCATGTCATAGGGATACATTTGAGGGCCACTAGTCTTAAAATATGGAAGAGCCTATGTTTTTCCCTAGCATTCACCAAAGGTGCATCAGCACCCAGTACCAGCACCTGGAAAGAACATGGGTATGTGAATTGCAGAATGGATTGAATTTTGGCATGTATATGCTGCCAAAAAGTCCTCAATTTAAGGCATCCCCAGAAGATATGATAATGGGAACCTCGCTCTCCAACACCGATCAGTATTCAAAGAATCAAAATATTTGGTTCTGGTGGGAGTCAAAAAATATCTAGTGAGTAGTTTCCAGTTAAACTCTCTCCAATTTGGAGATGATGTGACCGCCCATCCCTTCCCCAGTCTCAGGGGCCATGTGATTGGTAATATTTGTATATCAGCTTCCTTCTCCTAGTGTATCCTAATTTTGTCAGCTAGAAAGGGGGTGTTTTCCATTAATAGCCCGTATAATTTGACTGCTAACCGCACCTACCAAAAGAAAAGTTCCTCCAAGTCCGTACGTGGTCTCAGGAGTAAGTCTTGGTGGTTACATTGAAGGAGGTAGTTCCTGACCTGGAGATATCTAAAATGGTCCTCTTTTCTTAAGCCAAACTGCTGCTTAAGCTGTGTAAAGCTCAGACATATGCCTGGAAAAAAAAATGGGAAAAACACACTGGCCCTCTTTTTTCCCAGTATGCATAACCTTTGTCAACAGTGAGAGGGACAAAGTCCACATGATGATGATCAGGGACATAGGGTCAAGTTCATTCGGGGTGCCCACTCTTTCTCATAATTTTATCAATGTTTCTATGGTATGTTTAGTCCATGGGTTACATATTTTAGCCCATGTTGACTTAGTAAGTTTGGCCATAGGCAGTGCCCATAAAGGCATGCCTGCCAGTTGCTCTTTTTCTATTTGGTACCAGCCTGAATTCTCTTTCTGTTTTAGCCATGAAAAAATCCAAGGTCCTTGGGCTGCTAAATAGTAACTTCTAAAATCCGGAAGGCCCAAGCCTCCTGTTTCTCTAGGTGCCATCAGTAATCTGTAGGAGAGTCATTGTCTACCCCCCCAAAAATGAATTTTCTAGTAGAAACAGTAAGCTCTTTCTAGAAATCCTCAGGGATCGTAATTGGAAGGGTTTGGAATAAAAACAAAAACCGGGGTAAGATGTTCATTTTAGTTACTTGGGCTCTACCATTGGTTGATAGGGGGAGGATTTTCCAACTCGTCAAATCTTGTTTTACTGAATGTAATAACTTTTTGTAATTGTTTGCATACAACAGAGTGGTGTCTACAGATATTTGAACCCCCAGATATCTGAGCGTGTTCTCATTAGCCCATGTAAATGGAAAACTATCCCTGAATCCCTGGGGCAGAGCACCACTTAAGAGAAGGGCTTCATATTTATTTAGATTAATTTTATAACCAGCTAAGTCTTGAAATTCATTCAACACCTCTAAAGGGGATTTGGGGGGGTCAGACAGAAAAAGCAATGCGTCTTCTGTGTACAAAGCAATCTTGTGCTCAATCCCACCTGCCTCTACTCCCTTAATTGACTCACGGTCCTGAATTGTAACTGCCAGGGGTTCCAATGATAAAGCGAAAAGTAGGGATGAGAGGAGGCATCCCTGCCTGGTGCCCATATCAGAATAAATCTGTCAGATTGACAGCCATTGACCTTTACCACCACCTCCAGCCTAGCATAAAGGGCTCTGACTGCTCCAATAAACTTATCCCCAAACCAAATTTTAATAAAGTTTGTTGTAAAAAATATCAACCTACCTGATTGAATGCTTTTTCTGTGTCTACCCCATGGAAATTTGGAATTGTTGTTTATTTTTTTGTGACAAAATGATATTTAGAAATCTCCTGATATTATCTTGGATAAGTCTATCTCGGATGAACCCGGTTTGATTGTGGTGTATCACTGAGCCAATTATTAGTTGTAATCTGTTTGCTAGGAGCCCGGTGAACAACTTAAGATCAGTGTTCAGCAGTGATATTGGTCTGTATGAGCTGCACTCCACCGGGTCTTTAACCGGTATGGATAGTACAGTTATTTGTGTGTAGCTCCAGGAAGGGGGTGCTGGGTCACCATCTCTCAAAACTGAGTTAAAAGCCTTCTGTACAGGTATCATAAGGTCAGGGAGGAAATTCTTATAAAAGTCCGGTGGAAAACCATCAAGGCCTGGTGCTTTTTAGTTCTTTAGGCTTGTTACCAAGATCCTCAACTCGTCTTGTGAAATTGGGGCCCCTAAAACTTCGGCATGCAGTGTACTAACTGAGGGTAGTGTGGTTTTCCCTAAATATGTGTCCACTTTCTGAACATGCGGGGTGGTTCTCTTTGACTTATATAATGCTTCATAAAAAGCTGCAAAGGTTCCAGTTATCTTCTTTGGTTTATTTAAGTATGGGGCATTCGGGTGACTTCTAAGCCTGAGGACTGTTCTGTTAACTAACTCCTTTCTAAGCTGTGCAGCCAATATGGTGCCTGCCTATTTCCATGCTCGTAATACCTTTCTTTAGTGTATCTTAGGCATCCTTCCAATTTTGAATCTAACAGTTTTCATAGCTCCTTCCTTACCTCTCTCAATCTGGTCTCTATCCCTGGTTCTGGATGTCATTTGTGTTGACCCTCTAGGGTCTCTATTTCTTGTTCAAGTTGCACCTGGCACTGTATGGACTGCTTTTTAAGGTGTGAAGCATATAATATAATCTTTCCCCTTAATTAGGCCTTCAGTGTATCCCATAATATAGAGAGGGAAGGAGGGTCCTGCTAATTCAAGGAAGGACTTTATCTCCTTAGTTATCAAGTCCTTAAAGTCCTCTCTATTCAAAAGGATGACATTTAGTCTCCATGATATCCCCTTTGTTGGGGGGGGTCAAAGCTCATAAGCATACTGACTGGTGCATGATCTGAAATCGTTGAGATTTCAATCTTAGTAGTTTCTACTGCGTAAGCCCATTCCATGGACAGCAGGAAGAAGTCCAGTCTAAAGTACTGCTGGTGCCTAAGTGCAAAGAAACTGTACTCTTGGGCCCCTGTATTCTGGAGACATTCGATATCTAACAAACCAAACTCATTCATGATTTTGAGCAGTGTTAGAGTAGATCTGGACTTTCCCCTACCATCCGTCCCAGCAGATCTATCCATCATCGGGTTGAGCACCATGTTTTGTCGCCCCCATTTATGTTTATCCCTGTAGGTTCAAATTCTCCCCTGGCTAGGGTGTCCCTGAAAAAGTCATGTCGCCCTATCTCATTGTTTGGGGCATATATGTTAATCAGGTTTAACTTTTTATCTCCCATTTCCCCAGACACTTTCACAAATCTGCCCTTAGGGTCTGTTTGCACATTCTGGACCTGTATTGGGCTGTTTTTTCTCAAAAGGATAGCAACCCCTCTTTTCCTGGTATGATCTTCATAATGTGAAGCATAAACCTCTCTGACCCATGACCTCTTCAGTTTTCTGTGTTCCCCCTTCCCCAAATGAGTCTCCTGTAAATATACCACATCCACTTTTAATCTGTTGAGTTCTTGCAGCAATCTGGCCCTCTTTATTGGGCTATGAATGCCCCTAACATTATAGGTAATTATTTTAAGTACCCCCATGGTGGATATCTCGAGTACATGGGGCCCCTTCCGAGCCCAAATGGTGGACTGCACACATCATACCCAGAAACTGTGTAACATATAGTAAGTAACACCACACATTTTTAAAACAAACTATTTAAACACCTCACTCTAAAACTGTTAAAGAACCTTTATAAGAGAATATAAAACTTTTAGATAGTTTAGTTTAAGGTCTCGGGGTAAATACTCCCCCTCTTAACAATCCTCAAGGTGAAGACCCTCTTTATTCCTCCCCTCCACTCCACATCTCAGTAAGGAGCATGGTAGTGACGGAGGAAAAGATGGACCCAACCTAAGTTTCCCCTCTTCTGGCTAACTTCGCACAGTAGAGAGAGAAGGTAGTCACGTGGGTGCGCATTGGCAACCTTATGGGGCCTACTGATACCAACCCCAGTGCCCCCACCCTCCCTTTAAAATTAAAGGAACCCAAAGATGTCTGCTAAACCAGCTCTCATTAACATCCGTGCCTTAAAAGGGAAAAAGATTCCTTTCCTTAGGAAACTCATTGACAAAGGAAAACCCTGAGTCCCCTTAACACTGGGTTCTTACTCACATCGAGTGGCTGAAACATTTTTGTTACTCCATCTATATGATGTTTTGTCAGTATTTTACCAATAGATCCAGTCCCATTCATAAAGCAATTATCCAGCATTTAGATGCCCCATAGGAAGTCCTTCATCGATTACAATTCTAGTCTGCTCGACCTGTAGTGATCATCGAGCCCTCAACACTGGTTGTGGTATGTACATCTTTAGCCTGGCCCTTTGCTTCTCATACCTCATGCCAAAGATCTCTGGCCTTATTCCTCGAACCCCTCCTGGAATTCACAGGTCAGTGCTGCACTGAAGACTGCAGATCCCTTTCAAGAAAGTTCGGGGTCAAGTCCTTGAGAGAAATTTCCAGGCCGATAAGAAAATCTCATGCATCACCTAGCACCTCAAACCATTTAGATACTTCAGAAGTTATTACCCATAGCCTTGCAGAATATTCAAGAAAGGCTTTCAGGCCTTTTTCTTTCAGTTTCCTTTGTACAGTGAGCACCCTTCTTTTTTGTACTGTAGTGGGGGTGTAGTCATGCTCCAAGAACAAACGCTGGTCTCCGAAGAAAACTTCCTTTTAACCCCACGCTGTGTGGAGGACCTGCTCCTTCACCCGAAAGTCCATGAACGTCATCACAGTGGAACGTGGTCTGGCAGAGGCATCCCTCAGAGGAAGAATTTCCTTTAGTAGGCTCTCCATGAACAAAATCATGTTGCCGGTTTTGGTCTTTTCTGGTAGCCCATGCAGCCAAATGTTACACTGTCTGCTGCGGTTTTCAAGATCCTCTATTCTGCCAAACAATTCTATTTCCCAACTATGCAAGTCCAATAAGGCGGAGTTATGCTTATTTAAAGTATTAGAGTAATTTGCTGTTGCCGCCTCCAAATGGACTGTACGGCTTTCTAGGGCTTTAATATCCCGGGTGTTATCTGCTACCAGTGTCTCAATTTTAAGGAGGGTGTCACCAATCTTTTGCAGTTGGCCCACTAATTGTTTAGATGTGATAGTGAAGTCCGGTTCGAGTTCATTCTCTCCCAGGTTGGGCTGATTTGGCTCCGTGTTGGTACCCTGCCCCGCCGCCATTATGGTTACAATGGAGGAGGGCTGCCAGCTCAAAGTTGCTTGTCTGCTTGTCCTCTGTGAGGAAATCACAACCGATTCCTTTTGTTTCTGTCTGGTGGACATGTCAGCAATACAGCAATCCCCTTCTGCTGGTCTAGATGGTGGTTTTAGGTGTAGGATGGAGTTTGATACGGGAGGGTGGATGGAACCAATATTCTAGGCTGCCATTTCCCAGGTGACATCACCAGAAGTCCCCCCCCCATGTGTCTTAATCCAAATTGCTTCAGTGTTATTTCGCTGCTTTATTTTGTCTGAAATATCTGTGGAGTTTAATTGTGTTGTAACATACTTTGCTACACCCCCTCCATTCTTCCTGTTATTTCTATAATTTCTGTATAGCTTATATCCTTCACACATCCTTTTTACAATTGCTTGGCTCAATTGATACTTAAGTGCCCAATGCAGGTTCATCATTGTGAGTTATACAAGACTCTGGGTTAGATTTCTTTAAATTAAAGAAGGTACAACCATAGGTATGTGTTTGCATATAAATGAGGTTTGGGTCTTATCCCAGATTACCTGAACAATATACTAAATTTTAGGTCTATTGATCAATTATTGAGGAATGATTCTGCTCAGGAATTATCTGTACCAATTACTAAAACTAAATGTTCCCTACACTTTTTTAGTCAATGTGTCTCTATTTTTGGAACTAACTTCCACATGAATTTAGGTTGTTAGATATTTCACTTCCATTTGCTTCTATGTTAAACTGGTACTTGTCATCTCATGTACATGTTTGTGATCGATATGGATGATTAATTGTATTGTATGCCTGTTGTATTTTATTTGTACTTTTGTAACTAGGTCGCCATTGTGAGTGAGCTTATGCTCAATGGTTATTCCTAACAATAAAGAGACAAAAAAAGATGGCTTCATGGTTTGGTTCTAATTCCATGCAATCTGTGACAAACACGCATCATGGGAACATGGACAAGAGATGCACAGCTACTCAAATGCTTCTACTGAGGGCTGCAGAGTGGCAAACACTTTACAGAGGGCTACAGAGTGGCAAACGCTTTACAGAGGGCTACAGAGTGGCAAAGCGATAATACACCAAATCATCTATAGCCAGATAATTATAAATTTCAGTAGGAAACCAAAGACAAGTCAGAAACAGAAATGCCAAGGCTGGCTACTACTGTACTGTATATGTGTGATATACTTGCTGATGCTCCAAAAGGTGGCATGGGGTAGACATACATTTGTACTCCTGAGCAACTGAAAACATAGTACCTGTTTACTGATATTAATAGTGTTCTAGTCAATAATCTGGATACTAATAATAATGAGCATGGAGTCAAGACCTACATTGAGACAATGCGCAACATGAGCATCTTATTCAACTGAACAATGCACAACATGAGCATCTTATTCAACTGAACAATGCGCAACATGAGCATCTTATTCAACTGAACAATGCGCAACATGAGCATCTTATTCAACTGAACAATGCGCAACATGAGCATCTTATTCAACTGAACAATGCACAACATGAGCATCTTATTCAACTGAACAATGCGCACATGAGCATCTTATTCAACTAAACAATGCGCAACATGAGCATCTTACTCAACTGAAGCCCAATAATAAGCGGGTCTGGATGGAAACCATACTAAAGTTAATACCGTGGTCAGTACTGTAACATGAAGCCCAAGAAATAAGCGGGCCTGGATGGAAACCATACTAAAGTTAATACCGTGGTTGGTCCTGTAACATGAAGCCCAAGAAATAAGCGGGCCTGGATGGAAACCATACTAAAGTTAATACAGTGGTCGGTACTGTAACATGAGGCCCAAGAAATAAGCGGGCCTGGATGGAAACCATACTAAAGTTAATACCGCGGTCGGTACTGTAACATGAGGCCCAAGAAATAAGCGGGCCTGGATGGAAACCATACTAAAGTTAATACCATGGTTGGTACTGTACCATGAAGCCCAAGAAAAGCTCTGGCCCTCCTCCTCCTGAAAATGTGGCCCCCCCCAACGTTTGTTCCTCTGCCTCTCATGTTTAGAACCCTCTCCAGGATCAGTTTTACATCTCTTACTGTAACTTTACTGGACTGATAGGTCGAGCAATTTGTTACATTGTATCAGGATGTAGCGTGGGTCATGCTCCATAATCCGTTTTTGCTATTTTTCACATTTGTGACCATGTTACACTGCACCTGTCTGCACCTTATTTGAGACCGTTACACTGCACCTGTCTGCACCTTATTTGTGACCATGTTACACTGCACTTGTCTGCACCTTATTTGTGACCATGTTACACTGCACCTGTCTGCACCTTATTTGTGACCATGTTACTCTGCGCCTGTCTGCACCTTATTTGTGACCATGTTACACTGCGCCTGTCTGCACCTTATTTGTGACCATGTTACTCTCGCCTGTCTACCTTATTTGTTTCTCCATGTTACACTGCACCTGTCTGCACCTTATTTGTGACCGTGTTACACTGCGCCTGTCTGCACCTTATTTGTGACCATGTTACTCTGCGCCTGTCTGCACCTTATTTGTGACCGTGTTACACTGCGCCTGTCTGCACCTTATTTGTGACCGTGTTACACTGCGCCTGTCTGCACCTTATTTGTGACCGTGTTACACTGCGCCTGTCTGCACCTTATTTGTGACCGTGTTACTCTGCACCTGTCTGCACCTTATTTGTGACCGTGTTACTCTGCACCTGTCTGCACTTTATTTGTGACCATGTTACACTGCACCTGTCTGCACCTTATTTGTGACCATGTTACACTGCACCTGTCTGCACCTTATTTGTGACCATGTTACACTGCACCTGTCTGCACCTTATTTGTGACCATGTTACACTGCACCTGTCTGCACCTTATTTGTGACCATGTTACACTGCACCTGTCTGCACCTTATTTGTGACCATGTTACTCTGCACCTGTCTGCACCTTATTTGTGACCATGTTACACTGCACCTGTCTGCACCTTATTTGTGACCATGTT
Organism: Neoceratodus forsteri; assembly: GCA_016271365.2. NCBI lineage: Eukaryota > Metazoa > Chordata > Ceratodontiformes > Ceratodontidae > Neoceratodus > Neoceratodus forsteri. Next base: position 37,955,710 of record CM028130.1, on the reverse strand, counting down.
ACACTGCATCTGTCTGCACCTTATTTGTGACCATGTTACACTGCACCTTATTTGTGACCATGTTACTCTGCACCTGTCTGCACCTTATTTGTGACCATGTTACACTGCATCTGTCTGCACCTTATTTGTGACCATGTTACACTGCACCTGTCTGCACCTTATTTGTGACCATGTTACACTGCATCTGTCTGCACCTTATTTGTGACCATGTTACACTGCACCTTATTTGTGACCATGTCACTCTGCACTTGTCTGCACCTTATTTGTGACCATGTTACACTGCATCTGTCTGCACCTTATTTGTGACCATGTTACACTGCACCTTATTTGTGACCATGTTACACTGCACCTGTCTGCACCTTATTTGTGACCGTGTTACACCGCATCTGTCTGCACCTTATTTGTGACCATGTTACACTGCACCTGTCTGCACCTTATTAGTGACCGTGTTACACTGCGCCTGTCTGCACCTTATTTGTGACCATGTTACTCTGCACCTGTCTGCACTTTATTTGTGACCATGTTACACTGCACCTGTCTGCACCTTATTTGTGACCATGTTACACTGCATCTGTCTGCACCTTATTTGTGACCATGTTACACTGCACCTTATTTGTGACCATGTTACTCTGCACCTTATTTGTGACCATGTTACACTGCACCTGTCTGCACCTTATTTGTGACCATGTTACACTGCACCTGTCTGCACCTTATTTGTGACCATGTTACACTGCACCTGTCTGCACCTTATTTGTGACCATGTTACACTGCATCTGTCTGCACCTTATTTGTGACCATGTTACACTGCACCTGTCTGCACCTTATTTGTGACCATGTTACACTGCATCTGTCTGCACCTTATTTGTGACTATGTTACTCTGCACCTTATTTGTGACCATGTTACACTGCACCTTGTTTGTGACCATGTTACACTGCACCTTATTTGTGACCATGTTACACTGCACCTTGTTTGTGACCATGTTACACTGCACCTTATTTGTGACCATGTTACACTGCACCTTGTTTGTGACCATGTTACACTGCACCTTATTTGTGACCATGTTACACTGCACCTGTCTGCACCTTATTTGTGACCATGTTACACTGCACCTTATTTGTGACCATGTTACACTGCACCTTATTTGTGCTGTATGCATCAATACTATTGTACTTGTTTGGTAGTATCCACATCCCCCTCCCCTGGATCACACCTGGAAATGAGCCTTGGCTCAGTGTGCCTTTCCCACTTACCAATTTTTAAATAAATAAATGAGAGGGCCAGGATAGAAACAAAAGTAATGGTAATCCTGTGATTGGTAACATGCAGCCCAAGAAAGGAGAAGGCCTGAATGGAATGCCTACCACCTACATATTACATTCACAGTCGAACACTTGTGCATGTTAATCACTCCCCCTACTAAAACAAAATTTCAAATTGAAGAGCTTGTCACTGCCTGCCAACAGTCACAGGTTTGCCGATGCACATCTGACATCTTATCACCCCCTTCCTATCACAGTTAGAATCTCTGAGCAATGTGTAAATAAACAGCTGAATGGCTTCAATGTTGTGAACATCACTACAACCAAGACTGTGGTGTGGCCATGCAGCCTTCATTTTCTTTTTTCTATGAATTCAGAGTTTGTTGGATGTCTCAGTATTTATAATCTGCCATTATCCCAACAGTCATCTTGACGCCAGTGGGACTTTGATTATCTGCACTGATCACCTCCCACTTTTGAGGATAACCTTTAGGCTGTACAGCATTTCTCAGTATATTAGGGTGGCTGGCTAGTTGTATGGATGGCTGGATGGGTGAACAGATGGGCCGATGGGTAGATGTAAGACTCATTTCAATTACTGAATATGAAACAGAAGGTAGTATGATCCAGTAGGTAACAGCATAGAATTATAAAACAACAACCATTAGCTTGAATCCTAGTATTCACTAACTCTCTGACCATGAGCAAGTCAGTTGACCTCCCTGTGTGTCAGTCCTTATAGACAAACCTACACAACAAGGAAAGGGAGATGCATTTGGCCCATTTCTCCCCCTATCCCAGCTCAGTGGGCAGAACCATTTACTCCATTGTTCTTTGGGTATATTGCTTGCCTGAATTTGAAAAGATGGCCTGTTTGAGTTGCAACTGCTTTTGCCTGGTTTATTATATATGTATATGGTGCTAGTAGGCTGTAAGAAAGTTATCTTGTGTCGGTTGAGTGAGTGGATCATGAAGCTGAGCAATGCCCTCTAGTGGTTTAAACACTGAATAACTTGAACAGCAGTGCTAACTAATTCAGGTAGCAAAACAGAAGCCTTTTAATGGTGGTGCATGCGATGGCAAGTATCTGAAGGGCAAGGCAGCTCTCTAACCTCTCACCTAGGGGGAATTTCCCTTCAGGAAAATGGTCAGAGTGCTGCCTTTGGGAACTCAGGATCACCACTTTGATTCCCAAGAGGGCTGGAGGTGTGTCTGCTCAAGCAGATTTGACAGAGATAACAGACATGCCCCCCCCCAATAAAATGGTCAACATTGCTTGCCCAGATTACTCAGCTGAGCTTTGTTAAACTGTCAATGGTGCTGTTTTTACACCGTTTGCCCCTCTACCCACTCTATGCAGAGAGCATGGACACAGGAGGTAATACCTCTGTTGACCCCCGCTCAACCAATTCACAGATAGCACAAGCACAGGAGCTAATGTCTCTGTTGTCCCTGCACCCACCCACCCAACCTGTATCTTTCATCCCCCATGGGGGCTGCTACCAGTTTAAATTTCTAGGATACTTACCATTAGTCAACAGTAGAGGTGGGCGTTGATGTGCAGCTAACCAGTAAGACATCTTTCCCTACAATCTGTCTCATTGTGGCTTAATAAACTATTAAATGTGGGATTTTTTTATTTTTTTTGCTAACCTAAATGTCTACAAACTTCATAGATAACGAGTTGAAAGTAACATGGATGAATATCATGTTTCAGCTTTGGGGAAGCTGTTCCAAGAAGCAACAAAATCAATGAAAAAAGCAGGTATCCTGACTGCTGGACAAGGCCTAGAGATGATTACCCCATTAGCATGAAAGATGGAAGTACTAGGGCGAACAGTAATAGACCAGGTACTAGCCATGCTGAGCCCAAAACTGGAGAACTCAGCGCAAATAATAGGCCAGGCCACACTCCTTTCAGAAGCTAAACACCATATCTCTTCCATGGAGGATAAGATTAACTCTTTACCACAGCTGCACAGCTGCAAAAAGAAGTTCAAAATCTAAAAGAACAACTTTACTGCCAAGACAATTATCAATGTAGAAGCAATTTTTGGATCCAGGGTTTGCCAGAGGGCAAAGAAGGAAAAAGTTTGGAGGACATCTGTGCTAGCACCCTACTGGAGCGTCTGGGACTACAGTTGAAAGGTGGTCGATTTAAAAGGAAAGGGCTCATCAAGCTTTGGCTCCCCGACTGCTACCAGAAGAACCCCCATGGCAGATCATCTTTCTTCTGCAAACTTTTGGAGCTCAGCAAGCTACACTAAATGCCTATTAGAAAAAGAAAGAGCTAATATACGAGGACTCCTAGCTGTGCATACATCAAAACTTCTCACAGCGTTACAAAGAAAAAGGAAGATGTTCAACCCAGTACTGGACACCTTAAGAGAAAGGTAAGTGGACTTTCAGTTTGTGTGCCCTGCGGTGGTGCAGATCCATAGGGAGGAAGTGATGCATGCCCACCATGACATGGACAGACTGAAGCATTATGTGGTGGAATTAGATTGTAAGAGTGTTGCTCCATGAAAGGCTGTTGCTTTCCTGAATCACCCTTTTTGTGTTGCTTGCACTCATGTGCAAGAAACACATTACTTTCAGCAGTTTGGGAGAATGCCTAAATGCGTCAGGAAATTAGGACCATGTTACCATGCAATCAGCTGTTTTGGTGCATTACAAACTACCAAAACAGCCGATTGGTGTTCCCATGGCGACAGCTTCTCCTTTGGCCTCTCACAGTCCCCAGGAAGGTGACAGAAAGCTGATGCCTGCCATTCAGTGTGCCTTCCTGGTGAAACATTTCAATAAAAGAAAAGCAGCTGGGGTCCCCAATCCCCCTGTCGGCATGACCCCCTCCCCATTTAACTAGAATCTGCAGCTTATCCAATAGGTAGGGAAATGGGCAGACTGAGTGGGCCAAGTGGTCCTTATCTGTCATCAAACTCTACATTTCTATTTGCCGATGGGGTAGCCCAATTCCCATTGACATAGTGCACCTCCCCCCATTTATTGTTTACCAAGGGGAGGTGCCCAATCCCCCCCTCGACTCATGCACCTCCCCCAGCACACTATATGGCTGACAGGGGTGCCCAATCCCACATCAGCTCCACTGCCCCCCCCAAATAAACTTCCATCTGCCATGCTGGGAGCCCATCCCAGCATGGCAAAAGTATCTCTGACCAACAGGGGTGCCAAATCCCCATCGGCTCCACTGCCCCAAACAAACTGCCTGGTGCCATGCTGGAGCCCATCCCAGAATGGCAAAGTCCTCGTCATCTGTGTAAAAAAAAAATACCTAGAAAAACAAAATGGTCCCTCATTGATTCTCTTGCCCCCTCCCCATCCCATGCCCACCCTCTGCATTCCCCATTCCCACACCTCCACCTCACCCCACACTTACCTCTGGAGCCCAGCGCAATGATCTTTGGTGGACCGGGAACACCTGCACTCTTCAAAGCTGACCTCGAACTGAAGAAATGCCGGTAAGCTGTATAATGGCATAAATGTTTTTTTTTTTCAACTTTGGTGCATATCTCGGCCATTTTGGGAAATTTTTTCACCAAACTTTCAACATGGGGTTCTTGGGACCCCACCTCATGAACTCGGTCACTGTCATTTTGTTATTTGGTCCTGAAAGGTGATTTCACAGTCACTGCATGGAACCACCTTTCGGGACCGATTACCAAAATGACAGTGACACAGTTCATGAGGTAGGCCCCCAAAAACCTATGTTGAAAATTTGATGAATAAATTCCCAAAAATGACTATTTTACTTAACGCGGCATTGCCCAGTTCCTTAATATTTTCACTCCAGATTTTCAACATTGTCATTTTACCGCACCTTCTTATAAACAGTACAACTGTCAGTTTTCACATCTCGCGAAATGTGTTTTCGCACATGTAGCATACAATGGCGCGGTCTGTGTGCCAAATCAATGTTCAGGACAGATTAAGAAAATCACAGTGACACTGTTCATGAGGTAGGCCCCCAAAAACCCTATGTTGAAAATTTGGTGAAAACATTCCCAAAAATGACTGTTTTACGAACGTGCGTTGCACAGTTCCTATGAACGCTTATAAATGAGAATTTTTAATATTTTCACTCCAGATTTTCAACATTGCCATTTTACCACACCTCCTTATGAACAGTACAGCTGTAATTTTTCACATCTTGCCCGAAATGTGTTTTTGAACATGTAACACACAGTGATCTTAAACTGGCTATGTTGAAAATTTGGTGACAAATGTCCCTAAATGACTGTTACGAGGGTGCATTGTGCAATTTCCACGCCTCGTAGAATTCACAAATTTGTAATCTTTTCAGTCCAGATTTTCAACATTGGCATTTTTCCACACCTCCTTATGAACAGTACAGCTGTCATTTTTCACACCCTGTCCGAAATGTGTTTCACACTTCCGGTGCAGAATAATGCAGTCGCTGTGGGAAATCAGTGTTCGGGACATATTAAGATAATCACAGTGACAGTGTTCATGAGAGGAGGTCCCAAAATGCCTGTGTTGAAAATCTGTTGTAAAATATCCCCAAACTAATTACATTACAGGTGTGGGCTGCGCAGTTTCTATGCACACTCGTGACTTCACCAGTTTTTTATATTTTCACTCCAGATTTTCAACATTGCCATTTTTTACACCTCTTCATGAACAGTACAGGTGTCATTTTTCACATCCTGTTTGAAATGTGTTTTTTGCACCTGTGGTGCCAAGTGGCACAGTCGCTGTGCAAAATCACCTTTCAGCTAACAAACTGATAGTGTCACTGTTCATGCGATGGGGTTACAAAAAGCCCATGTTGAAAACTTGGAGTACAAATACCAAGAAATGCCCAGGGTGTTGGGTTTTGACCATAATGCCCTACCCTGTAGGGACTGACAGGCATCAGGGGTGTGATTTAGGATTGTCAACAGTAATGCTCATGCCATTCCACCCCCACCCTGCAGCCAGTGGCAGGCATCGAGGTGTGCACCTTGGACTCTTTGATCCCAGAGTTCACTCCATTCTCCACACTGCACCCATTGTAGTGTATTTCCTTATGGAATGAGGTGAGTGTAAAGCCCGAACACTCCAAAGCACACCTTAACACTTGCGTCTGCAGGGTAGGGTGAGGTGAAATGTCATGACCATTACGGCGACATGGACAGACTGAAGCATTATGTGGTGGAATTAGATTGTAAGAGTGTTGCTCCATGAAAGGCTGTTGCTTTCTCTGAATCACCTTTTGTGTTGCTTGCACTCATGTGCAAGAAACACATTATTTCTCAGCAGTTTGGGAGAATGCCTAAATGCGTCAGGAAATTAGGACCATGTTACCATGCAATCAGCTGTTTTGGTGCATTACAAACTACCAAAACAGCCGATTGGTGTTCCCATGGCGACAGCTTCTCCTTTGGCCTCTCACAGTCCCCAGGAAGGTGACAGAAAGCTGATGCCTGCCATTCAGTGTGCCTTCCTGGTGAAACATTTCAATAAAAAAAAGAAAAAGCCACTGGGGTCCCCAATCCCCCTGTCGGCATGACCCCCTCCCCATTTAACTAGAATCTGCAGCTTATCCAATAGGTAGGGAAATGGGCAGACTGAGTGGGCCAAGTGGTCCTTATCTGTCATCAAACTCTATGTTTCTATTTGCCGATGGGGTAGCCCAATTCCCATTGACATAGTGCACCTCCCCCCATTTATTGTTTACCAAGGGAGGTGCTCAATCCCTGACTCGTGCACCTCCCCAGCACACTATATGGCTGACAGGGGTGCCCAATCCCACATCAGCTCCACTGCCCCCAAATAAACTTCCATCTGCCATGCTGGGGCCCATCCCAGCATGGCAAATATCTCTGACCAACAGGGGTGCCAAATCCCCATCGGCTCCACTGCCCCAAACAAACTGCCTGGTGCCATGCTGGGAGCCCATCCCAGAATGGCAAAGATCCTCGTCATCTGTGTAAAAAAAAAATACCTAGAAAAACAAAATGGTCCCTCATTGATTCTTTGCCCCTCCCCATCCCATGCCCACCCTCTGCATTCCCCACATTCCCACACCTCCACCTCACCCCACACTTACCTCTGGAGCCCAGCGCAATGATCTTTGGTGGACCGGGAACACATCTGCACTCTTCAAAGCTGACCGCGAACTGAAGAAATGCTGGTAAGCTGTATAATGGCATAAATGTTTTTTTTTTTCAACTTTGGTGCATATCTCGGCCATTTTGGGAAATTTTTTCACCAAACTTTCAACATGGGGTTCTTGGGACCCCACCTCATGAACTCGGTCACTGTCATTTTGTTATTTGGTCCTGAAAGGTGATTTCACAGTCACTGCATGGAACCACCTTTCGGGACCGATTACCAAAATGACAGTGACACAGTTCATGAGGTAGGCCCCCAAAAACCTATGTTGAAAATTTGATGAATAAATTCCCAAAAATGACTATTTTATGAACGTGCATTGCCCAGTTCCTTAATATTTTCACTCCAGATTTTCAACATTGTCATTTTACCGCACCTTCTTATAAACAGTACAACTGTCAGTTTTCACATCTCGCCCGAAATGTGTTTTCGCACATGTAGCATACAATGGCGCGGTCTGTGTGCCAAATCAATGTTCAGGACAGATTAAGAAAATCACAGTGACACTGTTCATGAGGTAGGCCCCCAAAAACCCTATGTTGAAAATTTGGTGAAAACATTCCCAAAAATGACTGTTTTACGAACGTGCGTTGCACAGTTCCTATGAACGCTTATAAATGAGAATTTTTAATATTTTCACTCCAGATTTTCAACATTGCCATTTTACCACACCTCCTTATGAACAGTACAGCTGTAATTTTTCACATCTTGCCCGAAATGTGTTTTTGAACATGTAACACACAGTGATCTTAAACTGGCTATGTTGAAAATTTGGTGACAAATGTCCCTAAAATGACTGTTACGAGGGTGCATTGTGCAATTTCCACGCACTCTCGTAAATTCACAAATTTGTAATCTTTTCAGTCCAGATTTTCAACATTGGCATTTTTCCACACCTCCTTATGAACAGTACAGCTGTCATTTTTCACACCCTGTCCGAAATGTGTTTCACACTTCCGGTGCAGAATAACGCGTCGCTGTGGGAAATCAGTGTTCGGGACATATTAAGATAATCACAGTGACAGTGTTCATGAGAGGAGGTCCCAAATGCCTGTGTTGAAAATCTGTTGTAAAATATCCCCAAACTAATTACATTACAGGTGTGTGCTGCGCAGTTTCTATGCACACTCGTGACTTCACCAGTTTTTTTTATATTTTCACTCCAGATTTTCAACATTGCCATTTTTTACACCTCTTCATGAACAGTACAGGTGTCATTTTTCACATCCTGTTTGAAATGTGTTTTTGCACCTGTGGTGCACCTGTGGTGCCAAGTGGCACAGTCGCTGTGCAAAATCACCTTTCAGCTAACAAACTGATAGTGTCACTGTTCATGCGATGGGGTTACAAAAAGCCCATGTTGAAAACTTGGAGTACAAATACCAAGAAATGCCCAGGGTGTTAGGGTTTTTGACCATAATGCCCTACCCTGTAGGGACTGACAGGCATCAGGGGTGTGATTTAGGATTGTCAACAGTAATGCTCATGCCATTCCACCCCCACCCTGCAGCCAGTGGCAGGCATCGAGGTGTGCACCTTGGACTCTTTGATCCCAGAGTTCACTCCATTCTCCTACACTGCACCCATTGTAGTGTATTTCCTTATGGAATGAGGTGAGTGTAAAGCCCGAACACTCCAAAGCACACCTTAACACTTGCGTCTGCAGGGTAGGGTGAGGTGAAATGTCATGACCATTACGGCGACATGGACAGACTGAAGCATTATGTGGTGGAATTAGATTGTAAGAGTGTTGCTCCATGAAAGGCTGTTGCTTTCCTGAATCACCCTTTTGTGTTTGCTTGCACTCATGTGCAAGAAACACATTACTTTCAGCAGTTTGGGAGAATGCCTAAATCGTCAGGAAATTAGGACCATGTTACCATGCAATCAGCTGTTTTGGTGCATTACAAACTACCAAAACAGCCGATTGGTGTTCCCATGGCGACAGCTTCTCCTTTGGCCTCTCACAGTCCCCAGGAAGGTGACAGAAAGCTGATGCCTGCCATTCAGTGTGCCTTCCTGGTGAAACATTTCAATAAAAAAAAGAAAAAGCCACTGGGGTCCCCAATCCCCCTGTCGGCATGACCCCCTCCCCATTTAACTAGAATCTGCAGCTTATCCAATAGGTAGGGAAATGGGCAGACTGAGTGGGCCAAGTGGTCCTTATCTGTCATCAAACTCTATGTTTCTATTTGCCGATGGGGTAGCCCAATTCCCATTGACATAGTGCACCTCCCCCCATTTATTGTTTACCAAGGGGAGGTGCTCAATCCCCCCCTCGACTCGTGCACCTCCCCCAGCACACTATATGGCTGACAGGGGTGCCCAATCCCACATCAGCTCCACTGCCCCCCCCAAATAAACTTCCATCTGCCATGCTGGGAGCCCATCCCAGCATGGCAAAAGTATCTCTGACCAACAGGGGTGCCATATCCCCCATCGGCTCCACTGCCCCCAAACAAACTGCCTGGTGCCATGCTGGGAGCCCATCCCAGAATGGCAAAGTCCTCAGTCATCTGTGTAAAAAAAAAAAACTAGAAAACAAAATGGTCCCTCATTGATTCTCTTCCCCCTCCCCATCCCATGCCCACCCTCTGCATTCCCCACATTCCCACACCTCCACCTCACCACACTTACCTCTGGAGCCCAGCGCAATGATCTTTGGTGGACCGGGAACACATCTGCACTCTTCAAAGCTGACCGCGAACTGAAGAAATGCTGGTAAGCTGTATAATGGCATAAATGTTTTTTTTTTTCAACTTTGGTGCATATCTCGGCCATTTTGGGAAATTTTTTCACCAAACTTTCAACATGGGGTTCTTGGGACCCCACCTCATGAACTCGGTCACTGTCATTTTGTTATTTGGTCCTGAAAGGTGATTTCACAGTCACTGCATGGAACCACCTTTCGGGACCGACTACCAAAATGACAGTGACACAGTTCATGAGGTAGGCCCCCAAAAAACCTATGTTGAAAATTTGATGAATAAATTCCCAAAAATGACTATTTTACGAACGTGCATTGCCCAGTTCCTTAATATTTTCACTCCAGATTTTCAACATTGTCATTTTACCGCACCTTCTTATAAACAGTACAACTGTCAGTTTTCACATCTCGCCCGAAATGTGTTTTCGCACATGTAGCATACAATGGCGCGGTCTGTGTGCCAAATCAATGTTCAGGACAGATTAAGAAAATCACAGTGACACTGTTCATGAGGTAGGCCCCCAAAAACCCTATGTTGAAAATTTGGTGAAAACATTCCCAAAAATGACTGTTTTACGAACGTGCGTTGCACAGTTCCTATGAACGCTTATAAATGAGAATTTTTAATATTTTCACTCCAGATTTTCAACATTGCCATTTTATCACACCTCCTTATGAACAGTACAGCTGTAATTTTTCACATCTTGCCCGAAATGTGTTTTTGAACATGTAACACACAGTGATCTTAAACTGGCTATGTTGAAAATTTGGTGACAAATGTCCCTAAAATGACTGTTACGAGGGTGTATTGTGCAATTTCCACGCACTCTCGTAAATTCACAAATTTGTAATCTTTTCAGTCCAGATTTTCAACATTGGCATTTTTCCACACCTCCTTATGAACAGTACAGCTGTCATTTTTCACACCCTGTCCGAAATGTGTTTCACACTTCCGGTGCAGAATAACGCGGTCGCTGTGGGAAATCAGTGTTCGGGACATATTAAGATAATCACAGTGACAGTGTTCATGAGAGGAGGTCCCAAAATGCCTGTGTTGAAAATCTGTTGTAAAATATCCCCAAACTAATTACATTACAGGTGTGTGCTGCGCAGTTTCTATGCACACTCGTGACTTCACCAGTTTTTTTTATATTTTCACTCCAGATTTTCAACATTGCCATTTTTTACACCTCTTCATGAACAGTACAGGTGTCATTTTTCACATCCTGTTTGAAATGTGTTTTACCTGTGTGCACCTGTGGTGCCAAGTGGCACAGTCGCTGTGCAAAATCACCTTTCAGCTAACAAACTGATAGTGTCACTGTTCATGCGATGGGGTTACAAAAAGCCCATGTTGAAAACTTGGAGTACAAATACCAAGAAATGCCCAGGGTGTTAGGGTTTTTGACCATAATGCCCTACCCTGTAGGGACTGACAGGCATCAGGGGTGTGATTTAGGATTGTCAACAGTAATGCTCATGCCATTCCACCCCCACCCTGCAGCCAGTGGCAGGCATCGAGGTGTGCACCTTGGACCCTTTGATCCCAGAGTTCACTCCATTCTCCTATACTGCACCCATTGTAGTGTATTTCCTTATGGAATGAGGTGAGTGTAAAGCCCGAACACTCCAAAGCACACCTTAACACTTGTGTCTGCAGGGTAGGGTGAGGTGAAATGTCATGACCATTACGGCGACATGGACAGACTGAAGCATTATGTGGTGGAATTAGATTGTAAGAGTGTTGCTCCATGAAAGGCTGTTGCTTTCCTGAATCACCCTTTTTGTGTTGCTTGCACTCATGTGCAAGAAACACATTACTTTCAGCAGTTTGGGAGAATGCCTAAATGCGTCAGGAAATTAGGACCATGTTACCATGCAATCAGCTGTTTTGGTGCATTACAAACTACCAAAACAGCCGATTGGTGTTCCCATGGCGACAGCTTCTCCTTTGGCCTCTCACAGTCCCCAGGAAGGTGACAGAAAGCTGATGCCTGCCATTCAGTGTGCCTTCCTGGTGAAACATTTCAATAAAAAAAAGAAAAAGCCACTGGGGTCCCCAATCCCCCTGTCGGCATGACCCCTTCCCCATTTAACTAGAATCTGCAGCTTATCCAATAGGTAGGAAATGGGCAGACTGAGGGGCCAAGTGGTCCTTATCTGTCATCAAACTCTATGTTTCTATTTGCCGATGGGGTAGCCCAATTCCCATTGACATAGTGCACCTCCCCATTTATTGTTTACCAAGGGAGGTGCCCAATCCTCGACTGCACCTCCCCAGCACACTATATGGCTGACAGGGGTGCCCAATCCCACATCAGCTCCACTGCCCCCCCCAAATAAACTTCCATCTGCCATGCTGGGAGCCCATCCCAGCATGGCAAAAGTATCTCTGACCAACAGGGGTGCCAAATCCCCCATCGGCTCCACTGCCCCCAAACAAACTGCCTGGTGCCATGCTGGGAGCCCATCCCAGAATGGCAAAAGTCCCTCGTCATCTGTGTAAAAAAAAAAAAATACCTAGAAAAACAAAATGGTCCCTCATTGATTCTCTTGCCCCCCTCCCCCATCCCATGCCCACCCTCTGCATTCCCCACATTCCCACACCTCCACCTCACCCCACACTTACCTCTGGAGCCCAGCGCAATGATCTTTGGTGGACCGGGAACACATCTGCACTCTTCAAAGCCGACCGCGAACTGAAGAAATGCTGGTAAGCTGTATAATGGCATAAATGTTTTTTTCAACTTTGGTGCATATCTCGCCATTTTGGAAATTTTTCACCAAACTTTCAACATGGTTCTTGGGACCCCACCTCATGAACTTCGGTCACTGTCATTTTGTTATTTGGTCCTGAAAGGTGATTTCACAGTCACTGCATGGAACCACCTTTGGACCGATTACCAAAATGACAGTGACACAGTTCATGGGGTAGGCCAAAAACCTATGTTGAAAATTTGATGAATAAATTCCCAAAATGACTATTTTATGAACGCTGCATTGCCCAGTTCCTTAATATTTTCACTCCAGATTTTCAACATTGTCATTTTACCGCACCTTCTTATAAACAGTACAACTGTCAGTTTTCACATCTAGCCCAAAATGTGTTTTCGCACATGTAGAATACAATGGCGCGGTCTGTGTGCCAAATCAATGTTCAGGACAGATTAAGGAAATCACAGTGACACTGTTCATGAGGTAGGCCCCCAAAAACCCTATGTTGAAAATTTGGTGAAAACATTCCCAAAAATTACTGTTTTACGAACGTGCGTTGCACAGTTCCTATGAACGCTCATAAATGAGAATTTTTAATATTTTCACTCCAGATTTTCAACATTGCCATTTTATCACACCTCCTTATGAACAGTACAGCTGTAATTTTTCACATCTTGCCGAAATGTGTTTTTGAACATGTAACACACAGTGATCTTAAACTGGCTATGTTGAAAATTTGGTGACAAATGTCCCTAAATGACTGTTACGAGGTGCATTGTGCAATTTCCACGCCTCTCGTGAATTCACAAATTTGTAATCTTTTCAGTCCAGATTTTCAACATTGGCATTTTTCCACACCTCCTTATGAACAGTACAGCTGTCATTTTTCACACCCTGTCCGAAATGTGTTTCACACTTCCGATGCAGAATAACGCTGTCGCTGTGGGAAATCAGTGTTCGGGACATATTAAGATAATCACAGTGACAGTGTTCATGAGAGGAGGTCCCAAAATGCCTGTGTTGAAAATCTGTTGTAAAATATCCCCAAACTAATTACATTACAGGTGTGTGCTGCGCAGTTTCTATGCACACTCGTGACTTCACCAGTTTTTTATATTTTCACTCCAGATTTTCAACATTGCCATTTTTTACACCTCTTCATGAACAGTACAGGTGTCATTTTTCACATCCTGTTTGAAATGTGTTTTTGCACCTGTGGTGCCAAGTGGCACAGTCGCTGTGCAAAATCACCTTTCAGCTAACAAACTGATAGTGTCACTGTTCATGCGATGGGGTTACAAAAAGCCCATGTTGAAAACTTGGAGTACAAATACCAAGAAATGCCCAGGGTGTTAGGGTTTTTGACCATAATGCCCTACCCTGTAGGGACTGACAGGCATCAGGGGTGTGATTTAGGATTGTCAACAGTAATACTCATGCCATTCCACCCCCACCCTGCAGCCAGTGGCAGGCATCGAGGTGTGCACCTTGGACCCTTTGATCCCAGAGTTCACTCCATTCTCCTATACTGCACCCATTGTAGTGTATTTCCTTATGGAATGAGGTGAGTGTAAAGCCTGAACACTCCAAAGCACACCTTAACACTTGCGTCTGCAGGGTAGGGTGAGGTGAAATGTCATGACCATTACGGCGATGACCCAAAGGCACACCCTAATGCCTGTCCATCTCTGCAGAGTGGGGGTGGAGTTGGCATCAGTTCAATACTTCACTACCATTCCTATACTGCATCTGTCTAACTCCTGCACTTCCACTGCTAATGACAGCAAGTAACACTTGGCATTGACAAATGCTTGTTTTTTCTTTCTGTTGACTGGCACAGTGTGGTTTTGGGTCACCCATACTCCTGACTGCCCGTGTGTGCCCAGTGTCATTGGTTCTGAAAAGTGAAGGCAGCAACTATGGTGAAACAGGTGGTTCTAACACCCTGGACTTTGCTAATGGCACCATGGATCTAAATCTGTACTCTTTCATGCAATAGGAATGACTTTTACTGCCCAGCTGCAGAGCTCATGCAGAACAGACCATTCCACTTTAAGGGTCTGTGTCACATTATTTATTGCTACCTGCAGCATTGTTTTTCTTGAGAGCTCGAGAGGTCCAATGGAATCAGAAACCAGAGGTGGCACAACACACTGGTTGGGCATAGCGTTGCCCATCCAATATTTTTTATGGTGTGTAGTATCACTATAAAAAAAGCTTTTCTTTTCGAGGGGGAAAAAAAACTGGGCAGCTCATTTAAAATGTGTGGTTACCAGAGCCTTAGTGTGGTTGTTAGGGAAGAGGATGTCTAATGATGGGCTGCTATTGGCTGCAATTGGCATATGGGTGGGGTTTCAGGGAAAAAAATCATGGCGGCTGGATGTCTCGCTGAGCGAGACGAATGTTACTAGTATTACACACAGCACTTTAACATTTTTTTTTTTTACATTAAAATACCTTAGCTCTGAACTGTAGAAAATACATTTGAAGCCAGAGACCTTGGGTGCAGTGTTTGTTTACGCTCGTTGTCATTAACATTTGAAAAGACTGCCGCTGCTATACTGCTTATTGCTTTGCGGTTTACTCAGTCGGTATGTGCAGCAGGTGCAGTTCAACAATACAGTTATCTCACAGAGCAGTGCGAGGACCTCTAGAGCATTTCAAAATGTTGTTGTACTACACTGTGGTACAATCACGTTCCATGACCTTTTGAACTGTGGTACAACAACATTTTAAAACACTCCGATTTCTATGCACAACAACCCCTTACTATACACTATAAAATATTTCATGGTTGGAGGCTGTCTCATCTTCTTCAATATTACAATGCAGCCCTGCTCTGTTTTGGTTTTATCTCTTTCATCCCCCAGACTGAAGTACTCCAGAGGATTACCGCAGCTGCCTGTGATCAACTGGACTGCTGACCAGATGGATACGAGGTGCAATGTTAAGAAAGAACTATTCTGCAACAGTCCTTTTGCCTTGAGGACAGGTTGGTTTCCACTGCTCTATTTTAGAGCTCCTGCAGACTGGAACAATTCCCACTATGCAGCTGTGTCACTTACTCCTCAGGTCGACTTTTAAATTCTGCTATATCTTCGCTGCCCCAGTTTGGACTAATGTCAAGAGGGACTACAGTTGCTTGTGACTGCTGATTATATATCTATGCGAAGCCAGGGTGGAATGGAAATGGCAGCACGACAGTCCAGCAGCCTTGAGGAAAGCAACATGACAAAGGGAGTAGGTTCAGAAAGATACCGCTAACTGGGAGAAGAGTGATCTACAAAAGGCAGCTGTCTGAAGGTAGGTGTAGGGGTAGGAGAGTGGCACCATATGTTTTTGATGGTGCCTCTGGCTGCTGCTTCCTGCAGTAGTGCCGATGTTAATTCTCTACTGTTAAACATAACTGGAGTCAACTCTGCATGTGAGGGAGGGAGGTAGGGAGGGGCCGGATTCTTTGAGGTCTATATATGTTACTACCTGTTTTCATTTAATATGAGTGGGTCTTAACATATGTCTTCAGCAGTGTTTCAAATCAATAGAAGGTGATTGACGATATTGTGGTGCAACGGGGTGGGGGGGAGATTTGACCTAGAGAAAAAAGTGGCAGTTTATTTATGCTGTGGGGGGAGAGGTGGTGAACATATCCTCAGTGGGGGCATGTGGACCCTTCAGGGGGGAACAAAAAAAGTTTTATTTCAACAGATGGCTACACACACCAGGGCTAAATGCTGACTGGAGCTTTCTTTCTCTGGGGAATCAGCCAGAGGTGCGTGACACCTTATTGGGAGACTTCCAGTACAAGGTGGGTTCCAAGTTTCATTTTTCATTTCATTTCATGTATTTGTAATTGCAGGTAGGTACACTGAGATACAAGATCCCATTTTCAGGCACAACCTGAAGTCAGTAGATTCAACAGACAAACTAATGACATAGAATACATTAATCAACCATTAAACACAATGAACAGTTAACACATCATTTTACACAAGAGCAAACATTTATTTTTTTAAATGAATCAAAGCAGCAGTGGAGAAAGTGGCGACTAATAAAGAAGACTTTACTTCAACAGGTAAAGGGTTCCACACTGTTACAGCGCAATAAGCGAAGGACCATTTCCCAGAGTTTGTAAGGACCAATAGAAGGGTCAGTTGGGTCTTAGTAGATGACTATAAACTGTATGGGGAGCTATATGTATCCAAAAGGGCTCAAAGTGATGTTGGAATCCATGTATGTAGTATTTTAAATGTAAAACGTGACATAGCTAGTTTAAAAGTATTTTGAATGGATAGCCATTCAAGGCTAGTCAAAACATTACAGTGATGTGTCTGGGAAGGTGCCAGTAATACAGACTTTCCAATTGTATACAGTATAATAATGTTTCCTTCCAGGAAATAAAGGAAGAGGATGAGACATCGGTAATTAAAGAAAAGTAATTTAGGACTGGTAACAAGCAATATTGTGCAATAGTTTTACCAGAATCTATGGTCAGAAATTTAGAAAGCCGAAAAAGAGTACCAATTTTAGAATGTAACTTGGCAGTAACCTTATATATGCGTATATTATATTTTAATGACGGATCTAGGTACATGCCTAGATATTTAAATGATTTAACAACTTCTATAACCCACCCCCTCTCCAAGCATGCTAGCAGCAAAATTACCAGAATGTTTTTTTTTATTTAGGTTCTGAGCCATATATCATGGAGTAGGTCTTTAGCTCATTCAACACTAGATTGTTTTGAGAAAGCCAGGATTGCATATTGTTAAATTCACTACTCAATAATAGATTACTATCAGTGACAATAGAATCATGAGTGAATAAAACTGCATTATCTGCATACAATAACAGGTCACAATGCTCTACCACTTTCACTACAGGGTCTATGAACAGTGAACACTGTACCTCTTGATAAGATGAACATATTCCATTTAACTTAACACACTGCAACCTATTAGTGTGACAGTCTCTGAACCAAGACAAGGCAGGACCTCCCACCCCCAATCCAGCTAGTTGATCCAGTAAAATGGTATGGTCAACAAGGTTGAATGCCTTGGTTAGGTCCACAAACACTGCCCCTGTTAAATTGTCACTCTCTGTGGCCCTGAGGACAGTGTCCATGAACCCAACTAAGGCAGTCTCAGTACAGTGTCCCCCTTGAAGCCATGTTGGTTAGGGGAGATCAAGTTATGGATATTGATATAATCATTAAACTGTTTGTATACCAGTTTTTCTTGAAGTTTTGATAAAGCAGATAAATTTGAGATAGAACGATAATTACAGAATTCAGTTTGTGACCGAGATTTAAAGATTGGGACAATGTGTGATTTTTCCATAAATTTGGTATCTGGCATTTTTGAAAGGATTAATTAAAAATAAGACTAATCAGGTATGCAAGTTGGGAAGTGGCAAGAGCCAGGATTTTGGGCGATATATCATCGCAGCCAAGAGCTTTGTCGGGCTTCAGGCTAGTTAGGAGTCTGAACACCTCAGAACTCCTGACAGTTTTCAGGTAGGATTTCTGCCAGTTTAGGTTAGGTTCAGTACAGCAGTTAGTTTGATCTTGTAATTTAAAGCACTGTGATTCATATGGTCCAACTGACCCTGCAGAATGAATTCAGATTAGAGAAGTAGTAATTGAATTCATCTGCAATAAGGGCAGAGTCTGTTAGAGATTCCCCATTTTGTAGCATACAGGGACCTCTATCACTGGGGGGAGTAAATAAAATTTGATTGAGCTCCGAAACATTTTGAGGTTGGAAAGATTGGTCTGTTGCTGTTTCTGAAAGTAATGCATTTTAGCTATCATAATTTCCTTTTTACATAAATTCCACCTTAACCAGTAAGCATGTAAATCAACGGATGTCCCATTTTTCCTATATTTTCTCCAAGCGGTGTCTCTTTCCCTCATTAATTTAATTAAATTGTAAGACTAATCTCTCTGGGCATTAGAGAGGGGAAGTCACATAGAAAATTCATATTTGACATTAAAGAGCAGCTTGATATTATACTAACCAGCTTAAAAGCATTAGATTTACACCAATTATGTTCCAATTTTATTGCTTGTTTTCTAATTCTTGGAATTTTTCTTACTTTTCCCTGCTGTTGATCTACTGAATACTATAGATAATGCAGCAATTATTTCACAGAGTCTTTTAAAATATATCTGGCCCCCCTCTGCTTGCCACACAATTGCTGTTTGTGACATTACACTCTATTGCCATGTTGAACACTATGATGCCATGAAGAAAAGCACTGTGGGGGTAGACAGGGAAGAGAAAAAGGTTTTCAAGTGTCTTATATACGGACCTTTTAGATGGACTACCAAGAAGTGCTGTAACTCTTGGAAAGGAACATTGAAAATGGCAGGGATTTAGTCTCTGGTGAATTGTAATAGCAGAAACATCTTAGGGGACACTTTCAAAGGAGATGCACCAGTGCAACTCCCAAAATGCACCACTGCACAATATTGAAACAGCAGAGATGCGTTGCACAAATCCGGGTGTACCACAAAGCAACTATAATGTATGAGGTGCATCTTGAGGGGACGCTCCCATGAATGTGCCGTGCATCTGTGGGAGTTCATGCAGGAGTCTGGGAAGTCTGTTGCCAGCCTAATGTTGGAATTCCCCAGATGGTTGTGGGGGTTTCAATGCATGGGTCAATGATGAGCTCTCATCATTTGGTCATGATCTTCTCCAGTACATGGAAGCTCTGGGTTTGTTGCAGGTGGTCAGCTCGGTGACCCACTCTCAGGGGCATACTTTGGATCCGGTGTTCACACTTGACCATGAGGCTGTTGATCTCAGGGTTGATCTGGTTGTATGGTCGGATCATAGCACTGTGAACTTCAGGTTTGGGGCCCCCCATGGGCCCCTCCTCTGTGGGGATGGTCAAGTACCACCCTTTATGGTGATTGTCCCCAACAGGGCTTCAGGAAGTGCTTGATCTATCAGGTGTTGTTTCTGCTGGCATGATAGGAGTTCAGGAAGTGGTGTAAGTCTAAAATATGACTGTTGCCACTGCTTTTGAGTCCATCATATCCATCCATGTCTGGCCCTTATCTACCCACTGGAGGCCTCCATGGTTTGATGTGGAACTCCACAAGTTGAAGACAGAGGGCAGGAGGTTGGAATGACACTGGAGGAGGTCAGGACTGATGGATGACAAATTTTGCTCTGAAGGTATATTATTCTGCCTGTCAGAGGGTAATCACTCATAAGAAGGAGGATTTTCTGTTGAGAGAGATTGCTGTGACAGAGAATAGACCAGCTCAGCTCTTCTGTATGGTAGACAGGTTGATATATTTGACTTGTCTCTGTACTGGTTAAGCTAATTTGAGCACATGGTGCGATAAGCTTGCTCTATTCTTTGCTAACAAAGTGTCCACCGTCAGGCCTGAGATATCTCCCAGAGCCACTTGTGGCATGTGCTGGGGCCAGCCTGAGACCTACAGATGCACTCCTCCTGTCTTGGATGAGTTTGACCCAGTTGAGATGGAGGAGGAGTTATGATCATTCTTGGGTTACGGCCTACCTATTGCGATTTAGATCCGGGTCCCACCCAACTGTTGATTGGATGTGTGGACCTGATTGAACCTGTGATTAAAGAGATTATCATGGTTTACTTGAGAAGTGGAGTCTTCCCAGATTCTCTGAAGGAGGCACTGGTGAAACCCCTTTTGAAAAAGCCTTCATTGGACCCTGGCGATCTCTCTAACTACAGACCAGTTTTAAACCTCCCATTTTTAGAGAAGGTTCTAAAGAAAGTGATGGCCATTCAACTCGAGGCCCATCTCACCCCCAACTCCACCTATGAGTGCTTCCAATCTGGGTTCCAGGCTGGGTACAGTATGGAGACTGCCTTGGTAAAGGTGTTAAATTACCTCCTTTTTTTTTTGTTTTTTTTGTTTATCCTTTTTACCTTTGTGGTCCTTCAGTCTGCTTTCATGTCCAGTCATCCGACCATCTCCGTCCTCTGGCTGGTCCTGCCCTGGCCCACAGTGAAGCCCCCACTGCCATTTACTCCTGTGGCTTGTCCCCCATGGTGGGGTGGCAGGGAGTCCCCCTCACTCTCTACCGACACAGGATTCAGTATCGGGCAGTGATGCTCACGAGGCCAGGCATTCCCTCAGACAGCCATCAAGTCGCCATGACTGAGTGCCATGCTTTTCCGCTTTTATGGCTTGGCGTGGGCTGGGGCGTGCAATGACGCCAATGGCAGGAGCATGCACGCATCCACATGCACTCCCTCCCGGCACCATGCCCCAAGCTCACCCCTTCCATGCAGTGCCAGTGCACGGCCCCCAGCCTCTGTCAGAGGTTGCTAGTGCACCGACAGCTGGTAGACTCCCTCCCCTAGAGAGGGAGAGCAGTCCACGGTAGTTATTACCATCTGAGGAACATTGACTGGATCCATGCTCTGTTGCCACCAGAGGACCTATCCACCCTGGTACATGCATTTGTTACGTCTAGGTTGGATTACTGCAATGCTCTCTACCCAGGGCTATCTGGAGGCAATCTCTGCAGTTTGCAGCTAGTACAGAATGTGGCAGCCAGGCTACTGACTGGAACTAGCCGACTCCAGCATACTGTGCTCTGTGATCTGCACTGGCTGCCAATTAGGTGGAGGATTGTCTTCAGGGTTGGATTACTGACCTATAAAGCCATACATGTTTGGAGGCTAGAATACCTGCAAGACCTCCTAGTTCCTCACCGCCCATCTCACTTCTTTCACTCTGCTGGGGGTGACCTACTTATGGTCCCAAGGGAGAGGTTGTGGCAATTGGGGGATGGAGTATTCTTGGTTGCCGCATCAGCCCTTTGGAACTTATTACTCAGTAATCGGAAAGAGGCACCCTCGGTAAAAGTGTTTAAGAAGGGACTGAAAACACATTTATTTTTACATGCTTTTGAATTTTAAATAGATCCAAATTACCTATTTGCAATGTTGAACCGTCCATTTTGAATTCTGCTTTTAACTTTTTTATGGATTATTTTTTTTCAAACAGAAAGAGCAGCACTCAAGTAAGGGGTGCTCTGTGATAATAATTCTAGCCACATACACAAAATCACAGCACCCCCACCCCTGCTACAACAAACAAATTAGGTCATACACCTTTTTCTAACCAGCATTATCTTTTATTAAAATTAAAAGTGTAGGCCCATAGCCTGGAGGGCCGTTTGTCCACTCCAACCGAAGTCTCTGATATTTCAACCAAATAGGTATTTTTCAAAGATAGTGCCACCTGCTGTTCATTTCTTATATATACCTTAAAAAGTGGTCACACATGTAGCTCCAATATACTGTTAAAGTGACAATGAGCATTTAAATATACTCATCACCATGATTTATCCATACCACTAAACAAAAACAACTAAACAGAAAGATTGCACTTTAAACTTTTATCTATTTTTCTCGACCCTATTAAATTTTTATGTAACCCCTAGATGGCGTTATCCCAGGGGCTACTACCCCTGCCTGATTTGCCACTAACAGGTTGAGGGGCCTGGATCCAATGGCGGGTGCCTCCACCCAGAGGTCAGGGTTTGCAATAGTTAAACTAACTTGGTCACAGCCCTCTGGGACACTGCAACCCCCCTTTCTTCCCACTAGTGGCCCACACAATATATCAGAATTACCTCCACAGTATACACTTACCCCAGGACGGTTCCGGCACTGGGACCTCCTGTGAAATAAGATACAGTGCAACAATCACAGTACAGTACTTTAACATAGACAAATACCTCAGGCAGTATAACTTTGCTGAAACAAGCAGCTCTGATTTATTTAGGGGATATAAACAAGGACAGGGGAAATCAGGTTAATTAGCTTATCACTCTACTCATCTACCTATGGCTCTGTGCACAGGCCTATCCCTATCAGTTACTGTCCCTGGGTACCCAAGCCCTAGTGGCTAGTCCAAACCGTGGCAGCTGGTAGGGCCCTTCCCACAGAGAAAAGAAAAATTAGTTTAAACAGTCAGCAGTACAGTGATTCCATTTGGATTTAATGTGCAATTCAACAGGAGCGACCTGAATTAGTACTCACGACCTCCAAACAAGATAGGTCCTTCAATGTCAGCAGGGCTACTCTTGAGCTCCACGAGACTCCTCACACATTTATATGGCAAACAGGCAGGCTGCTTCTCTATCCCGATCGCAATTACTGCACAATACCCGGGAGAACACACAGCAGATTCGGTTCCTGACAGACCGAGTGCAACTCAGCAATCTCTCCAGTCTTCTACAGGGTGAGCCTGGTTTCTACTCTTCAGATATCCTTTGATTCTCTTCACAGGACGGATTCAGTCCTAACAAGCAGTTACACAAGCTGCAGACCGGAACTCTGGGCCTTACACACGTTTCCCGACTAAAACTGCACACTGAAAAAGCACAGGGCTCCTTCCCTCTTCACTGCCAGAGCTGAACTGAAACTCCAACAGACAAAACCGGGCACTTCCTTTGAGTTCCTCCCAGTTCTTGACTGGATTGGCTGTCACTCACAATAGACTGCTGCTGTTGGTCCAAAAAGGCGCCGAAGTCTAAACTACATCTCCCAGAGTCACTGCCCATACAATCCTCTTGTGGCTGGCTCAGATTATGAGTCCAAGTTCTGATTCATCAAGGCACCATTTTAGAGCTAGCTTACCCCACACTAATTGGTCCAGTTCAGCAGTTCAAAACCAGAATGGGGAACTAGGCAGACACAGTTCTGACTGCAAGAAAACAGGTTAGACAAACTGTCATTTCATTATTACTCTAAATGATTTCTGGCAAACAGTTACATCTTTCAGATAGGTTCCTTTGCACTCCTAGTGACTGCAAAATGGAGTGAATTGGCAGCAGCTCGAGTGGTACTCAAGCAGAGAAGCACACAGTCCCCCCATACAAACTAATTATGTCTGCAAGCAGACAGCTCTTAAAGAGACAGTACCAGAGGCTCTAAAAACACTCACTGATAAATGGCTTAAACGCCAAACACCATTCAGGCTTGGAGCATTCAAGCAAGCTCCTGGAAGTCTTTTGGGAACCCCCATTTGCAGGGGGGTTACACTTATTTAATGTCCAAATAATTCAATATATCAATTTTCTTTCCACATATGGATATTTGTCTAGGACATAATAGTGGAGAAAAATGGTAAAAGATTACAAACTTCACTATCTGAAAAATGAAGGAAAATAGGACATTATATCAAAGAACAAAAGTAAAACTTGAAAAACAGTATCATATACCTAAAAGGATTCAAATTCATAGAGCTATACATATTTTCTAGCTTTCAATTATTCATGGCTATATTGATTTTATGCATACCGTTTGTTTATTATGAATATTGTGTGTTGTTTTAAAACTGTACAGTGCTTAAAGCCCCTTCGAATGGGCACTATATAAGTAATAAAATCAGTCAGTCTCTATATTCAGCCAAAATAGGCATTGCATCTGTGGCACATCTCCCAAGATGCACCCCCCCCAAAGATAGGCATAAAAGGAGCTGGCCTAAGTGCAAGCCACCCACAGGCAGCCAGCAGAGCAGCAGGAACAGAAATGTGGATGGGGCAGCTTTCCTAATGGTGGAGGTAATGAAGGGTGTGAGGCAACAGGTGGAACAGCAACGTGGCCATGGAAGGGCCCATAGGCGGTATGCCCAACAGAGATGGTACCATTCCCATGTCACCTATGAACAGCTGACTGTCAGAGACTGTGGGCCAGTACCAACTCAACAGAACTATTCTGAGACAGCTCTGTGACCTGTGCCCGACTGAACTGAAGGCACCCACCAGAAGGAGTCATGCCATGTCGGTGGAGAAAAAGGTGACAGCAGCAATGTGCTTGCTTGCCATGGGCACCTTCCAGATACCAGTGGGTGACACCACTAGTATTACACAGTCTGCCACATCCCATCTCCTCACACAGTTCCTCAACGCTCTGTTGCCACATGCTTCAGAGTTCATCCAATTTCCTGGCACACAGGCAGAGTGTACAGAAACCATGCAGCAATTCCACAGGGTGGTACACATGCCAGGCGAGATAGGGGACATTGACTGCACCCATGTGGCCATCAGGGCACCACCTGGGCCAGACAGTGTGGCACATTTCAACCGGAATGGCAACCATTCTATCAACTGCCAGGTAGTGTGCAATGCCACAGAGCACATACTAAGGTTCACACTAAGGTATTTAGGAGCCAAGAAGGTGGCAAGCCCTTAAGGTGCTCCCGTCCATTCACTCATAATACTGTAGAGCATTACCATCCAATATATATCCATCTAACTGGCTTTTGAATTTTTGTTTGCTGTTGCTTATAATGATTTCTAAAGGTAACCCATTCAAGGGGGACACCACTCTCTGTGTAAAAAAGGCCTTCCTTCTGTTTGTGTTCAGGCTGCAGTTGCAGCAGGTGCCCCCTGGTACATACTGAGATATTTTTAAATTCTAATTGTAGTTCATTTATTAAAAGGTACCTAAACAAGCAGTTTTTTTTTAAATTGCAAACTCCAAAATTTACAAGTCTCAATGGCTGAGAGGGACCTGGGGTGGTGGTGGATGTCAAAATGAACAACTCAGACTTGCAGGAGGACAGTGGCCAAGGCCAACAGGATGTTGGGATGCATCACTAGGGGGATCAAATCCAGAAAGAGGGAAGTGATACTCCCCCTGTATAACTGCTTGGTGAGGTCACACCTCGAGTACTGCATGCAGTTTTGGAGGTCACACTTAAAGAGGGGCATTAAACTCCTGGAGAGGGTCCAGAGGAGGGCAAACAAAATGATCTGGGGCTTGGGGGACAAGACCTATGGGGAGAGGCTCGAAGAGCTAAATATGTACACATTGGAAGAGAGAAGGGACCGGAGGACATGATAGAAGGTCTTCAAGTACATGAAAGGGTTAAATAGGAAGGAGCAGTCAGGGTGCTCCCAAGGAAGGGGGGGTAACTAGAGGACATGGGTGGAAGCTGGAGGGGGGGAGATTCAGGAGAGAAAGGAGGAGGTGCTACTTCCCTGAGAGGGTGGTGAAGCCATGGAATGCTCTGCCAAGGGGGCTGGTGGAGGCAGAGATGGTGGAGGGGTTCAAGAGGGGGTGGGACAGGTACAGGGGAAGGGTTCTGGAAGCAAAGTACTGTGCAGCGGGAATATCCAGGACTGGGAAGGGAGAAGCCAGAGAGGGCGAGGGGGTCAGCAAGGTCAGTTCCCAGGGTGGGGGCTGACCAAACGAGCAGACGTGAAAGACCGTTAGGCCTATTCTGCTGGCATTTGAGTATGTTAGTAATTCTGGCTTCATAGCAGAGTAAGGTAAAGGCTGCTGTTTACATTTATGCTAAAACTGCATTTATGTAAATAATATAAATACAGTTTCACAGCTTTTGAAAAATGTAAACATCAGCCTTTCACTTTCAAAAAACAGCCTTGGTTTCTCCCCAAGATGTCTGCCAAGTGTGTTAAGGGATGAGTCAAGATGACATCGTCGGAGCTAGAGACAGAGATCCACATATATTTCTATAGTGCTAACCAGTTCTTCTTTCCCTCTTTATATTGAATTGTTGTACCAGAATGATCAACACCTTGTGGATTATTTTGATCAGTACTCATGTTAGGCTATGATTTTGTTCATTTTGTTTACTTTAACTTGCGGAAAATGTTTTGTAATCCAGCTGACTTTTTCTTTGGCAAACTGCATTATAGTACAACACTTCAAATACCTGTTGATCTAGTGGTTATATCATGCACTGAATTTTGCTTTCTGTTAGCCAGGAGAGACACACTAAGCTGAAAGCTTGTTACAGGTGTGACCTGGGAGCACAAGGAAGTTTAATGACTTGCTCAGGGTCACACAGCAAAGTACCAGTCCTGTTCAGTTCCAAAGCTGATGCTCTCTTGTTAATCCACAAATAAGGCTTTCTTTTTCCATGTGAACACCCTGCACCTAGCCTGCCTTCTGTTGAACACCCCACCATCCATACCCTGTCCTTAGTACTGCCTCGGGTAGCATATGAGCTTGTGGTCTCATGTGGAGAATTATCACACCTCAGATTGTAATCTTGTACCCCAGAGGGTTGTGCACACCTATACTGATATGCATCATCAGCTGACACTGTTAAAAAATGCCTCCCAAATCACTCTCCAGTGCACATTCTCAATGTTTGACTTCTGCTCCCACAGTAAACATTGAGTGGATCACCACCCTTTTGCACAGTTAAGGTAGTAATTACAGTTCCCTGTTGTGTTTTTTCCCACCTCCTTAACCAACAACTAGGTCTTCCTGGATGGCCAAGCAATAAGCATCATGACCCACCAGAAAAACTGCTGTTCATGCCCTCATAAGGGCTGCACTTAACAATAGATAACAATATTATTAGCAGGAGAGGCATACTAATACCTTGAGCGATTCCACCTGACTTCCAATGTCAGTCTACTCCTTTACTTGTGCTCTGCAGAACCCCGCAGGACAGTTCCCAGCAATTCTTCTCCAGTACTTTTCTGTGCTCTACTCCACAGTGTGAGTTGGCTGGCTACCACCCTTCCAAATCTTGAATGAGCTATACACAATTCCCTCAATACTATCCTAACAAACATCAACAGATGACACAGAGATCTGCAACAGGGTTGATACACAAGGTGGGGTGGAAAGGATGAAAAGGGAATTGGCAAGGTTGGAAGAATGGTCAAATGTATGGGAGCTTAGATTCAATGCAAAGAAGTGCAAAGTAATGCACCTGGGAAACAAAATCCCAGGGGAAGAGTACACAATGGGGGGTGAGATACTGACAACAACAAAAATGGAAAGGGACCTAGGGGTAGTCATATCAGATGACCTAAAGGTGGGCTAGCAATGTGTGAAGGCAGTAAGGAGGGCTGGGGGGATCCTGGGATACATAGGGAGAGGCATCACCAGTAGAAAACAGGAAGTTGCTGGCCCTCTGTACAGACAGTTGGTATGACCACATCTGGAGTACTGTGTACAGTTCTGGAGACCCCATCTCCACAAAGACATAGACAGGGTGGAGGCTGTCCAGAGGAAAGCTACCAAAATGGTGCAGAGTCTGCATCAGAAGACATATGAAGAAAGGCTAAAGGAACTAAAGATGTATAGCCTCAAGGAAAGGAGGGAGAGGGGGGACATGATAGAAATGTTCAAATACCTCAAGGGAATCAACAAAATCCAAGAGGGTAGCATCTTTCATAAAAAGAGATGGGCAAAAACAAGGGGGCTCAATTCGAAGATAGAGGGGGGATGGCTCAGAGGTAATGTGAGGAAGTATTTCTTCACAGAGAGGGTTGTGGATACATGGAATAGCCTTCCTGAGGAGGTCCTAGAGTCAAAAACAGTGGGGGAATTCAAGAATGCATGGGACAGACATTAGGCAGTTCTAGTGGGGGATAAGAGGAAGTAGGCTGTTGGTTAACTACGATCTGCAGCTTATCTGTTAGGTAGGGAAATGGGCAGACTAGCTGGGCCAAGCGGTCCTTATCTGCCGTCAAATTCTATGTTTCTATGTTTCAACATCCCCCCCCCTCCACCCAGGGGTAATCTCTCTACACTGAATTCAAGTAACAGTTTAGGTGCAGCCCTGCTACTCTGAGTACTTGTCATCACTGGTTACTCTCATCCACAGTCAGGTAGTGATCATGATGCTGGCAGCCCCACATTTCAGATCTCACAGTGATCTGCTCAGCGTAGTCCTTCATGTCTTCAACTAATCTGAATATAGCTGTACCCTGCTGGAATGGCCTCTTCAGTCTCTCTCTCTCTGTCTCTGTGATTCATTCTTCTCACCTGCTCCCTACACCAAAAACTGGTGAGTTCACTACCCTTCCGCATCATGAATGTGGTTAGTACAGTCTCCCATGTTGTATTTACATATTAATAATAAACATGATCTTCTGGTAAGCCAGGCTGATAGCAGCATGGCACAAGTGGAAAAATAGGCTTTCCTACCCATATAAGATCTAAACCACCTATGATTAGGCACTATTAAATGACGTGCATAATGATGTGCACACCCATCATTTAATAGTGCCTAATCAGAGGTAGCCTAGATCTTTTAAGGATACGAAAGCCAATCATTCCCCTTGTTCCCTGCTAGTATGACCCTGACTTACTGGAAACATATGTTTATATTTCATATGTCAAAAATAAAATGGAGACTGTACTACTTGCATTCATGATGCAGAAGGGTGATGAGCTCACCAGTTTTCGGTGTGAGGAGGAATAGTGAAGAATGAATACCAGAGGGGGGACTAAGAAGGCCACTCTTGCAAGGTACAGCTATATTTAGGGAAGGGGAAGACAGAAGGAGAGACATATGAGCAGATTACTGTGAGAAATAAGATGTGGGGCTGCCAGCGCCTTGGTCACTGCCTGACCCCGTTGTCCTGGCCAACATTCTCCTTCCCATAAAAGCAGTTCATGCAATTGTACAAGGCTGTGTGTGGATATTAATGTATGAAATGGCTGGCACTACACGTTCAGTCACTTCACTACCAGTCTAGTATTGCTTGTAAAGCACTTTGGAATACAATGTGTATGAGAACCACTATATAAATGCTGATTCTTCTTTTTCTTCTTCTTATTTCCCATGGAAGAAGAAGACAAGACAAGCATATATTTGAGTTTCATAAAAGTATGAACTCTAACATTGGACTGCACAAGAATTTTGCTACAAAAAAGTGGTGGCTCTAGGGGGTGGTGAAGGGGGTGGCTGCACCCCCCCCCCACACATAGTAATGTACTTGCTTGCTGCCGCTGCTGCATTTCACTTTGTTGAAGAAGTCTGATTTATTAATTGTACAAATGTTTACATCCAAACTATGGATTACATTTGTAGGTTCTGTCAAAAACGTACTAGAAAAGAATAATAGCAGAAAATAGAAAGATTGAATGAAAATGTTAATTAGTGCATATTAAGCATGCACACCACTGCAGCACCCCCATTGTAGCATCCTGGATCCACCATAACCACTAGACCACCAGGTTATTCAAGATTTGTACTGCACTGTGGTTTGCCACAGAAAAAGTCGATTGGATTAAAACACATTTTCAGCATGTTAAAGTAAACAAAGTGAACAGAACCATAGTCTGACATGTGCATTATATGAAATAATGCACATGGTTTTGACCATTTCAGTGAAACAATTCTATACAAAGAGAAAAAAGAACTAGTTAGCACTATGTAATGGGGCTTAGTAACCCCCCCATTCTTTTTCTTGTTTTGTTTTGGAGGTTTGTGTTGTCTAAAGTATAGATTTCACTTTTGTAAACCTCTAGTATTATAGAGATAATCAAAATTGGCTTTGGTTCCCTTTTTGGGACCAATTATTAGGTATTTGGACCACTTAGAGAGATGTTTCCTTGTTTCAAACAAATAAATCCAGTTCTTTTGTTTTGAATCTGAATCAACGTCTGGACTCCATTTGTTCCCACGTCCACAGCATTTGAGTGAAACAATTCTATACAAAGGGAAAAAAGAACTAGTTAATACTATAGAGAGCCATATATCTCTCTAGAATTGGCTCCAATGATGTCATCACATAACACATTTGGCGGCCATTTTAGGAAGCAGGTAAGACAGGTTTTTTGAAATTGGAAGGCTGATTTTACAATTTTCAAATGCTCTGGAACCACATTTAGGTAAATTATGTGTAACCCCCCTGCAAATGGGGGTTCCCAAAAGACTTCCAGGAGCTTGCTTGAATGCTCCAAGCCTGAATGGTGTTTGGCATTTAAGCCATTTATCAGTGAGTGTTTTAGAACCTCTGGTACTGTCTCTTTAAGAGCTGTCTGCTTGCAGACATAATTAGTTTGTATGGGGACTGTGTGTTTCTTTGATTGAGTACCACTCAAGCTGCTGCCAATTCACTTCATTTTTGCAGTCACTAGGAGTGCAAAGGGAACCTATCTGAAAGATGTAACTGTTTGCCAGAAATTATTTAGAGTAATAATGAAATTACAGTTTGTCTAACCTGCTTTCTTTGCAGTCAGAACTGTGTCTGTCTACTTCCCCATTCTGGTTTTGAACTGCTGAACTGGACCAATCAGTGTGGGGTAAGCTAGCTCTAAAATGGTGCCTTGGACGAATCAGAACTTGACTCCTAATCTGAGCCAGCCACAAGAGGATTGTATGGGCAGTGACTCTGGGAGATGTAGTTTAGACTTCAGTGCCTTTTGGACCAACAGCAGCAGTCTATTGTGAGTGACAGCCAATCCAGTCAAGAACTGGGAGGAACTCAAAGGAAGTGCCCGGTTTTGTCGGTTGGAGTTTCAGTTGAGCTTTGGCAGTGAAGAAGGAAGGAGCCCTGTGCTTTTCAGTGTGCAGTTTTAGTCAAAAACGTGTGTAAGGCCCAGAGTTCGGTCTGCAGCTTGTGTAACAGCTTGTTAGGACTGAATCTGGCCCTGTGAAAAGAATCAAAGGATCTCTGAAGAGTAGAAACCAGGCTCACCCGCAGAAGACTGGAAGAATTGCTGAAAATTGCACTCGGTCTGTCAGGAACTGAATCTGCTGTGTGTGTTCTCCGGTATTGTGCAGTAATTGATGATCGATACAGATGCAGCCTGCCTGTATAGTGCTTTCTTTTATATGGATGTGTGAAGAGGTTTGTGTACCTCAAGTGAGCCCTGCTGACATTGAAGGACTCATCTTATTTGGAGGTCGTGAGTACTAATTCAGGGTTGCTCCCTGTTGAATTGCCACATTAAATCCAAAATGGAATTACTGTACTGCTGACTGTTTAATTCTCCTTTCTCTCTGTGTGAAAGGGCCCCTACCAGCTGCCACGGTTTGGACTAGCCACTAGGGCTTGGGTACCCAGGGACAGTAACTGATAGGGATAGGCCTGTGCACAGAGCCAAGGTAGATTATTAGAGTGATAAGCTAATTAACCTGATTTCCTGTCCTTGTTATATCCCCTAAATAAATCAGAGCTGCTTGTTTCAGCAAAGTTATACTGCCTGAGGTATTTGTCTATGTTAAAGTACTGTACTGTGATTGTTGCACTGTATCTCATTTCACAGGAGGTCCAGTGCCAGAACCAGACCTGGGGGTAAGTGTATACTGTGAAGGTAATTCTGATATATTGTGTGGGCCACTAGTGGAAGAAAGGGGGTTGCAGTGTCCCAGAGGGCTGTGACCAAGTTAGTTTAACTATTGCAAACCCTGACCTCTGGGTGGAGGCACCCGCCATTGGATCCAGGCCCCTCAACCTGTTAGTGGCAAATCAGGCAGGGGTAGTAGCCCCTGGGATAGCGCCATCTAGGGGTTACATATGTAAATGTATGTAACTTCCCCTCACCGGACCCCCTTTTTTCTCTGTCAGTAGGACTTCTCCTCTCACATCTAGGCGCCACCAAGAGGGGTGGGGGGTAGTCATTACAAATTATCTTTTACAGAAACTGTGTGGACCCATTACTTCTGCTACTGAGCCTGCCATCCTTCAGACAAGCAAACCAAGTGTGGCATCTACCTGGCTCACACCTGGGGGGACCATTTAGCATGGCCAACAACCTGGGTCCCTGGGAGAAAATGTTTGCTCCACATTATGCTAGGTTTGTACTTCTGGACAGGGGTACAAACCAGGGTGGGATTCTAGAGTGTGGCTTTTATTCACATAACACAGAGAATAACAAAGCAAAGATGGACCCTCACAGGGCTACACTCACTGGTAATGCAGATTACAGAGGTACAGAGCACACTTCCTCACTATGAGCCCTCAGGTCCTGAATGGATCTGGGCACCTATGGCCTGAACTGGTAAACTTCTCTTTTATTCCTTGACATGGCACCCTGGCCAGTACTAGGACACATTACCATATGGCAAGGAGGTTGATGGTGGCTCCCTAAACCACCCACGAGCACTTTCTAGCTCACAGAGAAAATCCAAAATCCCACGTCTAGGTGCTTTCTTCAGACACTGGCCAAGTGCCCAAAAGAGAACCATAGGTGCCCAAACTGAACCCGGAGAGGTAAACCTGATTACTCCAGATGGGAGAGGTCTCCCACCTATTGCTCCCCAATCTATACTTGGCCATTCATTTGGTTACTACACCTTTCTTTGAATCTCTGTTTTTAGATGCTCTCTAGAAATGTTTTACAAATTTAACATTCTACATCTCTCTGTAGGTGTCCTGACTTTAAAGTACTGTAAGTGGCTATGTCTTTACCCTAGACCCCCACTGTTGCAGATGCTTCCAAGTCATACACAAATTAAAAGTTCTGTACTTAGCAAGTCTTCCTTTGACCCCACAGTAGGCACACACTTTTACTCTAAACTCTGTCTCAGTGAACATTGTCTCTTTATCAGAGTAGAACTCACCACAATATGCAGGTGCCCCAGGGCTTCTGTCATACAACAGATTCTCTGGTCATCACAGAACAAACTCGATTCTCAGGCAGCTTCTCCCTATACAGGCTGACCCATGGGATTGCCCCTGAATTCCTGTAATTCCCCTCATCTCTCCGGGGATGGGGCACCGGAACAACTCTAAGAATGGTCTCTACCACTTTACTCTGGTCTCTTCTGTGTTCCTTTCTAGGGTAAGAACACACAACCCCTTCTTCTCTATGGTAGCTCTATATCAGTGCCTGGCTCTGAGGAGTTGCACACAGCAGCACTCCTCACTCTCTCGAGTCTCCATGCAGACTGACTTGAATCTCCCAACATTCTACTGCTAAATCCCTGCAGCTAGCATTCCATTATGGCTTATGCTGCTGCAAGAATTCTAAGGTGACATCATCACTCCAGCTCAGCTGAAACTGAGAACAGAGTGAGACAGTGTGAAACCCATTTAACTGGCACCTCACAAGCTGCCTTCCCTGTCTGCCACTGATTCTAAGTGGGATTCTAGTAACACCTGAGAACAAGGGGGTTGCATGTAGTTTTAGCGTTACTGGATACAGCAGCCTTTCTTTTAGTCACCTACAAAGTCAGATTTTTGAATAGTTTGTTGTCAAACTGTTGTTCAGGTATCCTTTAAATAAGCATCCTGCATGATGTCATAACACATCAGGAGATCTCTCCAGATCCTTCTTGCCTCTAGGAACATGAGGTTTAATTCTTGGAGCCACCCCCCATGCAACTTATATTTTAAATCATATATCATCTTTGTAGCCCGTCTCTGCACCCTCTCCAAACCATCCACACCATCTCTTGATAATGGGCCCCACACCAGGCTACCATAGTCCAGTAGAGGTCTCACATATGCTTTATACAGGGGCATAATCACCTCCCTACTTCTGCTTCTAAAGTTTCTTCTTCTTACACACAGTAAATTATTTTCTCTATTGATTTGTGTGTTGCGTCTTGTATGTTAATTTGTCATCGATAATTACACCTAAATCCCTCTCCTCAGCCGTGTGCCTCAGTACATGCTCATTTAGGGAGTAGTCTGCCATTTTATTCTGTTTGCCTAGGCATATGACGCAACATTTATCAGTGTTAGAGCTCATACCCTTTCGGGTAGCTCAGTTATACATTCTGTCCAGAATTTTTTGTATAGAGGTGATACCCATATCATTCAATGTGACTCCTGTGAGTTTAGTATCATCTGCATATTTACTTAGCCACTTTATTGTGTCTTTCCCCATTCCAGCTATGAACACCCTAATTAGTAGACCCCTGTGGCACCCCGCTTGTCATGGGCACTGAGGAGGAGGAGTAGAATCCATTTATACACACCCTCTGGGTTCTCCCTGTCAACCATGCATCTTTCCATCTGACAATCCCCGAGTCCAGTCCTATGTCTATTAGGCTATTGATAATCTCACTGTGGGGACTTTGTCAAATGCCTTTGCAAAATCCATATATATATATATGATCTACTGGTTCCCCCCATCTAGGGTTGAAGATATCCTCTCATAGAAACACAACAAGTTTGTGACACATGACCTCCCTGCTTTAAACCCTTGTTGCTCATAGTCAACTTGTCCGCTTCTTTGTAGGGGAGAATTTATTTCATCTTTTAATAGGGCCTCTAGCAGCTTTCCTGAAACTGATGTTAGACTAATTGGTCTGTAATTTGTATAATCTGCCCTATCCCTCTTTTTGTGTCTTGGCATTATATTTGCAGCCAGCTAGTCCAGTGGGACCTCACTTTGTTGTAAGGATTTTGAAAATAAAAGTTTCAGTGGTTTAACTACTTCCGGGGATTGTAACACCAACATGGCATTTGATATGTTATCTAGCACAGCAGAAAATGTATTTTTTAGTTTGGTTATTTTATCATCGATGACGTTTTCTGTTATCTGTATAGCGGGAGGGTCATTTATCCTTGTTTGTTTACATTTTACTGCTTTTTGAGAGAACACCGTTCCAAAGTAGGAATTAAATACATTTGCCATTTTTCAGGATCATTTACCATTTTACCATCTACAGCTAGTGTACACAGGCCTTGATTTGTCTTTCTAAGTGAATTTACATAACCATAGAACTGTTGCATGTTGTCTTTTCTTGCTTCACTAGCAAGATTTTTTTCCATGTTCTGTTTACTTTTTTTATTAGGTTCTTGCACTGTTTTTGTTCCTTCTTAGATTTTCCCCATGTTTCTGGTGTTTTTCCTTCCTTTTGTGCTATATAGAGTTTGTGTTTTCTTTCTAATAATTTTCTTATTTTATTAGTGAGTCATTTAGGTTTTATACCTCTATTGTTATATTTGCTATTTTTTCTAATATGTTTGTCACACAGCACAGTTACGTGATGCTTAAAGCTTTCCCACGTCATTTATTGATTTATCTTTAAAGATAACTTCCCACTGTATTTTATTCAATTCACTACTTATAAGTTCCTTATTTGCCGTATTAAGGAGGTAGATTTCTTTACAACCCTGGATGAGAGGGATACACTTATTTATTGTAAAGAAGACACAGCTATGGTCATCGTTTCCTAGAGAGAACCTACCCTAGAGTCAGTAACCCTAATTTTCTTGGTTGCCATCACTAAATCCAGTATATTTTCCCCTCTCGTAGGGTAGTTTACATATTGGGTTATGCCTATTTGGTTTCCTATGTCCAGTAACAGTTTACCAGTTTCTTTATTACCCTCCAGTCTTTCTCAATTTATGTCATCAAGGTTGACGTCACCCATAAGTATGACTTCTCCCATAGCACAAGCCCTTTCAATCTTGTTATATATGGTGATAGTATCTTCATGGCTTAGTCCTGGGGGTCTATAGCAAACTCCAATAATTATAAAGGGGTTTGTCCCTGTTTCTAGCCATATCCATATAGTTTTGGCTTCTTTCACTTCCTGCTTAATTTTGCTTGAGATATTAATTGACTTTATGGAGTTTGATATATATGCTGCTACCCCCCTTTCTTCTTTCTGTCCAAGTAATGTAATGTATATCCAGTAATTTCTCTCCCCCATGTATCTTGAGGTGTCAACCGAGTTTCAGTTAGGTCCACCACATCCTGTTTATTACATATGGCAGCTTCCAATTCATCCTTCTCATCCCTAATGCCTCTTACATTGGCCAGTAAGCATGCCAGATTGTTATTACCAGTTGCCCTACTCCATATTCTCTTAACTTTATCCTGTTTATTCAGGGTGGGTGCCACTTTATGTCCCCCCACAGTCAGTTTAAATACTTCTTTACTTCAGCCGCTATATGAGTAGCTATGGTTGCTGTTCTGAGGAAACTAAGCTGCAAACCATCCTTGGCATATAAGCTGTCATTTAAAAAAATGTATCTCACATATGTAGGAAACTTATTTTGTCTGCTGCACATTTATTTATTCACCGAGCATTGATCCTTTGAATGGTATGATTTATTTCCTTGTCCACATTTAATTTAGGGAGTAATCCAGAGATTGTAGGGATAACCAGCTTACTTAATAATGCCTAAACATTCAATTAGTTCCCTTGTCACATCTTTCTCGTGGTCTCTCCCCACATTATTTGTTCCTACATGGATACCAACATATGAACATATGAAATTTGCCGGCAGATAAAGGCCTAGCGGTCTATCAAGTCTGCTCGAATGTGCAGCTAGCACCCCTTATTTTGCAGCTGCCCTTCCCTTCCACCCTTCCCCTCCATTAACCCTCCCCCTTGTCCAGTCCCATCCTTTTTGAACCAGTCCACTGTTCTACTGGATACAACTTCTGCAGGTAATGCATTCCACCCAGCTACCACCCTCTCTGTAAAAGAGTATCTCCTCATCTACCTCCTGAACCTTCCTCCCTCCAGTCTCATATCATGGCCCCTGGTGTCCCTCCCCTCTCTTACTTTGAACAGCTCCTCTGTACCTGTCTTGTTTATTCTTTTCATGTACTTAAAGGTTTCAGTCATATTCCCCCGTCCCTCCTCTCCTCCAGCAAGTACATGCTCAACTCCCTCAGCCTCCTATCATATAATAAGTCCCCCAGCCCCTTGATCATCTTTGTCGCCCTGTGATGCACCCCCTCCAGTAACTTAATGTCCCTCTTCAGATATGGAAGCCAGTACTGCATGCAGTACTCTAGGATGCTAATTGTATATTAGCCTTAGTGTCCAGCAGTTTTGGGAGTCTTTCCTTAATATCCTGAACCCTTGCACCTGGTAAACAATTTACCACTGTGTTAGCTTTGTTCTGTTTGCAAATGATGGAGACAGTTTTCCTTAGTGTTGAGTCCACAGTAACTAGTACATTTTTCTGTTCTTTCTCCTCGATCATTTGTAATGAGCTGGATGGAATAACATCACTGTGGTGTATGTCAGATAGTGGCTGTTTCCCCCTGGTGGCCAAAGGGGCATACCTATTATGTAGGGAAATTTCCTGGCTTCCTAATGTGCACCTTTTTTTGTTTGGGGGGAATTTAGCTATAGTGGCCCAGCTAGCGTTGGCATTCTCCAGTGCCTCTGCCCTACTCGGCCCCATTCTAGCATGAGCACAGTCCTTGTTCATAATAATCTGTGAGTGGGGTACAGGTAACTGCCCTATTTCTTTTTCCATCTGGGTTATTTCACTTCTAAGGATGTCTACTTCTTTCAATGTTGTTAAGTCCTTATATTTGTCACACATACATTCTCCCACACTTATATTTTCTGCCTGACAGGTGTGCATTTGGCATCCATGGCATTTGGTGATAGTTCCACTCTGTACCAATACTTTTAACAGACCCTCCATAACCTTCATGTTTTGCATCGTGATATGGTTCGGATTATTATCCTCTAGTGATCCCAGTACAAGTCTTTGCAGTGATATTCATCAATGTCTGCACCACTCACCCTGGGAGTACACATGACACCTTCATCTGGCATCAGTCAGCCTTGTGCCACAGGTTCAAGGGTAGGGACATCCCCACTGGCCACTTAATGGGTGAGTTGGGTAGAACCCCATGCCTACATCAAGTACTTTGTGGCACAGTACAGCTCGTGGCAGTACAGGTGTGGTGGAAGAGTGACAAGAACAGTGCAATGGCAAACAGCCATGTTGAGCTTTGGAACTTGGGTCCAGCTGTACTGGGACACACAGATATGGAGATAGTGGTGTGTAAGGCCACAGGGTGAGCAGGGCAGAGGTGCAGCACATCAGCCACATGTGGCTGTGTGAAAAGCAACAGATGCCCTCAGCCACTACCATTGTCCAGGAGATGGACTAGCACAGTGGCTGGACAGGATAGTGACATGGTGCCCACACAAGCAGGGATGGGGCCCACAGGCCTGGGAAAAGGTTGGCCTGGCTGTGCCCAGCCAGGCCATGAGCAGGACATAAATGTGGGGTCCCACAATGGCGGTACAGTGGCTGTGCATGTGGGGAGGTGGAAATGGCAACCAGGTAGAAAGGCAGTGGCAAGATAGACAGGCAAGGGGGGTGGCAGTTTTTACAGGCCATGTGCATACCTGAATGAAACTAACACATGTTTCTGTCCCCCCCAGGTGACAGTGCATACTCCCTCCAACCATGGCTGCTCTGCCCCATACAATGGCCTAGCAACAAGGATGAGGAAAGGTACAAAGAGGTACACACTGCAGCACACAACATCATCGAGCGTGTGTTTGGCATGCTTTAAATGCATTTCAGATGCCTTGACAGGTCTGGTGGTGCCCTACAATACAGCCACAAAAAAGTCTGAGGCATATTCGTGGCTTGTTGCATGCTGCTGTACACAACATGGCCATAGACCATGGAATACCTGTCCAGGCATAGGAGGGCAACAGTATAAATAAGTATGAAACCCAGTGGGGGGTGGCAGCCAGTCCTGGAGAGGAAGGACCCTCAATTGTTTGCCAGTGCTCGGTGGCACAAGGACACTTTTGTGGAAACCAGAGGTGAGTAACCCAGGAGGAACCAACTAGGCAGCAGGACACACACGCACGTGCGAGCACGCACACACACACACATACATATATTTATACATATATACACACATAGGCAGACACTGCACAGCACCTGCAGAGTGCACTGCAGGGCACACACAACTATGCACAGGCATCCACTATGGTGCAACTAAGGACAGGGGGAACGCAGTGTCACTGTGGAGACTGGCATGGATCAGAGGGTTTCTGCCAGCACACATGCATGGTAGACACAGTGCTACACTCATCACGCCCATGCCACAAAGCAAAACACCACTTCCCCTACACATGTCCTGCACAACACACAGACAGCACAGGCAGGTGTGGCACCAAGGCACATGTGTGCCACAGCATGTGGCTTGGGCCACTGCCAGCCTGATGTGTGGTCAGCATTGGTGGCAGGATACTGGAACATGCCAACCACATCTAGCAGGATGCAACGTGAGCCAGTGCAGCTGCTGCAGCCATATGGGTGGTCATGCCTTGGCTGGGAGGATGTAACAGGCAGGTCATCAGCCACAGAGGGTGAAGTCTCC
Source organism: Neoceratodus forsteri (assembly GCA_016271365.2). Lineage (NCBI taxonomy): Eukaryota > Metazoa > Chordata > Ceratodontiformes > Ceratodontidae > Neoceratodus > Neoceratodus forsteri. The sequence continues at coordinate 37,916,094 of CM028130.1, read as the reverse complement.
ACCCTGGCAGGGGTTGACTCCTGAGACCATGAATGGGTGTTCATGGGTGTTGTAGTCCCGAAGTCCAGATTGGATCTTGGGTGTTGTGGATGACACTGGCCGGGGCCGGTGTCAGCAGCAATGGGGTCACCTGATGCCATGCCCTGGGAGTGCTCGAGGTACTGCTTGTGGTGCGGCAGGAACCTCTGTGATCATGAAATGCCAGGGATGCAACAGCCACCACAATGGCCTTTGCAATCCTGTCCAGTGCAGCAGTTGTGTCACCCGCAGTTGGCGTAACTCGCCAAGCGGCTGAGCATGTGTCATGCCACCATGCTCATCTATGTGCCCCACCTGCACCCACAGTCCAGGTAGCTCCTCCCTGAGCACTGCCTGGCTCACCATGGTTTCATTAAGCCTGTCAGCGGGTGATGCGTTAGGGGCTGGTGGGCAGGGGGGTTTCTGGCCTGCTGTCCCACATCCCTCATCCAGGAATGCTGCACAGAAGGCCACTGTTCAAGCAGAGACTGTGCACAGGCATGCACGGCAGGCCCTGTGGTGGGCTGGACAATGTTCCCCACTGGCTGTTGCAGCACTGCAGTACCCTGCTGGACAGTGCTGGCGTTTCCAGGCCCCACAGCAGTGCTGTGTCCCCATCCACCCCCAGCCACTGCATCGGCTCACTGAGGAGGGCGCACTGGGGAGGCATGTGTGTGTGGGCACAGGACCACCCCACACTGCCTGTAGCTGCCCCTGAGTGTATGGAGCCAGCAGGAGGGTGAGTGCTGCCTGTGTGTGCCCTTATTAGTGAGGCATCATCATCATCCTCCTCTGTGGCTGGTGCAAGCAAGGTTATATCCTCCTTCAGAAGACCGGACAAGGGATCATCATCAGCCAACCCCAGTAGGTTCACCCACATACATGATGCACTACAGTTATCAGCACCGGCCATGACTCCAGAGGACACTGAAGGCATGGTATTATCCTCTGCCAGTGCCACAGGATGGACACCAGCTGCTGATGCACCCCTGAGGCATGATGGAGCTGAACAGCAGAAAAACACATGGTGAATGACACATGGCTGTAATGCAGGTAGACAGCTAGACATGGGGGAGTGTGCATGTGAACCACAGGTGTGTCTGTGGTGCCACACAGACTTGGCACCACCATTGTGGCCTGTGCAGTGCAAATGCACGGGCAGTGTGAGACATGCATGTGTTTAGGGGTGCACACTCATGGCAGCATGTGGCACAGTGCCACAATGGACTGCCTGTGGTCAGGCCAATGCTCCCCCAGCCTGCTACAGACACTGACACTCAACTGTGGAACACCTGACTACTGTAGCTGGATGGTGTATAAGCCACTGTGGATGGCTATGTGGCACCGCACATAACATGGAGGCCCATATGGGCATGCATGGCCACCTGTGGCCTGCATTGTCGGGCCACCTGTGGGCTGTATTGTTGGGCCAACCCACCCGGGGTCCTGCAGCACGCCACTGGTCATGCACAATGACACACAGGGCAACATGTGGGCCCACAATATGGCTGTGCACTGCCAACAGACTTGCACAGCGCACTCTGGATACAGTTCTGGCCCCTGTGTGGCATACCAGGCACACCTGTGGCTGGCACACACTGCCCCCCACAGGAGGTGACACATGCATGCTTACAGTGCTGCTATGGGCTGCCCCCAGTCTGGAAACCCCCAGGAGACCTCAACAGATGCCCAGCTCATGGTGGCAACAATCATCTCCTCAGTGGGCGTGAGGGTTGGTGTAGTGGAGGGGCCACCACAAGTCTGCAACAGTGAGGCCTATATAGCAGTGACCTTCTCCTTGGCCCTCCAATTGTCGCTTGTCATGCATTCAATGCACTCCTGGGGAGTGCGGTTGTACCTCCCATGTGTGTTGACACATACTGCCACCTTCTCCCAGCCCTTCACCCTCACCTGCTGGGTGCCAGACTTGCCCAGCAGCAGCACCTTCAGGGCACGCTGCTCATCTTTGGTAAAATTAGGCCTCCACCTCTTCGAATGCTCCTCCTCACTATCAGACATACTGTTGCCTGCGGACAGGAATGTGACAGGCTTGAGCACATGTCCAGCATGCTCTGGAGTTGAGCAAAGTCCCACAAAATGCAGTACAAAAGAGGCTGTAACAAGAGGAATATAAACAAACCTACCTTATAGGCTGCAGTTCCTGTCAGTTACCTGTGGTGTGGTGAGGTGCGTTTCTGGCCCATCTCATGCAAATGTACTGTGGAGCAGCCAGTAATGAGATGCTAATCAGTTGACTTAGGTCTGAATTGGATAATGAGGTGATTAGCATATCCTGGCTGAGTATTGCAAATTTGCTCCAGGCCCATCTCAATTTGGGCTGCACATCTGAAATGCGCCAAGCATCTCCGCGTGGCACATTTCCCGTGCATGCTCAATGCGAAGTACCGTACTTGACATTCTCAGCGGAGTATGTCAGCCGTTACTTGCCATGTATAACGCATCTCTCTGTGCTGAATCTTTGCCCACTATGGCGCATTTTTGCGGACATGCGCCATATGGATGGCTGCAAGTGTGGCATTATCCACCCTCTACAAGATGGCTCCTGCAGGCAGACACGTGGACTTGCTTGGGTACCAGTGGCCATGGCCACTAGAGATTGAATGAGTGCATAGGTCACTGGGCCATAAATCCCGTACCTCTAGACCTAGACCTATTGTGGCTAACATGCTACGATTTACCACTAAAGAGGAGATTCTACGCTTAGCCAGACAAAAAAAACTAACTTGGCAGGGGTAGTGCATCTCTATCTTTCAATACTTCTCTTCTGAGGTAATGGGAAGGAGAAAGGTGTTTTATGAAGCCAAACAACAGATGCAATAAAGAGAGTTTCAGTATCACTTTAAATATCCAGCTAGCCTAGTCACACAGGAGGAGAGAGGTACATTTATAAAATGTGATTCTGTTAATGAAGTGTGCCAATTTTTACAGAAAGGAGGCACTAGGGAAAACTCTGCCCATATAGCTTTATAGCACAACCGATTTCAAATCAGCGTGAGGCCAGCCTGGAATGGACATTCCACTGCAGCAGCACATGTCCCTCGCTCCACAGCTCATTCTCCTGCTACTCAGTCTGTGCAATTCCAAAGTTAGGCAAGTTCCATGCATAGCCCAATCTGTTCCACACCACACCTTTACTCAGCAGCTTTTAACAAAGAAAATACCTCTGCTAATATACCTGCCATTCAAAGGAAGACCAAGTCCACTACACACCCTTCTAGCACCCCCAGGCCTGCATCCCACAATCCTAGGAAGCACAGCAGGGAGCCGGGACAGCATTTGATCTTCCTCCTCCAGGGCATGCATGAACTTGAATCGACACAGGAAGTTTATGGCATGGAGTGCCATATCAATACTGCCCTTCCGGACAACAACCACCAGCAAGGAATTAATCATAGCTGCTCCCATTTGCAAATACTTCATTTCCAGCCATGACGCAGCACTTGCTTGGGTTCAGACTTTCTGTCTGGTGCCCTTGAACATTTTCCCTCTGCTGTTTGGATGTACCATTACACAGGCATGGGATGCAAGGTGAGATTACTAATTTGCTCCCCGACTGTCACGAACTGACTGTTTAACAATTCAGATCCTGGATTAAGCTTTGTCAATATTTATTCACCAGCTCTAATGGCTAAGACAGCACATTAGCCTCTGCCTAATGGTTACAGATACTGTTTTCTTCTCTGGTACACTGGGTATAAGAGTAATTTAAATGGTTAAGTTATTTATCAATCCACTGAAGTTTTTTACTATCTATATTGGTTCAGAATCACTGGTACCCCTTGGAATTTGAACCTTCAGTCCCTGCAATCCCTTATTTCTGTATTCCTTTAAGCCTCAATTTTTTTAACTTCCATAGAAACATGGACTTTGACTGCAGATAAGGACTGCTTGGCCCACCCAGTCTGCCCATTTCCCTCCCTATTGGATAAACTGCAGATTCAAGTTTACCAGCACCCTACTTCCTCCTACCACCACTATAATTGCCTTATGTCTGTCCCATGCATTCTTGAATTCCTTCACTGTTTTTGATCCCACAACCTCCTTATTAAGGCAGTTCCATGCATCCACCACTCTCTCCTTGAAAAAATATTGGCTCCCGTTGCCCCTGAACCATCTCCCCTCTATCTCTGAATTGTGCCCCCTTGTTCTTGCACATATCTTTTTCTGAAAGATGCTACCTTCCTGGACTTTGTTGATTCCCTTGAGGTACTTGAACGTTTCTATCATGTCCCCCCCCTTTCCTCAAGGGTATACATATTAAGCTCTCTTAGTCTGTCTTCATATGGTTTCCGATGCAGACCCTGCACCATTTTTGTTGCCCTCCTCTGGACCGCCTCCATCCTGTCTATGTTCTTGTGGAAGTGGAGTCTTCAAAACTGCACTCAGTACTCTAGATGGGGTTTCACCAACTGTCTGTACAGAGGGATGACCACTTCTTGTTTTCTACTTGTGATGCCTCTCCCTATGCATCCCAGTATCCTCCCAGCTCTCCTTACTGCTTTCTCACATTGCTTGCCTACCTTAAGCCTTAAGGTCATCTGATATGATTACCCCCAGGTCCTTTTCCATTTTTGTTGTTGTTAGTATCTCCCCCCATTGTGTAGTCTTCACCTGTGTTTTTGTTTCCCAGGGGCATTACTTTGTACTTCTTTGCATTAAATCTAAGCGGTCGTGCATCTGACCATTCCTCCAACCTTGACAAGTCCCTTCTCATCCTTTCCACCCCCCATTGTCTATCAACTCTGTTAAAGATCTTTGTGTCATCTGCAAAGAGGCATATGTTTCCTTTCAGACCCTCTGCAGTGTCTCCTAAAAAGACATTAAAGAGGACTGAACCCTGCAGTACCCCACTAGTAACTCTCCTTTCTTTGGATTGAGTTCTATTTACTATTACCTTCTGTGTCCTGTCCTGTTGTGCAGCCAATTTGTTACCCAGACTACCACCCTGGGACCCACACCCAGGCTGGCTAACTTAATTATTAATTTTTATGTTTGCTTGCACGCATGTGCAAGAAACATAGTGCCATCATCGGAGATTTCGGAGGTGTGTCACCTCCTCCTCCAGTTCAGGCAGTGTGCTGGCAGGCGCAGCCCCTGTAAGCCAATGCATTTTGGAGCTGTCTATGACACGCTCAAAATGCAGTGGCATCCCAGTTGAAAGGGGGAGCTATGCTTGGTGAGCAGCGATAAGAAGCTGCTCACCATCACTCCCTTGCATGGCATCGCGTACCCCATGCATGAGTGTATACGATGGGGTGCCCAATCCTCTGCCGGCTGAGCTGCATCTGCCTCTCCCCTCCCAGTAGTTGATGCCATGCTGGGAGCCCACCCCAGCGTGGCAATCAGTCATTTTGCCGAAGGGTGATCAATCCCCTCCGGCTGAACGCTCCCCAAAGTCCTTGTGCCATGCTGGGAGCCCACCCAGCATGGCAAACGGTCCCACAACGCTTTTTTTTTTTTACCTGTAAGAAAAATCGGTCCATCGGTCGTCTCCCCCCTCCTACAACCCGCACCCACCCACTGCACACCCAGCCTCCCCATACACCCCCCACCCCATACTTACCTCCGGACTCTGGTGTGACGATCCTCTGTGGACCGGGAACACGTCTGCACTCTTCAAAGCCGACCGCGAACTGAGGAAATACCGGTAAGCTGTATAATGGGCTAGATAGGAGGGGTTCAACTTTATTGCATATCTCAGCCATTTTTGGGAATTTTTGCACCAAATTTCAACATGGGGTTTTTGGGACCCCTTCTCATGAACAATTTCACTGTCATGGCGTTATTCAGGCCCGAAGGGTGATTTCGCACAGTGACTGCGCAGTGACTGCGAAATCACCCTTCAAACCCAAATACTGCCATGACAGTGACATCATTCATGAGAAGGGGGCCAAAAACCCCCATGTTGAAAATTTGGTGCCAAAATTCCAAAAAATGACTGTTTAATGAGCGTGTGTTGCGCAGTTCCTACGCAGGCTCGTAAGTTTGCGAAATTTCAATATTTTCATTCCAGATTTTCAACATTGCCATTTCACCACACCTTCTTATGAGTAGTACAGCTGTCATTTTTCACATCTTACCCAAAATGTGTTTCCGTCCATGTAGCGCAGAATGGCGCAGTCAGTGTGCGAAATCAATGTACGGGACAAATTAAGAAAATCACAGTGACACTGTTCATGAGCAGAGGTCTTAAAATGGCTATGTTGAAAATTTGTTGAAAAAATTCTTAAAAATGACTTTTACAAGCGTGCGTTGCACAGTTCCTATGCATGCTCGTAAGTTTACAAATTTAATATTTTCACTCTAGATTTTCAACATGTCCATTTTAGTAAACTTCCTTATGAACAGTACAGCTGCAATTTTTCATATGTCATCCAAAATGTGTTATCGCACATGTAGCGCACAATGGTGCTGTTAGTGTGCGAAAAGAAATGTTCCCTTGGGAGCTTAAGCAGCAGCCAGGTAGGAAAGAGGGATGGAGTTATATTCTGTTTTAACTGAAATATTTGAATAGTTTGTAAGTGAAATTAGTTTTATGTGTTAAAATTATTACCTTGAATTAGAACTGTTACATTGTAACTTTGGTGGCTTAGTGGATAGTTGTTTGGCAGGGATACTTAGAGGAAATTTAAATGTGTTGTTTGCCTGGTGTTTGGGGATGGGACATTAGCTGCAGTTACCGTGTCTCTAAACAGGAATTAACTTGGCTTTCATTGTTCACTTGGGAGCTTAACAGCAGCCAGGTAGGAAAGAGGGATGGAGTTATATTCTGTTTTAACTGAAATATTTGAATAGTTTGTAAGTGAAATTAGTTTTATGTGTTAAAATTATTACCTTGAATTAGAACTGTTACATTGTAACTTTGGTGGCTTTGTGGATAGTTGTTTGGCAGGGATACTTAGAGGAAATTTAAATGTGTTGTTTGCCTGGTGTTTGGGGATGGACATTAGCTGCAGTTACCGTGTCTCTAAACAGGAATTAACTTGGCTTTCATTGTTCACTTGGGAGCTTAAGCAGCAGCCAGGTAGGAAAGAGGGATGGAGTTATATTCTGTTTTAACTGAAATATTTGAATAGTTTGTAAGTGAAATTAGTTTTATGTGTTAAAATTATTACCTTGAATTAGAACTGTTACATTGTAACTTTGGTGGCTTGTGGATAGTTGTTTGCAGGGGATACTTAGAGGAAATTTAAATGATGTTGTTTGCCTGGTGTTTGGGGGATGGGACATTAGCTGCAGTTACCGTGTCTCTAAACAGGAATTAACTTGGCTTTCATTGTTCACTTGGGAGCTAAGCAGCAGCCAGGTAGGAAAGAGGGATGGAGTTATATTCTGTTTTAACTGAAATATTTGAATAGTTTGTAAGTGAAATTAGTTTATGTGTTAAAATTATTACCTTGAATTAGAACTGTTACATTGTAACTTTGGTGGCTTGTGGATAGTTGTTTGGCAGGGATACTTAGAGGAAATTTAAATGTGTTGTTTGCCTGGTGTTTGGGGATGGGACATTAGCTGCAGTTACCGTGTCTCTAAACAGGAATTAACTTGGCTTTCATTGTTCACTTGGGAGCTTAAAGCAGCAGCCAGGTAGGAAAGAGGGATGGGTTATATTCTGTTTTAACTGAAATATTTGAATAGTTTGTAAGTGAATTAGTTTTATGTGTTAAAATTATTACCTTGAATTAGAACTGTTACATTGTAACTTTGGTGGCTTGTGGATAGTTGTTTGGCAGGGATACTTAGAGGAAATTTAAATGTGTTGTTTGCCTGGTGTTTGGGGATGGGACATTAGCTGCAGTTACCGTGTCTCTAAACAGGAATTAACTTGGCTTTCATTGTTCACTTGGGAGCTTAAGCAGCAGCCAGGTAGGAAGAGGGATGGAGTTATATTCTGTTTTAACTGAAATATTTGAATAGTTTGTAAGTGAAATTAGTTTTATGTGTTAAAATTATTACCTTGAATTAGAACTGTTACATTGTAACTTTGGTGGCTTGTGGATAGTTGTTTGGCAGGGATACTTAGAGGAAATTTAAATGTGTTGTTTGCCTGGTGTTTGGGGATGGGACATTAGCTGCAGTTACCGTGTCTCTAAACAGGAATTACTTTTTATTGTTCACTTGGGAGCTAAGCAGCAGCCAGGTAGGAAAGAGGGATGGAGTTATATTCTGTTTTAACTGAAATATTTGAATAGTTTGTAAGTGAAATTAGTTTTATGTGTTAAAATTATTACCTTGAATTAGAACTGTTACATTGTAACTTTGGTGGCTTGTGGATAGTTGTTTGGCAGGGATACTTAGAGGAAATTTAAATGTGTTGTTTGCCTGGTGTTTGGTAAGAGCCTCCCACCCACCCTGTTTTGTATGCCTTCTTAAATACTGAAAAGCCACTGGGGTTGGGATTGAAGGCTGAGTATTTCTGTTTGGGACTGAAATTCGAAGCAACAGGAGCTGGTGGGCCTGTGACATCGTATGGTACCTAATGTCTGCTTACATACACTGTTAGTGGGACCGACACACACTGGACTGTATGTGTTTGTGAGAATTGGGAGCGTTATTGGTGGGGTTGAAATTGGGTTTGTAAATAACTACAGTCAGTATAAGAGAAACTGTACTCTGGAAAGGGACTGAGAAAAGGGGTGTGCTATTATAAACAGAGGGGAAATCAGGGTGGCCATATTCCACCATGGCAGGCATCTTTGGAAGGGTTGTAGGCTGCACAGGCTGTGGGATGGCAATAATTCTAAATTGGGCCTGGAGAGGAGACTGCCCACTCTGTAGACAGCTATCTTGTATCAGGAGTGAGGTATATTGGTTAGGAGTAAGCTGTGGGAGCTGGGGGGTGTCAAGGATAAGGGGTGTGGATATGGGCAGCAGAAGGGTGGGGCTGAGGGGAGGCTGGGGCAACGCTCTGAAATTACAGGACGTTATGTTACAGCAAGCAGGAGGGGGGATATTAGGGACAGAGGACCCTTAGATAGGGAAGTTGATGCTAAGGGGAAAGCGTACAGGGTGAACATTCTGAATACAAAGAGACTGGAGGGAGAAGAGTCAGGAGGGGCTGTTGTGCGGAAGCCTAAAACAGCAGACTGTGGGAAGGGAGCTCCTAAGGTGAACAGTGCAAGACAGGAAGAAGAGGGTCAGTTTAGAGATGCAGTCAGGGGAAACTCGGGTTACTTGATGGAGGCTGATATAGAGTGTCACAATAAATTTGAGCTACTAAGCAACCTAGAGGGGGAGGAAGGGGTTGGTGGAAATGAGGAAACTTATACAGAGGCCGGGGGGAGGGAGTCGGATACCCATAGGGCATCACAGACCAGCTATGGAAAGGATAGACATAGTCCCAGAGGGAGAAGGGAAACATATATGTTAAGCAAATGGGGGAGATGCAACATATTCCAGACATGAGGGAGGAGAGCATGATTGAGAGAAACTGGGAGACAAGGAGGTGGGAGAGGAGCCCCCCTTCAGCTGGGAGGTCAGTACCAAGGATGGGGCCCTAGCTAAAGGGGACCCACAGAGAACCTCTGGAAGCAGGGGTACTATTACAAGGGGGGAGGATGGTGGTGTGGGGGAAGGGGAAACAATCAAGGCCAGGATAAATGGTTCAGATAAGAAAGGGTTAAAGGGGACACCTATTCAGAGGGGGTTTGAGCTAAGTGGGCAAAATAGCAAAGGAGGCAGAAAGGGGAGGGTGACAAGGGGGTCTCTAATAAGGCAGGAAGACTCCCATGAAATTGAGATCATGAATAAAGGGGATCAGGGATAAGGGGTGGGGGTTGGTGTTAGTAAATGCCAGGAGCTTGGGAAACAAGTTGCCGGAGTTCCAGGCCATGCTGTTCGGGGTGGATGTGGCGGCGGTCACGGAGACGTGGGCCAACAAAAACCACGACTGGGACCTAAATGTACAGGGGTACACTATGCTTAGGAAGGATAGAAAGGAGGTCAGAGGGGGTGGAGTGGCTATGTTCATTAGAGATGATATAGAAATTGCTATGGTAGAAGAGGCAGAGGGAAACGTGGAGGCCTTATGGGTCACCTTACGATCCCCAGCAGGAGATAAGGTCAAGCTGGGAGTAGCATATAGGCCCCCCGGGATGAGTGATGTTCTAGAGGATGGTTGCTGGACAACATCATTGCCCAGTGTGGTCCAAAAGGGAAGGAGTGGTGTTGATGGGGACCTTAATATGCCAGGTACAAACTGGGGAACCATGTCCTCTAAGGTGGCCAAGGAGCAGAGGCTGCTGGATGGCTTTCAGGATGTGTTCTTAACACAGCATGTGATGGAGCCCACAAGGGAGGGCATGTCCTGATGTGGTTCTGGCAGATGGGGATCTGGTAAGGACATAGCTGTACAGGACCCCTGACTGGGAGTGACCACAATACTGTCTGGTTTCAAATAAGCATGGGGAGGGGTGAGATCTAGGACACTGGCAGTGGACTTCAGGGGGCAGACTTATGGGCATAGGAAATATTCTCAAGGATCACTTGAAGGATTACCTCAATGACAAGTGTGGAAAGGAGATGGGAGGTCATAAACGGGGACTTGTGAAGCAGTCAGGATCTGGCGCTAAGTTGAAACGTAGGAGCAAGGTCACGTAAACCATGCTGGTGGTCCAGTGAGGTACAGGTAGCAGTCAGAGAAAAGAAGGCGGCCTACAAAAAATATAAAACAACAAGAGGGGATAGGGATAAGGAAATGTACCAGCTTGCATCTAGAAAAGTCACCTGTATGGTGAGGGAAGCAAAGTCCAGTAAAGAGCAGCGGCTGGCACAGGGGATACATGGAGGGAAAAAGGGGTTCTTCCGGTACATTGGGGAGCGGAGAAAAACTAAGGGCCATCTCAGCAGATTGAGATCAGAAGGAGGGTGGGTGGAAGAGGCAAGGGACCAGGCAGAGGTATTTAACGAGTATTTTGCCTCTGTGTTCACTAGGAAGGGGGATGGGATATCTACAAAACAAGGCATGAAGGGGATGGAAGCGGCAGGGAGTGGGATCAGGGGAGCAACAGAAATGGAGCAAGAGGGAGGGAAAGGTACCCCAGGGGGGTCACATCTGGATAAGGATAAAAAGACCAGTAAGGGGAAGGGGACGGATGATGCTATCTCCACCAAAAGGGTGTGGTTAGCCCTCAAGGCCCTAAAGAAAAACGAATCTCCTGGGCCGGATGGCATTCATCCGAAAGTACTATGGGAATTGGCAGACATACTGGCTGCATCCCTGGCGGAGCTTTTCAGCAGGTCACTTGAGACAGGGAGGGTACCTAGGGATTGGCGAGAGGCACATGTGGTACCAATCCATAAAGGGGGGTCGAGGGAAGTACCAGGTAATTATAGACCCATCAGTTTGACCTCGGTGGTGGAAAATTAATGGAGAGTATTCTAAAGGAACGATTGGGGTGTACTTGGAGGAGGTGGGAGGTCTGGATAGTCGGCAACATGGGTTTGTGCCAGGTAGATCATGTCAAACCAACCTTGTGGAGTTCTATGAATGGGTAACATCAGAACTGGACAGGGAAAGCCTGTGGATGTATTATTCTTGGACTTCAGAAAGGCGTTGACTCTGTCCCCACAATGGTCTGGTGGAGAAACTGATGGGGTTAGGAGTAGGCCCTTTGATGGTCAGATGGATTGAAAACTGGCTAGCTGGACGCACTCAGAGTAGTGGTCTGTGGGGAGCTCTCCAACCCTAGAGAGGTTGGTAGTGGGGTACCACAGGGCTCGGTCCTGGGTCCGATCCTGTTTAATGCATACATATCGGACATCAGGGAGGGTATAGGTGTGAAATGAGTCTCTTCACGGATGACTCCAAGATGGGAGCAGTAGTTGAGGGAGAAGAGGGGAGGGTGGCCCTGCAAGGGGACCTGGACACCCTGGAAAGCTGGGCTCACACATGGAAATTAAATTTCAATATCACCAAGTGCAAGGTGTTGCATCTTGGTCGGGGAAACCCTAAACACAGGTACACCCTGGGAGGGGAGGCGCTGGAGGCCTCAATAGGGGAAAAAGACCTAGGGGTCATGTTGGATACATGTATGAATAACTCTGAGCAGTGCAGGAGAGCAGCTAGCAAGGCAAACAGGATGTTGGGATGCATCGTAAGGGGGATCACCTCTAGGAGCAGGGAAGTGATTCTGCCGCTGTACAATGGACTGGTTAGACCACACCTTGAGTACTGTGTACAGTACTGAGACCACATTTGAAGAGGGACATACAGCTCCTGGAGAGGGTACAGAAGAGGGCAACAAAAGATGATACGAGGGCTAGGGATTTGACTTATGAGGACAGACTTGAGGAGCTCTGCCTGTTTTCATTGGAGGAGAGGAGAGACGGGGGACATGATTGAGGTCTTCAAGTACCTCAAGGGAATAAATAGGGTAAACATGGAGGGGATCTTTAGACTAAAGCAGGGAGGTATCACCAGAGGGCATGGTTTGAAGTTGGAAGGTGGAAGGGTGAGGGGGAAAAGAGGAGGAGGTTTTTCACCGAGAGGGTGGTGGACCCTGGAATGCACTGCCTGGTGAGCTGGTTCAGAGATCCACAGTGGAGGGCTTCAAGAGAGGGTGGGACAGACACAGAAAGTGGATGTATCAGATGATGGCCTGTCCCGGGGGGGTGGGGATGGATGATAGGGGTTTCTAGAGAACAAGGGATGGGAGGATCTCGGCACCCAACTAAGGATCTTGGTTCGAGCAGACTCGATAGACCGTAAGGCCTAATCTGCTGGCAAATAGTATGTTAGTATGTTAGTATGTTTAGGACAGATTAAGAAAATCACAGTTACACTGTTCATGAGCAGAGGTCTTAAAATGGCTATGTTGAAAATTTGGTGACAAAAGTCCACAAAAAAGACTGTGTTACGAGTGAGCATTGTGCAGTTTCCACGCATCCTCGTTAGTTCATGACATTGTAATATTTTCAGTCCAGATTTTCACTAGTGGCATTTTTCAACACTTCCTTATGAACAGTACAGCTGCCATTTTTCACAACATGGCCGAAGTGTGTTTTCACACTTTCAGTGCAGAGATGCGTGGTCGCTGTGGGAAATCATTGTTTGGCACAGATAAAGAATATCACAGTGACACTGTTCATGATCGGGAAACCAAAATGCCTGAGTTGACAATCTGCTATAACAAATCCCCAACCTAATTATATAAAGGGTGTGCGTTGCACATTTTCTATGTACACTCGTGACTTCACCATTTTTTTAAATATTTTTACTACACATTTGCAACATAGCCATTTTTACACCTCCCCATGAAAGAGTACAGCTGTCATTTTTACATCCTGTTCGAATATTTTGCACCTGTGGTGCTAAATGCCATAGTCACTGTGCATAAGCAGCTTGCTACCAAACTGATATTCCCCTGTTCATGAGGTGGGGTCACAACACAAACATGTTGAAAATTTGGAGTTAAAATACCAACGAATGCCTGAGGTATTAGGGTTTTCAACTAATCGCCCAACCCTAGAGAATGACAGGAATCAGGGGTGTGACTTGGGATTCTTGCCTGTGATGCTCATACCATTCCACACCCTGTAGTCACTGAGAGGCATCGAGGTATGCCTTGGACTCTTCGGCCCCAAACTTCACCCCATTCTCCTATATTGCACCCATCTCACCGTATTTCCTAATGTGCGCATAAGGGCCAAAGACCCCAAGGAACACGTGACACTTGTCAGTCTCTGCAGAGTGGGGTGTGGTGAAATGGCGTGGCCGTTATGCCTGATGACCCAAACACACACCCCAATGCCTGTCACTCTCTGCAGGGTGGTGGTGGGGTTGGCTTCAGTTCAGTACTTCACTGCCATTCATATTACGCAGCTCTGTAACTTCTACACTACCACTGCCAATGCCAGTAAGCAAACATTCGGCATTGACAAATGCTTGTTTTGTGTGGGACTGTGTCAAATGCCTTGCTAAAGTCTAGGTAAAAGCCATATCCACATCCCCTCCCTGATCTACTGCTTTGGTCACCCAGTCAAAGAAATTGATTAGATTCATATGATATGACCCTTCCTGCTGTGAATCCATGCTGCCTTGGGTCCTGTGCCCTACTGGCCTCTAGGTACTCAACAATTCTTTCTTTTAGAAGTGATTCCATTATTTCCCTACCACTGAGATCAAACTAACAGGTCTGTAGTTTCCTGCTTCTGCCTTGCTCCCACTTTTGTGAAAGGAAATCACATCCACCCTCCTCCAGTCCTCAGGTACCACCCCATCCTCCCAAGATTTGTTAAAAAAGGGTGACAGTGGTGTCACTTGGTCCCCCTTAGTTCTTTTAGAATTCTGGGGTGAATCCCATCAGGCCCCATTGCTTTGTCCACCTTGAGTTTTAAGAGCTGTTTCATGACCCTTTCTTCTGTGAAAGGACTGGTGTTGACCCCTGCCCAAAGTGTTTTTATTGTGTGGTTTAGGTAATGCCTCTTCTTCTTCTTTTGTGAATACTGAGCAAAAGTATGCATTCAGTAGCTCTGCCTTTTCACTGTCTTCCTCTGCCCACCTCCCCTTTATTAAGCTTCACTATCCCTCCGTTGACCTTTCTTTTCTCCCTAATGTACCTATAAAAAGTTGTATTCACCTTCTTAACTGAGTTGGCTATCTTTTCCTTGGTTTGGGCCTTTGCTATTCTGACTACCTTCCCTGCTTTCTTCTGCTTTAACTGACAGAGTTCCCTGGCCTGCTCCTTCTGTGATTCCTTATACTTCCTGAATGCTACATTTTTCTCCCTAACCTTCTCTGCCACCTCTTTTGAGAACCATAGTGGTTTTTTACTCTGTTTTGTTTTCTTTATTTGTTTCACGAAATGGCTTGTTGCTTCCTTGATGGCAGTTTTGATTTTTTTTCCATTGTTCTTCCGCCCCTCCTTTCTGGCCATTTGCTAGTACATTCCTTAGGTATTCACCCATTTTGCCAAAGTCAGCCCTACTAAAGTCCAATATCCTCATTTTTGTATGGCATGTCTCCATGGTTGTGCTTATAGTGAACCACACAGTGTGGTGGTCGCTTGTTCCCAGATGGCTACCCACTTCTAAATCTGTGTTCCTCTCTCCATTTGAGAGTACCAAGTCTAAGATTGTTCCCTTCTGAGTGGGTTCCAACACTAGCTGTCTAAGGCATGCCCCTGTAGGGTATCGAGAATGGCCCTGCTCTTGGATGTGGCTGCAGTAAATGTGTTCAAGTTAACATCTGGCATATTCAGGTCCCCATCAACAATATCTACCCTTTGTCAGCCATTCTGAGAATTGGGGTGGCAAAAGGACTGCTGATAGGAAGAGGGTCCAAAAAGGGAAGCCTAGTGAGCTCACACCCCAGTTATGAGTAACGGCAGAGGCAACACGACACAGGGAAGGGGTATGCAGGGTAGCCAGGGTGGAGTGCAGAATGTGCCAGCCCCCTATAATTACAGGGTGGATAAAGGGACAGGACCACCGAGAGATGGGAGCAGACCAAGGAGAAGAGGGGAGAGAAGGGTGGAGAGGTACAAATGGAAGGTGGTCTCCCTAAATGTGAGAAGTCTGGGTAATAAAATTGCAGAACTTGAGGAGCTTTTTGGAGGGGAATGTGGACATTGCTGCAGTAACTGAGACTTGGGCAAGTGAGTACCATGACTGGGACATGGCAATCCTGGGGAATAGTATTTACAGGAAGGACCGGGGACGTTGGAAGAGGGGGTGGCGTAGCACTCTATGTGAGAGAAGGGATCAAATGTATGAGGGACGGGGGAGGAAGGGAGGACAGAGGCACTATGGGTGCAGCATCTGGACTCCAAGGGTAGGAAACTGAGAATGGGAGTGGTGGACAGACCACCAGCCTAGTCAGGGGAACTGGACGGGGAGTTGGCAGGACAGATAAGGAGGGTGTGTAGAAAGGGGAGTGTGGTGATAGTGGGGGATTTCAGCCTACCAGGGGTTGAGTGGAGTACCCCTGCCACCCTCAGCGCCAGGGAGCAGGTGCTCCTGGTTGCAATCCAAGATGGCCTCCTGACACAGATGGTAAGTGGGCCTACAAGGCTTGGTAGCACGCTGAACCTGGTACTGGCAAATGGGTAGGCAGTGAAAGAGGTAAGGGTTGAGGATCCACTAGCTGCTAGTGACCACCAAATAGTGTGGTTCATACTCACATTGGGCAGGGAGTCTGGAGGCACGGGCACTAAGGTGGTGGATTTTAGGAGGGTGGACTATGGGAGGATGAGAGAAATACTGCAAGGGAGACTCCAGGATATAAGGCCGGAGATGGATGCAGAGCAAAAGTGGGACGTTATTAAAACTGGGCTAACAGAGGCTACAGTAGCCTGCACCAGGACTAGGAGCAAGAAGGACAGAGCCAGAAAACCACGCTGGCTGAACAGTGAAGTGCTGCAGGGGGTGAAGGCAAAGAGGGCTGTGTACCAGATGTTCAGGAGAACTAGGAAGGAAGAGGATAAGGAGGCTTACTGGAGTTGGTCCGAGGTGGTGACCAAGCAGGTAAGAATAGCCAAGGCCTTCAGGGAACTAAGGCTAGTGCAGGGCATAAAGAGAGGGGAGAAGGAATTTTTTAGATATGTCAGGGAAAAGAGGAAGTATAAAGAACATATAGTGAGGATAAAGTGGGCAGGGCAATGAGTGGAAAAGGGAGAGGAACAAGTGGAAATACTGAATGACTGCTGCACTATTTTCACTAAGGAGAAGGATGGACCACTACCACCAAGGACTGGAAGGGCATGGAAAGGGGGGAGGAGGCAACAGACAAAATAATAATGGGGAGTAGACTGAGGGCATTAAGGGTGGACAAGACACTAGGTCCTGATGGTATCCACCCCAGGGTGCTGAGGGAGATGGCGGAGGTGTTGGCTGAGCCACTGGTAGATCTGTTCAGCATCTCCCTGGAAATGGGTTGTGTGCCTCAGGACTGGAGGGTGGCCCATGTGGTGCCCATACACAAGAATGGGCCTAGGGAAGAGCCAGGAAATGATCGACTTGTTAGTCCCACTTCCATAGTGGTGAAACTTATGAAGATGATAATGAAGGAGAGACTGGTGTCATTCGTCGAGGGTAATGGCCTCCAGGATGAGCGGCAGCACGGGTTCATCTCAGGGAGGTCTTGTCAGACAAACCTAATAGAATATTACGACTGGGTAACAAGGGAGCTAGATGGGGTCATGTGGTAGATGTCCTGTACTGGGACTTTGTCAAGGCCTTTGATACAGTACCTCATGGGAGACTTGGGGGGGAAGTTGACTGCCATGGGGGACAAAGCTTACAAACTGGATAGAGAACTAGAAATAGAGAACAGGAGAGGATGCAACGGGTGGTTGGGGGGGCTCTCGACACCCAGAGCAGTGACAAGTGGTGTGCCACAGGGTTCAGTGCTGGGCCCGGTACTATTTGGGCTCTTTATCTCAAATATTGCACATGGCGTTGGGAGCAGAGTTAGTCTGTTTGCAGATGACACCAAAATGGGGGCAGTGGTGGATGAAGAGGATGGACAGAAACAATTGCAGAGGGACATAACCAAACTGGAGGCGTGGTCGGAGAAGTGGCAGCTGGGATTCGATGTGAGAAAGCGCAAGGTCATGCAGTTCAGAGCAAAAAACACTAGGAGGGACTGCTGGTTGGGTGGAGTGAGGCTGGGGACCACTGAGGAGGAGAAGGACCTTGGGGTGTTGGTAACAGGGAGCAGGAACAACTTGGCCCAATGCAGGAAATCAGCAGCTAAGGCAAACAGGATGCTGGGGTGCATCGCAAGGGGTTTCTCATCCAGGCAAAGGGAAATGATCCTGCCCCTCTACAGATCCTTGGTCAGGCCACATTTGGAGTACTGTGTGCAATACTAGTGGCCATATCTGAAGAGGGATGTAAAATTACTGGAGGTGGTGCAAAGGAGGGCAACAAAAATGTTACAGGGGATGGAAGGAAAGGCCTATGAAGACGGGCTGCAGGAGCTGAGTATGTACACACTGGAGGAGAGGAGGGATAGGGGGATATGACTGAAACATTCAAATATTTTAAGGGTGTAAATAAACCTAGCACAGAAGCAGTGTTTAAACTGAGACAAGGTAGGGAAATGAGGGGATACAGGATAAGATTGGAGGTGGAAGGTTTAGGAGGAAGATGAGGAGGCAATATTTCACCTAGAGGGTGGTGTCTAAATGGAATGCGTTATCAGAGGGGGTGGTATCATGTATGACAGTAGGAAGTTTTAAGAAGGAGTGGGACAAAGCAGGAGGGAGGGTCTGGGTGGCGGGGGCTGTGTCAGGTATGGGAGGGACAGTGTGGAAGGGGTTGGGGTAGCTGTAATCTAGGATGCTAGCTGCACACTCTGCCAGACTTTGATAGATCGGTTGGTCTGTTTCTGCTGGCAGTTTCATATGTTTGTATAATCGTATTTCCTTGTCCATTTCCTCCCCCTGAGATGCGGATCTGTATGTCTGTATACAACCCCTGTGTGGATTGTGGTGCCACTCCCTGTCTCTAAGGTGACCCACAGTGCCTCCTGTCCTCCCCCTTTACCCTTTAGTTCTGTAGCTTTGATCCCTTCCCTTACTTAGAGAGCTACTCCTCCTCCTGTTTTACCCTCCCTGTCCCTTCTGTAGATTATGTAGCCTGGAATGTTGACATCCCAGTCATGGTTCTCCATGTACCATGTTTCCATGACTGCTACAATATCCAGGTGTCCCTCTTCCATCATGGCCACTAGCTCAGGAAGCTTGTTTCCCAGACTATGGGTATTGGTACTCATTGCCCTGCATTTAATGTTGGCATTACCTTTTTTTTCCCCATCCCTGCTCTTATTGCCTTTGTCTATTATTTCCATTTACCCCTGTCCTGCCCTCTGTTGAACTCTGTACCTCTGTGTTTACCTTACTAACTGCCATGTTTTGTGCAGGGAGGCTTGAAATTTCTTGCTTCCTATCAGCACCTTGGCTAGTTTAAAAGCTCGCCAATGAAGCATTTAAACCTATCACTTAGGAGTTTGGTTCCTTCCTGGATAGATGCATCCTTCTTGGTCTTCGCTGAGGGTGTCATCATAGAGGAACCTTGCTCTGCCAGAATGCCATATGAGTTGTGGAGAAGTACAGCTGGAGTGATGTGCCTCTGTTTCACCACCCTCACCCTCACCCTCCCAGAGCCCACTGTGGTCCAACTGTTCCTCATTCTTGGCAACCTGAGGCAGCAGAGGTGGCACTGGTGCTCTTTGGGTGGGGGATGCTTCCCTAGTCCATGCCAGTTCAGCCTGGAGATGGGCAACCTCCTCCCTCAGAGCTGACAGTTGCCTGCAAATAGGGCAGCAATGTAGTTTCCAGACTGTCTCCTGGAAAAGTGCCGCCCCACAATCAATGCATTGTACTACTCCACACATGACCCTCTCCGTTCCTGCTTATAAAATATAATATGCAATATATTTCTTTTTTTTTTTATTTTGGTATGTGTGCTTACCCTTAATGCACTGTGCTGGGTTATTAAGAAGATGACAGAGTTCTACCCCCCGACCTGTTGAGGAAGTGATGTCAGAATCTCAGGTATAAAGGAAATGACATGTCTGGGGTGGGTGGGGTGATTATTATCTATTATTTAATTGCCCTGTATTTTATTCCTGCTTACATATCTTTGCTGACCCTAGCCTCTATAATCGTTCATTATATTGGTGCTTGCTGTCACATCATAGGTGATTACTATCAGTGCTTGCTGTCACATCATAGGTGATTACTAGCAGTGCTTGCTGTCACATCATAGGTGATTACTAGCAGTGCTTGCTGACACATCATAGGTGATTACAGCAGTGCTTGCTGTCACATCATAGGTGATTACAGCAGTGCTTGCTGTCACATCATAGGTGATTACTAGCAGTGCTTGCTGTCACATCATAGGAGATTACTAGCAGTGCTTGCTGTCACATCATAGCAGATTACTAGCAGTGCTTGCTGTCGCATCATAGGTGATTACTAGCAGTGCTTGCTGTCACATCATAGGTGATTACTATCAGTGCTTGCTGTATCATCATAGGTGATTACTAGCAGTGCTTGATGTCACATCATAGGTGATTACTATCAGTGCTTGCTGTCACTTCATAGGTGATTACTATCAGTGCTTGCTGTCACATCATAAGTGATTACTAGCAGTGCTTGCTGTCACATCATAGGAGATTACTATCAGTGCTTGCTGTCACATCATAGGTGATTACTAGCAGTGCTTGCTGTCACATCATAGGTGATTACTATCAGTGCTTGCTGACACAAGGGTGATTATTAGCAGTATCAGGAACTTTACCTTCACCGGGGTCTTAGACTGAATATGATTAGGGCACAATTTGACATGCCCCACTGTAGCTAACAAAATAGGTCCGATAGACCTGTCTTTGTAAGTGGAGATATATCTCCTGAACCAGACGTTCTCTGTGGACTTGTATTAGTCAGTTGCTTTTAGCACAACAAATTCTAAAATCTGAAATGAGAGACTCTAGCACATCACTATACATCTGAGAATAAGATGTGTATGTCTGCTTATATATTTATTTATTTATTTATTTTTACTTTTCTTTGTCCTTCCCATTCCTACTTATCCTATTGTCTCTCCTCTCCTTCCCTTCCCCTTATTCCTTTGGGGACCTAGTGAACCTCTGATTTATCATTACACCCTGAGACATACATAATTATGCCCTGTATGCCCTTTGTAACAGATGATTAAAATACTGGTCTTTCATCCTCACGCTCATACACGCTCCAAAGCATGCTTAATTGCTGGGTGCAAGCTACCTCTGTATCCTATGCCAGTCTCTTGAACTTCCACGCCAACACCACCTTGGACTCAAATCAGTTTGGGGAACTTAAGGCTGTACAGTAGAATCCAGCCTACTGTTCATTGTGTACTTACAGTTATGTGTTTTGCTTTGCTCTATTTTATTGTTTGTTTCTTGTGTTTTTATTCAGGGTTAATAACCTCCTTTAGTGACAACAGCTGTATTGTGGTTAAATACTAACAGTATTTTGTGGTGTGTGTCTGTACATTAGTTTATTGTAAGTAGTATATTTCAGCTACTTTTTACTATTCCTTCAAACCTTTAATAGGGTAGCTGATTATTATGGTGTTCACAATGAACCTGTATAAATTTGTCTCCTGGAACGCTAATGGGATTGATACTCCCATTAAACGTAAAAAAATCCTTACCTATTTAAATAAAAACAAGGCAGATTTCGCCTTCCTCCAAGAAACCCACCTTGATGAGTTTAACCCAAACACCTTATCCCAAAATCTGACAACCACTCACTTCTAGATTGGGCTCTTACCACCCACCCTCACCGGGTAATAAATGCAGGACTACTTCCTGACTCCCTGAATGACCACCACATTACATACATAGTCCTGAAAATTCACTTCCCAAAATCCCCCCTAAATTTCTAATCCAACACTCCTATAAATCCATCAATCTTACCCTCCTGTTAGATGGTCTTTTCTTAGCAAACTGGGCCCCTTCCCCTTCTATGAGCTCCATTGATTATGCCCATCTACATTTCAAAAACACATTCCTTAATGTCTGGGACACACATGCCCCACTGCATCGTACAAGGTACAAAGGTACATGGCAGCCATCTGCCTTGGATCACCCAAGAACGGATAGCATGTCAAATCACCTGGGGCAGAGCACGGAGAGCACATATATCCAACCTCCTTCATAACCTCTCCACATACGGTACGCTCCGCAACAAGTGTACCAGAGTTACTTGTCTAGCTAAAGCAGAGTATTTCAACAACTTCCTCCAGTCTGACTTAAATAACCTCTCAAAATTCTGGAAAGTCATTCACTCCCTCTTTGCTCCACCTGCTGCTAATTCCACTCCGCTCCTAAATGTTAACAACTCCCTTCTCTTGGAACCAAGAGCAGTCACTGCTGAGTTCAACACGTATTTCTCCACATGTGCTGCCACTCTCCTCCCTTCCCTGCCCACCCCTGCACCGCTTGCACCCACCGCAGATATAAAGAATCCTACAGGGTCTCGCACCTTCTCCTTCAGCGACATCTCGACAGCGGATGCCCTGCTATCTCTCAACCTATCAAAAGGCAAATCCCCTGATGGGTTGGACCCTAAACTACCCTACCTCTCTGCCCCTGCCATAGCAACCCCACTTGCCAACCTCATAAACCAATCCTTTGCCACTGCAGCAGTTCCCCAGGCATGGAAGCATGCCATCATCTTTCCTCTCCCTAAAAGAGGTATCCCCACCTCCACCTCAAACTACCATCCTATCTCTCTCCTCCCAGCTCTCGCAAAACTACAAGAGCACCTTGTGCTTACCCAACTTACCTCCTTTCTCTCTGAATAATTTCTTAACATCCTTCCAGTCTGGGTTCAGGAAGGGTCACTCCACTGCCTCCTCACTGACAAGACTTACTGACACCATCCTAACTGTGTGGACAGAGGGCAGATTACCTCAGCCATCTTCGTCGACCTTGTGAAAGCTTTCAACACTGTCTCCCATCCCTTTCTGCTCTTGTGCCTCTCTGAATCAGGCCTCTCTGTTGCTGCCACCAACTGGTTAGAGTTTCAGATGCCATTTCCACCCCCCTTCCCATACCTACTGGCATCCACCAGGGGTCGGTTCTCGGACCCATTCTGTTCTCCATTTTCCTTAATGACCTGCCACTCATATGCTCTACTTCATCAGTCTTCATGTATACAGATGATACTGTACTTTTCTCCTCAGGCTCCTTCCTGGAAGCAGTAGCAACTAACCTCCAAGCTGATTTCAACAAAGTTCAGCACTGGTTCAGCTCTCACCAGCTCTCCGTAAATGTTAAAAAAACAGTCACTATGACCTTTGGCACTAGGCACCACCTGTCTAGACTCCCCTCCCTTCCTTATTTACATACCCTGAATGGACAATTACTCGAGGATGTCACCTCATTCCAATACTTAGGGGTATGGCTCAGCCGGCATCTTTCTTTCTCTGACCACATCAACGCTATCTCAAAAAAATGAGCCCCAAGCTCGGTACCCTATATAGGAACTGTAATAGCCTCCCTCTAACCATACAGCCTGAACGAGTCCAGAAGATGATACTTCCCTCCTTAGACTACTGCAACATTGTCTACAGTAGGCTGCCCCAAAGTCCACATTAGCTAAATTGGACACCCTTTTCAATGCTTTCTACTGCTTTGCTCTCGATGTCCCACCTCTCACCCATCACAGCGATCTCTACCATTCCCTGGCACTACCTTCCCTCGAAAACCGCCGCATTATGCACTGTGCTAAATTTATCTCTAAGTTCTGGTTCAGCACCCTCCCATCTTACCTCTCCATCTTAATCTCAGCTGCCCCCACTCCCACTCATGCCCTCAGATCTCTTGACTCCTGCCAATTATCAGTCCCCAGGCAGAGGACCACTTCAGTGCTCCCAGATCTACAGGGATTCCTGTATTTTAAGGGATTTTTACAACAAAACCGGGATACGGGAAGGAAATCTTTTATTTTTAAAATATCAGGGGACATGGACAAACACTACGGGAAAATGCCCACTATGAATCTCATGGCTGCCAAGATCCAGACAGAGACCTCCAATTGGTGCTCAGTTTGCTGACTTTGCTACACTAATCAATTCTGTTGGTCCATTTGCAGCCTGTGTTTCTCTGGGGGTAATAAGGTAATGTGTTGGCAGTGCATCTTTCTGAGGATGAATTCAGATCTTCTGATCAGGAACCAGTGAGCTGCTGCATGATCCAAACACCTGCCATGTGGCCCCACTCAAAACAGCAACACCGTTGAGTCAGCTGAGCTGCATCTCAAATGCCCCTGTTCTGGACTAGCAGAGCCTAAGCCACTGAAGGTAAGCAAGCCTTCTTGTGGGAAGCCTCATGTTAGTCTATATTAAACTCAATTTATGTGCAAAATGAGTCAGACAAAAGACTGACCACTTCATGGTGTTATGCTTTGGGGGGGGGGTGCAAGAAAGAGTGCTTAAATGTTGCTTGAGGGAAGCAGCGCCCTGAACCACCAAGGCAAACAAACCTTCTGTTTTGCAAATTTGTCTATTTTAAACACATGAAGAGCAAAAAGCGAGCCAGACAAAAGAAACCGATGGTGGGCTTTAAAGGGTGATGGGGACACAAAGAGTGCTTAAGTGCTACTTGGCTTGTTTGGTACACAGAGCAGAGTTGTGTTTTTAAAAAGATCACTAAGGCAGCACTTCTTCTGACCAGCCTAGAGGTTAAGGTTATTAGAAAAAAAATTAGACAATGTTTCTATTTAATTGTGAGCCTAGGAAAGGTATGGGGGTGTCTTCATCAAGATAAGCAAGAGTTATGAATTATATGTGTGAGATCAGAAGGGACCCATAGACCCAGGTCTGGCCTAAGGTTAGTAAAATAAATGAAAAAAAAAGGGAATATTTGTTTTTACCTCAGAGTTTGGTGCACAAAGCTGTGTGTGTGTGTGTGTGTGTGTGTGTGTGTGTGTGAAGGGGGATGCTTAAGCATGCTAATGAAAAACACAATATACTGAAACAATGTTTGTTAATGGAGCACTACAAGTACACAGAGCTGTAGGCCCAATGCACGACTGGTGTGGAGTAGCTATGCACGTGTATCTGGGGCGAGTAGCTACTCCACACCCCCTGTGCCCCCTGCATGGCATGCATGAAGGGGGCATATGCAGACCCACTGCACCCGATCCCCCATGTCTGCAGACAGCTCCGCGATGGGGACATTCCAGGGGCGTGCCAGTACTGCGTGTATTCACTAACCTGCGTGGTGCTGGCCGCATGGGTGCAGAGGGTGGTGCAGAGTACACTAGGGAGACCCTGCCATAACCCACAGCATGCCCCCATGAACACAGGCATTCAGTCACCGGGGGACCAGGACAGGGCACACTGTGCTGCTCCTGACTGCTG
The DNA here is from genome assembly GCA_016271365.2 of Neoceratodus forsteri. Lineage (NCBI taxonomy): Eukaryota > Metazoa > Chordata > Ceratodontiformes > Ceratodontidae > Neoceratodus > Neoceratodus forsteri. Next base: position 37,891,194 of record CM028130.1, on the reverse strand, counting down.
GGCAGCAGGAGGTGGCAGGGGCAGCTGGATGGGCGAGTGCCCAGAAAGTTTATGTGAGGTAACACTGGGACTGGAGGGTGCTGCACTGGTCTGGGTGCGTGCTATCAGCATGCACAGCCCCAGACCCATCCCACCCTGCATGTGGGATCCACTATGGGTCCCGGGTGCGTCCCATTGGATATCTGCCTGGGATGACTTCTCCCCTGGCCACCCTGTAGAGTCCTGTACGTTGAGGGAGGAACTGTGGATAGGTGATCGGTATTAGTGAATGCCAGTGTGGGCACACCTGTCCACGGGGTGCAGGGGTGAGGGTGAGGTATGTGCATTTTGTGCATTCCTATGCCCCTTTCATGCATTGTGAGCAGAACACAAAATGTATCAGTCTGTGATTAAGGGGTAAATTTGAAGTTCAGGCATTTCATACTATAAATAGAATACTGTATAAGGGACTGTATTATTACAAAGTTATAATACCTTCAGGAGGTTCTGGAGACATGTGAACCTTGAGAACTGAGCTTTATAGGTTTCAGCATTTCCACAGAACCTCAAGATGGTATTATATTGTTACATATAAAGTTCTTATAGTTGTAGAGTAGTTATGTGATACGTTGTAGGTGATTTATTTTGTTTAAAATAAATAAGAACACATAAAACAGCCTGAACATTTGTCTGAATGATTTTATTGACTGGCACAATGACACCAATTGCATACTTACATTGATTTTGGCATACAGGAAAATCTACAGGAATTTCATCCCAGTTTTACAGGGAAAATGCAGGGAAAATTAGGGTGCACTACATGAAAATGCTTTGCCTGATCTGGGAGCACTGCCACTGTTGGCCAAGCTGCCTTCTCTCACCGCTTTCCTAAGCTCTGGAATGATCTCCCTTCACAAATTTGCCGCTCCCCCTCTGCCTATTCTCTGTCCACATCCCTGGCAAATTACCTCTTACCTCACTGTAAATTGCTCCTGCACCTGCCTCCATCAAGCACTGATGCTCTCCTCCTTCCCCTTGCCTGACCAGCAGCACTTAACTATTGCTACAGAAGCTGGCATATTGGCCCAACCTACACACTTATTGTCATGTGCTTCATGTGTCTAAGTCTTCAGTTGTTTACCCTTGTAATATTTGTTGCTTATTAGCCCTTGTATTACTTCTAAAATGTCATGTATTTGTTATTATGCTCCTAACTCTATCCAATGTAATTAATATGTGCTCGCATGTTAACTCATACAAAATGTAACCTAATGCTGCTGTATACTGTTAAATGTTCCTCACTTGATAACCTGCGTGTTATCCTATCCTCTGTACCCCCAGGTCACACTGGGAGACAAGCATCTTGTAGCTCAGTGTGCCTTTCCTGGTGAAACAATTCAATAAATAAATAAAATGGGATGAAACTGCCAAGCTCGCTTGGTCTTGGGTTTCGTTGGTACAGTACAGCTATTTCAACAGCAAACAACATGGCACAGCCTTCCTAATAAGGAAGGGTGTCAACTTCATACCATGTTACTAACCATGTTACATACCATGTTACCATGTTCCTAATAAGGAAGGGTGTCAACTTCATACAATGTTACTAACCATGTTACCATGTTACATACCATGTTACCATGTTCCTAATAAGGAAGAGTGTCAACTTCATACAATGTTACTAACCATGTTACCATGTTACCATGCTCCTAATAAGGAAGGGTGGCAACTTCATACAATGTTACTAACCACGTTACCATGTTACATACCATGTTACCATGCTCCTAATAAGGAAGGGTGTCAACTTCATATTATCAAACCGTTACTGACTCCAACGGTAGATATCAAATTCTCTCTGCTTCATTAGATGGCTCAGATATAGTCCTCTGTAATGTCTATGCCCCCAATTCAGGTCAGAGTGACTTTTTTAGCAAAATAGCGGCCCTACTGGGCAACTACCCAGACCATAAGAAAGTCTTGGGAGGCGACTTTAATGAAGTGTTTGACCCCCTGTTGGACTGCACCACCCCTAGACACTTTTCTCCAAATACAAAGGCAAATCTCTCCCTACATCATTTACTTAGTGACCTAGGCCTAGTAAATATTTGAAGGCTTGTTCACCCATAGGACAAGAATTTAACATTTTTTTCAAACTGACACTCCAGCTACAGTAGGATTGACTGTATCTTTATCTCATCTGAACTAGTACATTCAGTGTTAGATGTTAACATAGATACCATGTTACTATCAGATCACGCTCTGACAGACTTGCATATAGTCCTGAGTGAGAGGAAAGCAAAGGAGTTCAGGTGGAGGTTTAATGTCTCCCTGTTAAAATATAAGGGCCCAAATATTCAAAAGGGATGTGCCAGCGTAAGTCCGAAAATGCTCCTTTCTGTGATATTCAGCGGGAGGCAGATGCGCCCCCCCAAATCACAATGCGCAAGAGTGCAATGTTAATGAATACATGCACAACTGAAGGGGGAGGAACCATGCATAAATGGCGAAGTGCGATATTCAACAACAAGTGCCATGCGCAATAGGGGAGCAAACGGAAGTTGCGCGATAACGGAAATGATCCAAAATAAAAAGGAACAAGAGAGAGGCACAAAAACGCTACAGGGAAGCCATATGTTGGTGAACTGCAGGCAGCCACACAGGCATACAGAAACTGGGAGCAGGACAGGGCAGGAGCAGGACAGAGCACCTGGAACCACCAGGAACAGGAAAGGTGTGGGGAGCCTGTGCCACAGTGCAGGACAAAAGGGGGAAGTGCCACACAGCACTGAGGGCACAGATAATGGGCAGTACGGCCACTACAAGGAGGTGTTCCCAGTGCAGGGGGAGTAGCAGCAAGGACAGCAGGGGGAGCAGAGAAACAGCTGCCTGGGGGGGTTACACAAGCCAGGAACATGGCCAGTGCCACCATCCAGATGAAGGAAATTATGAGGGGGGTGAGAAGGCAGGCAGCAGGGGGATGCGGCCGTGGAAGGGCCCATCAGTGGTATATCCCCAACAGGCAGCACTGAGCCCACACCAGCTTCGAGCTCTACACTGATACTGAGATCGTGAGCCAGTACCGCCTGAACTGGGTGATTCTGAGGTGGCTCTGTGAGCTGTGCAGTGATGTGATGCAGGCACCCACAAGACAGAGCCATGCTCTGTCAGTGGAGACCAAAGTGACAGCTGTCATGTGCCTGCTCGCCACGGATACCTTCCAGAGACCAACAGGGGACACAATAGGCATAACCCAGTCGGCCACATCACGCCTCCTCACCCAATTCCTCAGTGCACTGCTGCCACATGCTGCAGAGTACATCCATTTCCCCAGCACACCGGCGGAGCGCACAGCAAACATACAGGAGTTCCACAGGGTAGCACTTATGCCTGTCATGCTCGGGACAATAGACTGCACCCATGTGGCCATCCACATGCCACCTGGCCCCGAAGGGGCCACATACATGAATTGGAAGGGGTATGCAAGCATCAACTGCCAGGGGGTGCATAATCAATGTCTGTGCCACGCACCTTGGGGGAGGACATGATGCCTTTATCTGGCACCAGTCTGCACTGTGCCACAGGTTTGAGAGTGGGGACATCTCCACTGGCCATTTAGTGGGTGAGTATGCAAATCACCAGAAAGACATGGATCTTGGGAGGGGCATAGTCAGAGGTGACATGGGTATTGGCTGAGATGGCCCATGGCAGGGTGATGCTAATCACCAAACTAATGTCCACTCTCTGCACACAGGTGACAGTCGATACCCACTCCATCCCTGGCTGCTCACACCATACCAGTGGCCCACGACCCCATCGCAGCAACGCTACAATGAGGCACATGCCACCACATGCAATGTCATCGAGTGGGTGTTCGGGATGCTGAAGGCACGTTTCCATTGCCTGGACACGTTTGGCAGTGCCCTACAGTACAGCCTCTCAAAGGCCTGTGGGCTATTCCTGGCCTGTTGCATCCTGCACAACATGGCCAACGACTGTGGGATAGCCATACAGGTCGAAGAGGGGGACAGTGATGGGGACGATGAGGACTCTGGTGAAGATGGTGATGGGCAGCCCCTTGGTCGAAGGGACCCGACTGATCCAGATGGCACAGCTGCACCGGGACACCATCACAGAGGAGCACTTCAACCAACCCAGGTAAGTCATGGGGCCATGTGTAACCACCAGTGGCAAGGGCACAACCCACAAACACGCATGGACAAACCCCAGGGGTGCATGTCATTAAGGGAATTGGCCTAGCATGGAACTGCTCATGCCATCAGGGATGGGCAAGGTCTAACACAGCACGTGGTTACACACACACACACACATGCGCACATGCACAGCACAAGGCATGTACAAAGGGCAGGAGGCATGCCGACCCCAACCGCCACCCCTAGCCACACACACACATCCACAGACCGCCACACCCAGTGCCTGTCATTGTGCATGTGTCAGATGCTGGGCACCATTGCACAATGACAGACAGCACAACACAGGCATCATCATGCACAAGCCACTGCAGACAGCAGCTGGGAGGGTGTGCAGATGAAACGTGTGTGTGTGTGTGTGTGTGCAGGGCTGGGTACCCCATCCGTGCATTGCACGTTGAACAACACAATGCACACAGGGCAGCATAAGACAGTAGCCATAGTGGGAGACATGTCAGTCACACGCCATAGTGTCACAGCCACCAGGTATGTGTGGGCAGCCCCGCCAAGACCCACCAGCAGTGACAGGCTGACCAATGGCCTCATGGGGTGTCACCGACAGTCCTCCAGGGGTTCTGCTGCATGAACGCGACCATGCTCATGCAGGGGTCTGCAGCACACCGAACATGCCTGTGCCAGACATGCTCGGGATGCCCACATCTGAACCCAGTGTCAACAAGGAGGGTGTCACACAATGCTGGAAACGGGGGGTGGACATTGCACTGTGCGGTGTCTGCAATGCATGGGCAAATAACTGTGTGTCCACTGTGGCCATGGCAGCTGTGATTGTCTATGTCAGCCTGTCAGTGGCAGCGGTCACATCCTCCTGCATCCATTCCACCCCTGCCAGGAGCAGAGCGGTGTCTCTGCTGCACCACTCCTCTGCCTGGTGCAGAGCTGCACTGAGTGCATCCACCGCCGTCACAAGCCGCAACTGCTGATCGACTGATTCTTGGAGTATGCGGGTGTGCTCTTCTACAAGATCATCTGCCTGATTGGCATGCTGTCCCTCACAGTGTTCATGGCCCTGATGGGCAGCACCCCTTGAGGGTGGGTGCTGCACACCAGGGCAAGGCCTGGGCATGTCCACAGGTGGTGCACTGATGCCGCCCCCTGACACTGTACCCCCATGGCCATTGGCTGACTGCTGATGCTGCCCCTCTGGCTGTCACTGTCTAGGGCTCAATGGTGCTGCTGCAGCAGCTTCAACAGCCCCACTGTCCTGGACACATACCAGTGCTGTCCCACTAGTGCAGACAGGCACAGGCTGGGACTGTGATGTCACGCAGGCCTCCACTGCGGCACCACCCACGGCCATGCCCATGATGTCACCTGCTGTGTGACCATCCTGCAGCCGACACGTATCACTATCCATGAAGTGAGCTCCATCATCATCAGTGACAGATCAGGCACCAGCCCGAGTCTCAGCATGCCGGCATCCATGGATGCCGGCATGCTGGGACATAGGCAAGGCCTCAACCACACCTGCTCCACCAACATCAGTCCAGACAGCCAGGTGGGCCCACTGTCTCCCTGACCCTCGGATGCCTGTGGAGGTGGACGAGCCCTCCTCTATGTCCATGGTATCACCCTCAGTGGACAAGTCCACCACCGCTGACCCATGCAGATGCTCAGAAGCTGTAAGGGAACACAGTAGTATTAATGTATCTGCCCTACCCTGTCCCTCTCCATTGATAGACCAGGACCTACCATGCAGTGATGGGCTACCACCCATCTGGAATCCACCACCAGGAACACCCTCGATGACACAGCATCACATGCTGCCAGCAACCTGCTCTTCTCGTGGGGTCAGGCGTTGCACGGCCGGCTGTCCCCCACCAGTCGCAGCCCATGCTGCCTGATGGCAGCCACCTTGTCCTTAATCCTCCGCCTGTCCATGCCCATCTTCTTCTTGCACTCCTGCATGGACTGCTGGTGGCTGCTATGCAGGTTGACGGCACATGCCACCTCTTCCCATGCAGCAGCAAGGGCCTGTGGTGTTCCCTGGCGTCTGCTGAGCAGCGGCTCCTGGTCAAGGTAGGCCTCAAACAGGGCATCTGTTTCTGCCTTGGTGAAGTTAGGCCTCCTCTTCCGCCCACGTCTCTGTTCCTCTTCCTCTTCCTCCACCTCATGATTGGTCATTATTCATCCTGTGAGAATGACAGGTGTTACCTGTGACTGTGCAGTCTCGTGCATGTCCCACACACCACAGTCCACACTCTCAAACAGCATGCAACTCACCACAATAGACTTCAGTAACCGACTATGGCCAGTGCAGCCCAATGTCGCATTTTTATAGAGCAACGCATGCAAATGAGGCGAGGCACATTTTTAAGTGGATGCAAATGCAGTGTCTGCGCCATTGAATGGCTGATTAGCTGATTTGCATATGTCGGCTGAATATCACGCTCTTACACTTTGCACAATTGTGTTGAATGTGCTCAGGCAAGGGTGCATTTCTGTGAAATGTGCAGTAGACATCGCAGTAGACACCGAATGGTGCATGCCCGGGGTGATGATGCTGACACCTGCCATGCTGCGGATGTGCTGTGCGCAGGAGGCAATGCAGGGCACAGCCACCATTGTGCCAGTGGTGCTACTGTGCTGTTCACATGTATGGCGCTCTGGCACTGGGGTGCCATAGTCGCACTGGGGCCCCAATGTGGTAGGCCACTACAGGAAGTGGCACAGAGGCACCTTACTGCGCTACACACGGTGAGTACCAATCGCGCTGTGGCGGTCCGTGCACAACAGACCCCTGACCCTGTGCCGACCTTTGCCCCCTAAGCACCATGCGTCTACATGGGTGCACCTCTATCATACTGTTCGGTGACAGCGCGATGGGGAATGACAGCACAGTACCGTGCAGTATCTGCACGTGGCGAACATGCACTACAGAGCACCATTTTGATACCAAAACTGTACAGGATGGCAAGGAGAAGGGTGCCCATCTGGAGTCAACTTGAACTGGCCAATCTGGTCCAAATGGTGGAGCTCCATGCCACTACCCTATTTGGGGAGGCACCCCTGGACAGGGCCAGGAGTGTGGTGTGGGAGGAGGTGGCGGTGGCCCTGGAGGAGGCCACAGGAATGGAGAGGATGGCAGAGCAGTGCAGGCACCACTATAGTGACCTGCAGTGGTGGGACCCAGGCAGGCTTGCCCACCTGTGGGCATGTGCCAGGAGAGGCATGGTGCCATGGCCAGGTAGGTGCCCAATCCATACACTGTTAATGTCCATGCGGGTATCACAGTGGCATGTGTCCAGCACATGGGGGGGCATCCAGTGTTGGCCATGGTGGTGGTATCAGGGTGGGGGGAAGATGGGTATGGCTGTGTGGGATTGCACAAACACAGGGGTGGGAGGACTTTGCTACTGGATTGTGCTGATGTTCCTCTCTCCATGTTTGCACCCTAGGCCCAGAGGAGCACCGGCGGGTGAGGGAGAGGAGGCTACACCAAGATGATCAGCAGGCCAGGAGGGCTGCTGGACAAGACAGGCGCAGGGACCAGCCTGATGATAGTGAGTGCATACATCCATGATTACTATTGCATGCTGTGTAACAGGGCAGGCAGCGGGGCATGGCAATCATCCATTGACACCACTGTCATGCAAGCAACTTGTTACAGTCAGCACTGTCCAGTGGCACTGTATGTCTGGGAGTGCATCAATGGTGGTCCATGCATGCACCGGGTACATGGCTGTGCCACTGCCTTCGCACTGCATAGTCATGTCACTGTATAGCCACGGTGGTGCTGTGCAGGACTTGGGCAGTGGGTGTGTGCAGTGGTCTGCATGTCTGTGCGTGCCTGGGTAGGCAGGTCATGTGGACATGATCACTGTGGGTGTTCGCGCACCACACAGGGGCATGTCCCACGGCTGTATGCCATGCACAATGGGTGGGCTGCAGGGGGATGGACATTCACACTTATTGACTCTGCTCCCTTGTCCTAGGTGGATGGCAGCTGATGTGGTTGGAGAGGGCCGTGCAGGAGCTACTCCAAATTGCGAGGGCATCATTGGAGGTACTCCAGAGGTTGGACCACCACGGTGTCCGGAGGCGGAGAACCAGGAGGCACCACAGAGCGAGGAGCGGAGTGGCCACTAAGCCCTCCATGCCCCAAGATACACCCTACTACCCTGGACCCACCCTCACACCCCTTCTTCCCTCTCCCATTTGTTCACCCCTGCCCCTTACCCACCCTCACCTGGTATGTGGCCCTCACCCCCTTTACGTATATAGCTGTATATAGTTTTTTGTACCTTGAAAAAATACATTTGTTCTGTTATGCCTGCTGTTGTGGTCTCTGTTGTGCATGGTATCAGGGTGGAGCAGGCATGGGCGTGTGTGTGTGTCCATAGAGAAAGCGCCAATAGTGTGGGTGTAGCTATCAGTCACTGCCTGTGGTTTGTGTGTTGTTCCCTGTGCACTGGATGACTGTGTGCAGTGGTCCATAGTTCATGCACTGTGTCCATGGCACCCCTGTCAGACCATCCATGGCCTGTGCAGTTGACACCCTTGCATGTCTGTGATCTGCACGGTCTGCTGGCATGTCAGTGGTGGCTGTCCATGCTGTCCACTGTACCCAGCACAATGCCGGGTTGCCTCCTGTCACCAGTATGGTACATGTCTGCCTCGGGTGGCACTATAGCCTCCGCTGTTGTTGTCCCACCTCCATGCTGTCACTTGTGTCTGTTGCAGGAGATGTGCTCCACAGTCTGTCACTTGTGCTCTGGCCGCATGCTGGTGGCATACAGCTTCATGGTGCCTGCGCAGGGTGGCTGGCACACCTGTGCCAGTAGGGGTGCTGGCCGTGTGTACACGGCTGCCGTGGCCACACACCAGTGGCTTGGTTGACCTGCTACTATGTCCCTGTGTTGGTGTGCCCTTGAGTATGGGTGGGTGTTTGTCCATGCACTGTGTTGCATCCTGTGCGGTGCATGCTTCCATGCAACACTGTGTGTGTCTGTGCTGGCTGTCGTTGCCACTGCTGGGATATGATGTGTCCTTGGGAGGGTGTGCAGGGTGCTGTACCACTGGTGGTGGGGTCTGGGGCATGCCCTGTTGCATGTGGGGTACCTCGTGTGCCGACGTATGGTCAGTCTCTCAGCTGTACCTCAGGGGGGGACATGCAGGGTGGCACTGTGTATGCAACTGTTGCATCGCTGTCTGCTGCCACCCACTGCAGGGTGCTCATGGTGGGGCTGACTTGCATGGCTCCATAGTGCACAGGGTTGCATTGTCACAGTGGGGGTGGTGGCATGCATGGGGTGTCCTGCACTGTTGGACACTACTCCTTGGCAGGGTGTATGGGGATCATGGTGCAGGGTGTGCCCTGCATTGGTGGGATGGCGTGGCACAGGTTGGTCGGCCCTCCTTGTGTGCCGGTCACAGCTTGCCATGGGGTGTGCTGGGGCACCATGCCCCAGCTGTGGGTTTGTTGCTGGTATCCATGGGCCAGTGGTTATTCCGGCTCTCCACCAGTTGTGCAGTACATGGGGTGTGGGGGGGCGATGTCTGTTCTGCTGTGTGCTCCTCTGCCCATCTGTGGCATGGGTGGTGGGCCCCTGCATCCTGTTCCTGCGCATCCTTGGTTGTGCTGTTGCACTGCTGCCCTGCTCCATGGGGCATCCCTGGTTGTGCTATGGAGCAGGTGGCATGACATTCAGTCTTGTGCTGCAGGCGCATCTTCACCTGCGCAGTTTTTGAATATCGCGCTTTTTGCACATGGGGCAGTGGACTTGCGCTTGCTCCTGCTGTTGCGCACTTTTTGGGTGCAGTTTGAATATCCAGGCCAAGGTGTTTATATAGTTGGTCACCAATGAAATAAAAAATAGTTTCAAACTAAATAACAATGGGGAAGCCTCCCACGCCTGTCTATGGGAGGCATATAAAGCCTTTATCAGGGGTAGAATAATTGGCTACTCATCAACCAAAAATAAAGAAAAAGAGAAATCCCTGTCTGGAAAGCAAGCTACTCAGTCAACCCTAGAACACAGTCTCAAACAATCCAGACCTATTAACAAAACTCTGTTGTATAAAGTAACTATACTCAAATTTAAAATAAACAAGCTCCTCTCAGAGCAGGCTGAGTATGCCTTGTTTCAAACTAAACAGAGATACTGGGAATCAGGGTGGAAGGCAGGGAAATTGCTTGCCTTTCAGCTTAAGAAGATGAGCGGACAGAATGCCATACCAGGAATTAAAGACAAAAATGGGAACAGTTCTCAACAAGAATAAGGATATCAATATGGTGTTTAAGGACTTCTATGCACAAATCTATAGTCACAGTAACATACTGTCCAGTGAGAAAAATAGCTTTTTAGAAGCAACACTGACCTCCAAAACTCCCTTGGATATACAAGTCCAGCTAAGTCAAGAGTTTTCATCTGATGAAATATCTAAGGTTATTACGCTGCTACCTGCAGGGAAAGCCCCAGGTTTAAAAGGGATCACAGGTGGATTTTTAAACTGATTGTACCTATGATTATCTCTCATCTGCTTTCAATGAACAGAGAAGCCAGACAACTCAAATCCCTCCCCCCTACCTTAACTTAGGCCCTGATTACTCTCACTTATAGGAAAAATAAAGGTGCACTTGACTGTGCTAGTTACCAACCTACTTCTTTGATGAACACAGACTATAAAATTCTTGCAAAAATAGACCCTCTGTATACAAAAAGTTATTAATACTTTAATTGGCAAAGAACAGGTCGCATTCATGCAAGGTAGGTTGGCAGCAGATAATGTACGTAGGCTTCTCCACATATTGTGGCAAGTAAATAAAAAACAGAACCTTATATTTATTTATTTATTAGCTTTTGGTGACCGGGTAAGTGCATTAGGCAATATCCCTGCATATTTTCAAGCACGACCTGGGAGAGTACAGGATACAGTAAAACCAAAACAAAGCTCAGGTAGAATACATACAGTCCTTGAATACAGTAAACATCAATGCAGGGATGGTCAGGTAATGAAACATGCATTAGTAAACCATCCTCACAGGGAATGAAGAGGAGCAGAGGACAGGCAAAGACAGGCCATGCAGTACGCACGGAGTTCTGAGAACAATGTTCTCGGCATGAAAGAGCAGGAATAAGGGGTCAAATGAGGTTAGGTACAGTCACAGGTATCAAGTGCATAAAGGTAGGAGAAAAGTGCATTCTTGAGGAGTGAGATGGCAGTCACAAGGGAAGAAAGAGACTTGGGCATCATCATCACTGATGACTTGAAATCATCCAAGCAGACCACTAAATCAGTAGGTAAGGCTAGGGAGATGTTAGGGTGTATTAGTAGGGGTATTACAAGTCAGAAGAGGAAGGTAATAATCCCTCTTTACAAGACACTGGTTAGGCCCCATCTGGAGTACTGGCGTGCAGTACTGGAGGGCACACCTTCACAAGGACATTAACCAAATTGAGGCAGTCCAGAGAAGGACAACCAAATGGTGCAGGGACTGCATCAGAAAATATATGAGGACAGATTAATTGAGCTCAATATGTAAACCCTAGAGCAAAGGAGGGAGAGAGGCGATATGATCGAAACATTGAAACACCTTAACAGCATTAACAAGGTGAAAGAGTCTAACATGTTTTAATATAAGAAAAATAGCAGGACAAGAGGACACAGCATGAGATTAGAGGGAGACCGATTAAGGGGTAATGTGAGGAAGTTCTTTTTCACAGAAAGGGAGGTGGATGCATGGAACGGCCTACTTCAGGAAGTGGTGGATGTGAATACAGTGCAGAGCTTCAAACAGGCATGGGATAGGCATAAGGGAGCAATACAGATGAGTATGAATAGATAGGCCATTGATAGAGCAAAGGCAGATGGCACATTTCTAAGGCAGAAAAAGAAATGGGCAGACTGGATGGGTTTTGTGGTCCTTATCTGCCATCAACTTCTATGTTTCTATGCTTTGATGAGATAAGGGGCACTTCAAAGTGGGAGGGCGGGAGTTTCAGAATTCAGGGGCGAAGTGAGAGAAAGCTTGCTTCCCCATTTTTGTTAAGCAGTGCGGGACAGACAACAATGGAGAGTTGGAAGTTCTCAGTGAACATGAGTGGACCACAGTGGTAAGCATGGCTCCAAGACAGGCAGGACAGGGAGTTCTAGTCATGGAGTCAATAACACAACCTGGGAAGTAGGAACGAAGGGACTTGGGAGGTAGCCAGTGTAGGGTGGAGTAGAGGAGGTGATGGTGAGTAAGGCGAGGTGCCGATAGGCCAAATCTGCAGATGTTATTGTATGTGGTGTCCCATTTATGAGGAATACCAGCATTAGCATGGGAAAGGGCAGGGAGGGCATACTGTAGGCTAGGCAGCAAGACATCTCTAGCCACAGAGATCCTGGCAGCGAGGGATAGGGAGTGACACACACAGTAGGCTGCTTCAGTCTTAGTGTTAACGGATATGCATGCGGCGTTTATATGGGAGGAGAAATCCAGTGGAGAATCCAACGTCACTCCAAGGTATTTGAAGGAGTCAGTGGACGAGACTGCTGCCCCATCACAGCAAAGCACATGGAGCTTGGTGGACTCATCCTGAACCTTTCTAGAGTACATGAAAAGCATGGCCTGAGTCTTTGGTTGGTTGAGGATTAGGAAGTTTGAGGATAGCCAAGATTTAATTATTTGGAATGCAGACGATAGATGAAGATTAGTGTCAGGGATAGACTGGGAGGTAAAGTAGAGCAATAAGTCATCTGCGTACATGATGGAGTGATAGTGGGAGGAGGAAGTAGGAATATTGTTAACAAAGATAGAGAAAAGTAGAGGTCTTAGAATGGACCCTTGTGGGATGCCACAGGAGATAGGAACTGGGGCTGAAACAACATATGAAATTGCCAGCAGATACAGGCCATTTGGTCACTCTAGCCTGCTCAAGTGTGCAGTACTTCAATCCATTAGACTGCATCTGCCTCCTCTCCCTCATATGCCCTCCCCCATCTCCCACCCCCTCCCGCTTTGTACCCTTCCCTTGAATCTGTCCCACCTCCTCTTGAGGCCCCCAACACTGCAATGATACAACTTCTTCTTGCAGGGCATTCTACCCTGCCACCACCCTTTCTGTAAAATAGTGCCTCCGCAGTTTCCTCTTGAACCTGCCCCCTTCCAGCTTCATAGTGTCCTCTGGTTTCCTTTCTGCCTTTTAGATTGAACATACACCTGGTGTCTACTTTGTTTAAACCCTTCAGGTATTTGAAGGTCTCAATCATATCCCCTCTCTCACTTCTTTCCTCCAGGGTATACATATTGAGCTCTCTCAGTTTCTCCTCATATGGTCTGTCCCCCAGCCCCAGGATCATTTTTGTTGCCCTGCACTGTACCCCCCTCCAGTAGTTTGATGTCCCTTTTCAAGTAGAGGTGCCAGAATTGCATGCAGTACTCTAGGTGCGGTCTCACCAGGGACCTGTACTGGGGCAAGATGACCTCCCCATTCCTAGAAGTAATCCCCTTTGCTATGCACCCTAGCATCCTGTTTGCCTTCACTGCTGCCTTCCTGCACTGAGCAGAGTGGTTCATCTCCTCAGTTACTAGCACACCCAGATCCTTCTCCTCCTTGGATTTTTTTAATGGGACAACCTCCAGCCAATAATTGTGTCATGGGTTCTTGCCTCCTAAATGCATCGCTTTGCACTTCTTGGCATTGAAACCAAGCTGCCAAGTGTGAGACCATTCCTCCAGTTTCATCAAATCCTCCTGAAGTACTTTTGCTCCCTCCTCCCCATCTACTTAGGTACAAATCTTTGTGTCATCTGCAAAAAGACTGATCTCACTCTTAATCCCCACTGCAATGTCAGCTATGAAAATGTTAAACAGAATCAGTCCTAGCACTGAGACCTGTGGTACACCACTTGTTACTGCTCTGGGTTCAGATGCCTCCCCTCCCACTACTACTTTCTGCTGTCTACCCTGCAGCCAGTTCTCGGACCATCTTACCAGTTTCCTCCCTGCTCCCAAACTCCTCAACTTGCAGGTCAGCCTACCGTGTGGCACTGAGTCAAAGGCCTTGCTGAAATCCAGGTAGAGGACATCCACCACATTTCCCCTGTCTAGTGCCCTCGTAACCCAGTTGTAAAATTCAACCAAGTTCATCTGGCAGGATCTGCCTGAGACAAACCAGTGCCGCCTGCTGTCCTGGAGATTGTTATCCTCAAGAAATTGCACCAGTCTTTCCTTGAGGATTGTCTGTATCAGTTTTCTCACAATTAAAGTAAGGTTTACCGGTCAGTAATTCCCCGGTTCATCCTTGCACCCACTCTTTTGGAGAAGTACTACATGTGCTTCCCTCCAATCCCTGGGCACACACCCCTAGTTCAGAAAGGTATTGAACAGGTCTGCCAAAGGCCTTGCCAGGACCTCTGCCACCTCTCTCAGCACCCTGGGGTGGACTCCATCTGGGTCAGGTGCCTTACATAGAAACATAGAATTTGATGGCAGATAAGGACCGCTTGGCCCACCTAGTCTGCCCAGTTCCCTACCTAACGGATAAGCTGCAGATCCTAGTTAACCACAGCCTACTTCCTCCTACCCCCCACTAGAATTGCCTTATGTCTGTCCCATTCATTCTTGAATTCCCCCAGTGTTTTGACTCTATGACCTCCTCAGGAAGGCCATTCCATGCATCTACAACCCTCTCCATGAAGAAATATTTTCTACATTACCTCTGAACCGTCCCCGATCTTCAAATTGTGCCCCTTGTTCTTGCACATCTCTTTTCTGAAAGATGCTACCCTTGGACTTTGTTGATTCCCTTGAGGTATTTGAAAGTTTCTATCATGTCCCCCCAAGGCTATACATCTTAATCTCCTTTAGTCTTTCTTCATATGTCTTCTGGTGCAAACCCTGTACCATTTTGGTTGCCCTCCTCTGGACAGCCTCCACCCTGTCTATGTCTTTGCGGAGATAGGGTCTCCAGAACTTTACACAGTACTCTAGATGTGGTCTTACCAACTGTCTGTACAGAGGGCCAACAACTTCCTGTTTTCTACTGGCGATGCCTCTCCCTATGCATCCCAGTATCCCCTCAGCCATCCTTACTGCCTTCTCACATTGCTGGCCCACCTTTAGGTCATCTGATATGACTACCCCCAGGTCCCTTTCCATTTTTGTTGTTGTCAGTATCTCACCCCCCCATTGTGTACTCTTCCCCTGGGGTTTTGTTTCCCAGGTGCATTACTTTGCACTTCTTTGTGTTGAATCTAAGCTGCCATACATTTGACCATTCCTCCAACCTTGCCAAGTCCCTTTTCATCCTTCCCATCCCACCTTTCATATCAATCCTGTTGCAGATCTTTGTGTCACCTGCAAAGAGAAATACTTTCCCTTCCAGTCTCCCTGAAATGTCACTTAAAAAGACACTAAAAAGGACTGGCCCCAGTACTGAGCCCTGCGGTACCCCACTAGTAACCCCCCCTTTCTTTAAAGTGGACTCCATTTACTATTACCCACTGTGTCCTGTTGTCCAGCCAGTGTTTTACCCAGGCTACCAACTGGGACCCACTCCCAGGCTGGCTAATTTGTTTATTAATCTTTTGTGCGGGACTATGTCAAATGTCTTGCTAAAGTCTAAGTAGGCCATGTCCACAGCCTCTCCCTGGTCTACTACTTTGGATACTCAGTCAAAGAAATCAATTAGATTTGTCTGACATGACCTTCCTACTGTGAATCCATGCTGCCTTGGGTCCTGTGTCCCACTGGCCTCTAGGTACTCAACTATTCTTTCCTTCAGAAGTGATTCCAATATTTTCCCTACCACTGAGGTCAAACTGACAGGTCTGTAGTTTCCTGCCTCTGTCTTGCTCCAACTTTTGTGAAGGGGAATCACATCTGCCCTCCTCCAGTCCTCACGTACCACACCATCCTCCCAAGATTTATTAAAAAGGGTAGTCAGTGGCATTACTAGTTCTTCCTTTAGTTCTTTTAGAATTCTGGGGTGAATCCCATCAGGCCCCATTGCTTTATCCACCTTCAGTTTTAAGAGTTCGTTCAGAACCCTTTCTTCTGTGAAAGGACTAGTGTCAACCCTCCATCCAGAGTACTTCTATTGACTATATTAGGTATCTCCCCCTGTTTTTCCATTGTAAATACTGAGCAGAAGTATTCATTCAGTATCCCTGCTTTTTCACTGTCACTCTCTGCCCAACCATCTTCCTCTTTATTCAGCCTCAGTATCCCTGTCTTAGTCTTTCTTTGCTCCCTAATGTACCTATAAAAGGTTTTATCCCCCTTCTTAACCGAGTTGGCTATCTTTTCCTTGGTTTGGGCCTTTGCTATTCTGACTGCCTTCCCTGCTTCCTTCCACTTTAACTAACTGAGTTCTCTGTCCTGCTACTTCTGTGTTTCCTTATACTTCCTGAATGCTATCTTTTTCTCCCTTACCTTCCACGCCACTTCTTTTGAGAACCATAGTGTTTTTTTCTTTCATTTTGATTTGATTATTTGCTTCACACAACGGCTTATTGCCTCTTTGATGGTGGTTTTGTTGTTTCCCCATTGTTGTACCACCCCACCTTCTTGCCTGTTTGCTAGTGCTTTTCTGAGACACTCTTCCATTTTGACAAAATCAGCTCTCTTGAAGTCCAGTGCCTTCACTTTTGTATGGTTTGACTCTACAGCTAAGTTTATCATGAACCACAATGTTTGGTGGTCACTTGTTCCCAGATGGCTACCCACTTCAAGATCGGAGATCCTCTCTCTGTCCCCATTTGAGAGTACCAGGTGTAAGATTGCTCTCTCCTGAGTGGGTTCCAAAATTAGCTGTCTGAGGCATCGAGAATGGCCCTGCTCCTGGATGTGGCTGCAGCAAAGGTGCTTCAGTTAACATCTGGCATATTCGGGTCCCCCCATCAGCAATATCTCCCCTTTCTCTGCCATCCCAAGGATGCCTTCTGTTATTTCCTTGTCCATTTCCTCACCAAGATGGGAGTCTGTATACAACCCCTGTGCAGTTTGTAGTGCCATTTCCAGTCTCCAAGGTGACCCACAGTGCCTCCTCTCCTCTCTGTTTACCCTTTAGTTCTGTTGCTTTGATCCCTACCCTTACATCGAGAGCTACTCTTCCTCCCCTTCTTCCCTCGCTGTCTTCCTGTAGATTGTGTACCCTGGTATGTTGACACCCCAGTCATGGTTCTCTGTGTCCCATGTTTCTGTGACTGCCACAATATCTAGGCATCCCTCTTCCATCAAGGCCACCATTTTGGGTAGCTTTTTACCTAGACTACGGGCATTGGTATTCATTACCCTCCATTTTTTTATGGCTTTATTTATTTTTGCCCCATCCCTGTCCTTACTGCCTTTGTCTTTTTCTCCATTTACCCCTGCTCTTCTCTCTACCAACTGGTCTATCTTGGTGTTTACCTCACTAACTACCCTGATTTTTTGGAGGGGCTAGGATTTCCCTTCTCCTTTTCAATGCCCCCCCCTTGGCTAGTTTAAATGCTTGACAATGAAGCATTTAAAACTATCACCTAGGATCCTGGTTCCCCTCCTGGATGGATGCAGACCATCATGCCTATATAGGCCTGCATCCCTCCAGGTTGAGCCCCAGTCCCCAATGAAGCCAAATCCCTGAGCTCTGCACCAGTTTTTCAGCCAGCCATTGAATCCCATGGTGCGAAGTACCCTAGCCTCATCCATGCCATAGACAGGTAGCACTTCCGAGAAAGTCACTATGTGTGCTACTTGTCTAAGGCCCCTCCCCGAAGCCACAAACTCCTGTTGCACTGCTCTGATACCATTTTCAGCCAGGTCATTTGTCCCTAGGTGGATAATGACATCCAGCTCAGTCCCCCTTGCAGCTGCTCCCACGATCATGAGAATTTGTTTCCTGTCCCTCCAAGCCATGGCGTCCAGCAGGCACCTTACCTCCCTTTCCCCTCCATCCCCCAGTTCTACCTGCCTAACAATTGAGTCCCCCACCAGGAGTTGTTTCCTTCCCTTGTGGGGTCCTGTGCCATGCTCCTGTGAGTCTCCATTGTGGAGGTTCCCAGCATCCTCCTTGGTCTCCACTGCAGGTGCCTCCGTAGATGAACCATGCTCCGCCAGAGTGGTGAATGAATTGTGGAGAGGCACAACTGGAGGGATGTGCCTCTGTTCCACCATCTTCACCCTCCCTGATCCCACCATGGTCCAATCACTCCTCTTTCTTGGCAACCTCTGAGGTAGTGGCAGTGGCCTGGGTGGTCCCTGGGTGGGGAACAGGTTTCCCAGAATCCTTGCCAGGTCAGCATGGAGACGAACACACTTCTTCCTCAGACCAGAGAGGTGCCTGCAAATAGGGCAGCAATGCAGTCTCCAGAATGTCTCCTGGAAGACTGCTGCTCTGCAGCCAGTGCATTGCACTACTCCCTACATGTCTATGTCCCTTTCTAGGAGTCATACTAGGAGTTTTTTTAGATGTACAGAAGGCCGGAGCCCATATAAGTACATCTCCAGAATGCTGGTAAATATTTCTGCTTGGTTACAGATGCTTTTTTGTGTGTGTGCTTGTTTTGGAGTATTCAAGCTTGTGAGTGTCTCTACCCCCTATTCAGTGTACTGTGCTTTTAAAGAAATGAACAGGTATATGTTGTTAGCAGTTTTGGGGAAGTGATGTCAGAACCCCTGCTATAAAGGAAGTTATATGCTTGGGGTGGATGGGATTAAACCTATGCCCTCCAGAAACAATCAACTACAACTCTGACCCTCCACCCCGGGAGTTCCTTCCTTCCTTCCTTCCTTCCTTCCTTCCTTCCTTCCTTCCTTCCTTCCTCCTATTTCAGAGGTTAAGTAACAGGTCTAGTCACAAATGACTGCAAATATCTCCCAGCTACAGTTCCTCCCTGGCAAATTAAAGTTAAACAAAGAAAAGTCAACCCCAGAAACAGAATCAATACTAGTTACTTACACAGGTCCAAAAAGTAATCATTCAATTCAGTGTAGTCTAGAAAATAACCTCCTTGATTTAAGGAAGCTTTGGCTGCTTTCTCTCTCGCTCTGTCTCAGACTTTAGGCTCTTTTGGTGAAGATTGAACAGAAGTATTCATTAAGAATTTCTGCCTGCTCAGCCCCCTTTTCTACCCATCCACTTCCCCTCTTTATCCTAACAATTTGATCCTTGCTCTTCCTCTTCTCTCGGATATATCTGAAGAAATCCTTTTCTCCTTCTTTGATCCCCTGTGCTAACCTCCATTCCCTAGCTGCCTTTGTTGCCCTAACCACTCTGCTCACTTCTCTGGAATTCTTCATATATTATTCTCTGTCTTCTGCCCTGTTGGATCTCTTGTAGATCCTAAATCCATTTTTCTTCTCCCTCACCTTCTCCACTACCTCTCTACTCATCCAACTTGGTTTCTTGGTCCTGGCTTTCTTGCTCTGGCTCTTGACACAAGTTTTAGTGGCTTCAGCCAGTCCTGCCTTGATGACTGCCCATTTTTGTTCCGTGACCATTTCTGGGTGGAAGCCTGCCATGACTTTCCTGTATTTGTCCCATCCTGCCAATGTCCACCCTTTTGAAGTCCAGGACCCCAGTTTTTGTAGTGGCTACTTCCCTACCCAGATTGATTGAGAACGACGCTGCGCGGTAGTCACTGCTTGCTAAAGGTTCCTCCACCTGTACATTCCTGACCTGTTCACCATCCTCCAGTACCAGATCTAGTATATTCCCCTCCCTTGTTGGATCCATGACCCTTTAGGTAAGGCAGCCACCCTGGAATACTTCCAGGAGGATCTGCTCCCTGGTCCAAGTAGTTGCTGGAATGCTCTAATCCACCCCCAGTAGATTAAAATCTCCCACCACCACTGTGCTCCTTTTGCCACTATGCCTCTTTATCTGATCACCCAGTTCCCTGTCAATGTCCTTTTTCTGGGCCAGAGGTCAATAAATGACCCCCAGACAGATCTTGGTCCCTTTCTGGCTGTGTAGTGCAGCCTGATTACTTCTGACCTGCCCTCCTCCCCTTCCTCTCAATTACATCTGATCCCTTCCCTTACATAAATGGTAACCCCCCCAGACTTCCCTTTATCTCTATCCCTCCAGAATAGTTTGTACTCTGGGATGGTTAGGTCCCAGTCATGGTGCCTGGTTGCCCACATCTCAGTAATGGCAGCTATGTCCACCTCCCCCCTTTGCCATCAATGCCTGCAACTCTGCCAACTTATTCCCCAGCTTCCTAGCATTTAGTGAAACCATTCTCCACACTGCTCCTAGCCTTTCTGCTTCTTTACCCTTCACTTCAACCCCATTTCACCTAAGCTCATATCTATCCCGGTGGTGGTGGGAGGTCCACTGGACCCCCTGTCCTGGTGATTCCCAGTTCCAATGCCTCCCCCACCTAGTTTAAATGATACCTCTCATTGATGAAATCCACCAGCTTCTGCTTCAACACCTTTGACCCTGCCCTTCTGTGGTGTAACTTATCCCCTGCATAAAGATCTGTGTTATCCCATGTACTACCCCAGTCCCCAACCAAGCCATAACCCTTGGACACACACCATTCCCTCAGCCAGTTGAAGTCACTGATTCTTTTCTTCCTGTCAGTACTAGCCCTTGGCACTGGCAGAACCTCTGAGAAGGCTACCATTGTTCCCTTTTTGCTGCATAGTTTCCCCACTTCCCTGAAGCTGTCTTGTACCTCCTCAGTCCTTCTCCCTTTCAGATCATTCATTCCCAGGTGCACCACAATGTACAGCTTCCCCTCCACCTTCCCCATATATCTGACCATATTCTGATCCACGCTACTTGCTGTCATGCCTGGCATGCATTCTACCCAAATGTTACTTTTTCTGGCACCCCTTCCCCCTCCATTTTATACCCTTAAGAATAGAATCCCCTAGAATTAGGACTCTCTGGCACTTATCCTGCTCACCCTCTTGTTGACCATCATTTCCCTGCCCCAACCTGTGATGCTTTCTCATCCTCCGTCCTGCCCCCCCTTTGCTTCCTCTAACCTTTGCCCTGTCCTCTCCCCCTCACAAATATGACCAGGGTACTGACCTCCACCTCTGAACTATTTTCCTTCTATGGAACCTCCCCTTTGCATTCATCTGTTGCTCCATCCACCATGCTACCACCACCTCTGCTATTACTTCCCTGTGTCTTCTCTGAAATGTGGCCCTCCTGCACTCTGACTCCCCTCCTTTCTCTATCCTTAGCTTTCCCCAGACTGCCTGCTGCTTCCCTTGTCCTCTTGTCTCTTTGCTCCTAGCTTCTCTCAAGGGAGACTGCATCTCCTCGCTGAGCCCCCCTACCACTGTGTCTTCTTGGTGTACTGCCTACTGCATCCCTGCTGTGTAACTTTTCCCCTGTAGTGACCTCTCCCTGCTCCTTCACTGTAACTTCCCTCCTTTCTGCTTCCTGGTCTTCTGGACTAGCCAACCCTGAGAATCTGTTTGCAGTGCTAATCTTTCCATTAATGAGTCCAGTTCCCCTTCCCACAGGCTGATATTTTTGCTCTGACCCAGTCTTATTCATGCCCCTGTGCTGGACCCACCTCCAGTCATCACTTCCTTCTCTAGGCTGCAGCCACTTGTGCGGCCCTCCTGCTGTCCCACCTAGTTCCCCTTTATCTGTGCCTGTTATGAGCTCTTTTGAATGCCTCATTAGTTTCCCCTCCTGGTTGTGTTCCCCCTCATTCTGTTTCCTCCATGCCTCTAGTTCCCTTATCAACTACTCTGTTTTCTGCCTGAGCTGGCTCACCTGCCAACACACTGTGTAGCCCCCTGCCCTCCAAGCCACTTACAGGAAAATGGCTGCTCCACATCCTTGGCAATATACAACCTTTCCCATCTCCACCCTAATTGACTGCCCCTGCACATCCTCTCCTCCCTTAACTTAGTCCTACCCCACTCCATGGAACCCTTCACCCACCTTGAACTCCCCATGTCTGTAATGGATATATGTGGCCCTCCTAGTTAGGCTCTTGCCTGTCTACCAGCATGGCCTGCTGCCTGCTCTCCTCCCTGCTGATGCCCTGTAGATGCTACTCAAGATGCTGCATTCCTGCTTCATGGAACTCATGCTTCAGGTCACTCAAGCTTCAGGGTAACTTGGTCCCCTTGAAATATAATTAGATCCCAGCCCCACTATTGGCTGGTCCAAGTCACGTGACCACCCCTCCACCTCCTGTGTATTTCCAGCCTCTCTCCCTCAGTTAAATGCCCCCCTTCCTCCCAGCCAAGACAAAATCATTTGTTTGGAACTTGTACTGTTTAAATCACACAGCACACATTGCCATCTCATGAAATGCTAGCTCAATCCTAAAGGAAAATAAACAGTACAGAGAAAGTACTTATCTTCTAGCTCCAACTGCCTGCTTCCTTCTGCTGGGTTTCACTCAAACAGAACCTTGCAGAAGGAGATGGTTTGGGTTCAGTTATTGAAGTAGCTGCTGATTCAGGTTGAGGTGGGTCCAGAAGCACCAAGTGAGAACAGTTTATTCAAGAGCAGGGGGTGGTTAACTAAATCAAAAGCTTTGGTGAGGTCAATGAACACAGCACCAGTAAGAAGGCCTTTATCCATGTTGGACTTGATATTGTTGGTGAATAGGGTGAGAGCAGTAGAGGTGCTATGACCAGTCCTGAAACCATGTTGAACAGAGGTCTGAAGTTTGAAACTGAGTAAACGAGCAGAGATCTGACAGTTAATTTTCTCAAAAATCTTACTGAGGGCAGGCAGTAATGCAATGGGATGATAGTTAGACAGGACTTTAGGGTCACCTTTCTTGAAACCCGGAATGATCCTGGCAGATTTCTAGGCCAAGGGCACCATGGAGGTAAGGATAGATAGGTTAAAAAAGCTGAGCAATGGGTGTAGTTAGGAGAGTTACAGCAAGTCTAAGGATCCTGGGTTCAAGACCATCAGGTCCAGTGCTCCCATGAGAGGGAATTTTATATAGTAGCCTTCGAACCTTCTGACACATGACTGGGGTAAGCTTTAAGGCAGAAGGTGCATCAAGGGGAGCTGGAGCAGGAGATTGGGGGCCACAGGATGCAGGATGGGGGATATTAGGTGCCTTTGTGAAGAGTGAGTTAAAGACACTGGCAATAGTGTTGGAGTTATTACAAAGTGTATCATTTATTAGCATGTCCTTAGGAGATTGCAGCCTAGTATTCCCCCAGGATCTCATTAACCTGGGTCCAGTATTTCTTTGGGTCAGAGGCAAAGAAGTGAAGGAGTTCTTGGTAGTAGTTGTTCTTGGTATCCCAGACCGCCTTCGTGCAGGTATTGTGCAAGACACAATAAGCATTGAGGTCAGCCTGAACAGAGGAAGATTTCCATTTAGACCACAGTTTGTCACATTGCTTAATCAGTTGTAGGAGATGTCATTTCAGCCACTTGGTCACCTTCTCTCTGACCTGATGTGTAGAGAACAGAATATGCTTGTGTTGTAAGGCAAGTAAAATGGTGTTGAAATAGTCGGTAGCTAGGTTGATGTTATTGGTAGTGAATGGGGAGACCAGTCAACGTGTTTTTGTTCATGCAGGAACAAATCAGGGTCAAGAGTGAAAGGTCAGCAAAGGATAAAACTTTGGGACGTTATGAGGAAGGGGATCCATCCCTCACACAGTAGACTGGGCAGTGATCACCGATAGAGTCAGGTAAGACCCCAGCAAAGGAGTAGCAGTCCTTACAGTTTGTGAGTATCCAGTCTATCAGAGTACAACTGTAACTATTCTGCGTTATACTTATGTGGGATAAGATGAGTTGAAAAAGATGGCCTTGCTGATGGTAGAAGCAAGGGAACAGTAGTTTGGACTGAGCCAGTCAAGGTTAAAGTTACCCAGACAGATCATCTCATTATTTTTGGTAAGGGTAGGAATAAGTTCAGTAAGCCCTTCAAGACCCAGCTTGCTATTTTGGGGTGGTATATATACACCGACTGTGGAGTTTCTTGGCCCTCCCCAAAGAGTAGGAGTGAGTGTGGTGCCTTACTGTTATTTAGAGGTGGAGGTGGCAGGAGAGAAATGTTCAGGTGAGACTTATAATACAACGGCAATCCTTCACCTCTTTTGGAGGAAGTTCTATCAGTCCGGAACAACTTATAGCCTGGTAGAGTGCAGTTGAGTTCAGAGATAGCAGGCTATAACCAGGTTTCAGACAGAACCAGGATATCTGGATTGTCAACCTGAACCCAGGCCTCCAGTTCAGAGAGACTGGCTGTAAGACTTCATATATTTAGATGTGCAAGAGTCAATCCCATGGCCTGGGGCAGGAGATGGCTGTTGCAGAAATTGGTTAGTTTGGGATTAACTAAAGGGCCAGGGCTGGGTTCAATTTTACCAGCAAGGTTAAGAGATAGTGCAAAGATCCATAGAATAGCAAGCGTGATGGCACAAGAGAAGTTAGCGGTGGAGGTAATTTTTCTGCACATAAGGGACCTAATTAGTGACCCTATGAATCTTTAGCTAAGGTTCATTGGAAAAATTGTTCTAGAGGAATACTCGGCTAGTATATTAGAGTAAGTGAAGTTACAGGTGGGTGCCTCGGATGGGTGTAAGGGGGTCCCAGTAAAAAGGGATAAGGAGTTAAGGGTGAGTAGACAGATTAATGTGGAGGGAAGGTAGCACATAGCAAATCTGGTCATCATTGCAGGAGAGTATAAGCAAGGGCTGGAGAAAGAAATTAATCGCTAGTATTTGATCAGGAGAAAAGGAAAAACAGAAAGTGGGAGACAGAACAGGTTACCAGAGCTGCAATGACTCAATATCAGGAAAGCATCAGCATCCAGAGTCTTTGCAGAGGCAAAAACCAGTGGAATATCAGGAGAACATGAATCTCCACAGGAGAGTGAAGCTGAGCCCTAGTAGAAAAATGAGCCAAGCAGCTTATTATGCTGGCGACATCTGCTAGAGAAATAGGATAACCTGCAGGTGGAAAATTCGACAGGTAGGGAAAAAGTAACCCTGCCAAGCACGTGATAGCCTGCATCTATACAAGGCAAGTCAGCTAATGGTGGGACGGTATTGGGAGCCGGGTGGGGAGCAGCCATGCAGTGACTGCAGGAAAATGTTCATCAATCAATCAATCAACTTTTATTTATAAAAAGGCGCTTTTCTCAAATCCAAAGCACCTGTACAATATCATAAAACAGTAAATAGACAGAGTTTAAAACTATTATAAATCATTAAAAGCTATACTAAAAAGGTGGGTTTTCAAGGCTCCTTTAAAGCTAAGGACAGTCGGACTATTTAGCACCTGACGAGGTAGAAATTCCATAGGGTCGGGGCCATAAAACTAAATGACCTAGCCCCTGAAGATTTCAAATGGACCCTGGGAATCTCCAGCAATCCCTCGTCAGTGGATCGGAGGGGGCGGGAGGGACAGTAGGGGAAAAGGAGCTCTTTCAGGTAAGTTGGTCCCTGGTCATGTAGAGCTTTATAGGTCAGCAAACCGACCTTGAAGGTGATTCGCCAAAATACTGGCAGCCAGTGGAGTCTACGGAGCCCAGGCATTATATGACTGGATCTAGAAGAACCAGTCAACAACCTGGCTGCCGCATTCTGCACTAGCTGCAGATGGTGAAGCTCAACCCCCGATAGCCCTAGGTACAGGGAGTTGCAATAGTCAAGGCGGGAGGTAACAAAGGCGTGGATCAATGTTGGAAGATCTTCTGGAGGAACCAGGTGCTTCACCCTGGCGATATTCCTCGGATGGAAAAAGGAAGTTTTGACGACCACTGACACCTGAGCTTTAAGCTTCAAGTGGTCGTCAATTATTACACCAAGATTCCGCACCTGATCTGAGGTTGTCAGTGGAACGCCTGCAAGCCATAAGCCAGAGTGCGATCCAACTGGCAGACCCACCTCACAGCGACCTTTATCCACAACCAACACCTCCGTTTTGTCGGGGTTTAACCTCAACCAACTCCCATTCATCCAATCTTGAATTTCTGCAAGGCAGTTATTAAATACCAACAAGGCAGCATCCTGGCGGGCACAAAGACATATACAGCTGGGTATCATCGGCATAGCAATGAAAACCCAGACTGTGTGCATCTTATACCCACTCCCAACGGCAGCATATACACCACAATAACATAGGCGCTAGAATAGAGCCCATGGTACCCCACAAGGCAGGGAGACTGATGCGAGGAAAAGATTCCTGACACCACCCTCTGAGTCCTACCCTCGAGGTAAGATCTAAACCACCTGAGGACCATACCAGATAATCCACAGATGGACCGCAGACGCTCCAACAGCACCCCATGATCAACAGTGTCAAATGCTGCAGAGAGATCAAGAAGTACCAAGATAGAACGGGTCCTACGATCTCTCGCTATAATGTTCTGCAGAGAGGCGCAGCATGGAAGGCTCTGTACCTAACTGAAATAGGAGTGAGAGCCTCCCAGGTTCACATTACAATGGGCCCTGAGGTTTAAAGTTTAAATAAAACATTTCTCCACACCCAAACAACTGGGCTGGTTAGAATTAACAGTTGCTCTGCTCAGAGTTAAAATCTGAGCAAGATCAGCAGAGAGGCAAATTAAATTCCTCAGCCCCAACAGAGTAAATTGATTAAATTACAGGTGGGGTTCCCTAAAAATAGTTTTAAAGCCCAGCAGAAAGTAGATGGCAATTTATCCCAGCCTCACAGAAGTGCAAGTAAACCTTTGCAGTCAGTAATTTGCAAAAAAGTTCAGCTTGAGTGGCGAGCAGAAATGATGCCAATTTTGAATCTTATGCAAATGATGAGCATCTGCACCTGTGCAGCTTTGTTCCATACCTTGTAAAATGGTGGGCAACCCCAGAACTGCTCCATGGGCAGTGTGCCCTAAGGACTTAACGAGAGCTGTGGAGAGAATAAATAGGAAGGTGAGAGAGGATTAGGACTGCAGGGGGAGGTCACAGGGTTGTAGTATAGCAAGTTAGAGGAGAAGGAGGGGCGACAAGTCTCAGGAGGAGGAATGGGGGAAAGCGGGACAAGCAAACAGCTTTGGGTAAAAGTAGGAATGGCCAGGAGGAGGTATAAAAAATAGAAGAAAAAGAGAACAGAATCACACAGTAAACCTAGTCAGCTCTGACATTAACATATAAATTGCTTTTCCCTTGCACAGAGCTGCAGTAACTTGCTTTTTAAAACAACAAGTGGGAGACAGTAGGACCATCTTATCTGTAAAACAGCAGTACTAGCAGGGCATGTTCATACTTTGCAAGTCAAGCAGATTTCACCTAAGTTATGAGCATGGATCACTGACTTTACTGAATTGGGCTAAGAAATTAAACCAAGGATCTGTGGAGAGGCGCAGTATGGAAGACTCTGTTCCAAACTGAAATCGGAATGGGAGCTGCCCAGGATCACATTACAATTAGCCCTGAGGTTCAAAGATTAAATAAAACATTTCTCAGCCCTCAGCAGCTAGGCTGGTTACAATTAACAGTTGCTCCACTCAGTTAAAATCAAAGCGAGATCAGCACAGAGGCAAATTAAATCCCTCAGCCCCAAAAGAGTAAATTGATTAAATTACAGGTGGGGTTCCTTAAAAATAGTTTTAAAGCCCAGCAGAAAGTAGATGGCAATTTATCCCAGCCTCACAGAAGCGCAAGTAAACCTCTGCAGTCAGTAATTTGCAAAAAAGTTCAGCTTGAGGGACGAGCAGAAATTATGCCAATTTTGAATCTTATGCAAACGCTGAGTGTCTCCACCTGTGCAGCTTTGTTCTGTACTTTGTAAAATGGCGGGCACCCCGAACTGCTCCATGGGCAGCATGCCCCGAGGACTTGAGTAGAGCTTCTAAAATGGTGAGCAACCTCCAAACAACTGCATGGGCAGTGTGCCCTGAGGACTTGAGGAGAACTTGTAAAACAGTGAGTGACCCCTGAATAGCTCCATGGGCAACATGCCCTGAAGACTTGAGAAGAGCTTGTAAAATGGCAGGTGACCCCCGAATAGCTCCATGGGCAGCATGCCCTGAGCTGTCTTTGGATCTGTTCGAAGCATGATTCCCTTTTTTGGGAGTACATGTTCAAAGTATTAGGCCATATTAACTGTGGTTCTGGATTCATCAATTGGGTTTCCTTACTATACAACAATTCAACTGCCCAGATACTCAGACAAGGTATAATATCATCCCCCATAACATTGGCCAGGGGAACTAGATAAGGCTGTCCCCTATCTCCCTACCTATTTATTTTAGCTATTGAACCCTTGATTAGATCCATTGCAATGCACCCAGCTATTTAAGGGGTGACATTAAATTCCTACTCTCACAAAACCTTTGTCTATGCAGATGACCTCCTCCTGATCCTTACAAAGCCTGCCCAATCCTTTGAAATCCTTAAAAAATTATTCTAAATTTGAAGAAATCTCAGGACTATGTGTGAACTAGGACAAGTCACAACTCTTGTGCCCTAACCCAACACCCTTTCTAGCATCCAAACTTAAAAAAAATGTTCAGACACAACTGGGTCAAAACCAGATAACTTTCTTAGGCCTGCAGATCTTGACAACCTAATGAATAGTAACATACTGCCCCTGTTACAGGACATTGAACTGGTTCTGAACAGATGGAGCCATCTGAATCTGTCTCTTTGGGGAAAAATCAATTCCAACAAAATTATTATTGTCCCAAAACTCTTTTACATATTTCATAACATTCCTGTTTTGTTAAAGAGTAGCTTATTAACCAAGTTAAATTCAGTAATTAGGAAATTTTTTGTAGGATTCAAAACCACCTTGGTTAACCTGAACAAGCTTTGTGCCACTCATGATGTAGGGAGATTTGCACTCCCTCATTGGGAGTGGTATCAATGGGCCTTTATTCTCAAACATGTGTCTATGCACTTGCAAAATCACACCCAAGACTCTGAACTGGATCCAATCTGGCTGCGAATGGAGCAGGATACATTGTATCCATGTAAATTGTCTGATTTTTTTCTCCCTGTCTATCCCTCCAGATCTAAAAACTAACTCATGCCTTTGTAACACTGCCAGGAGTTTAAAAAAGGTTAATATGGTTATAAATCCCAGATTATACTCTACTATTTGATCATACCACCAGAACAAATTACCAGCCCTAGCAATTTCTTTAGATATACAGAAGGCATTTGATTCTTTAGCATGGCCATATCTAAAAGTG
Organism: Neoceratodus forsteri; assembly: GCA_016271365.2. Classification (NCBI taxonomy): domain Eukaryota; kingdom Metazoa; phylum Chordata; order Ceratodontiformes; family Ceratodontidae; genus Neoceratodus; species Neoceratodus forsteri. The sequence goes on along the minus strand of CM028130.1, from coordinate 37,861,954 downwards.
ATTCTATCTTCTTTTGACTTCTGCAAGGCATTTACTACTTGGACCTCTTGCTCTAAGCCAACAGCTGTGCTAATTACAACTGGCTTAATCTCCTCTCCTATCCATTTCCTATCTAGAGGCACAATGCAAGGATGCCCACTTTCTCCCGGTTCCACCCTTGGAATGTACCTATCCAAGTGTGCCCATCATTAGGGCACCAGGATTTAAAATTCACCACCCACTTTTTATGCAGAAGGCTGTGCCATCACACAGCCCCCGTGTAGCCCATGCCCCCCAACTAAAGATTCTAACTCCAGGGGGGCAGACCTTGGGGAAGGGGGTCGAATCGCCCTATTGATGGGCACACTCAGACTAGCTCACAAACGGCTGTCAGTGCTTTCTCCCCTATTGTTCATCTTGGCTATTGAGCCACTAATAAGAATGCTACAAATGGACAATTCGATACAGGAGGTACTGGCAGGAAAAGTAGAAACGAAAGTTTTGCATTTGCTGATCACTGTCGCAAACCCAAGTGAATCAGTAAAATCACTCAAATCAATACTAAAAAAATGTAGAGAATTCTCTGGCCTTGTATTAAACTGGGGAAAACTCAAATAATGTCCCATTACTATCCAATCCCACTACTAGCTCAATTGCAGCATGAGACAGGAATGGACTCTTTTAAAGATTCCTTTCTATAGCTGGGTTTGGAAATTTCTAATAACTTGTATCAGCTTCTGGAAAAAAACTTAATCCTATCTTAAAGACCTTACAATTAGACCTTACTAAATGGGACAAGCTTAATCTATCCATATGGGGAAAATCTCAAGACATTAAAATGATTTTGGCACCCAAGATTTAGTATGTCCTTCAAAACACCCTGACAGTATTGCCTTGTACAATAGAAAAAAGATTAGGACTTCCAGTGACTTCACGAATATGACTGCACGCTAGCCTGAGGTGCTCCTCCAGAACCCCAGGAAAAGAGAAAGATTTAACGTATATTCTGTGGTTTACTGATAATCTTAAAAGCCCCTACAACAACCCGATATAGCGGTGAAATCATCGAAGCCGAAAAATGCAAAGACGAATGCAGCAGTTAGCAAAATGAAGCAGATGGTTCTGGAAGAGGCCCTGGAAGGCCTGACAGTGCTACCTCCGTGTAGGTGCCAGGCCTCTGAATCAACAATGGAATCGGAAGATAAGCTGTCGTCCTCGGAGAAAACCATGGCTAACACTCTGCAACAAATCCTGAAAATGGTCACAAAGATAGACACCTCCCTAACTGACCTTAAAAAAGATGTACGGATCATGGATCATAAAGTCTCGGAGAACGCAGCTATGGTAGTAGAGCTCACTGAGGTCCAAGACACCAAAGAACGCCTCCTCCTCTATCTTCTGAGATGGGACTGGGATAATCAGCAGAGAATAGAGGACCTGGAGAACAGGTCCCATTGCAATAATTTTAGGATCCATGGGGTCCCAGAGGGTCAAGAGGAGGGGTTTGCTACTATGGAGGACTTTGTGCAACAGTTGCTTCGGTCACTACTTTCAATCCCACCAGACCTAAATTTGGATACTGACAGGGCCCACCGATCATTGGCTGCTAAACCCTCAGACCCTACAGCAAAACCACGCTCTTTTATTATAAGGATGGTGTACTATCAAAGCAAAGACTGGCTGCTGAAAGAGGCATGGAGACTTAGAAATTTAAAGTACCATGATTCACCCATATTTTCTGATCAGTACTTCTTGAGCACATTATAAGCAGAAAGGCAGAGGGCTAGAGGCACTGTGAAGGAGTTGAAGGTCAGAAAAGACATACGAGAGCAGATCCTTTAACTGGCCAGACTAAAAGTACACCTGCACTCTGGAATAAAAATGTTCCCCTCCCTGGTCGAAGCGATTCCACTTTTAAAGAAGCTGGACATTCCGGTACCAGATATGGAAATAGAAATTCTGGAGAAAAAACTTCGAGCTGATACATGGTCAATTCAATTGAGAGGTGTCAACAGGAAAAGAGGTTTACCAGGATCCATCCCACCGGAGGCTGTCCATGATGTTAGCAAATTGCTGAAACGTGCTGACTGAAGAGAACAAGATAACAACACAACCCCACAGAAGATGGCTCAGAGAGGAGATAAGTCATGAACTTTATTAAGCTGGGACTAAGTTATATTTTTCTAATGGCTCTGCCCCCCTCCCTCATCCACAGAGGGTCAGGGGTTAGAGGGAGAATGCTTTTGGAATTTAGTCAATGGAGTATGGGAATAGTAAGAAGGAGCCAACTGTATCGGGGGGTAAACACCTGGGAAAATGGGGAAGTGGATGCACTGGTTTCCCCCCTTTCAACTGTATCATGCGAAAGGGTCTAGTAATTCCAACTGGCTGCCTAAAATAATGAAGTATTGGGGATTGAGGAGGTCAAGACCTCTCAACACTGTCAGGGCCTCATCCCGCCATGCGTGTGCCAACAGGGAAGCTCTTGGAACATGGCAGGGTGTTTGGTTATAGCGCAGGAACCCGCACCAAGTATCTGAGAGATGAGGACCCACGGGTCGCCTTGTGACCACATTTAGCTCCTTATAGGCAGATGAACTTGGGTTTCTTTTTGGTGGGTTGGGCTCCGGTTACAGACCCACACCAGGGACCAGACTGAAAGTAATGGCAGGGGAGTGGTTAGGAGGATAGTCATTTTTCCTTTCGGTTTTCAAACATATATGGATCACGAATGAGAAGGGGGAGACAACTTGGGTGGATAGGAATGCTGATGCCTCTAAAGTAGATTACCGGGTGACATGGGGAAATCACTGGAGTCGATGGGGGGGACTATCGGGGTTCTCAAAGTGGATAACCAGAAGGTTAGAGGACTGATGGCCTGCTTTCACGTGTCGGGATGATTGGAGTGGGAAGTGGAAAGTCTGCTGAACAGTAGGGGAGACTTGATTGAGCAGCTCTATGCAGAGCAAGAGTCCAGGTGCCATGGCAACTGGAAAACACTACGAGGGCTCTGGGGAGGTCATAGTCATGAACCACGGCTCCAAGGAATACAGGGCGGGGGGGTACAATGGGTATGCGGCTAAATAGGCTGACATCATTTTTCAGTGGCAAAGTCCATGCACGGAGAGCGTGTACAGCCACAACCTCCACTAAACAACTGGGAGGTGGTCAAGATTTACAGCTAGCCATAACAGGCCACAATTTCCTTGGAAGTTAGAATACAGTTCATTGAAGTGTTCTATGAGAGTTCCCAGGTTAAAAGGGAACAAGTTATTGTTGCTGTTCACTTATATGATACTGGGCAATATGCCACATTATTTTTTTATTTATGATTTTATAAAAATTTATGACAGTGCAAAGTTTTGTGAACCAAAACTGAATGTAAAGGAGGGCTGGCACCGTAGATTGTTAAATGGAAGGGACCTTTGTGGGCATTATGTCAAGGGGACAGTAGCACGACGAATGGCGTTTAGATGACACGACTAAATATCATATCCTATAATGTCAAGGGCATTAACTCACCAATTAAGTGCACTAGATTATTAGTAGAGTTAAAACATTTAAAGTGCGACATAGCCTTATTACAAGAAATGCACTTAAGTGCAGCGGAACATAAACTCCGGTGAGCGTGGGTGGGTCAGGTCGAGGCGGCATCACATGAAACAGCAAAAAAAGCTGGGGTGGTGGTCCTCTTCAGAAGGGATTGCCCATTTCAGATTCAAGAGGTGGAGGCTGCTGCCTCAGGTAGATTCATCAGGGTAACGGGTAGCATTCAGGATCAATTGATCCATTTGATAAATGTATATGCACCCAATGTGGGCACAGATAAGTTTTTTGAAGATTTACATCTCAAAATAGGGGGACTGATGGGAGGACAGATAGTCCTGGAAGGGGACTTCAATGCTGTACTGTGTCCCACCTTGGACCGTTCATCGGGGCAGACCTCCACTAATAGAATGGCTACTAGGAAACTGAAGCTGTTGCTGGAGGATAGCGGTTTTCTGGATGTGTGGAGATCTATGCATGGTTCAGAATGAGATTACACATATTATTCTCCAGCTCAGAGGTCATATTCATGGATAGACATGATTTGGATGTTGAAGTCAGACCTTTTCTGGTGTACCTCCTCTACTATATTCCCCATAACATTATCGGACCATGCACCAATAGGTATGCAGGTATCCTGGGGTAGCACGGGCAGGAAAATGGTTTGGAGGCTGAACACCTCTTTGTTAAATGATAAAGTATTTCAGCAACATATTTCCCGTAAACTGAAAGATTTGGAATAGGACTCCCCTATAGCAGATACATCACCTCTGATTTGGTGGGATATGATGAAGGCGATGGTAAGGGGGCAAATAATAAGCTACACCTCAAACAAAAAGAGGAGTAACAAAAAAAAAAGGATAGAATTAACTCAAACAATAGGGACATGGGAAGAGAAGCATAAGGCCAACCCTATAAATGCAAATGTGTTAGGTGAGTTAATTAAGGCCCAAGAGGCTTTGCAGGCTTTTGATAATAAAAAGGTGGAAGGCATTTTAAGGTTCTCTAACCAAAAGTACTATGAAGGGGGAGCTAGGGCATTGAAGTTGTTAGCTACCCGGCTTAGAAAGGCACAAGCTACTAGATGTATACAGAGTATCAGGAATAGAGACCATCCTAGTCAGAAATGGACAATGCCCTTAGATATCGCAGTGCAATTTTGCCTGTAATATGAGAAATTATATAGTGAAACCAAACAACCACATGTAGTGGTACAGGAAACGGAAGAGTTCCTCAGGACGCTGTCCCTCCCCAAGCTCTTCATAGAGGATCAGAATGCCCTTTCTGCTCCCATTACTGAACAAGAACTATATTCAGTGATTAACAAATTACCAGCTGGTAAATTCTCGGGCCCCTGATGGGTATCCAGTAGAGTTTTATAGGACGTTTAAGAAGCTGTTAGTGCCTAAGCTGAAATTGATTATGAACTCTATTCTAGAAGAGGAGCAGCATTCAAGGGAAACCGGTAGGTGCATGTGACTCATATAGGCCAATTTCGTTATTGAACCAAGATTTTATGTTCCTAACTAAAATAATGGCCAATAGACTTCAGCGGTGCATTGAACGCCTTGTTCACCCTGATCAAGTTGGCTTCATACCACGCAGCCACCTCTCTGACAATATAAAAAGATTGTTAAATATAATAACAGCCCAGGTAGAAACAAATTCTCTCCAAGTAGCGCTTTTTCTCGATGCAGAGAAAGCACTTGATCATATTAATTGGATTTATATGAAAGAAATATTATTACATATGGGAATAGGAGTAATTTCCTAAAATGGACCATGCTAGCTTATCAAAACCCATCTGCTAGGGTTAGGGTGAATGGGACAGTGTCAGAGGTTTTTAAGGTTAGTCGGGGCACGAGGCAGGGCTGCCCCCTGTCCCCACTGCTATTTGCCTTAAGTATAGAGCCCTTGGCCCAAGCCATAAGGCAAGATAATAACATAGAGGAGATTAAAGTAAATGGGGTGATGAATAAAGTTTAGCTGTACGTGGACAACACTTTAATTTACATAAATAATCCAGGGACGTCTCTCCCCCCACTTTTGCAACTCCTGAACAGGTTTAGGAGAATATCGGGATTTAAGGTGAACGAGACAAAATCTGAAATGCTGATGATAAGGAAAGGGGGAGGAGGAGGTCAGAAGACAAGCTGGAGTTCACCTTTCTCTGTGGCCAAAGACAAGATATCTGGGCATACAGATACCTACTAAACTTTCAAAGTTACATGCGTTTAATTATGGGGCTCTCAAACAGCAGGTCTTTGCAGACTTGAACCATTGGCAGGACATGCCGCTGACTCTTTATAACAGAGTTGAAACAGTTAAGATGAACGTATTGTCCAGATATTTGTTTCTGTTCATGAATTTCCCAATCCCATTCACACGAGGGGAGTGGAAGGAATTGAGACAGAGACTGAGCAAATTTATTTGGGCTGGACAGCGTCCCAGAAAGAGATGGGAGTTGTCGAAGGCCAGAGACAGGGGAGGCCTGACGGTCCCACATTTTTATAATTACTATTTGGCAGCCCAGATTCTACCAATACTGCACATGATATCCCCGGGCCATAAGGTTAGCTGGGTTGAGATGGAGCAGAATGCATTTCCAGAGATGCCCCTCAATTACTCGGTATGGACAGCTCTTAGATCAGACCTAAACAGAATTAAAAATAGGTGGACTAAACATACCCTACAATCCTGGCTCTGGGCATGACAGAAATGGGAATTCCCGACACCAGTATGGCCTTACATATCTTTGGCCTATTTGCCTCATTTCACTCTGAATAAAAAAGGCAGTAGTTTTTAAACTGGAAAAGACAGGGGTTGACTCATCTCACCCAATTTTTACAGGGGAACGTCCTGAAAAGTTTCACAGATCTGCATCAAGAGTTCAGCCTTCCCAAGCAAGATTTTTATAAATATTTGCCATGTACACATTACATTGAGACAAGGGTAGGTCTGACAGCCCTATCCAGCCCCATAATACTGCCCCTGGTAGGAACATACCTGAAAGCACAAATCAGAGAGATGAGAGGGTTCACTTCTTACATCTACAAGGCGTTATAGGAGGGGGAGGGTATCTTACAGATTCAATGCATAGAAAGAAAATGGGAAGATGAGCTAGACATAAAGTTGTCAGAGAGGGATTGGGGTAGGATTTGTTTGGGGGTGAGCAAGACATCCAACTCCCCTATATGAAGGGGACACCGTTGGAAAGTGGTAAGCAGATTTTTTATAACCCTGTTAGTTTCCCAATATTATACAACACCCACCTCCGATAGCTGTTGGAGGAATTGTGGGGCAAGGGGCACAACTACCCATATACTTTGGTGGTGCCCACTACTTGCTAATTATTGGAGTGAAATAACTCAGGCTATTGAAGAGATATTTCATCTGGAGGGAAATCTGGGTCAGGAGCACGTAGTATTATCCTTCCACCACCTGAGATGAGGTTAAACGCTCAAAAGTACTTATTTTACATCCTGATAGCAGCAGCCTCAAAGACCATTACACAACACTGGCTTACCACAGACCCCCCCCAACTTTATCTCAATGGGTAAATAATGTAAATCATGTTAAGGAGACTGAAGGAGCTACAGCACATCTGAGGCTGATGACAGATAAGTTTAACTCCAGATGGTTACCTTATTATGATTTTACAGAAAACCGTACCGGCACTCCAGTGCTAGAGCAGTATATACACTTCCATGATAAAGAGAAGTGGATGAGGAGGACCGCCACCACAGCTGCCTCCCCACCCAGTGCGGCAGCGCTGGATGCTGTTGATTGGAGACAGCATAACTAAAGCAACCAGGACGCCAGCCTCCTATAAGGTGATATGGCAAGGGACCTTTGATAGGGAATTAACTTGTTAAGGACCCCATAATATATAATGTAAAAACTATATGACCATAATTTTGCACAAAACAAGTCATGCAATTATTTTTAGTATTTTTGATGGTTTTTCTTTCCTTGATCCTTTTCTTTTTTTATTATCATTGTTTAAATGATATGTTAATTACAGTATTTGATATGAGCATGCTACCTTAACGTCAACTGAATTTCTGGGTATAATACCAGCCCTTCCAAGTAGCAACATAGTGAAAGTGAAAAGTGGACATTTCCGTGTTCAGAAGTGATCCATGTGGATAATCAATCAATTAACAGAAACAAGGAACTGTTCTATGTTTACATGGCACTTGGCTGTGATGGATTTAGATTAATCAAGTCACCCTCACATGATGTAATATATATTGACAATGTATTGTTAATATCTAACCTAGGGATATGCTCTCTCTAAATATGAAAGACTGTATACAGAGAAATGTATTGTATATTGTCAATGAAATACCAATAAAAATATTTGGTAAGTTGAAAAAAAAAAAAAAGAAAAAAGATTAGACCCTATGGTTAGAAATTTCTTCTGGGGATCTAAACCTACAAGACTCTCCCTTAATAAAATTTGGCAAAAAACTTCCAAATATGGTTTTGCTCTACCCTGGTGGAAAACATACAGCAAGGCGTTTTTACTTAACCAAGCTTTACTACACCTAAATAATTATTGAAAGGCTGACATGCCTCTGTGTTAAAAATTGAATCAGTACTCATGAATAAAATTCCTCTGACTGATTTATTAGTTCTCGCAATTCCTAGTCAATTAAGAGATCACTTATATGTTACAAATTCAGTTAAAGTGCTGAAAGATACAATGTGAAATCATAAAGTCAATATCCCTTTGGGAATTAATCAGCTGCTCGGGAATAATCCAAATATTTGTTATCATAAAATCCCCTTGAAAGATCTGGGGTGGGCACACCTTGGGATAAATCCTCTCTCAGACATTATCGACCCTAATACTAGCATATTATTTTTTGAAAGTCTTATGGAAAACTATAAATTGCAGAGATTTAACTTCTGTATCTCTCTTCAGCTAACAAATGCACTAAATAATGGTCCTCTGAAGGAGGCTACAGCAAGGGAAACAGATATAATATGGGTTCAAATAGTGAAGTTAGCGGGCCTAAAGAAGGGTGCTGGGTGGATGTATCGACTTCTTGTGGATAATGGTACAATAACAACTCTTTCAGCCAAGTCCAAGTGGGAAGAGGAGTGAAACATGAGCATTTCAGAAGATGATTAGGCCTCTGTTTAGATACATACCATCAAATTACATAAGAAGAATCAATTGTTAAAACTTAAAATATTACACTATTATTATTACACTCCTAAAAGATTGTAATGTATGGGTTATTCACTTTTGCTCCCTTCAGGTGGACCAGCGTTTGAGGCTTACACCTTCTCTGGATAACCCCTGAATTATTGGCCTGCTTATGTCAGTGTGATCACGCTTGGAAAAAGTGCAAAACATCTAAGCACCCCAGCAACTTTACCACGTACCATATGCTCTGCAGTTCATGTACCAAAGCTACCAGACTGCCCAAGCCAAAGTATTTTAAATACACTTTCCACACAAACATCAATTTCCCCTCCAAATTCTGGCAGGTTGTTCATGATCTTTACTCTCCTCCTTCCCACTCCCCCATTCTCAAAATCAAGAACTCCCTGGTGTCAGATCCATGCTTGGTGGCCAGCAAATGTAATGCCTACTACACATCCTGTGCTAAATCTCTTCTGAGCTCCCTCCCTCTCCACCCTCCACCTTCCCTTTCCTCTCCTCCCAATCCCGCACCTGACTCCCACTCCTTCTCCTTCTTCCTCATCTCCCCCTCTGATGCTTTAAGTGCCCTGCTCTCCCTGAACCCATCAAAAGGTTCCTCTCCAGATGACTATGATCCTAAACTTCTTTACCTCTCTGCTCCTGCTATTGACTACCCTCTCTCCTTAATTCTAAACCTTTTCTTTACACCAGTGCAGGGCCCCACCTCCTGGAAGCATGCAGGAGACCATTGAAGAAAGTGGTAGAGACCATCCCTAGAAGGTTTTCCAGTGCCCCATCCCCGGAGGGATGTGGGGAGAGATTCCAGGATTCAGCGGCAATCCCCTGGTCCAGTCTGGAGAGTGGATTTGACTGTTCTGTGAGTACCTGAGACTGTGTTTGGGAAAAAGCCCTGGGACACCTGCATTCCTGTGGTGAATGTTTCTCTGACAAAGGTACTCTGTTCACCAAGACTGTGTTTCTAGTAAAAGTGTTTGCCTACTGTGGGGTCTGAGGGAGACTTGCCAAGTACAGAACCTTTAGACTGTGTATGATTTAAAAGCATCTGCAAACGTGGGTGTTTAGAGTAAAGACATAGCCACATACAGAACTTTTAATTTCATAATGCCTCCAAGGTGTGAGAAGTAGTATGTTAAATGTGAAACACATTTCAAGCGAACATCTACAAGAGTGTTTCAGAGAAAGGTATTGTAACCAGATGAATGGCCGAGTGTAAATATTGGAAGCAAAAGGTGGGAGACCCCCCCATCTTGAGTAACCATGTTTATCTCTCCGGGTTCAGTTTGGGCACTTTATTTTCTCTCAGTGCACTTGGCCAGTGCCTGAGGAAAATACCCAGATGTGGGATTTGGGATTTTCTGTGAGCCAGAGAGTGCTCAGAGATGGTAAGGAGTCACCAAGAGTAATTCCTCATGATATATGAGAGAGTGTCCTAGTACTGGCCGGGATGCCAAATTAAGAGAAAGAAGAGAATTACCAGTTAGGGCTGTGCGTACCCAGATCCATTCAGAACCTGAGGGTTCACTGTGTGTGTGCTCTGTATCTCAGTAATTTGCATTACCAGTGGAAGTAGCCAGGTAGGGATCCATCTTTGCTTTGTTTATTCTCTGTGTTATGTGAATAAAAGACACACTCTAGAATCCCAGCCTGGTTTGGACAGTACAGTTACTGCTTCCAGTGTCTGGATATAATTGGATGCCACTGACTAGAAGTGCAAACCAAGCATTATGCTGAGCAAATGGTTTCTCCCAGGGACCCAGGTTGATGGCCATGCTAAATGGAGCTGTTGGAGTTGTAGGTTGTGCTAGTTATCATTCCTGACCTGTAGCAAGCTGTTACAATACTCTCCATTGCAAAGGAGAAGTGGCAGCAATCATTAGAGAGAAAGAAAAGCTGATTGACCTCAACCCAGTTTGGTGGTATGATAATGATTTTTTATGTTATAAGGTGTGAGCCAGGTAGTTGCCTCACTTGGTTTGCCTGTCTAAGGATGGCAGGCTCTGAAGTAGAAGTATGGGGTCAATAGAACTGTATTCATAGTGACAACCCCCACCCCTCTCAGTGGCACCTTGGTTTTAGAGGGACAGCCCTGTGAGTTGAACAAGGGGGGGCCGGTGAGGGGAGGTTACACTAATATGCCCACACTCATACCTTCCCTCCTGGCAGTTTCCAGTACCTGATATGTTACATTGATGTAGTGGTTAGTGCAATAGTTTCTGGTTGTTGCCTGCTATATTATAGGGAGCGGGTTTGATTCTCACCCCACAATGTTTCCATTTTGTATTAGCATGGTAAAAGTCCTCATTTATTTACATTGGAAACTTTCAGGTCAAAATGTATGCCTTTCAATATTTCATGGCTATGTTCAACATGCATTCTAATTAAAAACTCATAGTATACATGAAGGAAATGCTGTACTGCTGGTATCACCTAGGAGGTGACATGATGTGCACTGTGAACATCACCCACAATATTTATTTGGCAATCTTCCTAGTCATTGCTGATCAGTTGTGCATTTGTGATCTTCATCATCCTCTGCAGCTAAAGATAACTAGTTTATTTATTTATTGAAATGTTTCACCAGGCGGGCACACTGAACAACAGGTTGCTAGTCTGATGGTGTGGCCTGGGGGGAGGGGTTACACAGGGTTGTGAAGGATGATCAGTTACAATAGTATATGGGTAGCACAAATAATACAACATTGTTAGATTATGCAACTGTTGGAACACAAGGTATTGTACAATAAAGTTGTGGAACATTGGGTAAATTACTATACATGTCCAAAATTGTACAAAAGAACATATAAATGAACAAAACAGTAATAATGCAACAGAACCATTATAGTGCTTGAGTGTGCCAGGAGCAGGCTCGAGGTAGTATGCAAGTGCTGTTAGAGTTGTAGGTTGTGCTAGTTATCATTCCTGACCTGTAGCAAGCTGTTACAATACTCTCCATTGCAAAGGAGAAGTGGTAGCAATTGTTAGAGAGAAAGGAAAGCTGATTGACCTCAACCCAGTTTGGTGGTATGATAATGATTTTTTATGTCATAAATGTGTTTGCCATTTGTATCCTTTTGTGAATATGAAAATTGGGGCATCATAATAACAAGTACTGTCTATTCACACTGTCAAGTAGGTACTATAAACTGATCATTTGATAAAAGCAAGTTTCCTTACAGATAAAACACGTGAAGTAGGTTTGGTGTAGTGGCTAAAGTATGTGCTCTGGAGTTTTTTGCTGCACTGCTACAAAGGGTCAGGTTTGATCTTCACTCCCAGGACAAATATATTTTTTTACATATCATGGTAATATTCCACACTCAGTCAGATTAAAAATGTTAAGTCCTGAATGCATATTTTTTTCAGTATATGATGGTTATGTTTCACATTAATCTTGACTGAAAATGTGTTGTATAAGAGATTAAAATGCTGTTCAGCTGGCATAACCTATGGTGTGGCATGATGTGTACTGTGAACAGCAGCTTGTAATTTTTTCATGTTCTGGCAACCCTCCTGGACATTGCTGAGCACGTGTATGATCATGATCTGCATCATCTTCTCCAATAATAATAGCTATTGGCAGTTCACAATTTGTAATAAATTCTGCCACAAAGCTTCTCATTGTCAATGCTTTTCAATGTCATTTTTATTTTACCAGGAAAACACCTTTGAGCAGGCTCATTTACAAATTGGTCCTGGGAGGGACTGTTCCATAACAATACCTCAGCTTCCCAAATTGTAATATTATGAAAAAAATAGGGGTTTCACACATTTACGGATTTTTAAATGCTGTATTGTGCACTTCATCTAACTTACTAAAAGTACAAAAATGCTTGCTAAAATCCTAAGTTCACTCACACTGAATCTGAGGTGTTACAGCATGAAATGTTACTGCTAATGAGAGCCATTTTTATTTCTCATGCGAGTGGTCCAAAACTGTTACCAGGAGTGTGCTTGAAAAACAGTAAAGAATTGCATCATAGGATTGCTCTATCTGCATGTTGGTAAGCCTTTTTGTTCCTAAAAAAATACCATGATGCAATTGGATACAAAATGGTGATCCTGGCAAGGGTGTGTATAGGTCAGTGGAAAAAAAATGAACATAGAACTACAATCTGATGCCATCTGATTGCAAAAGGTACACAAATTAACTATTCCAGACATGTTCCGAGTAACAATATGTGAACACAGCGTTATTGATCCATGCTCTACTGTTTTAAGATAATCTGCAGCTTATCATGGATCACTTGCACTAAATTAGGCAAGGGGGAAAGAGAGAATTGAATTCCTTGCCCTATGGTTAAAAGACAGTAACCCTGCCAGTGTACTTCTGACTGGCAGGAAGGATGCCTGCTGCTTAAGTGCACTTTGAAATATGATCAACTGTCTAGGTGGTGGCTATAAGATTTAAATGTAAGGAGTATATGTGTACAGTACGTTATCAGATGTTCTTAGATTGCTTTTGACAATATTTTGATAATGAGTGTCCTTGTGCTGAATTTAGTAAACCATGTAGTATCAAAACTCTTCTATTCATAACAAACAAATAAAAACAATTGATGATCAAGATTTGAACTCCTCACCTTCTGGTTAAAAGACAAACACTCTACCAATGGTCTACTGACCAGCAGTGAAAATGGGAACTTCTCTAGTGAACTGTATACTCTCTGGATACTTTGAAATTAAATCAACTTGCAGAATTGTTTTGATTGAGAAATAGGTGATTACCAGTTTTTTCAATATGTAAGATAATCAGTAGCCCACTTACACTAAATTAACTAAAAGATGTTAGTATCAAAATTTGTGTAAGAAAAAAAAACACTCTTTCAGGTTAGAACTCCTCACAATGTGGTAAGGAGATAGAAACCCTTATGGTGTACTACTGACCAACAGAGAGATTAACACTGTTTTAGTGAACTAGACATTCTTAGAGCACTTTCAAATTTACACACACATCTCCAATCAGTGACTTCAGGTAGTAACACAATTATTTTGTCCCTGCTCAGATTTGTTTTGTACACTTTGCAGTGTATTGTTCTTACTCCAGGCCTCCATAGATCACTACTCAAGTAAAAAGTAAAAAAAATATGATAGCAAATGTGCAAAAAGCATGTTTCTGCTACCTGTACTTTTTACAGAAATACTGTATTAGCATAAATATCACGGGCACTTTTCTAGGCAGCAAAAATTATATGCACATTTTCTGTTATGAAGTGTCTGTCATGAAAGGACAGCCTCCTGTCTGCACATATTGTTACAGTCAGCTTCTGTTTGATAAAAATTAACTACTTCCATTGCTTCCATGGGTCAAGTGAAGTTGCAATTGATATAAGAATGTTTTAATACAAATGTTTATTCTTCTGTTAAGATTTAAATCATGTTCTCTGGGTGAAAAGTAGGAGAAATAAATGACAACTCTTTTGTCTAGGTTTGAACCCAGCAGCCTTACTTTCACAGGCAAACACACTTCCTCTACACCACCAGACCGTTCTGTTAATATCACCAGCTTCAAGGAACTAGAGATTAGCATACAAAAAGCAATTAAGCCACATTTCTCACTATAGAAAGAGACCAGTTCCTATTACAGTACTCTAGCACCATCTGTTGGATCTTCAGCTAGACTATCAGATCCAAGAGCCCTCTCCTGGTAGCAGTGAGCACATTACCAAACAAGAAAAAAAAGGTTTCACAATGTTTCACAATTCTCGAAAGGGATTTTTAAAAATCCTGAAAATCCCTAGACTAATTCGGCACTACTACTGTAGGATCACAGTTAATTTACCCTTTGGAATAGACTTCTAACATTTTCTAAGAATGTTCAACTCTTTTAAATAAGGGGTTATTGTCTCTGCCTTCAGATTAAAAAATGTCAATACCATACAAAGTTTGCACTTCTTCCTGCAGGAGTCCTTTAGCATCAGTAACTTTTTTGCACTTAGCTGGCTAGGTGCAACTGCCCCAGAGGTATGCCTTTAAGAGATATATAAATGAGCATGGGGCCAAACCAATCAAAAGACAGGAGGGGGTGGGAGCTGAGTGAGAGCTGTGAAATGTTTCAGAATTTTTTCTCAGCTGGACTGAGCAATATTGCCTCTGAGGCATCTCCCAACTTTCCTTGTTGACAGCCTCTTAGTGTTTATCTGGGTGAAGTTTTCCTTATAAATTATTTCCTTTAGTGTGCTGAGTGAAAGTTTTGTTTTTTCATTAGCGCTGTGCAAAGTTTTTATTTTTAGAGTGACAGTGCTATTTTGACTTTATTTTTACTGGGACTATTTAGTTTAAAGCCTAATTTTATCTCGGGTGCTTATTTTTGATGGTTTCCCTCATTTTTGAGGCAAATTCTTGTGGGAACCATTGAATTAGGGACAGTTGCCTGTTTTTTTTACCTCAGATCTTGTGGGGTTTATCGCAAGGCATTTGCAGTAGATTTCAAATTTAAACAGTGCCTGGGGGGTTTCTCTTTAGATTGGCAATTATAAAGAAACCTTTTTTGTTATAGTACTAGACCTTGGTATCATCTGTGTCAGAACTGTCCGTAAGGGTCCAGCAGCCACCTGTGCACAGTTGAGTATTACTGGGTTTCTATTAAGATTGGCACTGGTATAGATCCCAGTTTTACAATTAAAAAAAGGCACTAGTAATAGAATTTATTAACTGGGGCAGGACTGGCCGGTGTCATTTTCACAGAAAGCTGCTCTCCGTTCGTAGGTCCAGAACTGAATTGCTTTTTTAAATTGGCAAACATAGCAGACAAACCTTTGATTATTACAGCTGAGGATAAATCAAAAGCTTCCAATGAGGGGCTGTTCAAAAGTACTAATACCAAAAGCAGAGCTGTTGAGGAACCCTCCAGATCCCAACCAAAAAATAAATCTTCCAAATATGAAGTTCCTCACAAATTGAAAAATAATAAGAGTGACAAAAAAAGGAAGCTTGATCAAGCCTCTATTGAAGAGGCTAAAAAGAAACTCTGTCAAGACAGATATGCTGCTGTTGCTCCTGGGAAAGTCAATAGCGAGACAATAGGCAGCTTAAAGCATACAGAAAAAAATGAAACGCTTACAAACTGCGCAAGTTCTTCCATCAGTGCAAGATATGGAAAAAGCATGGCAACTGTTTCAGACCCTTCAAAAGATAGGGCTGGTAAGCACCCTTCCATAGTTCTCTCTTCTGTAGACTGTGAGGATGACGCAGATGATGATCAATTTTATGATGTCCCTGACATGGATTTTGAGGGCCTTGAGGCCCAGAAGTCCCAGCACCCTCGCCCTGGGGATCTCCCAGGTGACCACGAGGATCCTTCCTCTATGTTTACATTTATACAAAATATGCTGGATACCCTGAACCTCCCTACGCAGGAGACCAACCAGGATGTTGATGAAGATGAAGATTATAGGAAGATTAATGGTCTTTCATCCTCAAAGACCCTGGTCATCCCTGTCTATAATACATTTAGAAAAAATACCATGAAAGCTTCATGATGGGTCATGTGATGCAGGGAATGGAGTAGCAGCTTATTTCACCTGCTCCAATCTTCCACCTCATTCAAGTTCACAAAATACGAGCTTTTGCGACTATTACAACTCCAATCTGATTCTACCTGCTGGTGGATTAGACCTGCTACCCATTCGACTAGAATCTTTGTTTGATGGACGTCTAGATGAAGAAAATTCCACCAAAGCACACACCGCCATCTTCTCCAGTCAAGGCCGCAAATAAATCAAAGGCCTCGTTATACAACTCTGGCCCTGCAATGGACCTGACTAGTCCAGGGCATGAACTGCTAACTCTTGCTCATTTTTTAGCAGAGTTCAAGCCATTCTGAGAGGACCTCAGAACTGTTACTGATGAATTAAAGGCTGTGACCTCATCACTCAAGGATCTCTCAAAAAGAACCAGTGATTCGGAAGCCTGTATCACTTCACTCAAGAAGCGGATAGAAAAACATGATCCTGAGATCATACTCCTTAGGCAAAAACTAAATAAAATGGAGAGGACCTTGAAGGGAGGAGTAGAAGGAACAATGTAGTTGTCATTGGATTGCCGGAGAGGGAAGAAGGGGATAATCCTATTCACTTTGTGCAAAAGCTAATCACTAAACTGGCTGGCCCCTCTCCCTTTGGCCCGAGCTACACAATCGAACAAGCTCATAGGGCATTGAGAGCCACCCCTCCATTTGGTGCCCCACCTTGGCCCTTCATTTTCTGCTTTTTAAACTATCTTGAAAAGCAGCATCTCTTCAACAAACTTAAGGAGATCCACAAAGTCAAGTGGGAAGGGACCACTATAAGAATCGCTCAGGATCTTCCATTGTCGGTGCGCCAAAGGCAGGCTACCTATCATCCGTTGATGCAAAAATTGATCTCCTCAGGCACCCGGTTCTGTATGGGCTACCCGGCTCACCTTCAAGTGTTCTTATCCTGCTCCTGGAAAAGCTTTGATGATGCCAGCACCACAGCAGAAGTGTAAAAAGCTGCTGTCCCTGATTTGTTCAAGGAGCATTGATCTGTAACTTCAGGTGAGACTCGTGAGGTCCTCCATGAAACGTTAAATGAGGTATGACTTGTCGGTACTCAGATAGGTGGATTGTGGATCCTCAGTTTTTCTATCTTTACGTCCTCACAATGTCAGTTTTCGCTGATAGCGAGCTGTTCCCTCTTGCAGTGGTGAAGACCGGATTTACTGAACTGCAGTTTGCCACCGAAGGCATTTTCCTTAAAAGTTCTGTGGCCGTTTCATGTTTGTGAGTTGAATACCTTTGCTACTGGCCTGAAGTAAAGCCAATTATTTACCACTAGAGGGCACCAAAGTATCATGACAGTTTGGGCTCTACAATTATTGGTGGTTGCAGTTCTTGTATTGTGTCGGGCTTTTGTCTCTTCAGAGCCTGTAGTTTGGAATCTGCAGGAAGATCCATGGTGCTTGTGTGACTTTCCCCCAAGTTGGACCTGGCTCATTCACAACCCTTGCTGCACAAGTTTGTTTAACCTTTTTGACAAGTAGACTAATATTGCGTGCTGTTAGCAGGGTTTTACTACATGTACAGATATCCATCATCATTTATTTTTTTATGTTCCCATTGTTTTTTTTCAATCCTGGCTAGTGTTTGCTGGAGCAGGGTAACTTAAGGCACCAGGGCTCAAGGGTGCTCCATTAGGGTGGCATATAGCTGTGAAGTGTCTTTGGCTGTTTTCCACCATTTAGGTTTACAATGGGCTCATTTAATCATATTTCTGGGTGGTCATTTAATTTGTGTGACACAGGCTCTCTGGGGACTTGTAGACCTAGTTTGCTGTGATAGTTTGGTATTTCCCAGTAGAGAGATACAAGTCCCGAGAGTCTACGTTTAACTTTAGGCTGACCTAATGAGTTTGTTTGTATCCACCTTGTATAGTATGATCTATGGGGCTCATGTGCACATAATCCAAGTAATAAAGCTTGCTGGTAATTGTGTTACAAAACAATTATCCAAGCTCAAGCAGCAACTGCGGGAGATGGCTCCCTCTCAATAAAAATTAATTGGGAGAGGTTAGTAATTATTCTGGCTGAGTGTGGTTTGCCAGTTGGGTTTATATTTCAGCATGCAATCAAGCCTAAGTTTGTCGCACATTTGAAGCCAGGGTAGGGGTGGGACTTGGATTTGGGGTGGGCAGATGGTTCCTGACCTGTGATCACGAGCTATAAAAGATTTTTGTTGGGTGGGAGTGGGAGGCCTTTATTGTTATATTTCGCTTTCTCCAGTTCTTCACTTTATTATATCTTCATCAGGGAAAGGGGAGTAGAATTAGGTATAGGTTGTGTAGTTCACTGCGGATAGGCTCTGCTTTTGACTGGGGAGGATTGGGAGGGTGGGGATTTGGCCGGGAGGGGGGAAGGGGTCTTGCATACTTTTTAACATTGCAATGGAGGCAACATAAGAGGCTCAATAAGCTGAGTGGTATGGGCACAGAGGCTGTGTTTCGCTCAGATTCATATAACTGCAACTTGTAGTAGTAACTCCATGGGTAGTAACTATGTTATCGATTTCATGGAACGTAAAAGGCTCCAGAAATAAAACTAAATGATATAAGCTTATCAAACATCTACAGTTCCTTCAGGGTAATGTGATATTCATTCAAGAAACACATTTGTTGCAGTCAGAAGCTAATCTTTTTAGAAGACAGTTCATATGCCGGGTATTTACAGCTGGGAATAGCTCAGCAAGCAGAGGGGTAGCAATATTAGTTTCCAGGACCACCCCCTTTCTGTGTGAACAAGTCATAACTGACCCTATGGGACGTTACATCCCAGTAATTGGACTCTTAGATAGAACAAAATTTTGCTGGGGAGTGTATACGGCCCTGATCATGACTCACCAGATCTTTTTTTGCATTTGTTGGATGTTTTGTCTCCTTTTCTAGATCTCCCCATCATCTTAGGAGGTGATTGAAACTGCCCCTTCTTGTCCACCCTGGATAAGGATAGGAAGAGACCTAAAGGCCTTTCCCCAGCTCAGAGAGTGATTGGTGATATGATAGACCATGCGGGTCTATGTGATCCTTGAAGGGTGTTACATCCTACTCTCAAACAGTTTACCTTCTCCTGTCCGGTGCATAACTCCAGATCACGTATTGATTATTTCCTCTGAGTAACTGCTTACTTTCTTCCTTATCGGATTGTGTGATAGACTCTAAGGCTTTCTGTGATCACTCAGTTGTCAAATGCATATTTAGGGCTTTATCATAATCTTCCCAAACAATCCATTTGGAAATTTAATAACCAGTTACTCAGTTCCATTCAGATGATTGAGGACATAAAGCAAAAAAAGAGAGTTTTTTTTTTTTTTAGGACAACTTTAATTCTACAGGAAGGGGACATAGAATGGGGGGCCTCAAATGTGTATTAAGAGGGGAACTTATCAAAATTGCATCGGGAAGGAAAAGGGAGAGAGATAGAAAGGCCCTGGATTTGTTGACCCAAATTAGGAACTTAGAAAAAAATCTTATACCTAACACTCCAGAGGAAACTAGGACAAGACTAACTTGTCTTACAAGTCAGTACAATGACATCCTTAGGGACAAAGCTGAGTATGCCATATTTAAGACAAAAGCAAAGTATTTGGTCCACAGGGAGAAACCGGGCCGACCTCTGGCCATGAGACTCAAGGCATTAGAGGCATCCAGAATTATAAAGAATATTAGATCCCAAAATGATAACTCAGTCATATTGCATCCCAAAGAAATAATGCAGGAGTTTGAATCCTTTTATACAGAACTATATAGTCCAATGATTCCCCAGCCCCAGGCATCTGTTATCAAGGAGTATTTACTTGCCAAACTGATGCCCGTCCTTTCTAATGATTTAAAAGTGGGTCTGACTTCTCCAATTACAGAGACCGAAATCCTAGAGACCATCCATTCTCTGCCTCCAGACAAGGCTCCCGGCCTGGATGGGTTCTCTTTCAATTTTTTTAAATGTTTTGCCTCACAGCTGGTCCCTGGACTGAAAAGATTATTCCACTGCTTACTTGAGGACAATATGATTGACAATCATGTTCTCAAGGCCCTTATAATTCTCATTCCCAAACCTGGAAAAGACCCAGACAGAGTTGGTAGCTAGCACCCAATCTCTTTAATTAACTGTGATGTTAAAATCTTAGCTAAAATATTAGCCAATAGATTAAATAAAGTTATGCCTCATATCATCCAAGTGGGGTTTATGAGATGGAGAATGTCTTCGGATCTTCTCTGTAAGCTGTCCCATGTCTTCTCCGTATGCAGGGACTCGGACTACCCTTATGGTCTGCTGTCCCTGGATGCAGAGAAGGCATTCGATAGGGTGAACTGGCAACTTTTGTTTGAGGTTATGCATAGGCTATAGTTTCCCCCTATGTACATCAAATGGATCTCATCCCTATACAATCATCAGACAGACCGGATCTACTGTAACAGACTTTTCTCCGCTACGTTCCCATTGTTCACAGGCACCAGACAAGGATTCCCCTTGTCCCCTCTACTGTTTAATATATATCTGGAACCCTTTCTTTGTAGGCTTAGATCTAACCCTAGAATATTAAAAGTCCAAATCAGCGAGTTCGATTTGAAAGTCTCCACATATGCGGATGACATTCTCTTACATCTCCGAAACCCTTGGGAGTCTTTCCAGGTGGCCTTAGAAACTATAGAAGAATACAGTAAACTATCCAACTATAAAATAAATATTGAGAAAACCACTGTCTTTCTACTAAATGGGAAACTACAGAAAAATTACATCTCCGAACTAGGTTTCCTGTGGAGCCAGCAGAAATTAAAATATCTAGGTATTGTGCTAGCAAGAACTGAATCCAAAATTATTCAATTCAACTTGGACTCTGTTATACATGACATAAAACATGAGCTAAATAAACGGCGGACACTTCCCATGTCTCTCTGGGGTCATATAAATTTAGTTAAAATGAACGTCCTTCCTCGGTTGTTTTGCTCCATTAACATGCTCAATTATTGGCTTCCACTAAAATGGTTCTCCAGGATTCATTCGATTATCTCGGACTTTATTTGGCAAGGTAAATCACCCTAAAAGACCTATCATAAACTAGTTGCCCCTAAACGATTGGGTGGGTTACGATTACCACATTTCAGAATGTTTTCCTGGGCCAGTAGTGACATTAAATAGCTTAAATAGTTACTGACACCCAACATAGAAAATATAATACTTTATGTCCCCTCTTGGGTTAAACTGGAAATTGGGATGTTGAAGGCGGCTGGTCTTGATCCTATCATCTGTTTATATTCTAGTCCCAAAAACCTCCCTAAGAAACTATCTCTCACTCCAATTGCCACTTCTCTGAAGATTCATGCCCAATTATGATCTTTCTTTAAATATTCCCACTACAAAGACCTCAATCAACCTCTTTGCAGTAACCCGAATCTTAAAATCGGAGGAAAAATGATTAAGGATACATGGATCCCCCCTTTGACAGGGGTAAGAGTCAGGGAGTTAATACAAGAGGGAGGGTGTAGCTCTGTGCAGTCTATTCTAACACAATATAAGGTGGGCCCTAACCAAGTGTTTAAGATTTATCAGATAAGACATTTACCGATTCAAAAACTAGCAGAGTTTAAAAAGGGTCAATTCCAGAGGAATTCTTTGAATTTCTCTCTAAGACAGTGTGGGATCCATACCCAGTATCAAGACTGTATGCACAATTATATGAGCAAGCATATAGGGATTAGCTAGGTACTCCTAAATACTGGGAGGATCAAGTTCCAGATCGAGTAGCTGATTGGTCCACCATCTGGCAGAATACTTATAGATATATTTCCCAGGACCGCCTTAGGCTGATGCAATTTCAGTTTCTGAATAATTTATTTTGGACCCCGGTCAGACTCCATAGGATAGGAAGAATTCCTAGTACTCTTTGTAACAGATGCCTCCAGGCAGAATGATCCCTCCTCCATGTATTTTGGAACTGCCCCTCAGTGAAGGCCTTATGGCATCAGATTAAAACCAAAGCAAATCCCTTGCTTGGTCTGAAGGAGTACTTCACACCGCACATTTGTTTAATTGGGGACTTTAATAGGATTGATGTGAAGGTCAGGAGATATTATATGGTGGCCATTTCTTCCTCGCTCAGAAAGGTAGTATTAAGGCACTGGCTTGATGACGTCCCCCTAACCTACCTGGAGTGGCTCTGGGAACTGTTATTTAACCTGAGCATGGAGAAAATCGGAGCCAGCATGAATAACTCCCTCCCTAGCTACTCTAAAACATGGGAGTCTTTTCACACCCTGTACTTACTTCAAGCCTCTGAATCATATTCTTCATGGTACAGTTTGAGGGTCAGGATCCTGTGCTCAGCCTAGCTGATTTTCTCCAAGTTTATTGTTAACAATTGCCACTTCCTGAACTTGTGTGTCTGTTGGTATGCAAGACAGGTGGGATACAGGTAGGGGGGTGGAGGGTGGGGTAGAGTAAGTTGTATTCATCGCTCTGTACATTTTGTTTCCGATGATTTTCTTTATTGTACATCTTGCTCTGTAATGTTGGTATAACAATAAACTTGAATTAAAAAAAAAAGAGAACGAAAAAATACCATGAAGGAACTTCAATACCCCACTTCAGTATCTGGGGTTGATAAGTGGCTTGAGAGAAAACATAAATCGTCTAATAATGGTACCGCGTTCCTGTCTGCACACCCTAGCCATGAAAGTATAGTGCAGCAGGCAGCTTGTGAGAAAGCTGGAGTCTCCTTGTCACCTTCTCCCCCTGACAATGATTCCAAGACAATTGACTTTATAGCAAAGAAAATGTATACCACAGCTTCCCTGCTTCTCAGGCTTTCTTCTTACACGGCATTCACAGCCAAATATCAAAAAGCCCTTTGGAAATCTGTCCAGGCTATAGCCTGCAACAGATCAGATTCCATGGTGCAGGAGCTGGTGGATACATCAAAAACTGCCCTGGAAGCTACTATGTACCAATTCCACATGGCAGATGACAACAATGATGCAGCCTCTAGGTTGATGGCTCATGCCATCTCTCTGAAACACTTTGCCTGGCTTAGAACAACCAGTCTGACCACAGACACTCAGAACAAGGCCATGGATTTTCTGTGTGATCAAAATATGTTGTTTGATTACAGAACCACTGACTACATGAAAAAAGTCAATGAGTAAAAGGCCTCCTGGCAGAACCACTCATCCAAGCCTTAACCTGCCACCCCTCAGAGATGCCGTCCTGGGGTTGGTAGGGGCAGAAGTTTGTTCCCAGGCCTTACAATCCCTATCCTCAATCTGACTTTAGCCAGAAGAGGGGGTCTTTCAGAGGCAGGGGCAGAAGGGGCCAAAGAAGAGCCACCTCTTCCCAGCCATCTGCCTCTCAGTCTAAGTCCTGATGTGAGTGTCCAGGTCACCTTCCCATTTCCATTTAGAGGCAGACTCTCTCACTATCTTCAGCACTGGTCTCTCTTCACGTCTGACAAGTGGGTACCGGAGATAGTGGAGAATGGTCTGTCATTACAGTTTGTGCAGCTGCCAGACCTCAAGCATACCCAGGTGTCAAGACCTCTGTCCCCAACACAGATACCGCTGTTGGAAATGGAGGTACAAAACCTTCTGGCTTTATAAGCAATGTAGAGGGTCCTTACCCACGGGAAGGGCAAGGGCCTCTACTCCAGGTATTTTCTGACACATAAGAAACTGGGGAGTGGCGACCTATCTTAGATCTCAGATATTTAAACTAGTACTAGTATAAAAAATATAAATGTCAGATGGTATTCGGGAAAAGATAGATTGGAGGTAGTAGATAGGTATCTTTATTTGGGAGTAATGTTTCAAAACAATATAAAGTGGAATGCACATAAAGTTTTTTTGGTAAACAAATTAAAAAGTACCTTGTCGGGTTTAATAAGATTTAATCTGAAATTCAGAGGAATGACAATCAAACCACTTGTTGAAACTATTAGAGCTAAATTTGAGGCGAAAATACTATATGGAATAGAGATATGGGAATTGGAATGAGTAAATGACCTTCTGTCACCAGTCTTTAGAGTATTTTTGCATATACTTAAAGTGGGCCATTCTTGTCCCGAATCCTATATTAGATTGGAATTAGGATTTACTAATATTAAAGCAAATATGGAGGCCAGTAAACTGAAGTATTCATTAAGATTAACTAATATAACAGACAATACCTTAGCAAAACAATGTTTGAAAGAAAAAAAACAATGGTTTCAATTTGGGCTTAAAGACAGATTATGGTACACAACTATATTTTCATACTGGGAGAAGTATAATTTAAAGAATTTTGAAAAGGCTGCTGACCTAGGGATTGTATTAAATACTAAGTATAAAAAATATATTTCAAAGAAAATTAATAATTATTGGAATAATAAGGATTTACAACTAATAGCGGGATCAAAATATTCCAAGTGGTTTGCACAGCATAATACTTCCTTTGGACTTAAACGTTATTTGGAGATTTTACAGGACCCCAAATTGAGATCTTTATACTCAAATGTTAAATTTGAGCATTTCATGAGTAATGTGCTTTTATATAGATATAAAAAAGAAGGAATACTATCTGGTGCATGTGACTGTAGCCATGGAGGTATTGAAGACCTTGATCATGTAATGTGGCACTGCACATGCTACACTAACTCCAGTTTATTGGCTTGCACCATTTATAAACAATATTTATCAAACTGAAGAAAGTCTGCTAACCTTTATTTTGATCAGAACAGAAGATGCATGGTCTGTGAACAGGTTGGCAAACTATTTTTGGGTAGTTAATAAACTTAAGAAGAAAATTAAGGTCCTATAAAACCTAAGAAATGCAATGGGATTTCAGATATTATGTGTCTATTTTAAGCTACTTTTATGTCTGTATTGGAATTAATATGCTAACATACTAAAATGCCAGCAGAATAGGCCTAACGGTCTTTCGTGTCTGCTCATTTGGTCAGCCTCCATCCTGGGTGCTGACCTTGCTGCCCCTTCCCCTCCTCTGGCTTCTCCCTTCCCAGTTCCAGATATTCTTGCTGCATTGGATTTTGCTTCCAGAACCCTTCCCCTGTACCTGTCCCACACCCTCTTGAACCCCTGCACTGTCTTTGCCTCCACCAGCCCCATAGGCAGCGCATTCCATGGCTCCACCACCCTCTCAGTGAAGTAGCACCTCCTCCTTTCTCCCTGAATCTTCCCCCCTCCAGCTTCCACCCATGCCCTCTAGTGGCCCCCTCATCCTTCCTTCGAAGCACCCCGACTGTTCCTCCCCTATTTACCCTCTTCATGTACCTGAAGACCTCTATTATGTCCCCCCGGTCCCTTCTCTCTTCCAATGTGTACATATTTAGCTCTTCAAGCCTCTCCTCATAGGTCCTGTCCCCCAAGCACCAAATCATTTTGGTTGCCTCCTCTGGACCCTCTCCAGGACAGTAATGTCCCTTTTAGTGTGGCCTCCAAAACTGTAACGCAGTACTCAAGCAAAGTGACCTCACCAAGCAGTTATACAGAGGGAGTATCACTTCCCTCCTTCTGGAGGTGATCCACCAAGCGATGCATCCCAGCATCCTGTTGGCCTTGGCTGCTGCCCTCCTACAAGTCTCCGAGTTGTTCATCTTGACATCCACCACCACCCCCAGGTCTCTCTTAGCCATTGAGACTTGTAGCATTCCCCCCAGGGTGTACACTTCGCCTGGGTTTCTGGACCTCAGGTGGAGTACCTTGCATTTCCCTGCATTTAACCTCAGCTTCCACTTTCTAGACCATCTTTCCAGAGCCTCCAGGTGCCCCTGTATGCTGTATTTATGATGTACCCAGTAAGTTTTATATATGACATTTTTCTCATTCTGATGGAACCTGTATTTGTGGTAGTTATTTTTAGCTATAAAAAATGATGATGATGATGATGATGATGATGATGATATTTAAACAAACATCTAAAATAAAAACTCAAAATGGTCACTCTGTCACTGGTCATACAGTCCTTACAGGAGGGAGACTGGCTAGCCTCCCCAGACTTAAAGGATGCCTAGAAACATAGAAACATAGAATTTTCCGGAGGAGGTTGTGGAGTTAAAAACAGTGGTGGAAATCAAACATGCATGGGACAGTCATAAGGCAATTCTTAGGGGTTGGGGGTAGGAAGAAGTAGGCTGCTGGTTAACTCGGATCTGCATCTTATCCATTAGTTGGGAAATGGGCAGACTGAGTGGGCCAAGCGGTCCTTATCTGCTGTCAAATTCTATGTTTCTATGTTTCTAATGACCGCTTGGCCTGCCCAGTCTACCCATTTCCCTACCTAATGGATAAGCTGCAGATACTAGTTAACCAACAGCCTACTAGCTCTATACATAAGGGAAGGAATCAAAGCAACAGAACAAAATGGAAAACAGGGAGGAGAAGAAGCACTGTGGGTAAATTTGGAGACCGGCAATGGCACCACAATCCGCACGGGGGTTATATACAGACCCCTTCTCAGGGGAGGAAATGGACAAGGAAATGATAGAAAGTATACTTAGAATGGCAGAAAAAGGGAGATATTGCTGATGGGTGATCTGAATATGCCAGATGTTAACTGGAGTGCAGTTGCAGCAGCCACTTCAAAGAGTGGGGTTATTCTAGATGCCCTACAGGGGGCATGCCTTAGACAACTAGTATTGGAGCCCACTCGAGAGGGAGCAATCTTAGACCTGGGTTCTCTCAAATGGAGATGAAGAGAGGATCACAGATGTAGAAATGGGTAGCCATCTGGGAACTAGCGACCATCGAACAGTATGGTTCACAATAAACACAGCAATAGAGTCAAGCCATACAAAGGCAAAAGTACTGGACTTTAGGAGGGCTGACTTTGTCAAAATGGGTGAGTGCCTAAGGAATGCACTAGCAAATGGGCAGGAAGGAGGGGTGGAAGAACAATGGGGAATAATAAAAACTGCCATCACAGAGGTAACAAGCCTTTGTGTGAAGCAAATAAACAAAACGAACGATGTAAGAAACCACTATGGTTCTCAAAGGAAGTGGCAGTGAAGGTTCAAGAGAAAAAGAAAGCATTCAGGAAGTACAAGGAATCACAGAAGGAGCAGGACAGGGAACTGTATCAGTTAAAGCAAAAGGAAGCTGGGAAGGCAGTCAGAACAGCAAAGGCCCAAACTGAGGAAAAGATAGCCAACTCAGTTAAGAAGGGGGATAAAATCTTTTATAGGTGCATCAGGGAGCGAAGGAAGACCAAGGGAGGGCTAGTGAGGCTTAATAAAGAGGAGGGAGGGTGGGCAGAGGTGACTGGTGAAAAGGCAGAGATACTAAACAAATATTTTTGCTCAGTATTTACAAAGGAAGTGGGGAGGTACTTAAAACAAACAGTAGAAACACTCTGGATACAGAAGTTGATACCAGCCCATTTACAGAAGAAAGGGTTCTGAAAGAACTCTTAAAACTGAAGGTGGACAAAGCAATGGGGCCTGATGGGATTCATCCCAGAATTTAAAAGAACTAAGGGTAGAACTAGTGACACCACTGACTACCCTTTTTAACAAATCGTGGGAGGATGGGGTGGTACCCAAGGACTGGAGGAGGGCAGATGTGATTCCCCTTCACAAAAGTAGGAGCAAGGCAGAAGCAGGAAACTACAGACCTGTTAGTTTAACCTCAGTGATAGGGAAAATGATGGAATCATTTCTGAAGGAAAGAATTGTTGAGTATCTAGAGGCCAGAGGGGCACAGGACCCTAGGCAGCATGGATTCACAGTGGGAAGGTCATGCCAGACGAATCTGATAGATTTCTTTGACTGGGTGACCAAAGTAGTAGATCAGGGAGGGCTGTGGACATGGCCTACCTAGACTTTAGCAAGGCATTTGACACAGTCCCACACAAAAGATTAATATACAAGTTAGCCAGCCTGGGAGTGGGTCCCAAGATGACAGCCTGGGTAAAGAATTGGCTGGAGAATAGGACACAGAGAGTAATAGTAAATGGAGTCCACTCTGAAGAAAGTGGGGTTACTAGTGGGGTACCGCAGGGTTCAGTATTAGGACCGGTCCTCTTCAATGTCTTTATAAGCGACATTGCAGAGGGACTGGAAGGAAAAGTATGTCTCTTTGCAGATGACACAAAGATCTGCAATAGAGTTGATGCACATGGTGGGGTGGAAAGGATGAGAAGGGACTTGGCAAGGTTAGAGGAATGGTCACATGTATGGCAGCTTAGATTCAGTGCTAAGAAGTGCAAGGTAATGCACCTGTGAAACAAAAACCCAGGGAAAGAGTACACAATGGGGGGTGAGATACTAACAACAACAAAAATGGATAGGGACCTGGGGGTAGTCATATCAGATGACCTAAAGGTGGGCAAGCAATGTGAGAGGGCAGCAAGGAGGGCTGGGGGGATACTGGGATGCATAGGGAGAGGCATCACCAGTAGAAAACAACAAGTTATTATCCCTCTGTACAGACAGTTGGTGAGACCCCCTCTGGAGTACTGCGTGCAGTTTCCTGTAGACCCAATCTCCGCAAGGACATAGACAGGATAGAGGCTGTCCAGAGGAGGGCAACTAAAATGGTGCAGGGTCTGCACCAGAAGACATACGAAGAGAGACTTAAGGAGCTGAATATGTATAGCCTCGAGGAAAGGAGGGAGAGGGGGGACATGATAGAAACTTTCAAGTATCTCAAGGGAATCAACAAAGTCCAAGAGGGTGGCATCTTTCAAAAAAAGAGGTGTGCAAGAACAAGGGGGCACAATTTGAAGATAGAAGGGGGGCGGCTAGAGGTAATTTAAGGAAGTATTTTTTCACAGAGAGGGTTGTGGATGCATGGAACAGCCTTCCAGAAGAGGTTGTGGAGTCAAAACTAGTGGTGGAATTCTAAGCATGCATGGGACAGTCAAAAGGCAATTCTAGGGGTGGGGTAGGAAGAAGTAGGCTGCTGGTTAACTAGGATCTGCAGCTTATCCAATAGGTAGGGAAATGGGCAGACTGGGTGGGCCAAGCGGTCCTTATCTCGTCAAAATCTATGTTTCTATGTTTCCACTTCCTAGAATTGCCTTTCGTCTGTCCCAAGCATCCTTGAATTCCCCCACTGTTTTTGATTCCACAACCTCCACAGGAAGGCAGTTCCATGCATCCACAACCCTCTCCATGAAAAAATACTTCCTCACATTACCTCTGAGCTGTTCCCCCTTCTATCTTCAAATTGTGCCCCCTTGTTCTTGCGCACCTCTTTTTCTGAAAGATGCTACCCTCTTGGACTTTGTCGATTCCTTTGAGGTACTTGAAAGCTTCTATCATGTCCCCCCATCCCTCCTTTCCTCTAGGGTATACATATTAAGCTCCTAGAGTCTCTCTTCATATGTCTTCTGGTGCAGACCCTTCACCATTTTAGTTGCCCTTCTCTGGACTGCCTCCATCCTGTCTATGTCCTTGCAGAGATTGGGTCTCCAGAATTGCACACAATACTCCAGATGGGGTCTCACCAGCTGTCTGTACAGAGCGATAACAACTTTCTGTTTTCTACTGGTGATGCCTCTCTCTATACATCCCAGTATCCCCCAGCCCTCCTTACTGCCCTCTCACATTACTTACCCACCTTTAGGTCATCTGATATGACTACCCCCCAGGTCCCTTTCCATTTTTGTTGTTGTTAGTATCTCACCCCCACAGTGTACACTTCCCCTGGGTTTTTGTTTCCCAGGTGCATTACTTTGCACTTCTTAGTGCTGAATCTAAGCTGCCATACATTTAAACATTCCTCCAACCTTACCAAGTCCATTCTTATCCTTTCCAACCCACCCTGTGTATCACACCTGTTGCATATCTTTGTGCCATCTGCAAAGAGACATACTTTTCCTTCTAGTCCCTCTGCAATGTCACTTATAAAGACATTGAAGAGGACCAGTCCTAGAACTGATCCCTGCAGTACCCCACTAGTAAGCCCCCCCTTTCTTCAGAGTGGACTCTGTTAACTATTACCTTCTGTGTCCTGTTCTCCAGCCAGTTTTTGATCCAGGTTACCATCTTGGGACCCAGTCCCAGGCTGGCTAACTTGTATATTAATCTTTTTGTGTGGGACTGTGTCAAATGCTTTGCTAAGGTCTAGGTAGGCCATGCCCACAGCCTCTCCCTGGTCTATTACTTTGGTCACCCAGTCAAAGAAATCTATTAGATTCATCTGGCATGGCCTTCCCGGTGTGAACCCATGCTGCCTTGGGTCCTGTGCCCTTCTAGCCTCTATGTACTCAACTATTCTTTCCTTCAGAAGTGATTCCATCAGCCTACTTCCACATACCCATAGCCCATTGTTGGCTATGCTCTCCAAATTTAAGATCTACTTGTGATAGAGGTTGAGTGGCTTAGACTTGTCATGCTCTGGCCACTCTGGGAGTTAGACTTGCCAGCTCTGCTCCCTCTCTAATAAATATAATATTCTGTGTTTGATATTTCCACAGGAAGTGGCATGGGTTTGTTGTACTTTTGGCTGTAAAGGGAGTATGATTTGCAGGCTATATTGCTCTTGGGTTAGATAGGGAGAAAGACTTGTTGGCTCTGCACCTTCATTTATTAATTTATATTGCTCTTTGGATGTATTTGCTAAAAATCTGTGCCTCTTTTTAATATTGCTCATGGGTGACTCTTTGTCCCTTAATAATTTATTCTGCGTGTGTATATTTATTGCCAGAGTTGTTTTTTTGTTTGCAATTTTCCTTTTTCTCTTTGAATGGGTGTTTTGTTTGGGAATAAGAGGTTTTTATTTACTAGCAGTTACATGCCATAATTTTTGTCTACATGTTTGTTTTGTTCTTAGTGGTGGGATGTGAACCTGCTTCCTTTTAAAAAAAAAAGCTTGCTAGCACTTTAAGTTGCTGTATATCAAAAGCACAGCCACATTCATCAGGCGGCATGTTTGAACTGTGAGGAACGCTCTGAAGATGACCGAGTGTGAGGTCGATATGTAAGCCTACCCAGCAGCCTTTGCGGCTTGAAGATTGTGAGCTACACTGTCCTCTCTGCACCACGCTGCTTTTGGCGTTTTTAAGAAATTCATGCTGGGTTTTTTTGAGACCCTTTGGC
Source organism: Neoceratodus forsteri (assembly GCA_016271365.2). Taxonomy (NCBI): domain Eukaryota; kingdom Metazoa; phylum Chordata; order Ceratodontiformes; family Ceratodontidae; genus Neoceratodus; species Neoceratodus forsteri. Next base: position 37,830,713 of record CM028130.1, on the reverse strand, counting down.
ACTGGCGTTATCTGATTTTTCCTTTGCTGTGGACTCATTGCATCTTTGAGTGGCAATCCATTATGGAAACTGTGGGAAAGAAGAACAGCTGCATTCATAAACAGTAAGGTAGCTTTTTTCCTTTACTAAGCACACAGCCTACTGCATTGTTTGTTTGTTTTAGTAGCAGCTGAGGGGACAGTGTTTGTTTTGTATAAACCTTCCTTTTTCCTTCTTTGTGCATTTTGCAATTTCTTTTGCGCAGCCAAGACTAGCCAGTCATTTCCTCAAACTTCTGGGACATATGGCCTCTATGACTGCAGTAGTCCTAGTAGTCAGGTACAGGATGAGACACCAGCATGCCTACCTCAGAGCTTGCTGGCCTCAGAGAAGCAAAAAATTTTCAAAGTTGATACCTGTGTCTAGGCAGTTCCTCCAAAACTTGCTGTGGTGGAAGAAAACAGCAAATTTGGAGGCAGGGGTTCTCTTTCAAGCTCCTCTTCCCATAAAGGTGATCAGCACAGATGACTCCCTTTTGGGCTGGGGAGCTAATTTAGAAGTGCCTCAGTAAGCTACAACTGGGCTCCCGAATAGTCACAGTTGCACATAAATCTTTCGGAACTCAGAGCAGTCTTTCTAGCTCTCAAAGATTTCACTCCCCACATAGAAGGGCAGGCAGTTCAAATTTGAATGGACAACACCACTGCAATGTTCTACATAAACAAGCAGGGTGGTACCAGATCAGGAATAATCTGTTTGGAAGCTCTGAAGCTCTGGTCTCTAGCATTATCCCTGAAAGTCAGCCTCTCATCTATTCAGCTCCCAGGCAAACTCAGCACTCTGGCAGATTCTCTTAGACACATCAGTCAATGTCAGAGCAAATGGACACTCAACAAGCAAGTACTATCCATAGTGTTCAGGCAGTGGGGCACACCAGTTGTGGATCTGTTTGCCTCTCATCTCAATTTTCAGCTTCCTTAGTACTGTTGCAGACCCCCAGTTCTGGGAACACTTCCTCGGGATGCCCTGATCCTGGACTGGTCAGGGAGGTTCCTAAACGCATTTCCTCCTTTTCCCCTGATATTTAGGGTTTTGCTGAAACTCAGACAGCAGCCTGCATCGATTATCCTAGTGGCTCTGGACTGGTCCAGGCAAGCCTGGCATCCTCTCCTTCTCTCAATGTCCTGCAACAGGCCCATTCACCTGCCTCCTTCCTACTCCCTGCTGACCCTTCCTCAGACGGGAGTGTAGTACCCAGACATACACTCTCTTCACCACAAGGCCTGGTTCTTGAGGAGTTAGAGTTTCCATCCTCACAGTACTCTGAAGAGGTCCATAAGATACTGAGGATGGATAAAAAACTGAACACTAAGAACACTTATGCAGCCAAATGGAAAAGGCTTCCCCCTCATCTGCTAGACTACATGGTACACCTACAGGCATCAGGCTTGAAACCATCTTCACTCAAGCTACGCCTGGCAGCAATTTCAGCCTACCTTTCGGTGGGAAAGAAGAAAATCATGTTTTTCTCATGACATTTTTAAACAGTTTTTCAAAGTCCTCTTGCACCTCCAGCTTCCAATCAGTGAGCCTGTTCCTCCTTGGAGCCTGAACCTTTGCATAGATGGACTCATGAAACCACCCTTTGAGCCTACATCCACGGCCCACATCAAGTTTGTAACTTGGAAGACCATCTTCCTGATAGCCATTACATCTGCCAGGAGTATTTCAGAGCTACAGGCCCTGTGTACTGAGCCAATTACATCATCCCTCACAATGATAAAGTTGAGCTCAGGACAAATAGGAAATTTCTGCCAAAGTTGGTTTCAGACCTTCACTTGAACCAGTCTATTACTCTGTCTGTCTTCTTTACTGAGCCATCTACTCCTGGCGAGCAAAATCTCCACAGCTTGGATGTCAAAAGAGCCATCTTTTACTACCTAGAGCATACTAGAGTGTCCAGAGGCTCTCCCACTCAGTTGTTCCTCACCTATGGGGATGTAGGCAGAGGAAGACCAGCTACCAAGAGAATTATTTCTTGTTGGTTGGTCTCTTGTATTAGATTCTGCTATGAGAAAGCTGGTCAACAACCTCCAGTGGGGATCAGGGCCCACTCCACCAGGGGTGTTGTAGCCTCACTTACAGCAGCAAGGAACATTCCCCTACTGGATATCTGCAAAACAGCTACCTGGAAATCTATTCACACCTTTGTGAAACACTACAATTTGGATGTGCAGACCAGTTCTGATGCCAAATTCGGCAGGGTGGTTCTGCAGAGCCTCTTTCCTAAGTAAGTTCTCTTTCCACCTCCCACTTGGTACTGCCTGGTAGTCTCCAAAAAAATTACTGATGCTAAAGGACTCCTGGGGTATGAAGAAAAAATTACCCACTGCAGTAATCTTCTTTCTTCCAATGGATCCTTTAGCATCAGTAAGCTCCCACCCTTCCTCCCTGGTTCACCTGTTGGAGAAGGGCTCTTATGTCAACTTTTACCAAATTTGGAGTTTCTCATTGATGAGTTGTTGGCTTGTGTTGCTGTTTCTATTTCTGCTTTTTTGGACAATTGCATGTTTTTTTAATCCTGTTGTATTTTTGGGGGGTATTTGCCCTTGCTTTTCCTTGAAAAAAATCTGAAGCATTCAACAGCTCTCACTCAGCTCACACCCCCTCCTGTCTTTTGATTGGTTTGACCCTATGCTCATTTAAATATCTCTTAAAGGCACACCTCTGGGGCAGTTGCACCTAGTCAGCTAAGTGCAAAAAAGTTACTGATGCTAAAGGAACCCTTGGAAAAAAGAAGATTACTGTGGTCATTTTTTCTTATTGGTTATGGCCAGAGATATCAGGTGTGCCAAGCATAGCACTCTTTGACACTTTTTGTCTGGTCTGTTATCTCTCTTTCTTACTTGACTTTATGCACTAATCACTTAAGGATCGCTATGGAGGCTGTCTAGAGGTAGATATTATGTGATGGAGACAGTTACAAGGTAGTACCCACTAGAACCTGAAGTGGAGCATTACTAATTGGAGAAGTGTGGTGTTCTGTATGCGTGGCCATATGGTTAAAGTCAGAGCGGGGCTCTACTATGGTAGTGCATTGTTGCAGAAAACACCTACTGAAATGAATCAGACTGGCTATGCCCGGGTGACTTATGGCTTTACTTACACACAAGATAATATCTTAGCAAGCATACACTGAGATGTGTTTTGTCAATCTCTCTCAATCTCTCTCTCTCAATCTCCTGTCTCTCAATCTCCTGTCTCTCTCCTCTCTCTCTCTCAGCAGATCTCTGCCCAGTCTCTTGCTTACTGATACATGTGTTACCCAGTCTCTCTTTGGGGGGACCAATTGAAACTGGTTTTCCATCATTTCTTAGTTAATGATTTGATTTTACTCTCTAAACAGGCTTTATGTGGTTCTGTAATTGGAGAACCTTGCAGATTACATGTCGTGTGACAAGGGTCTGGGATCAATGGCTTTGGGTGTTTCCCTGCCAATATGTTTCACAGGTCTTGGTTCATTACTTTTGTCAGAGAGTTGAATGTGCTTCTGATTCTTGGAGCCATGCAACTTTTCTTGGAATACTACTTTATAGAATATAACTTCTTTGTTAGTACTTGTTAGTTACAAAATGATTGTTTACATGGGTAGTATTACAGGTCATTGTTTTATTACACTGTTAGAAAAAATTATTCACTGTAGTAATATCCTTTCTTCCAAGGGGTCCTTTAGCATATGTAACTATAGCAGTTAGCTGGCTAGGTGCAACTGCCCTGGAGGTATGCCTTTAAAATAATTAGCATAATGACCTTAGGCATCAGCCAATCAGAGAATAGGAGGGGAGTGTGCTGAGTGGGAGCAGCCTAAAGGGCTTCAGAATTTTTTCAAAAGTAAATGGGCACATGCCCCAAAAATGAACCAACAGGATTCAACAAACATGCAAATGTCCAAACACAGAAAAAACAGATCCAACAACCTGAACAGGAAACCTCTTTAAAAAAGAGACACATTTTGTTAATAAAACTGAGAACAGAGACCTTCTCCTAAAAGGTAAACTGGGGAGGAAGGGTAGGAGCTTACTGATGCTAAAGGACCCCTTGAAGAAAGAAGATTACTATGGTGAGTAATGTTTTCTTCACAGCCCAGGAGTCTTTTAGCATCAACAACTATAGCAGATTACCGAGCAGTACCAAGTGGGAGGTGGGCAGAGAACCTACTTAGGAAAGAGGCTCTACAGAACTGCCCTGCAAAATCTGGCATCAGATCTGGACTGCACATTCAAACTGTAATGCTTGATTAAAGTGTGTACAGATTTCCAGGTAGCTGGGTCCAGTCCTTTTTAATGTACTTATAAGTGACATTGCAGAGAGACTGGAAGGAAAAGTATGCCTCTTTGCAGAAGGCACAAAGATCTGCATCATGGTTGATACACAAGGGGGGTGGAAAGGATGAAAAGGGACTTGGCAAGGTTGGAGGACTGATACATAGATACATAGATACATAGATACATAGACAGTGTCGGCAGATAAGGGCCTATGGCCCACCCAGTCTGCCCATTTGAGCTTGTAAGTTCAGTTTGTTTTCCTAGAAGTCTGTTGCCCCTTACCCCTAGAATTCCTTTATGTCTATCCCATGCATTCTTAAATCCCGTGATTGTTTCAGCCCCCCACCACTTCCTCTGGCAGGGTGTTCCACTTGTCCATCACCCGTTCTGTGAAGAAATTCTTTCTCATGTTTCCTCTGAATCGTCCTCCCTCCAACTTCATCCCATGCCCTCTAGTCCTGGAACATCTTTTTCGCTTAAAATAGTGTTTTCCTGCACCCTGTTCCTCCCTGTAAGATACTTGTATGTCTCCTATATCCTCTCTCTCCTCCTCTCCTCCAGGGAGTACATGTTCAGTTCCTTCAACCTGTCTTCATAGGACTTGTGATGCAATCCATGCACCATCTTGTTGCTCCTTCTGAACCTTCTCACCCTGTTCATGTCCTTACATAGGTATGGTCTCCAGAACTGTACACTGTACTCCAGGTGGGCCTCACTAGTGTCTTGTATAGCGGAATTATGACCTCCCTTTTCCTGCTGGTGATGCCCCTGACTATACATCCCAGCATCCTATTTGCTTTACCTGCTGCCTTGTCACACTGTTTCCCTACCTTGAGGTCATCAAAGATGACAACCTCAAGATCCCTTTCCTGCTTGGTGCATGCTATATCCTCACCCCCCAACTGATATATTGTGCCAGGGTTTTTGTGCCCCATATGCATTATCTTGCACTTCTTTGCATTGAATTTCAACTGCCAAACCCTTGACCATTCTTCAAGTTTCTGCAGGTCGCTCTCATTCTGTCTACACCTCTGGTGTGTCTCACTCTGTTACAGAGCTTTGTGTCATCAGCGAACAGTGAAATTCTGCCTTCTAGATCCTGTGCAATGTCACTGATGAAGATGTGGAATAGGACCAGTCCCAGCACTGATCCCTGTGGTACCCCACTGGTCACTCTTCCTTCTGTGGAGTGACAGCCATTTACCAGCACCCTCTGTGTCCTGCCACCCAACCAGTTACCTACCCACCACACTACTGTCCTGCCCACACTGATATTCCCCAGTTTGTGTAATAGTCTTCTATGTGGCACAGTGTCAAAGGCCTTGCTGAAGTCCAGATAGGCCATGTCCACTGCCCTCCCTGATCCACCTCCCTAGTCACCCAGTCAAAAATTCAATGAGGTTGGTCTGACATGACCTCCCTGGTGAAACCATGCTGCCTTGGGTCCTGTAGTCCATTGACAACCAGATGTTCCACCAATCTCTCCTTCAGTAGTGCTTCCATGATCTTCCCCACTACTGAGGTGGAGGCTGACTGGTCTGTAGTTCCTGCTTCCTCTTTGTTCCCACTTTTGTATAAGGGGACTACATCTGCTGTCCTCCAGTCTTTGGGTACCTCCTGTTTCCAGTGATCGGGTAAATAGGATAGCCAGAGGTTCAGCCACCACCTCTCTTAGTTCTCTAAGGGACCCTGGGGTGCACCCATCTGGCCCATTGCTTTATCAACTCTTATTACTTCCAGTTCCTTCAGGACCCTTTCTCATGTAAAGGGACTTGTGTCTATTTCTGCACCATTCTCACCCCTTGTACTCCCTTCAGACCCATTACCCCCCTCTTCCTCAGTAAAGACTGAGCAGAAATACCTGTTCAATATGTCAGCTTTACTGTTGTCATCCTCCACGTGGCTCCCATCCTCCCCCTTCAGTCTCACTAGCCCTCCCTTTGTCTATCTTTTTTCACTTATGTACCTGTAAAAGGTTTTGTCCCCTCTACCCACTGATTTTGCAATGTGTTCTTCTGTCTGAGCTTTGGCTTCCCTTACTGACCTCCCTGCTTCCCTTTGCTTCTCCTGGTACTTCTCCCTACTGGTAAGAAGTATGGAAGCTTGGATTCAATGCAAAGAAGTGCAATGTAATGCACCTGGGAAACAAAAACCCAGGGGAAGAGTACACAATGGAGGGGGGGAGAGGTAGAAACAACAACAAAAATGGAAAGGGACCTGAGGGTAATCATATCAGATGACCTTAAAGGAAAACTCCATGTTAAAATCAGAAAAAAAGATATGTAGCAGGAAGGATAGAAAGGAGGGCAGAGGGGGTGGAGTGGCTATGTTCATTAGAGATGACATAGAAATTGCTAGGGTAGAAGAGGCAGAGGGAAACGTGGAGGCCTTATGGGTCACCTTACGAACCCCAGAAGGAGGTAAGATCATGCTGGGTGTAGTATATAGGCCCCCTGGGATGGGGGATGTTCTGGAGGATGGTTTGCTGGACAACATCATTGCCCAATGTTGACCAAATGGGGAAGGAGTGGTGTTGATGAGGGACCTTAATATGCCCAATACAAACTGGGGAACCATGTCCTCTAAGGTGGCCAAGAAGCAGAGGCTGCTGGATGGCTTCCAGAATGTGTTCTTAACACAGCATGTGATGGAGCCCACAAGGAAGGAGCATCTCCTGGACGTGGTTCTGGCAGATGGGGATCTGATAAGGGACCTGGTTGTAGAGGATCCCTGACTTGGAGCGACCACAATACTGTCTGGTTTCAAATAAGCATGGGGGAGGGGGTGAGATCTAGGACACTGGCAGTGGACTTCAGGGTGGCAGACTTTGTGGGCATGGGAAATATTCTCAAGGATTACTTGAAGGGGATAACATCAATGACAAATGTGGAAAAGAGATGGGAGGTCATAAAACAGGGACTTCATAAGGCAGCCAGGACCTGCGCTAAGGTGAAATGTAAGAGAGCAATGTCACATAAACCATGCTGGTGGTCCAGTGAGGTTCAGGTAGTGGTCAGAGAAAAGAAGGTGGCCTACAAAAAGTATAAAACAACAGGAGGGGATAGAGATAATGAAATGTACCATCTTGCATCTAAAAATGTCACCCGGATGGTGGGGGGGGCAAAGTCCAGTAAAGAGCAGCGGCTGGCACAGGGGATACATGGAGGGGAAGAGGAGTTCTTCTGGTACATTGGGGAGTGGAGAAAAACTAAGAGCCATCTAGCAGATTGAGATCAGAAGGAGGGTGGGTGGAAGAGGTGAGGAACCAGGCAGAGGTATTAAATGAGTACTTTGCCTCTGTGTTCACTAGGGAGGGGCATGGGATATCTACAAAGCAAGGCATGATGGGGATAGAAGCAGCAGTGAGTGGGATCAGTGGAGCAACAGAAATGGAGCAAGAGGGAGGGAGAGGTATCCCAGGGGTGTCACATCAGGATAAGGATAAAAAGGCCAGTAAGGTGGAGGGGACGGATGATGCTATCTCCACTGAAAGGGTGTGGTTAGCCTTCAAGGCCCTAAAGAAAGACAAATCTCCTAGGCAGAATGGCATTCATCCGAGAGTACTATGGGAATTGGCGGACATACTTGCTGCACCCCTGGAGGAGCTCTTCAACAGGTCGCTTGAGACAGGGAGGGTACCTAGGGATTGGTGAGAGGCACATGTGGTGCCAATCCATAAAGGGGAGTCGAGGAAAGTACCAGGTAACTATAGGCCCATCAGTTTGACCTCGGTGGTTGGAAAATTAATGGAAAGTATACTAAAGGAATGATTAGGGGTTTACTTGGAGGAGATGGGAGGTCTGGATAGTTGGCAACATGGGTTTGTGCCAGGTAGATCATGTCAAACGAATCTTGTGGAGTTCTATGAATGGGTAACATCAGAACTGGACAGGGGAAAGCCTGTGGATGTATTATTCTTGGACTTCAGCAAGGCGTTTGACTCTATCCCCCACAATGGTCTGGTGGAGAAACTGATGGGCTTGGGAGTAGGCCCTTTGATGGTCAGATGGATTGAAAACTGGCTAGCTGGATGCACCCAGAGAGTATTGGTCGGTGGGGAGCTCTCGAACCCTAGAGAGGTTGGTAGTGGGCTACCGCAGGGCTTGGTCCTGGGTCCAATTCTGTTTAAGGCATACATATCAGACATCAGGGAGGGTATAGGGTGTGAAATGAGTCTCTTCGCTGATGACTCCAAGATGGGAGCAGTAGTTGAGGGGGAAGTGGGGAGGTTGGCCCTGCAAGGGGACCTGGACACCCTGGGAAGCTGGGCTCACATGTGGAAATTAAATTTCAATATCACCAAGTGCAAGGTGTTACATCTTGGGCGGGGAAACCCTAAACACAGGTACACCCTGGGAGGGGAGGCGCTGGAGACCTCAACAGAGGAAAAAGACCTAGGGGTCATGGTGGATGCATGTATAAATAACTCTGAGCAGTGCAGGAGAGCGGCTAGCAAGGCAAACAGGATGTTGGGATGCATTGTAAGGAGGATCACCTCTAGGAGCAGGGAAGTGATTCTGCCGCTGTACAATGGACTGGTTAGACCACACCTTGAGTACTGTGTACAGTACTGGAGACCACACTTGAAGAGGGACATACAGCTCCTGAGGAGGGTACAGAGGAGGGCAACTAAGATGATACGAGGACTAGGGGATTTGACGTATGAGGACAGACTTGAGGAGCTCTGCCTGTTTTTATTGGAGGAGAGGAGAGACGGGGGGACATGATTGAGGTCTTCAAGTACATCAAGGGAATAAAAAGGGTAAACATGGAGGGGATCTTTAGACTAAAGCAGGGAGGTATCACCAGAGGGTATGGTTTGAAGTTGGAAGGTGGAAGGGTGAGGGTGGCGGACCCTTGGAATGCACTGCCTGGCGAGCTGGTTCAGAGATCCACAGTGGAGGGCTTCAAGAGAGGGTGGGACAGACACAGAAAGTGGATGTATCAGATGATGGCCTGGCCTGGGGGTTGGGGATGGATGACAGGGGTTTCTGAAACACAGGGGGGGCGGGCCTCGGCACCCAACTAGGGATCTGAGATTTGGGCAGACTCGATAGACCATAAGGCCTAATCTGCTGGCAATTAGTATGTTAGTAGTGTTTTTTTCTGTATTCTAACCAGTTCCCAGTGTTTTCTTTTCCTCTGGCTGTGAGAGATGTTTTTCTAACTTTCCCTAACTGTTTTATTGCCCTTGTAGGTTGCCATTCTGGTTTATTTTATGGCCTCTAGTCTTCCCAGAGTGTGTCTAGTAATTGCCTCTGCAGGAAGCCAGTGTCTTGTTACAGGATCTGTCACAGCTCAGCCACAGAGAAAATACTTCTTCCAGAGAAGACACACTGCTAGATTTTGGGTGAGTGTAATCATTATTATTTTTTGATATCAGTACCGTGTCCTACTATGTTCTGCTGTGTGTGTGTGTTTGTGTGTGTGTGTGTGTGTGTGTGTGTGTGTGTGTGTTTGAATCATGTCACTGTTTACTCTGTTCCTTTCAGTCACTTTCAGTTTTTGCACCAGTACTAAGTAGCAAAAATTGAACATCGCCTTATAGGTTGTAACATAGCAGGACAAGGTACTAATATCAAAAAATAATAATGATTACACTCACCCAAAATCAAGCAGTGTGACTTCTCTGAAAGAAGCATTATCTTTGTGGCTGAGCTGTGACAGACCCTGCTAAATCTAAGGGCACAGCTACATCACTGTCACATAAACCAGGGTGCATTGTAGGAGAAAGAAAGCCAATAAACCTATTTGTGATGGAGATCCCCAGGGGTTGTAAAACTATCACACAGCTAGCAGGCTAATTTAGGAAAAACTCATAATAGCAAACAGAGGGAAGGACACACTAGGATTTAACATACATATCAAAACACTCTACATAACATATGTTTTTGTACATTCTGGGTGGACATCTCCTGTAAGGTTAACAAGCAATGTGAGAAGGCAGTAGGGAGGGCTGGGGGGATACTGGGACGTATAAGGAGAGGCACCACCAGCAGAAAACAGGAAGTTGATACCCCTCTATACAGACAGTTGGTGAGACCCAATCTGGAGTACTGAGTCCAGTTCTGGAGACCCCATCTTCGTAAGGATATAGACAGAAAGGAGGCAGTCCAGAGGAGGGCAACAAAAAATAGTGCAGGGTCTGCAAGAGAAGCCATACAAGGAGAGACTAAAGGAGCTTAATATGTATACCCCTGAGAAAAGGGGGGGCATGATTGAAACTTTTAAGTACCTCAGTGGAATCAACAAAGTCCAAGAGGGTATTTTTCACAGAAAGGGTGGTGGACACATGGAACAGCCTTCCAGAGGAGGTTGTGGGGTCTAAAACTGTGGGAGAATTCAAGAATGCATGGGACAGGCATAAGGCAATTCTTGTGGGGGGTAGGAAGAAATAGGCTGTTGGTTAACTAGGATATACAGTTTATCCAGTAGGTAGTGAACGGACAGACTAGGTAGGCCAAGCGGTTCTTATCTGCCATCAAAGTCTATGTTTCTATGTTTCTAGCTGCCTTGCAGATGTCCAGAAGGCGTATGTTTCTTGCAGCTGCCACAGAGGCTGCAGTACCCCTAGTAGAATGGGCCCTGAGCCCCACAGGAGGTTAATGACCAGCTTTTTCATAGCATAATCTAATGCAAAAGACTAACCAGCATGAGATAGTTCTCTTGGTAGCTGGTCTTCCCCTGCCTACGTCCCCATAGATGAGGAACAATTGAGTGGAAGAGCCCCTGAACTGCCTAGTATGCTCTGGACATTAAAAGAGAGCTCTTTTGACATCCAGACTGTGGAGCTCTTGCTCGCCAGGAGTGGATTTCTTGGTAAAGAAAACAGGTAGAGTAATAGACTGGTTAAGGTAAAACTCAGAAACCACCTTAGGTAGGAACTTCCTATTTGTCCTGAGCTCAATTTTGTCTTTGTGAGGAATAATTTAATTAGGCTTAGTGCACAGGGCTTGTAACTCTGAAATCCTCCTGGCAGAGGTAGTGGCCACTAAGAAAACAGCCTTCCAGGTTACAAACTTGAGATGGGCAGTGGCCATAGGCTCAAAGGGTGGTTCCATGAGCCTGGCAATGCAGAGATTCAGAATCCAAGGAGGAACTGGCTCCCTGACTGGAGGCTGGAGATGCAAGTGGTCTTTGAAAAACTGTTTGAACACAGGGTGGGAAAACACTGACTTTTTCCTTCCCTGCTGAAAGGTAGGACAAAACGGCAGCCAGGTGTAGCTTGGGGGGGGGTTCAAGCCTGATGCCTGCAAATGTACCAGGCAATCCAGTAGCTGAGAGTCTGAGTCTATAAGAGGATTGACCTTTTTGCTCTTACACCAGAGGGAAAACCTTTTCCATTTGGCTATATAAGTCTTTTTTGTATTAGGCTCTTTAGCCATTCTCAGGATCTTAAGGACAACTTGAGAGTACTGAGAGGCTGGTAACTCTAGCTCCTCAAGAGTCGGCCTTGAGGTGAAGAGAGTGAATGTCTGGATACTTCACTCCTGTCTGGGGAAGGGTCAGCAGAGAGTGAATTGGTAGCAGGTGAATGGGCCTGCTGCAAGACAGTGAGAGGAGAGGGTACCAGGCTTGCCTGGGCCAATCAGAGTCACCAGAATCATTGATGCAGGCTGCTGTCTGAGATTTATTTATTTATTTATTTATTTATTTATTTATTTATTTATTTAACAGGCTTTAGGATTGCAACCTTTGAGTCAGGGACTCATTTACAAAGGCTCTGCATCAGAAAAAAAACAAACATAAACATTTACTACATATAGACATAGAATGGCAGCTAAAGGTTACAGTTTTTTCAGTTATACAATATTGCAGAATCAAGATCAGCTATACACTGCACTGAACATGTTATCGAGAGCTGTATTTTACAGTTTTCAAGAGAACAATAAGTTTGCTGATAGAGGCAGGGAGTAACAGGTTTGATATTTACAGTGAAGTAGAGAATTAGACAGCTATCTTGTGAGTGCAGCCAAAGCAGGCATTGTTAATAGGTAATGTTTGGTAGCCCTATCGGTAGGAGCTCAGTGGCGGGGGGGGGGCCCGTAAGATGATAGATAGATGAACCGGCACTAGCTGGTACATTGGCAGCACCGTGAAGTGAGAATGTGCTCTTTGAGGGCTGACTTGAAAGGTCCTAATTTGGAGATGGAGGAGATGTCGGAGGGAAGGTCATTGTACCAGACTGGGGCCCTGTGTGGGAATGACCTTTGGGCTAAGGAGGTTCTAACCCTTGGGATGGACCACACCTGTCGGTTGGCAGTGCGGATGTTCACTGAGGTGTGGGAGTATAGGAGAGAGGCAGAAAACCCCAAGGGGGTAAGCCCCAGGTGTATTTTCTTTGTGAGGCAACATGTTTGAAAACATAGCCTTTCATCCAGGGTGAGGATATTTGTCAGGGCATATAGGCTACAGGTATGGGTATGCTTGTCTGCCCCAGTGAGGAGTCTGCATGCTTTGTTTATGGCAAGGTGGATTTTGTTAAGGGCTGTCTGGTCAGCAGCCGAGTAGATAGTGAGCCCATGATTGACTAGGGAGAGGACTGAGGAGGTGACAGCCAGATTAAGGGCTTCCAGAGGTAGGCAATCCTTGTGCTGATACAATAGGCCTATACGGACATTTATGGCTGATGATAGAGTGCCAATGTGTGAATGGAAGGAGAGGCTGGAATCAAATGTAAGGCCCAGATATTTATATGTATGGACCTGTTCTAGAGGAAGGAGATAGTGGGAGAGGATTGTTAGCTGCGCATTCTTGGCCTTATTCTGTTGATGGGCAAAGAGCATGGTCTTTGTCTTTTTTACATTGACCACAAGTCTTTGGTCTATGAACCAGTTTTCAATCTGGTTAAATGTATGTTGGAGGGAGGACTACAATACTGTGGGATCTGGGTGCGATGCAAAAATAACCACGTCATACACATAGAGTAGTAGGTTCCCAGAGCCAGTTGTGGGTTCATCAGTACCCTGAGTATCAGGGGAAAGGGAGGGGATATGTATAGGAACCTCCCTGACTAGTCCAGAATCAAGGAATCTAGAGGAATTGTTCCCAGGACTGGGGACCTGCAACAGTAGTCAGGAAGCTGGAAGTTTAGGGGAGAGGCAAACAGATCCATGTCTGGAGTGCCCCATGACCTGAACACTGTGGCTAGTACTTGCTTGTTCAGAGTCCACTCTCTCTGACCTTGACTGATGCGACATAGAGCATCTGCCAGGATATTGAGCTTGCCTAGGAGGTGAATAGCTGAAATGCTTACCCCCAGGAAAAAGGCAAACAGATCTGGTACCACCATGCTTGTTTATGTAGAACATTGCAGTGATGTTGTCCGTTCGTATTTGGCCAGTCTGCCCTTTTATAAAAGGGGGAAATGCTTTGAGTGCTAGAAAGATTGCTCTCAGCTCCAGAAGGTTTAAATGCAACTGCGGCTCTTGTTGAATCCAGGTACCCCTTACTGAGGCACTGTCCAGATGAGCTCCCCAGCCTCAGAGGGAAGCATCTATGGTGATCACCCTTGTGGGAAGCGGAGCTTTGAAGGGGATCCCTACTGCTAGGTTTGCAGGGTCCTTCCACCAAAGCAGAGACTGAAGGAACTGTTCTGCCACAGGTATCAGGTTTGAAAAATTGTTGCTTGTTTGAGACCAATGAGCACTGAGATAGGCTTGCAGGTCGTGCATCCTGTACCTGACTCCTGGGACCACTGCAGTTATTGAAGCCATGTGTCCCAGGAGCATGAGGAAATGCCTGGCTGGTCTTGGCAGTCATTGGACAAAGGAAGCTGCCACTGACAGGACACTTTGAAATCTCTCTTGTGGGAGGAAGACATATCCTTTCTGGGTGTCCAGCTGGGATCCTAAGAAAGTGAGCAGCTGAGTGGGCTCCAGGTGGGACTTCTTTAAATTTACCAGGAAACCCAGGGACTCCAGAGTGTGTGCTGTGAGGGACAGGAACTCCTTGACCTGACCATGAGACTGTACCACTATGAGCCTGTCATCCAGATAGGGGTAGACTGAGACACCCAGCTTCCCGAGGCATGTTGCTACCACTTCTAGGCACTTGGTAAAAACTCTTGGAGCCAAGGACTGACCAAAGGGCATCGCAGAAAACTGATAGTGGCCTGAAGGAAATTTGAATCTGAGAAACTTCCAGTGAGTCTTTCTTATGGGTATATGGAAGTAAGCATCCTTGAGGTCCAGGGAGGCAAGCCAGTATCCCTACTGTAAGGACTGAATGACCAGTGACCAAGTGACCATCTTGAATTTGTATTTTAACAGATGTTTGTTTAAATATCTGAGATCTGGAACTTCCCATTCTGCCACAGACCTACTGGCATGGTAAACGAGTGGCTCCCCCACAACCCGACCATCAACTTTGTTAAATCTCCTCATCGGATCAAGCAAACTACAAAAACGTCCACAAATATGCCTGAAAATGGCCCAAAAAGCAGATGGAAGCCAAAAAAGATGCTTAAAAAAGATGTTAGGCTCAAAGATGCAGATAGATTTGGCAGTGGCCTAGACCGAGGTACTAGGAACAGATCACCATCCATCATGAGAAGATCGGAACCAGATACAGATGGTGAATTACTGCATCCCTCATGCAGAAGATTTGAAATGCTGCTGAGAGAACTACAGGGCTCCAGGTCAGATAATAAAAAATAATTTAAAAGCATATCGGAAAAGCTTACTAAACTGGAAAACCAGATGGGCCAAATGGAGGCAAGAGTAGCGGTTACAGAAGATCAGACAACACAACTGGGGGAGGTTCTGGAGCTACTATTATAGCAAATGGCAGAGCTGAATGTGAAATCATTAGACTTAGAAAGCCGTTCAAGGAGAGACAATCTCAGAATATATGGCTTAAAGGAGGGAGCCGAAACACATCCAATGACAGACTTTATGGAAAACCTATTGAAAGATATACTCTACTTGCCCCCAGGATACAATCTACAAATAGAAAGAGCACATTGCTCACTCATCAAAAAAACCTACTGATCCAGCGGCGCGTCCACAATCTGTCATTGTTAAGTTTGCCAGTTTTAAAGTGAAGGAGGATATATTGCACTGCGCTTGGTCACAGAAAGTGCTGAAGTACCTGGACTCAAAAATCACGATGGACCACGATTACCCCCCAGAAATTAAAAATGCTAGACAACAATACTCCCCCATGCTTAAAACATTATGGGAACAAGGAATCAAGTTCCAGACACCTTTTCCAGCATGATTAAGAGTCCTCTGTGAAACAGGTATTGTGGTCTACAATTCAGCACAGGAGACTAGGCTGGATTTCCTTAACAGAGGTATTCAGGCTCCAGGACCACAACTGGAATGAAGTGCTCTGGGACGTCATTTCCATCTGGACTGGCAGATGGGCATGCATCAGAAACAGTTGTGACCTACACGAGTAAACGCAAGAGAGGCAGAGAGATCTCTAGTGGCACTGCTCCAACAAAAAGGCAAACAACGAGGGAAATGATCTAATGGACTGGCTGAGGAGGATTGACTGCAAGTAGTAACTAACAGGTACTGATCTAAATAAAGGCCCGCCCTTGCGAGGGTCTTCACTTAATCTTCCTGCGGTTCTTACTACTTAGATTCGGGGGGAGGGGAAGCAGGGATATGATCACACACTTATGAGATGTAAAAAAACCTAACATGAACTGGGAGGATTATAAAGACAATGAACTCTGAAACTAATTAAGGAGGGGTAGCTGATACTGTTTTGCAGTGTACCCTTCAGGAAGAGAAGCTGTTAAAATAAAGCATGCAAGAAGATGTGAGGGGCTAAGTTTGACAACCTGAATTGCTTTATAACATGGCAGACAGAAGAAAAATATATGAGAGGAGAGAAAATAGCTCACACTAGTATGGGTTGGGGGAGAACAGGAAAGGAAATATTTACTGGTAGTGCTAAATGAGATCTGTGGCACCATACTACGGTAAGGGAGAGCCAAATTAAACAGAACACATGGCTCAGGGGCAGAGGACCTCTATAGGAGGAATATACCCTTCTGGCGTGACCCCAGGGATCTGGGAGTACTAGGAATAGAAACCCCAATAATAGGGTTTCCTACCTTGGAAGCAGGTTTTTTTTTTTGGTTATCTTTTTTCCTAGGACGACATATGGCTCTGTTGGCCAAACGTGTAACAAGTTACAGTTGGTATAATGCAGTTAAAATAAGTATGTTGAGGTTGAAGGCTACCAAAAATCTTATTTACTTTCAAGGGCAATATCCTGACAAAAGAAAGGGAATGTCTAGAAATGAAAATGTATTGTGGAAACAGAAAGACAACCACAGAAATATATAAATGGGTACTAGAAATATTTTAATTTGTTCATATAATGTACATGGACTTAATAACCCTACGAAACAGAGTAAAGTGTTTTCATATCTTAGAAAAGCAAGAGCTGACTTTACATTTATGCAGGAAATGCATCTCTCTAAAGGGGAGCATGAAAAGCTGTCCAGGATGGGATTTGAGAAGGTGATTACCTCCACGTACAAGAAAGGTAAAAGAAGGGGAACTGCAGTACTGGCTGCTAAGGGAGTAGACTTTCAAAAGAGCAATGTACTGATTGATAAAGAGGGTAGATATGCTGTATTGAAAGGAATGTACAGGGGACAGAGGATTACTTCAACTTGACGCTCAATCCCACACTGGACACCACATCAAAGGCCTTAAGAAACATGAGTAGACTTGCTAGACAGGTAAATAAGTTACTCACAGAACTTGGTATGGTAGATGTGTGGCATCAACTACACAAAACTACTACGGACTATACTTACTACTCGAACCCACACAAAATGTACTCCAGGCTGGATTACTTTTTCCTGCATAAGGAGGAGAAGGAGAGGGTCACCTCATCTTGGATTGGAGATATGGTCCTTTCTGACCATGCCCCCATTTTCCTTGCCCTGGGATTAGGAGAAATAAAAAAAAACACATTGTGGAGGCTCAATGTGTCTCCCCTGAGAGACAATGAAACCCAGAAAATAATACTAGAGACATACGAGCAATTTCTAGCTGACAATTAGGACCCAGGGATCACAACAACTATGATATGGGATACAGCAAAGGCCATACTAAGAGTAAAATTTATTTAGATATCTACAAGGAAGAAAGAGAGAGAGAGAGAGAGAGAGAGAGACGATAAATTTAATCTACAACTTAAAATCCGGGACTTGGAAGAACAACAAAACCAAAAATATGACAAAGTTAGAAATAAGGCCCAGCAAGAACTCAAAAAGCAGCTCAGCAACAAAGTAAACTACCAGGTAGAACAAAATCTGACATTTCTTAGACAGAAATTTTATGAAGGAGGACCTTGTTCCCTAAAACTTTTAGCGGTTAGATTAAGAACCCAAAGGACAAAAGCAATAATACATCAAATTATGCACCCAAATACAGGTAAGACCCTGACTCAAACAGAAGATATTGCAGAAGCATTTAGAGATTTTTATACTCAATTATATGCAGCTGCCCCCCCCCCCCAGGAGCAATCAGTAGAGGACTTTCTAGGAAAGCTAAATCTTACCAAACTCACAGACCAACAAATAGAAAGCCTAACTACTGGCAGAATTTTACAAGACATTTACTGAGATGGTACAACCACTTATTTTTCAAACAATGAGGGAAGTATTCACAGGAGAAGGGGAACCGCCCCCTCTTGGGAACAAGCAGTGGTCTTGGTGATTCCCAAGCCCAGGAAGGACCTGTCCAAATGCCCAGCATATCGCCCTATCTCCTTATTAAACAATGATTATAAATTATACACCTCTATATTAGCTCACAGACTACAAGAGATTCTACTGAGTCTAATACACCTAGATCAAACAGGGTTTATTCCTGGAAGACAGGCCCAAGACAATCTTAGAAGAACTATACATATTCTACAGCACATAAATCAGACTAATACCCCATCTATGTTTATGAGCCTTGATGCAGAAAAGGCATTTGACAAAGTTTCATGGCCTTTTCTGAGACGGGTCCTTTCTGGGTTCGAAGTCCCGGGAGACTTCATTACCAATATGTTTAAATTATATAATAAACCAAGGGGATACGTTAGGGCTAATGGCTATATCTCAACAGGATTCAACTTGGCGAGGGGCACAAGACAGGGCTGCCTTCTCTCACCGCTGCTATTTGCATTGTATATAGAACCACTTGCAGAGAGTATCCATCAAAATCCATGCATACAGGGCATTAACATGGGAGACAGGGAAAATAAATTAGTGTTGTATGCGGATGACATTTTGGTATATATGTCTTCACCAGAGGAATCCCTGGTAGAGCTGATGGGACAGGTAGACACATTTTCTAAGATCTCAGGGTACACACAACAAAAAAAGACAGAGATATTGTGTCTATACTACACACCTACCTCCTCAGTTAAGAAAAAATACAGAATGAAATGGTAATTGCCTAAGATGTGCTACTTAGGAATTTCTATATGTACCAGATCAAAGTAGTTATATTAGCTTAATTACCTCCCAATAATAAACCAATTAAGGAAGGATATCCAAAGATGGAAACTCCTGCCCTTGACATTCGAGGAGAGGGTGCAGGCATTGAAAATGAATGCACTACCTTGCCTACTATATCTGTTTCAATGTGTCCCATGTGAGGTTCCACAGTCTATGTTGGCAACATGGCAACAAATGTTCCTCTCCTTCACCTGAGGGAAAATATGACCTAGGATAAACAAAAAAGTTCTATATCTGTCAAAGAGAGAGTGGGGAATAGCATTCTCTGACTTAGCAGGGTATTGAGCTGCAGCACAAATGCACATAGCACTTCTCTGGGGAATAGACAATATGATGCATTATGGAAGAGAATAGATCATATGAACCAGAGGGACCCCCCACTGACGGCCGTAATTTTCCAACCCAAAACTTGACACACCTGTCAAACATACTTCTCTGGAATTAAGACAGTGTTAGAGGGCTGGAGAAGAGGCACCCGAGGGGATAAAGTGTAAAAGAATCTATGGCTATTTAGGTGGTGGGCATATGACTCAAAATTTGGACCAGCAACTCATGATGTATGGTTTAAAAATCAAGCACAGATAGGGATCACCTCACCATACCAGTTAATACAGGGAATGCAGATAATCACTTTCGAACAAGCTCAGGCCACTTTTTGTTGGACACGTAGAGACTTACTGAAGTTCTACCAGATTAGAACATACATAAGGGAACTATAAAAACAGGGGGCAAAACTGGAGGAGAGATGGGATGAGTACATATTGTTTTGGAAAATTTGGAACACCACACATGGGGAAAGCTATCACCTTATTATACAATGCTTATGTTAAAAATGGCTGTATATCCACTCAACCCACACTGAGGAAATGGGAAGGGGAGCTAGACATAACCCTTACCAATGGAGACTGGGAAAAAGTATGGAAACCTACATGGACAACAACCTCCTTGCCAAGATGGAGGCAATTTTGCTGGAAGGTAAGAACTAGATTATTCCTAACACCAATACAAGTAGCACATTGGGACACAAACTGTAGTGGATTATGTTGGAGGGGCTGTGGGGAGGATAGAACCACACAGACACATATATTCTGGAGCTGTCCTGTGATAGAATTATTCTGGAACCAGGTGCAAAACAACTCACATAAGATCTTTGTATCACAAACCAAGCTGGGACCAGAACATCTGATACTGGGCCTACCCCTTAAGGACATGAAAGGAAAAGAGGAGAAAATTCTCCGGAATATCCTGGTGGCAGCTGCCCTAAAATCCATTACCAGGAAATAGATACAAAATGTGCCACCAGTCATATCAGATTGGCTAGACATGATAAGTCAGATACAAGCATCAGAGAGAACTAGATATAATACTAATGAAGGACAGGACAAATGCAGTAATATCTGTAATAGATGGGACCTACGCCCCAGTATAGATGGACAGACTTTGGGACAGAACTAATGCATAATAAAAGAGAAAACTGACCCCAATAGTAGAGAATGAGACATTGGGAGGCCTAGTCTAACAGGATAGAATCCAGAGGACTGGTTTTATGGATGGGAGAGGAATTCATAAAAATAGGAAAGTGAAAAATAGATGAATTGACTGATAGACAAAGAATGTAATTTACATTATAGGAAGAAATGAATTGGTAGCCTTTGTTTTGTTTTTTTTGAGTTTTGTCAGAAGTAAGTTTAGCTTACTATGTTGATTAATTAGTTAATAGTTTTGTTTTGCATTAATACATGATTGTTAATGCATAAAATGTGAGAGGGAGGCATGTTGCCCAAAATATCAAAATATTTGTATAAATGTGTATCTCAAGCTTGTTGTTATTTTGACAACCTGATAAACAGAGTATTAAAAATAAATAAATAAATATCTGAGATCCAAGATAGGTCTCCGCTCCCCAGTTTTCTTTTGTGTCAGAAAGTACCTGGAGTAAAGGCCTTTGCCCTTTTATGGGCTGGGACCTTCTCCACTGCTCTTAGAGCTAGAAGGTTTTTACCTCCAACTCCAACAGTAGTACCTGTGTTGGGGTTAGGGGCTTTGACACCTGGGTACGCTTGAGGTCTGGCATCTGTTTGACCCTTTTCTACTATCTCCAGAGTCCACTTGTCTGAGGTAATGAGGGATCAGTTCTGCAAATAGTGGGAGAGTCTGTCCCCTACTGGCAGAGGGGAGACTACATGGACACTCACATCAGGGCTTAGACTGAGAGGCTGCTGTCTGGGTAGAGGTGGTTCTTCTTTGGCCCCTTCTGTCCCTCCCTCTGAAAACACCCTTGTGCTGGGAGAAGTCAGACTGGGGATTGGGAGTATAAGGTCTGGGTAAATAACCTCTGCCCTGATTCCCCTCAGGTGGCATTTCTGTGTGGCAGGAGGCTTAGATTTAGAGGAATGGCTCTGTCAAGAGGCCTTGTGCTCATCTACTTTTTTCATGTAGTCTGTTGTCCTGGAATCAAATAATATGTTTTGATCACAGGGAAAACCCATAGCCTTAGACTGGGTGTCTGGGGTTAGACTTGTAGTTCTAAGCCAGGCAAAACACCTCAGAGAAATGGCATGGATGATGGCTCTGGAGGCATCATCGTTGTTGTCATTTGCCATCTGAAACTGGTATTTCATGGCTTCCAAGGGCAGTTTTAGCAGTATTCACAAGTTCCTGTACCACTGTGTCTGTCTCAGTGTAGGCGATAGCCAGGACAGAGTTCCACAGCACTTTTTTGATACTTGGCTGTGAAAGCCATGTAGAAGGAAAACCTGATAAGCAGGGAAGCTAAGGTGTACATCTTCTTTGCAATGAAATCTATTTTCCTGGAGTCCTTGGCTGGTGGTAAGGAGGACAGGGAGACCCCAGCTTTTTCACATGCTGGCTGCTGTACAATACTGTCATGGCTGGGACGTACAGACAGGAACTCAGTGTCATTTTTGAACAATTGATATTTTTTTGTCAGCACATTTATCAACCCCTACCACAGAAGTGTGGGTATGAAGCAATTTCATGGTATTTTTCCTGAAGGCATTATAGATAGGCATGACCAACTTTTCAGGGAGTGGGAGACCTTTCATCTCCCTATAATCTTTGTCCTCATCCTCATCCTGGTTGTACCCCTAAGTAGTGAGGTTCAGGGTGCCTAGCATATTTGTCAGGCATGGTACCCATGCTGGGCCTCTGTGAGCAGGTTGTATTTGGAGAGGAATTCTGTGGTTTGCCTGTGGACCACATTCTCTAAAATTTTGGAGAGGTGGCAAGGAAGAAGATGGGATGGTAGTTTGATACTAGATCCTTGGAACCAGATTTGTGAAGAGGTTTAATAATGATGCACTTCCAAGCTTTTGGGAAGGACCCCATGCTGAGAGAGTGGTTGAGGATGTTAGTAAAAGGAAAGGCCAGGGAGTCACAGACAAGACAGAGAACTCTGAAGTCAATGCTGTCTGTGCCCTTGGAAGGTCTTGGGTCATTTGTTCTAATTAACTTATTTATTTCAGTTCTCAGAAAACCATTTTAGCTCAGAGCTCTTTACATATGTTCCATGTCAGGACATTTCAGTACAACAGATAGGTGAAAATTAAACAAAGGATTGCAGAAATACAAAGGTAAAACAGGATTATATATCAAACACAGTACAGGTCACAGGAAAACAGACAATTTACAGTGCCCAATGGTGAAACCAGTCAGTTGTCAGCAAACAAGAGGTTTTTTGGAGTGTTGCTAAGTGCTAATGAAAACAAGAAAAAAGGGTTAAGGGGCGGAGCCCAAGTGCAGTGTGCAAAAGGAGAGCATAATAGCAGTAGGGATCAGAGGGAGGTGACTAGATTGGAGGCAGAGGGAGAGGGTGCTAGGTGTGTGGGGGGAGCAGAAGGGCCTACTCAGTACAGAAAAAGAAGGGTTGAGGAGCAGGATGGAAGTAGTGATGGGGTGGAAAGGTGGTACTAGCTATGGCAGGCACATTGAGATTTGCATATCATAAGGAGCTTCAAGTTAATTTTGAAAGTACCCAGTGTGGGCAGGCATGCAATGTTCTCCTGGAGGGAGTTGAACCACAGTGGTGCATGGTAAGCAAAGAACCTTTGTCTTTGAGAAGCTCAACATTTTGGAATTAGGAAGAACTGGTGTTCAGAGTTATGGGTGTGCCGTGGATTATTGCTGAGAACCAGAAGTTGTTGGACCCCTGGCAGTAGCTGACCAAGAGAAATCTTTTTGGCCAGAAGACAGGATTGATATATTAGTCAGCCATTGAGTGTGAGCCAGTGTGTCCTGGCATAGAGATCACAGGTGTGAGTCAGTTGGTGTGCACCTAAGGTGAGCCAGCAGACTTTGTTGAGTGCCATTTTTATGTGCTGGAGAGCAGTATCAGTGGCAGGACCATATAGAGGCAGCCTGTAGTCCACCAGGGAACCCACAGAACTGTGAACAGCTATGATGAGGGCTTCAGGGGAGATGCTATGCTTGTGACGATAAAGTAACTCTATGCACTTGTTGATAGCTTTGGCCATGTTGTCAATGTGGAGAATTTAGGACAGCGATTTGTCAGTAGTGATACCGAGGTATTTAAAGTGTTGAGCAAGTTCAAGGGAAACCCCACCATTATTGCATATTGATAGTGGGTAGTTTTTATGTTTGTTTAGAGAGCTGGAAAACAGCATGGATTTTGTTTTCTTGTAGTTCATTCTCAATTTATGATCTTTGAACCACATCTCTACACTGGTGAAGTTGCTCTGTAGTTGCTGCTCAAGGACACTGGGGTCTGAGCCATTTGAGAAGACAACCACATCAGCTGCATAACTTGACCACTTCACCAGGGGTTAGGTACTGGAAATGGAACATGGGGGGGAGACTAGGAGGCATGCAGGGGTAAATTGGGTAGGAGTGGATCTGGGCTTGTACTGGTCTAGGTCACCTAAGTATTTATTGAAAAGGGAGGCTATTTCACTTGACCCGGTGTCGATTGTCCTTTCAGAGGTAAAACAAATATGTTTTGCGGAAATTCCCCTACTAATAAGATTAAGAATGTTCCAGGTCCTTCTAGGGTTCCCATGGGCAGCACGTTGTTTTTTCAGGATGAAGGAGGATTTTGCAGATCTTGTGGAAGATTTGCACCTGTTCCTGAGGGTTTTGAAGTCTTGGAGGAGTTGGGGGGGGGGTTGTGTTTTCTGTATAACTTCCAGGCTCAGTCCCTATCCCTGATTAGTTTGCAATGCTCATGGGTGACCCATTCTTCACTAGAATACTTAACCTGGATTTTCTTAAGTGGGAAGAAATAGTTGTAGAGGGTAAGGAACTTATTGCTAAAGGTTTCAGGCACTCTGCAGATGTCAGAAATGTTTTTAGCGAAGGACTAGTCTTGGGCTAGGGTGACTTTGGAAAACTCAGAAGCAACCAGTTCTTTAATTGCCTGGTTTGGATGAATTTGTGTAGGCAGGGGGGTGTTTTTGTGGCCCATCAGCAGAAAACAGCACAGTGGTCACTAACTTGAGTCAGGAAGAACTCCGGAGGTGGTGACATGGGAGGTGTGAGACCAGTACCCAATCAATAAGGGACTGAGATCCAGTTTTGTAGTTGTTTCTGGTAGAGTCCGTGATGAGCTGGTGTAGGCCAAGGCCAGGTATGGATTCCTTGGTAGAGTCACAGTGAGGGCACAGACAGTTTAGTTTGAAATCCTATAGGATGATCCACTCTTTCCCTTGGGGAAAGGAGGTCTTGATATCAAGGAAGAGGTTGAAATTGTGGGATGAGAAGAAGAAGGGTGGCATGTATGCCACCCTAACTGTGATCATTTTATCTGCTTCAAGGAGGTGGTTCATTGAGATGGTCTTGAGGCAGGAGGTTGGAAGTGGGGGTCAAATTTGGTGGCAAGAAGGTGATTGGCATCAGAGATGCAGCCTCCCCCACACTTCCCCACCCTGTCTTTTCTAAAGACTTAGTAACCTTCAGGGAGGATTTCATTAGGGGAGATGTCCTCCTTCAGCCAGGTTTCAGTGAGGGCAATGACATCAAAAGAGTTAGAAGTCACCCAGCACTCGATTAAAGTTTTTTTTGGTGAAAGGCTTTGCACGTTAAGGTGAGCAAAAGTGAGCTGTTTAGTGGGTTTGGGGGAGGAGTGAGGGCTGAGAAGCTGCCTGTTGTCTCACTGTTGGCTTTCCCAGGAGAAACAGGAGCATTTTTGTCTTTGCAAATCACCTTTTTAGCCACTTCATCAGCAGCTTGATCATGCTTTCTTTTTAACTCATTCTCCCCCGGTGGCTGTTTTGGGTCGGGTTCAGCAATGGATGGTTCTGACGCCATATGGCAGCTTGGGACTGAAGGAGTTAATACAGACACTTCATCAGTGCCTTTATTACTTTTTAATTTTTGAGGAACTTCATCAACCCCATTGGAAGCTTTATTTTTAGGCTGGGACTTGGATGCTTCATCAGCACCTCTGTTTGAATATTTATTGTTATTACTTTTGGATGTCCCCTCATCAGTAGCCTTTAATTTTTCCTCAGCCATGCTTTTCTTAAGTCTCTTTGCGCTGCTTCTCAATGTTTTTTATTTTTGCAAAATTTGGTGCAAAGAGAGCAAGTATGATCTGGACCTAAACACTTAAGGCACAAGTTATAAGAATCTGCTTTAGCAAAAATCCTGTGATAAACACTTTTTAAAACATGTAGGTTCACTTTTCTTTTTCAATTTGGGGGTCTCTGACATGCCAATCTACAGAGAACCTAACAGTAACTGTCAAAACTTGAAAATTCCAAATGGTTCTCTCACGGCAAGGAACCGCAATTACTGTTGTAAAAATAAAGAAAAAACCTTAAAAATCATCAGTTCCCTCAAGAAAATGGGAACCGTGGTAAAACAGTGAAAGAAAGCACTGAAACACTCAATTGTGGTAAAAATATATATGTATAAAATAAATAGAGGGAATGGCAGGGAAACCACGGAACCTCGAAAAGAAAAACTTCTAACCCCCCCCCCAGTAAAATAACACTCAGCACACTAAAAAAATAACTCTGAGGAAAACTTTACCAATATAAGCAAAAAAAAAGGCTGTCAACAAGGAAAGTTGAGAGACACCTCTGGGACAGTGTTTCTCAGTCAGTGGAGAAAAAATTCTGAAGCCCTTTAGGTTGCTCCCACTCAGCACTAGTGGTGGGCAAAGCGGCTAAAATTTGCTCTGCGAAGCGATTTGCGAAGTAACTCAGAATCCTCAGAGTAACCCGCAATGTGATGTAGAGTACTTTGTGTTATCATGAGGAATGCAAAGTCCATTGAAAAAATGACTTTGCATTACTCCGTCTTCCCCAAGCCACTTCTCCACCAATTTCAATGTACTTCACATCACTTCGCCTTGTAATTGAGCTCCAAGGTGAATTCTACAGTGATTCATGGAACTGCAGGTTACACGGGCTCTAGATTGTCATGCACAGCCTCAGTTCTGGCCGGGGGTAGTGTGTGTGTAGTGGTAGCTGGAGACAGTTTGCTCTCAGAGCTCTACAATTCAAAACCTCTAAAAGCTGTTCAAAATGCATTTTGAGTCATTTTTTTTCTCATAATTTAGTACATCGATTGTAGGAAACCCTTCTGTGCTTATACCATCAAGTGTTTATTGTTTGTGTGTGGATTTTGAATGTTAATTTAGAACAGTCATTCTGTGTACTGTGAAGTGTGCTTTGGGGGATGGGTGTATCTGTGGTGTAGGTACATTAACTGGGAGAAAAAGTCAGTCTTTCTGCTTTGGTTATATTTTTCTTGTAGAACTGTGTTCAATCAATCAATCAATCAAGCAATCAAGACTATTTATATAGCGACTTTCAAAATCAAGGTGCTGTACACAGTATAAATCACAAATATAATAAAAACAAGCGACAATACAAATTATTTATAAGGCTAATGAAAATAAATATGCTTTTAACATGGATTTAAAACTACTGAAGGTCAGGCATTCTCTTAACCGATGAAGTAGAGAATTCTACAGGGTTGGTGCTGCAAATGAAAAAGCACGAGTTCAAGACGTTTTTAGATGAACCCTGGGAATCTCTAGCAATTCATAATCGGCGGATCAGAGAGGACAATGGGAGAGTAGGGAGTCAGGAGATATTTCAGGTAGTAGAGTCCCGTTCATGTAGGGCTTTAAAGGTAACCAAGCCTACCTTGTAGGTGATCTGCCACTGAACTGGCAGCCAGTGCAGTCCACACAGCACAGTCGTAATATGGCTGGCTCTAGAGATGTCAGTCAACAACTTGGCTGCAGCGTTCTGCACTAGCTGCAAGCTGTGGATATCAACCCCAGACAGCCCCAGGTAGAGGGCATTGCCCGACTCAAGACGAGTTGTAATGAAGGCATGGACCAATGTTGGAAGGTCACCCAGTGGAACCAGGTATTTCACCCAGGCAATATTCCTCATATGGTAAAATGAGAATTTAACCACAGCTGACACCTGAGATTTCAGGGTTAAGCCATCATCAAAAATAATGGCCAGGTTCTGCACCCAGTCTGAGGTAGTGAGCTGGACACCATGAAGTCATAAGCCAGACACATGCCCAGCCCCCAAACCCACACCCCAGGTGACCTGGGTCCACAACCAACACCTCAGTTTTATCCGGATTTAGTCTCAGCCAACTGGAGCTCATCCAGTCTTTGATCAGTTGCAGTTGAGTATTATCTGCATAGCAGTGAAAACTCAAGCCATATCACCTGGTGATATCTCCCAATGGCAGCATATACACTGCGAACAACATGTGTGCCAATATGGAGCCCTGCAGCGCCCCACAGGACAAGGGAAGTATGTCAGAGGAATAAATGCCAGTGACCACCCTCAGACCTGCCCACGAGGAATGATCAAAACCATTTGAGTACTGTACCCGACAGTCCACAAAGGAACAGCAGGGACTCCAAAAGTACACCATGGTCCACAGTGTCAAAGGCTGCTGAGAGATCGAGAAGGACCAAGATGGTAAAAGTCTTTCGATCTCTTGCCATTAAGAGGAAATTTAATACCCGGACAAGGGCAATCTCCGTGCTGTGCCTCTTCCTGAAACCAGACTGAAGAGCTTCATAGACATTATGAGTTACAAGGTGATCATCCAGTTGCACTGCAACCACCTTCTCAATAACCTTACCCACAAAGGGTAGGTTAGAGACAGGCCAGTAGTTAGCTGGACAGTCAGGGTCCAGGGAGGGCTTTTTAAGGAGTGGTCGAATGACAGCCTCCTTTAGGGAATCTGGAAAGACCCCCCTCAAGGATCTCTAGACAATTTCAGCTAGGATCGGGCAGATAACATCTACACACCCCACTAAAAGGGGGGGGGTAGGGCCCAGCTCCAAACTACAACAGATTGGGGACAAAGTCTAGACAATCTTCACAATGTCCATGAATTCCAGCTGGCTGAAATCTGTCCAGACAGACTGGGTGCTCACCGCCTCCCATCGACCTCCGCAACCCTTCGTAGAGAGAGCCGGGCCAATTCTGGACCTGATGCTGTTAACATTATCTGCAAAGAAACAAGCTAGTGTTAATGTACACACAGTGATATTTTCAGTAATTCTTGACATTTTTTGCTGATTGTTGTGGTGCAGCAGTGTATAATTTCAGTTTGTTTAAAACATTTTGTTATATTACTAAAGGTTTTCAATTTGCTATGCATTACTCGCAGTGTGTGTGTGTGCAATGCATGCCATTAAATCAAACACCTTTTATTGTGCCACAGAGCAATGGCAGCAGTGTGAACCTGTTATCCACCACACCTGCATTAATTTCCTGTACTGCTTTGTGGTATCTTTACTTGTAGTAGACTGTTACTGCAGTGCACTACCACCACCCAAACGGCAAAAGGTATTCTTTTCCACATTTGGATTTCTGACTGTGAGCACTGGTTAGGTGTTGTTGTGTCTTTGCATCTGCATCTCTTCAGTGTGCAGTGCAATCTTAATCTGTCTGTGCATTTGCATCTCTTTAGGGCCCAATCTACATCTGTAACTTAAGTCACAGTTGTTTCTTTGGCTTCCCTTCAGAGTACTGGACTGGTGTGGTGCATATCTCTCTGCATGAAAATTGTACTCATTAATATGCATTTTTAGGTCAGGGCCATCATTATGAGTCACTCATGATACAAATTACATTCTTCATCATCATTACGGTCACGAATGCAGTCCCGATTCATGATCATGTCATGAATCACAAAATTATTTTTTTTACTAGTTTCTTGCATGTAAGCCTGTTTTGTAGTATCTCTGCAGGCTTCACCACTGTACTCACTGATATTTTCAAATTGGGGAGTTTTGTGATATAGATCATCAGGGAAGTACAGCCGTAGGCAGGCATTTGCATTCCTATACAGTTTCATATAACTGGTTATCTCACACTGGACACTCATCAACTCCAACTCTGAGAAAAATAAATTCATGTTTCATGGTCACGAATGCAGTTATTATTCATGATCACATAATGAATTTACAAAATTAAGTTTTTACTAGTTACTTGCATGTAAGCCTGTTTTGTAGTATCTCTCCAGGCTTCACCACTGTACTCAGTGATATGAGTTCAGATTGGGGAGTTTTGTGATACAGGTAATCATCATCGGGGAACTACAGCCGTAGGTATTTGCGTTCCTGTACAGCATGTGAGTTACAGTACTGTAAGCTATGTGATGTGTGGGGAGCTGAGACCCAGGGGCTGCCAATATTGTTGTCACTCTGTCATACTTCGTGTTAAGGTAGAATGACAATGAGAAGTCACAATCACAATAACAAGGCAAAGTGGGCATTTCATGCGACCACTCCACATAGTGGTGGGACAATGTAAAGTGCCCACTTCGCTGGCACTTCGCCAGCAGAATTTAAATTTGCTGCATCTCTAATTATGGGAGACTTTGCATTTCTTGTCATGCTCTCATTTCACATCATCAGCACTGGGGAATTTTCTGGAAACAAGACAGTAGCATTTTGGGGCTGGACATTAATTCTGGTGACTGTGTCTGACCACTGAGCACATAGCTGAGTGTGCCATTAATTCTGGGAGACTTCACTTGTCTTGTTATGCTCTCATTTCACTTCGTCAGCACTGGGGAATTTTCTGGAAACAAGACAGTAGCATTTTGGGGCTGGACATTAATTCTGGTGACTGTGTGTGACCACGGAGCACATAGCTGAGTGTGCCATTAATTCTGGGAGGCTTCACTTGTCTTGTTATGCTCTTATTTCACTTTGTCAGCACTGGGGAATTTTCTGGATACAAGACGACAGGAGCATTTTGGGGATGCACATTAAGTCTAGTGACTGTGTGAGTGGGGGGCTGCCGAATATTGTTGTCACTCCACCTTACTTCGCGTTAAGGCAGAATGACAATGTGAAGTAATAATCACAAGGTGAAGTGGGCATTTCATGCTGGCCACTCCGAGCAGCGGGGTGACAACATGAAGTGCCCATAACTGGTGAAATTTAAATTCGCTGCATCTCTACTCAGCAAATGCCTCTCCTTTTCACTGCTTGGCTGATGCCTAAGCTCATTATGCTAATTATCTTAAATGCATATCTCCGGGGCAGTTGCACCTAGCCAGCTAACTGCTATTGTTACAGATGCTAAAGGACTACTGGAGTAAGAAAGGTTGTTTTTAGTATGTTAGGTATCTGCTCACCACTAGGGTAAATGCTAAAGGTAAAGTACATTTGTTATTACAGCTGTGTCAGGACTATACAAATGTTGAAATAGGACTATATGTCCTCCGGTACAAATTGCAGATAACTCAAATTCAAGTCTAAGTTCATGTGCATCCTTCTGCGGGATGCAACTAAAGCATTCTAGTTTGATCAGACTCTGGCTAGGCTACTGCATCACCTTAGTTCGATATTCAATAAGAGTGCTCAATAGAAATAAAATCTTTTACTAGTCACAATGAGTAATAGTCATGTTAATGTCTAGTGTGTTTAGTGGAATGTTAAAGGGCTTGGAACACCTATTAAGGGAAAGAAAGTACTCTCTTCTTTACAAGCTAAAGACAAATATTACCATGGTGCAAGAAACACACTTGCTACTGGATGAGGCAATCAAACTCAAAAGGCCCTGGGTGGGAGAAGTCTATCACAGTTCTATTAGTCAAAAAAAAAAAAAGGCCTAACTATACTTATTAACATAAACAATAATTTTATTCCTTCTTGCCACAGAATTGGTATGAATGGAAGATGTCAAATTTTGGGGTACTCTAGATAGTGTAGAATTAACTCTATGCAACATATATGCCCCAAATGGGGAACTGAGCACTTTTCTTCTTGAATTTTTTGATGAACTCAGCAAAATCATCAGCCAAAACATCATTCTGGGAGGAGACTTCAGCTTGGTGCTAGATCACTTGACAGATAGGAGTAATCCCAGAAGTCAGGAGGCAGTATAGCTCTGAGGTTTAGGGTTCTGAGCTGCAAACATGGAGACCTGGGTTTGAATCCTACAGCCCCACTTGCATACTGTGTGATCCTGAGCAAGTAACTTAACTTCCTTGTGCTTCCAGGTCACACTTAGAAGCAAGCTTCAGCTCAGTGTGCTTTTCCTGATTAAACAATTTCCCCTTCTCCTTTCCTTTCATTAAACTAATCTTTAATCTAGGAAAATAATACATGACAGAATGTATGCTTTAGGCCTCACAGATGCATGGTGTTTGATTTTCCCCGATAAAAAAATATTACTCTTTCTACTCTATCAGAGAAAATTCATATAGTACAATTGACATGATATTAATACCCAATAGATTAATTACTAGCTTTGTTAGTGCTGATATTGGTACAGTCATTGTGTCTGATCACACCCTGATATCAATTATATTGAATCTGGACCCTAACACCAAGAGAACATTCCATTGGAGATTTAATTGTACATTACTAAATGATGTTAAATTTAAGCATTGGACTATTGAAGAGACTAAATAATTTTTCAGAATCAGTAACAATGGGGAGACATCTTGTGTCATACTATGGGAGGCATTCAAGGCCTACATTAGGGGAAGAATCTTAAGTTTCTCATCTCAGAAAAAGGAAAGACATAAAAATCCCTATGTAGAAAGGAGGAGGAGGAATTACAACACTAGAGAAGCTGCACAAACAGAAAAGGGGCCTGGAAATAGTCTTCTCAGGAATCTGAACTTGTTACATTATGAAATTGGTAAGATCCACATCGGGAAGGCAGAATTTGTCCTTTTCAGAACTCAACAAAATTATTGGGAATCTGAGGAAAAGGCGGGCAGGCTTGCGGCACATAGACTCAAACAAATTAAAAATAGAAACTATATGAACAGTATAAGAGATGATTCTCACAACATTCTCACTAGCAAAAATGATATAAACATGGTGTTTTTAAAATTTTACAAATCCAAGTAAATGTGATACAAACCTGGATAAAATGTTTTCTGCCCAAGACTATGTTGCCTAAGATTTCTGAATCGGGAAAGACAGGAGTTATGTAAGGCCATCTCAGCAGATGAGATTAGAAGGTCAATTAACAATTTCTCCAGAGCAAAAGCTCCAGGGTCAGATGATTTATCAGCTGAGATGTATTCTTTCCTTAGTGAGGAAATAACCCCTGTGCTTCAGAAGGTTTCAGCTGTAATAGAGGAAAAAAGCTATACCCCCAACCATGTCAGAAGCTTTTATCACAGTGCTGCATAAAAAAGGAAAAGATCCCCTAGACCCAGCAAATTATCACCCAATCTCCTTATTGAATGTGGACTATAAGATCAGGGCAAAGATTTTAGCCACAAGATTATGGGGTGTATTGAAGCGGCATATACATAATGATCAGGTGGGCTTTATTAAGGGTTGCTCTGGTATTGCGAATATTAGAAGAGTCCTCTCCACTATATGGATGGCTTCAAAACTCCAAGGCAACTATATTCTATTGTCCTTAGATGCCCAAAAAGGCCTTTGATTGCATCAAATGATAATATTTGTATAAGGTACGGCATGGTTTTGGGATGGGGAACAATTTCAACTTAAGGGTAGCCATATTTTATCAGGCTCCTGTTGCTTGGTTGTGCTCCAATAGAATTCTTTCCAAAAGGTTCCCATTAGAAAGGGAAACTAGGCAAAGATGTCCCCTTTTGCCTATCATATGTATACTTGCTTTAGAGCCTCTACCCAGTTGGTAACACCTCAGCATGTGAGTGCCTCGCCGTACATGAGGCTTCAGGTACAGGTTGCAGGATTCTCCTCATTTACCACCTACCTGGGTCGGTGGGAGAATTGCCGCAGGAGGCAGCAAACTTCGTCATCGACTAGGTGTTGGAGTCCCCCAGCTGTTTAATTTTGGGAGACTTCAATGCCTGGATCGAAGACGAATCCTCACGTTTCAGTTACTACCTCCTCCAGTTGATGTCTTCATGGGCTTGACACAAGTTGTTAATTCTGCAACCCATCTGCATGGCTACACACTTGATCTGGTGTTCTAGCTGAATCTTGGGATTGACAGCCTAGAGACTTATCAGGTCTTTCAGTCTTATCACTGTATTGGGGAATTCACATTTGGGGCCCTCTGAAAGTCCCTCCCCTGTGGAGATGGTCAGCTACCACCCTTTTAGGGGCTTGTATCTAGAGAAACTCTTGGTGTTGGCTGACCTATCTAGAGTTAAAGTGGCATTTATGATTGGCACTGGAAAGGAGTTGGTCAGCTATAACAGAGTGGTTTCTAAAGTGCTGGATGTTGTTGCTCCAGTCTGTATATGACCCAGATACTCTCCTTTGATATCTCCTTGGTTTGATGGGGATCTCTAGGAGATGAAGAGCAAGGGTCAGATGCTGGAATGTTGTTGACAGAAGACATGGCTAGAGGCCCACTATGGTGAGTACCAGGGGGAAATCTTCCGTAAAAAGGCAGAATTTCTGTCCAGGGAGATTGCTGCAGGGACAACCAGACCTTCTCAGCTTTATCGGACTGTAGACAGGCTTCTCCGTCCTGCCTGTCTACAGGCGAAGAAGACTTTTTCATTCACCGTGTGTGAAGAGTTTGCTTTGTTTTTCTCTGACAGACTGTTGACTATCTGGTTGGAGATCCCGTTAGGGAGGCAAAATCTTCACAGTGGTGGGGCTGGGAGGTTCAGAGCACTCTACTTGTCTGGAAGGAGTTTAGGCCAGTGGAGGTGTCTGAAGTGACTACAGAGATCTTAGAACTGAAGCACACTTATTTTGAACTAGACCTGGCCCTGAAGCAATTGCTAATAGGATGCGCTAAGGCCATTGCCCCAGTGTCCACCTGGATTGTCTGGTGCTTGATGGCAGAGGGGGTACTCCCGGTGGTTTTGAAATAAGCACTGGTGAGATCCCTTCTTAAGAAATCTTCCCTCAACCCAGACGTCCTGGCAAATTACCATTGGATCTCAACCTTCCTTTTTGAGTAAGGTTGTTGAGAATTTAGTGGCCCAACAGCTCAAGGATTGCCTGGTGCTCTCCAACATCTATGAGCCATTCCAGTCAGGTTTTTGGGCCAGACACTGCACAGAAACAGCTCTAGTTAGAGCACACAATGATCTGCTCAGAGCTAGAGATAGAGGAGACAGGTCAATTCTTGTGCTCCTTGACCTCTCCTCAGCATTTGACATTGTGGACTACATCATGCTTCTGGATCAGTGAGTTTTGTGGACTCACTGGAACTGTCATCAGGTGGTTTGAGTCCTGTCTCTCAGATAGAGTGCAATCGGTAGTGATGGGGAATTCTCCTCCCTCATGCCTCTTTCTTGTGGACTACTACAGAGTTTGATCTTGTATCCAACGTTATTTGCAGTGTACATATTGCCCCTGGACAAGATCATTAGACAATACAGCAAGGAGTTTTACTGCTATGTAGATGATGCCCAGCTTTATTTGTCATTTGCACCTGGAACACCTGGAGCTGTCAATGTGCTTAACAACTGTTTGGCTAAAGTCAATGACTGGATGGCTTCCAGCTGGCTGAGACTTAAACAGGATAAGACAGAGGTATTAGTGATCGAGCCAGTGTGATGGGTTGCCACCTGACTGGGGGTGGACATAGGCTTGGTCTTGGGGTCTGTTCCATTGGTGACTTCCCCAAGGGTGTGAAATCTAGGTGAGATCAAGGACAGCAGACTGACCCTTGAAAATCAGGTGTCATCTGTTGTTAATAGTGGTTTCTACCACTTGCAGAACATTGTCAGGATTAAGCCCCTCATCCCGCCCGAGGATCTGATGACTCTAATTCATGTCTTTGTTTCCTCCAGGCTCAACTACTGCAATTCTCTATGCTTTGGGGTCACAGGAAGGACCCTCTGCAGACTGCAGCTAGTGCAAAATGTGGTGGACCGGTTGCTGATGGGCCTTTCAAGGTCCAGTCATGCAATCTCGGTCCTGTGTGCCTTGTACTGACTGCCTGTCAGGTGGAGGGTTCTTGTTAAGGTGGGCTTGCTCACCAACAAGGCCCTATATGGACTGGGTCCTGGCTACCTGTCAGAACTCCTGATACCGGTGACCTCTGCTCATTCCCTTTGCTTCTCTTTGAGGGACCTCCTGGATTTTCCCAGGGTTTGGCTCTGGACATTGGGTGATCATGCATTCAGCATGACGGGGTTAACCCTGTGGAACTCACTTCCCACTCCTCAATTAGGGTGTTCAAGGTGAGGCTGAAGGCTCACCTCTTCTGCCAGGCTTTCAAAATTTGCTGATTTGGGTCCGGAACATCAATTTGTTTTCCTCGCAACCAGAAGCATGCTGTAAAAAAGTTTCTGCTAACTTACTGAATTTTATTGTATTCATTTTATTGTATTTTAACCTTCATTTTGTGTATTTGTGATTGTTAGGCACCTTGAACCTCCCGGAATGAGCACCCTATAAATAAAATTGACTTGCCTTACTTTGTTTCATCAGGCAAGACACCATAATTTCAGGTATTACATTTAAGAAACTGGAGCATAAAGTGATGGCATATACTGATGATATGTTCCTGTCTCTATCAAACCCATACTGATCAGTGCAAGGACAAAACCCCAAAAACAGAAATAGTGTTGCAAACAATGCCACAAGCAAAATGCTGTCCTCCAAATAAGGCCAGGAAAAACAGCAACCGTAAATAAATCCTCGCACTCCGTAGAAACAAATGGGAAGAAATACAGCTTTTGATTATTCAGAAGGCTCTGCCCCCACACCTCCCGGACTTATTATAATCAACTCCATTGAGGTGGGGCCCTCAGGGATGAGGAGAAACTTGGGAGTGGGGAACGTTCTTAAAATAAAATAAGTAAAAGGTTCAAAACCAGGCACCACAGAAGCAGCTACTGCACCCCTTTCCCATCTCAGCATCCAGTGACAGGTGTAGCGGTAATTCCTGAATGCTATAAAACCCTTGTTGCTGTACATGCTTTTGCGATTTCTGCATTGCAGTTTTAGCCTTGCTCTTCTTAACACAACATATTGACCAGGTACCCATAGCTCCTAGGACAGATCATGGATTAGTTGGAGAAATTTAAGTGAATCTCTGGGTTGTCTTCCAACCAGTCCAAATTCGAAGTTCTCCCATTAAAAGGTAATAAAACCTTAAGTTACTCTGTTCTAAATATAATTTAAAGTGGGGAGGTGATGTCATCACTTACCTTGAATTTAGATCTCTTGTAGATTAGGGGCCAGATATTCAAAGGGTAGCACCGGGCGCAAATCCGTTGTGCTGGATTGGCACCGAATTTGCCCCCAACAGCAATATTCAAAAGGACATTTAGCATCAGCACTAGGTGTTAGCACTGACGATAAATCATAATGTATGTAGGGGAGGGACTGAGGGGACGGGACCTGACTGCCTGTGCAACAGCATATTGAAAGGTATAGCACCACGCTACAGGCATTAGCGCAACCTGTAGCGCGGCACTAACTACAGCCAAAAAAAGGCTGGCGGTAATGCGGAGGTGCCCCCATGAAGCACACCCCCTTGACCACAACATATGATGTATCCCTGGTAGTCTAGTGGTCTCCCCCAAGCACCGCTCCGACCATGGTTAAATAAAAGTTGCATAATTCCTGTAGTCTAGTGGCCCCCAGTATCGCTCCCAATCACAGTTGCCAAATTATACATCTTATTTCCCTGGTAGTCTAGTGGGCCCCCAAGCACCGCTGCTGACCCGTCAAAATACAAAAGTAGTTTTTCCTGGTAGTCTAGTGCCCTCCCTAGTATCGCTCCTGACCACGGTTGCCAAATTATTCAATTTATTTTCTGGTAGCCAGGATCGCTTCATGCGCCACCCATCGTGAAAATACAATAACTCATTTTCTGGTAGTCTAGTGTCTCTTCCGCTTTCAGGATACCATCTATAGATCTCCCAGAATGGAAAGCCGGTGACCGCCCAGCCTCTTCACCACCACGAGGAGGGCTGAGCCGGTCGCCTGCTCCATTGTGGGGATCTATATGGATGGGCGGGTTGTCACTGGGGGAGGGGGACCACTAGACTACCAGGGAAAATTACTTTTTGCATTTTACGATGGGTCAGGAGTGGTGCTTGGGGGGGCCACTAGACTACCAGGGAAAATTACTTTTTGTATTTTAGGACGGGTCAGGAGCGGTGCTTGGGGGAGCACTAGACTACCAGGGAAAATTACTTTTTGTATTTTAGGATGGGTCAGGAGCGGTGCTTGGGGGGGCACTAGACTACCAGGGAAAATGAGGTTTTGTATTTTACCACAGGTCGGGAGCAGTGCTTGGGGAGGAACACTAGACTCCCAGGGAGTGGTAAAAACACAGGTGGAAACAGGGACCAGACGGCTGTGAAGGGCTGCCTGGCCCAGCCTGTCTGCCCAGGTCCCTATATGTTGGATGGCTGCGCTGCACAGCCCAGTGACCTTACAGCTGACAACCCATCCCCATCCCCAGCAGGTTTGCCTTATGCCTGCCCCATGCATACATGTGTTCCACCCACACCTGCTGTGGGCTGCCTCTGTTGGTGTGGAGTGGGGGCATCACCCAGGGCATGTGTGGCCACTGGTAGTGTGTGTGTGTATATAGCTATATATCTATATATATATATATATATATATATATATATATATATGTATATGCATGTGTCTCTGTACTGATCTATAGTTATAGATCCTACGGATCTATATATCTCATTATGTATTGCTTGCAGTGCTACATAGTATGTTGTATGCACTGCTGGTACCTGCTAGCGCACAGTTCCTGCTGCTGCCAGCTTGTACATCCATTCCGACCAACAGGGGATGCTGTGGGCATGCCTTGGCCTGCAGCATCCAGCATGTACTTCCATTCCGACCAAAAGGGGGAGCTTTGTGCTCCATGCAGTAGCACCGGGCAAACTGTATGGTAATGTATGCTAAGCAGCACCTAATGAGATGCAAATATACCTGTTTGCCCATGAATTACCTAAGTAGGCTCATTTGCATGGGAGCTTTGAATATAGCTCCAGTTTGCACTAGGCTAACCAGTTTGCACCGGGCTAATGTGTTAGCACTGTGCAATCAGGTTAGCCCCAGGCAAGCCTCACTTCAGCATAGCACAGTTTTGCAGTGTGTGGCTCACATTATTGTTTGCAGTCACACCTCTCAACTGTCCCTGATTTTCAGGGACATCCCTGATTTTACCTCACAATTTTACTCTGTCCCTCCTAAAAATTGTGTTTCCATGACCAAACAGTGGGGGTTGTAAGCATAAACTAATGTCAAACATTAATGTTACAGACGTGTTCTTCCTTAGAAAATGCATTTTACACTAAACCACTTATTCTGCCAGCTTCCTGAGGTGATATCACCAATTTTTCAGATGTGTCCCTGATTTTTTATACCTTGTCCCTGATTTATGAGGCAGGGGGTTGAGAGGTGTGTTTGCAGTAGATGTGAGACATCTCTGCAATCAAAATGTTCTACACCTGCAACACTGGCTTGCTACAGCGTCTAATGAGCTGCTTTTGCAGTTTGCACTTCCCTGTTGCTATGTTCAGTGCTGTCTTATTCCCGGGCTATTTTTGCCCTGCACTCCCAGACCAGTTTGCCCGACTTCCTTAGACTGCTATATTCAGCAGGATTAGCACCGGACTATTTCCTTTTGAATATAGCTTGCTTTGTGCTCCGGGCTAAGTTTGCCCGCCGGGCAGTGCTAATTTTGCTCCGGGGCAAAGTTTTGAATATCTGGCCCTAGATATCCTAATAGAAAATATAGTACCCATCGTTTATAACTGGCATGTTTGTGCAAACAAGTTATGCCCACTATAGCAGATGAACACTATATCCTCTGGCAAAAACATCTATACTTGCCGATGGATCCTACACACTGTTCACCTTAAAACAAATAGGTTGTAAACAGTTTTACATATTAAGAAAGCTTTATTAAGTTGTATTAAGTGCAATATGCTGGAAAAAAATTAATTAAGTGCAATGAAATTAAATAAAGCAAATTTTAAAAGGAAAAATAAAGGCCCAAATCTAGTTTGCAAAACTAAAGAAATCTGGGAAGAAAGACTATGTCATGCAATATCCCAGGCTTCATGGGATCTTTTGTGGAATCATGCTTATAAAGTTAGTAAGGATATGCAAGGCCTGGCTACTGCAGTTTAAAATACTACACGACTGATACTTTACCCCAGTTAATTACATCAGTTTGGCTGTGCTACAGATAACAATAGCTAGAGATGTGGATCTGCAAATGCAGAGTTACTTCATATGCTATGCGGATAGCAATTGGTTAGGTCATCTTGGTTAATTATATGGGACACATGCAAACAGGTTCTTGGAGCTAACCTGACTTTTGAACCTGACATGTTCATACTAGGGGATACTCAGAATCTTTTGACTCTGAATTCAACCCAAAAAATATGACTTATCTTAGCAACTTTAGGTTTCAAGTGCTTGATCTTGAAACATTGGGAGGATAAGTGTCCCCCTGGCCTGGATGAATGGGCTAATCATTGGACTAATTTATCTCTTAATGAATGGATTATTTATTTAATAAGCAGCTGACACCTTCAGGATAATTTAACAAAACAGAATGTTTAGACACAGTTCAGCTTGTATTTCACGTTAGTTCTGTATTCCTCCCCCCCATTACTTACTACTGAAGTCATTTGTATTAAAACAGAATCTTAGTTCATGAAGAGTTATCTATCCCTGTTGCTTTATCCCTAACTGTAGGTCATAATGCACTGCTTGTGACATCACAGTAACTCTCATGGTCACAGACTGATGTCACAACAGAGGAATATGATTTGAAGTAGAGAGTATGCTATAGAGGCAGATGGACTCTAAGGTCCTGTCCACACTACACCACTAAAACCATGTAATGGTTTCAAACCGTTACAGACAGTAAACGTTACAGTGTGTCCACACTGCCAGTGAACCATTGTGATAATGGTTTGGAACCGTTACAGCTGGTCCACATTGTGGGTGAGGAGTGACCATTATGGTGACACCATATCCCACAATGCAGTGCATGCTGCACTAAGGGCTGATGGCTTAGCATGATGGTTAGAGTTGCAACTTTAGAGTAGCTGGGTTGTGCAGGCAGAGCTGGGTTCAGTTCTCAGCTGGTAGTTTTGACTTTCTATAGATACATTAGTGAAAGGAGAAAGTCCAGAGGGGGTATTGCTAAGCTTAATGGAGAAAATGGAGCATGTGAGGAGGAGGAAGACCCTGTAAAGGCATCTATCCTAAAAAGATACTTTTGCTCAGTATTTACTGAAGAGAAGGTAGGGCAGGGCCCACAGCTCAGCATCATGGACACATCGGGGAGGGAGATGAGCACTACTCCCTTCACAAAAGAAAGGGTCCTACAAGAGCTTGCTAAGCTCAGGTGGATAAGGCAATGGGACCTGATGGCATACATCCCAGGGTACTTAAGGAGCTAAAGGTGGAACTAGCAGAGCCATTAGTAGAACTGTTTAGTGAGTCTCTGAGCACATGAGAGGTCCCAGAAGACTGGAGAAGGGCTCATGCGATCCCGCCCACAAGAGTGGTAGCAGGGAGGAGGTGGGGAACTACAGACCAGTCAGTCTTACCTCAGTAGTGGGCAAGATTATGGAGGCACCTTAAGGAAAGGATAGTGCAACACCTGGAATCCATAGGGCACAGGATCCAAGACAGCATGGGTTTACAAAAGGAAGGTCCTGTCAAACTAATCTCATAGATTTCTTTGACTGGGTAACCAGAGTGGTGGACCAAGGGGGAGCAGTTGATGTCGCCTACCTTGACTTCAGCAAAGCTTTTGACACTGTTCCACATAGAAGATTGATAAATAAGCTGGGTAGGCTCGGCGTGGGTCAGAAGTTGGTCAACTGGGTGGCAAACTGGTTGGCGGGCAGAAAACAGAGAGTGGTGGTAAATGGTATACAGTCAGAAGAGATGCAAGTCACAAGTGGGGTGCCCCAGGGATCAGTCCTGGGGCCAGTCCTCTTCAACATCTTCATTAGTGACGTTGCAGATGGACTAGAGGGTAAGGCTTGTCTGTTTGCAGATGACACCAAGATCTGCAACAGGGTAGATGATCCAGATGGGGTGGGCAGAATGAGAAGAGATCTGGATAAACCTAGCAAAATGGTCAGAAGAGTGGCAACTGGGATTTAATGCAAAGAAGTGCAAAATCATGCACATAGGGAAGAGAAACCCTGAAGCCACCTATAGGCTGGGAGGGGAGTTGCTAGCAGTCACAAAGGAAGAAAGAGACTTGGGCATCATCATCACTGATGACCTGAAATCATCCAAGCAGACCTCTAAAGCAGTAGGTAAGGCTAGGGGTGTTAGGGTGTATTAGTAGGGGTATCACAAGTCGTAAGAGGGAGGTAATAATCCCTCTTTACAAGACACAGTTAGGCCCCATCTGGAGTACTGCGGCAGTATTGGAGGCCACACCTTCACAAGGACATTAATCCAAATTGAGGCAGTCCAGAGAAGGGCAACAAAATGGTGCAGGGACTGCATCAGAAGACATATGAGGACAGATTAACAGAGCTCAATATGTATACCCTTGAGCAAAGGAGGGAGAGAGGTGATATGATTGAGGCATTCAAACACCTTAAGGGCATTAACAAGGTGAAAGAGTCTAACATGTTTAAATATAAGAAAAATAGCAGGACAAGAGGACACAGCATGAGATTAGAGGGGGCCGATTAAGGGGGAATGTGAGGAAATTATTTTTCTCAGAAAGGGTGGTGGATGCATGGAATGGCTTACCACAAGAAGTGGTGGCTATGAATACAGTGCAGGGCTTCAAACAGACATGGGATAGGCATAAGGGAGCAATACAAATGACTATGAATAGATAGGCCACTGACAGAGCAAAGG
The DNA here is from genome assembly GCA_016271365.2 of Neoceratodus forsteri. Taxonomy (NCBI): domain Eukaryota; kingdom Metazoa; phylum Chordata; order Ceratodontiformes; family Ceratodontidae; genus Neoceratodus; species Neoceratodus forsteri. The sequence goes on along the minus strand of CM028130.1, from coordinate 37,788,688 downwards.
CCGATGGCACATTTATAAGGTAGAAAAAGAAATGGGCAGACTGGATGGGCCTTACGGTCCTTATCTGCTGTCAACTTCTATGTTTCTATGTTTCTAATGCCGGGGCTACACGCTCACGTGTCCACACTAGCTGTTAAAGTTACAGAGGCAGAACCATTTTTAGTAACCATTGTAGAAACCACCTCATAAGTGATTTCAACAATGGTTACAAAAATGCCTCCTGTAATGTTACAGGTATAAACGTAAACCATTGCAGTAATGGTTTGGATCCTCTGTAATGTTACAGATGGGAGTTTTTGGTATAGCATGCATAGGGCCTTCAGGATAAAGCTTATGTATTCATGCAAGTTTACTCAGTAACAATTAATGAGGAAGAGAAATATATACAATATATATGGAATGCAAGTTCAGATGTATCTAATTACGTTTTTCAATATTTTTTTTGAGGCGTCAGTAGGTCTTTAACTACAAGGCCATGGGATAATTATGATGCCACATGGAATCTGTTTTTAAAATGGTTGTCATTGGATTAGACAAGATACTGTATTAGAAATAGTTACATGATGCAATAAAGTCTGCAATGTCTACCTGCTTAAGAAGCATACTTTTGCTAATAATACAGGTTAAGATTTTTATGTACTTATGTCCTAACTGGACTTAGAGTTTTATGAATTTAAAGGCTTACAATTGCTATTGTTATATACAGCTACAAATGTATTCATTGTTATGAGCTACACAATGCACTATGCTCAAGTTTTTACTTAATGCTTTTTCTTTGTTTGATATCTATGAAAATAAATACAAATCATTGAAAAAATCTGGAACAACTATTTAGTAAATTTATATGGCAGAACAAACACCCTCAGATGAGCTTAGAGAGACTCAAGGGGAGTACAGCTAAGGGGGGAGTGAATTTCCCAGGTATTAAGGGATATTTCTTGTCTATTTAACATAGATATGTACAAGACTAGTTAATATAGGGACCGAGGCTTGTTCCGTGGATCTGGAGTGGGAGGGATTTCCTGATCAGCTAGTGGCCCACTTAGACTCCAGTGGTAAACAAGCATGTGGTAGGCTTAAGAATAAAACCACCGTTGGTAAAAATCACTTTGGAAGCTTGGGAAAAGACTAAGAGAAGGTGAGGAGCAAAGGAAGATCTCATCTGGCTAGTCCCTATAATTAGGACCCAGCCTTTCTGCTGAGCCTAGCAGATTCCATCTTTCAACTTTGGGGAAAACGGGGCGTGCATTGTTTAGATGATTTTTATACACCATATGGAAATAAATTGCTGGAGAATCTCCAAAGCCAATATGGAATCTCTATTACACATAGATATAGATATTTCCAGGTACAGTCCTTTGGACAAAGCAGAGGCAGAACCTTGATGGATGCATCCATTCTGGGCCTATTGGAATATGCTATGGTTCCAGCACACCACTCTCCAAAGGGATTAATAACCAAATTGGCACATCAGAATTGGGATGTATTACCAGATCTGTTGCATAAAGTAAAGGGGCTATGGAAGCGGGACCTGAGATTACTGATCTCTGATGAAAATTGGGCTATTATAATTAACACATATGAACTCTTGCTTTGTAACAAATATAAAGAATCACAATATAACTTCTTGCAAAGGCTGTGCTGTTCCCTAGTGATGGTACATAAGACTCATCCAACAGTATCGCCTATATTTGGTCACTGCAATAGCGCCCCAGGTACATACTTTCATTACTTCTGAGAGTATATGGATCCACACTCCTTTTGGATGCAAATTGCCCAAGAAGTTTCAAATATTTTCAATATGCAAATAGCAGACACATTACTGCTGTATTGGGGTGGAAAACCTGTGAGAAGAAGGGTTGGAACCATATCCCAGGACACTTAGAGTACTATTGGTTTTATCTCACAAGTGCATACAAAATACTTGGATATCGCACGTCTGACCCACACTGGACCAGTGGAGGACCCTGATCCTATAGAATCTGGCCCTGGTGCATCTAACCCATCTATTACAAGAGAGAGAGGAGTTGTTCCTCCGTGGCTGGGATCACTACATAGACTCATTTTCGGGAATGGAAACTATTTTACTCAGACAAAGAATACTATAGGGGGCTTGGACTCTTTAGTATGGTGTTTATTTTTAATTTTTTTAAATTCAAAGTTTATTCAGATTGTTATAATTACAGAGCATTGAGCCATCATACTTATAATACATAGATATCTGATTAATAAACCTGGAGGAACAATGCCTTCCCACCCTTCCCTACCTCCCCCCTTCCCTAACCCCCCTCCCTTACACAGACTCATTTCAAAGAGCTATTACACAACACAAAAAGAGTTAATAATTATTTATTGTACAGAATATAATGCATGCAAAGGACCCCAGATTTTGTTAAATCTTTTAAGTTTCTGATTGAGACTTGCTATAGTTCTCAGTCCTGAGATTAGCCAGAAGTTAGTTTAACCATTCGGTATAGGTAATTTCTACTGTGTCCTTTCAATGCTTTAAAACCAGTTTCTTAACTGACATTGCTATCATAGTTATATGAAATTTACGATTTAATACATGAACCTCAGAGAGGTCTCCTAACAGACAAATATCAGGACTGAACAGATCATTGAAGCCTAATGGGGTGTCCAACTTCTGTTTAGTAAGGCTCCTTAATTTAGTTATTTTTGGACAGGTCCAAAAAATATGCAACTGATTTCTCTCTCCATGCAAACATCTCACACGGGTAGAAGAGTCTATGTGCCCCAAATTAGCTAATTTCTGAGGGGTGTTAGTATGGTGTTTAGAGTTAGAGATACCACCCTGACAACACTCTCATAGTGGGGCAAATACATCCTCCCTCCGACTGAAGAACAGTTTGACTAGTGCAGGCATAGACTGAAATATATGTGACTGAAACATCACAGATACATTTATATGTGTGTAGGTTTTCTTTTTTGATTTATTAAGATGGGGGATATCTTGATATTGATTTCTTTTCAGTAACTATTATTTGTATTTATAATGTTATAAGTTAGTTATTATAGCAGAACAATCTACTAATTGGCATGGATACAATGATATTTTAATGCTGTGTTTGTTTATTCAGTATATTCAGTATGTGATACATACCTATGTTGATTTTATTTTTTATATTGTATGTGTTATCTACAAAAATTAATTAAAAGATGAAGCAAAACAAAAAGAACAATAGTAGTGCAGTGCACCCCACCTACTCCCATGCTCAGATTAGCTCCCTGGTGCCCAGTGAACCTTACCAACTCCTCAGCTCAGTATGGCAATATGCCATCCAGTTGATCTCTATATCCCCTGCTCAGTACTCTCTGGTGCCCACTAGATCCCCACCTACTCCATTGCTTAGTCTAGCTCCCTGGCATTCAATGATTCCACCTCCTTATCCTCAGTCCCTTGTCCAGGTCCTATATCTGTCTGGTGTGTTGCCAGTCCCTGCTCAGTATAGCTCACTGGCAATAAGTAGATCCCAACTACTCCACTGCTTAGTAGAGTTCCCTTGCATTCAATGGATCCCACCTACTCGACTGCTCAGTATAGCTCCCTGGCATTCAATGCATCCCCCTCCATTGCCACAGCCCCCAGTACACTTTCTGTATCTGTCTGGTCAGTATTCCCCCTCTGGCTCAACATAAGTCAGGCACAGATGAAAAAGATGGGGTGCTCCACATCTACAAGGGTCTTCATGCTTTGTGATTGGTCTTGAATGCCATCTGCATGATGCTTGCTACCCCATTCCCCATATGTTTGCACAGCACTATGTGAATTATGTGAATGACCCCACTTCCTCACACATTTCCATATTGTGGTGTGAATGCCCCAACTCCCTTACACCACATTTGCATAGTGCTGAGTGAATGCCTCATCCTTCCATACACATTTCCATAATAAGGTGTGGGTGACCCACCCCTTTCCACCAGATTTACATAGTGCTATGTGATTGCCTCACTCCACCCCAAATATTTCTATAATACAGTGTGAATGCCCCACCCCTTTTCACCAGATTTGCATTGTGCTGTCTGACTGCCCTGCCCCCACACAATACCATAATACAGTGTGAATGCCCCACCCCTTTTCCACCACATTTGCCTATGTACTGTGAGAATGCCCCACCCATTTCCTACACATTTACATAGCACTGTGCAAATGTACAGAAGGTGTGTGCAGACCCAGTTTTAGCATACCTCAGGGGGTTCATGGGCAATGGATGAGCACACAATAGTCATGCAGGCAGTTCTGCAGCAGTAACTCCGACCTAGGATTCAGGACCACATTTTTGTCTGGCTGAGACTTGGGCCCCAGTTATGTTTGCAAGTTACTTGGTTACTTGGTAGAATAGGACAAAAGAAGGCCCAAACCCATCGAGATTGTCCCGCACTATATTGTGGTTCATTATTCCCAAATTTGGTTAACAGTTAGCCAATTATCTAAGCCTTTCTTAAAGGCATTGAAGGTTTTAAGGTCTGTCAGTTCTTGTGGAATCCTGTTCCAAACTCTAGGTGTTCTAACTGTAAAGAAGTTAAGTCTTGTATTAGTTTTTACCTTACTAACTTCAAGTTGTTTATTATGTAGTCAGGGCACTATTTTTCTCTGCGAGAGGGTTAATCCACACTGCTGCATTAGCTTAGGTGAATGTTGAAGTTTAAAAAGAAACAGGATATCACCTTTGCATCCCCTTTGTTGCAGGGAGTGGAGGCCAGTGGAAATGAGTCTTTCAGTGTAAGTTTTTGAAGCTAAATGCAGGATCATCCTAGTTGCCATCTCTGTATTTGCTCCATTCTTTCAAATTCCTTGATGAGGCAAGGACTCCAAAAGGGAGAACCCATAGTTGGAATATGGTCTAACATGCCTCCTATATAGTGGTATTAGACATTCTTCTGTCTTAGAGATAAAAGTGTGGTTTATGTAGTTAAGAAATCCATTGGAGAGTTTAGCAATTTTTTTGTATCTTTATCTGTGAAGGAAAGTTTATTATTAACTATTGTGCCCAGGTCTCTCTCTCCCTTTCTGAGGATTTCAAGGGCATGTTTTTTAGGGTGTAAATCAGCTTGGGGTTATGTCTACTTAAATGCAGGACAGTACATTTATTAATGTTGAATTACATACCATTGGTACGGGCCCATCAATCAATAATTCGTAAATCTTCTGTCAATGTAATCCTATTTTCAATACAATCAATTCTCCCCCCATGATTTAGTGTCATTAGCAAATTGTGATAATACTAACGAATTAACATACCAGCAGAATAGGCCTAATGGTCTTTCGTGTCTGCTCGTTTGGTCAGCCCCCACCCAGGGAGCTGACCGTGCTGCCCCCCCTCTGGCTTCTCCCTTCCCAGTCCTGGATATTCTTGCTGCACTGGTTGTTGCTTCCAGAACCCTTCCCCTGTATCTGTCCCACCCCCTCTTGAATCCCTCTGCCATTTCTGCCTCCACCAGCCCCCTATGCAGCACATTCCATTGCTCCACCACCCTCTCAGTGAAGTAGCACCTCCTCCTTTCTCCCCTGAATCTCCCCCCTCCAGCTTCCACCCATGGCCTCCAGTTGCCCCCCCTTCCTTCGCAGCACCCTGACTGATCCTCCCCTATTTACCCCCTTCATGTACCTGAAGACCTCTATCATGTCCCCCTAGTCCCTTCTCTTTTCCATATAGGGGCCTATTTGCATATCGCTGATAAGTTAAACAGAGTGAGGCCTAGGACTGAGCCTTGTGGAACCCCACTACTCATAAACCCCTTGTTCAATTGGGTTCCATTGTTTTTTACTTGTTGGGATCTATTGGATAACTAGCTGCTTACCCACTGGACTAAGTGGAAGGAAAAAACGAGCAAGTTAAGTTAAGGGATGAGTTTGCCATGCAATACCCTGTCAAAAGCAAAACTGTACTCTAGCAAGAGTACATCCCTGGAGGTTTCAGAGTCGAGACCTTGACTAATATGATTGTAAAATGCTATAAGATTAGAAGTACATGAACAACCTTGCTTAAAGCCATGCTGGGACAAATCCAAGATGTTAAGGATTTCCATTTCTTTTTCTAGTAGGGATTTAATAATTTTTTCATTAATTTGGAGATGTCTGAGGTCAGACTAATAGGATGATAGGTTTCAGTATTTGATAGGGAACCCTTTTTGAAGATGGGTATAACTATGGCCTTTTGCCAGTCCTGTGGGACCATACCTTGAGATAAAGATTTGTTAAAGATAATTCTCAGAGGGATAGTTAAAGCTTCAGAAGTTTCTAATAAATTATCAGAGTCTGGACTTGTATTTGTTTTTAACGTTTTTAGGACTTGAAAAGTATCTGCTACTGAGATTATGTTGGGGTTAATTGTGTTTGCTGGGGTGTTAGAAAGTTGGAAAACTTCTTTGTTGGAAAAGACAGAACATAAATAGTCATTGAAAGTATCAGCAGTTTCCTGATCTGATGTAATTGTAGAGTTGTTCACAATTAGTGGGCCAATTTGCTTGCAATTTCCCTTTTTACTATTGAGATATGAGAATAATTACTATTGAGATACAAGAATAATGATTCATGACAATCAGTGTGAGCTATTTTGAATTCTAAATTTCTTTTTCAGTGTTTTATTAAATATTTTAGCTCTTCTACTGCTTGTTTATAGTTATGTAGGATATTCCCGTTATCATTGTTACCAAAAGCTTTGAGAAGGGCAAATAGTTTTTACCTTTTTTTATTTGGGATTTGAGAGATTTATTTAACCAAATTGCCACCTTTACTTTCTTATTCTATTTATTTTAATTGGACAAATTGATTTTCAATGTCAGAAATCGTGGATTTTAGATCATTCCAGGCATTCTCGAAAGGGAGTGGTGTGAGAATTTCATTCCAGTGTATTTTTCTTAGGCAATCATTAATTTTTTTATAAATTTGCTTTATCATAGTTTTTAAATATAGATTGATTTATTGGGGGGGGTATTTGCATGCCCAATCAAAAAGAATAGAGCTATGATCACTATTACCTAGCGGAGCATATATGCATAGGTGAGATATTTTGTTTTAAATATTTGTAATCATTAGGTTCAAGTTTGAAGCATACTGGAGAATCACTTTAATGCTATGCCACCCACTGACAATTCATGCTGGTGCTTGTAGTGCCCATAATGCAACATAAGCTACCCACTAAGAATTTGGTGTTACATACCCATGATGCAATACATTTTGGAATTATGAGAAATTTTATGCTGCCACATACCTAGTAATATTTACATAAGAGCAAATCCTAAATTACCCAATAAGATTCAGTGACATGGGTATGTAAACAAGGCTTATTTCATATAGAGCTTGTTCCATCAGTGTGTCAGATGTGAAGACACACTTTTAATAACATGGCTGGAATTACATATATTTTAATGGGATTAAACTCTGGTCATGTATCACTATGCATATTCAGTCTGCTTGCATTGGTTGGCCATAATTTATAGACTTCAGGGAAAAAATGATTAGTGGAATATTCTTACCCTTCTGGTCTTCAAAATATTTCACTAAATATCTTGCCTCTTGCAGGATCCTTGTTTCCATGGACTTTTTGCCCAGACCAAAGTTTCTCAGCAATGTGAGGGTGAACCTCCTCTGCTCTTTCCAGGGCTGGCCATATGGAATGAAGACAACACCTGCAGGGGAAGAAGGTAGTCCATTATACCATGTCCCTCAGTGGGGAACGGGGGATATTCACCACTATTACCTGTTTTCCTATTGTTAACCTTTACAGTACTACATCACCCATTCAGCTAGATTGTTTGTCTAGCATAAATTATTCTGTAATACATTCAGTATCTAATGCACTACATCATCCATTTAGTTAGATTATTTGTCGAGCATAAATTATTCTGTAATACATACAGTACATAATGCAAATTAAACTCTTACAAGCCTCATTAATAACATGATAAAACAAGCATTTGTCAATGCCGAATGTTGTCTCACTGGCATTGGCATTGGTAGTGCAGGAGTTAAAGATACATAATAGGAATGGCAGTGAACTATTGAATTAATGCCAACCTCACCCCCACCCTGGAGAGACACATTTTCAACATAGGCATTTTGGGACCTCCCCTCATGAACAGTGGCACTGTGCTTTTGCTAATCTGTCCCAAAAGTTGATTTCCCACAGCAATTAGCCATTCTGAGCTACAGGTGCGAAAACACATTTTGGGCAGGATGTGAAAAATGACAGCTGTACTGTTCATAAGGAGGTGTGAAAAAATACCAGTGTTGAAAATCTGGCTTGAAAATATTGCACATCTGCACAGTAACAAGGGTGCGTGGAAACTGCGCAACACATGCTTGTAACACAGTCATTTTATGGACTTGCATCACCAAATTTTCAACATATGCATTTTTGGACATCTGCTCATGAAGAGTGTCACTGTCATTTTGTCAAACTATCCCAAAAACTGATTCCGCACAGCAACTGCGCTATTCTGTGCCGCAAGTGTGAAAACACATTTCGGCCAGGATATATAAAATGATAGCTGTACTGTTGATAAGGAGGTGAGCAAAAATGCCAATGTTGAAAATTGGGAGTGAAAATATTACAAATTCATGAAGTTACAAGTGTGCATGGAAACTGCGCAATGCACACTCATAAAACAGACATTGTTTGGATTTTTTTCACTAAATTTGCAACACAGGCTTTTGAGAGCCCACCTCATGAACAGTGGCACTGTCATTATGTTAATCAATCCCAAAAGGCGATTCCATGCAGTGACAGCAAAATCACCTTTCAAGACCGAATAACGCCACGGCAGTGATTGAATTCATGAGGAGGGGCCCCAATAACCCCACGTTGAAAATTTGGTGCCAAAATTCCTAAAAATGCTCATAGTATGAAACAAAGTTGAAAAATCCCTATTTATGCCATTATACAGCTTACCGGCCTTTCTTCAGTTCGCAGTCAACTTTGAAGAGTGCAGACGTGTTCCTGGTCCACCAAAGATTGTTGCACTGGACTCCAGAGGTAAGTATGGGGTGAAGGGGTAGTGGGGAGGCAGGATGCACAAAGGATGGGCGCAGGCTGGGGAGGGAGCAGGACAGACCGCGAGGGACCATTTTTCTTCTTTTACAAGTTTAAAAAAAACATTGTGGGACAGTTTTTTTTTTTTTTTTACAGGGGCATTTGGCACACTGGGGTGGGCTCCTAGCGTGCCACCTGAGTGTTTGGGGTGGCTAGCCAATGGGAGATTGGGCACCTCTGCCAGCACATACTGAAAGGGGGGCCGCAAGGGACCATTTTTTTCTTTTACAGGTTTAAAAAAAGTCATGGGACGGTATTTATTTTACAGGGGCATTTGTCATGCTGGGGTGGCCTCCCAGCATGCCATCTGAGTGTTTGAGGGGAGGCTGTAGCCAACGGGGGATTGGGTACCCCTGCCGGCACATACCAAAGGGGGGTAAGTGCGAAGGGGGATTGGGCACCCCCTCGGCACACAACGAATGAGGGGGGGCATTGTGCTAATGAGGAGTGGGCTCCCCCATCGGCACATGAAATGGGTTAGGACATGCCAACAGGGGGATTGGGCACCCCTCAAATTTCAGCATTGTGGCAGGCGGTGTTTGCTTCACCAGCAAAGGCACATTGGAAGGTGCCACTGCATGATGAGCTTGGACTTCATTGCAGTGGACCTTTTCTTTGATCTGGTGGCCATGTTACATGTTGCTGGTGTCAGTGCCTGCAGATACCTCATTGGGGAATGAGGGACACACCAACTGATGCATGCGCTGCATTCACCCACAGTGACCGCTCCTCCAAATCTGCTACTACTGCAATATATTGGCTGCGTGAGCCAACATAAAAATGGAGGGTAATGAGTACCAATCCCCAAAGTCTAGATAAAAAGCTCCTTGAAATGGTGGCCTTGATGGAAGAGGGATGCCTGGATATCATTGCAGTCACAGAAACATGGTACACAGAGAACCATGACTGGGTTGTCAGCATACCAGGGTACACAATCTTCAGGAGGGACAGGGAGGGTAGAAGAGGAGGAGGAGTATCACTTTATGTAAGGGAAGGGATCAAAGCAACAGAACTAAAGGGTAAGCAGGGAGAAGAGGAGGCATTGTGGGTCACTCTGGAGACTGGAAATGTCACCACAATCCACACAGGGGCTGTATACAGACCACCATCACAGGGGGAGGAAATGGACTAGGAAATGATAGAAGGCATCCTTAGGAATACAGAGAAAGGGGAGATATTGCTGATGGGGGACCTGAATATGCCAGATGTTAACTGAAGCACCTTTGCTGCAGCCACATCCAAGAGCAGGGACATGCTCTATGCCCTACAGGGGGCATGCCTCAGACAGCTAGTTTTGGAACCCACTTGGGAGGGAGCAATCTTAGACCTGGTACTCTCAAATGGGGACAGAGATAGGATCTCAGATCTAGAAGTGGGTAGCCATCTGGGAACAAGTGACCATAAAACAGTGTGGTTCATGATAAACTTAGCTGTAGAGTCAAGCCATGCAGAAGTGAAGGTACTGGACTTCAGGAGGGCTGACTTTTTCAAAATGGGAGAGTGCCTCAGAAAAGCACTAGCAAAGAGGCAAGATGGTGGGGTGGAGCAACAATGGGGAAACATCAAAACCACCATCACAGAGGCAACAAGCCTTTGTGTGAAGCAAATAAACAAATCAAAAAAAAAAACACTATGGTTCTCAAAAGAAGTGGCAGACAAGGTTAGGTAGAAAAAGATAGCATTCAGGAAGTATAAGGAAACACAGAAGAAGCAGGACAGAGAACTGTACCAGTCAAAGCAGAAGGAAGCAGGGAAGACAGTCAGAATAGCAAAGGCCCAAACCAAGGAAAAGATTGTCGACTTGATTAAGAAGGGGGATAAAACCTTTAATAGGTACATTAGGGAGCAAAGAAAAACTAAGGCAGAGATATTGAGACTGAATAAAGAGGGGGGTGGTTGGGCAGACAGCGACAGTGAAAAAGCAGGGATACTGAATGAATACATCTGTTTAGTATTCACAATGGAAGAGCAGGGCGAGATACATGATCCAGTCAATATAAGCACTCTGGAAGGGGGGGTGGTGGTCCCAGTCCTTTCATAGAAGAAAGGGTTCTGAAAGGACTCCTAAAACTGAAACATAGAAACATAGAAGTTAACAGCAGATAAGGACCGCAAGGCCCATCCAGTCTGCACATTTCTTTTTCTACCTTATGAATGTGCCATCGGCCTTTGCTCTGTCAATGGCCTATCTATTCATACTCTTCTATATTGCTCCCTTATGCCTATCCCATGACTGTTTGAAGCCCTGCACTGTATTCATATCAACCACTTCCTAAGGTAGGCCGTTAATGCATCCACCAACCTTTCTGTGAAAAAGAACTTCCTCACATTACACCTTAATTGGCCTCCCTCTAATCTTATGCTGTGTCCTCTTGTCCTGCTATTTTTCATATAGTGAAACATGTTAGACACTTTCATCTTGTTAATGCCCTTAATGTGTTTTAATGTTTCAATCATATCACCTCTCTCCCTCCTTTGCTCAAGGTTATACATATTGAGCTCAGTTAATCTGTCCTCTTATGTTTTCTGGTGCGGTCCCTGCACCATTTTGGTTGCCCTTCTCTGGACTGCCTCAATTTGGTTAATGTCCTTGTGAAGGTGTGGCCTCCAATACTGCATGTAGTACTCCAAATGGGGCCTAACCAGTGTCTTGTAAAGAGGGATTATTACCTCCCTCTTATGACTTATGATACCCCTACTAATACAACCCAACATCCCCCTAGCCTTACCTACTGCTTTAGAGGTCTGTTTGGATGATTTCAGGTCATCAGTAATGATGATGCTCAAGTCTATTTCTTCCCTTGTGACTGCCAGCAACTCCCCTCACAGCCTATAGGTGGCTTCAGGGTTTCTCTTCCCTATGTGCATGATCTTGCACTTCTTTGCGTTAAACCCCAGTTGCCACTCTTCCGACCATTTTGTTAGTTTATCCAGATCTCTTCTCATTCTGTCCACACCATCTGGATCATCTACCCAGTTGCAAATCTTGGTGTCATCTGCAAACAGACAAACCTTACCTTCCTGTCCATCTGCAATGTTACTGATGAAGATATTGAAGAGGATTGGTCCCAGGACTGATCCCTGAGGTACCCCACTTGTGACTTGCATCTCTTCTGACTGTATATCATTTACCACCTCTCTCTGTTTTCTGCTCGTCAACCAGTTTGCCACCTAGTTGACCAATGTCTGACCTACCCCAAGCCTACCCAGCTTATTAATAAGTCTTCTATGTGAAACAGTTTTGAGAACTTTACCGAAGTCAAGGTAGGCAACATCAACTGCTCCCCCTTGGTCCACCACTCTGGTTACCCAGTCAAAGAAATCTATGAGATTAGTTTGACAGGACCTTCCTTTTGTAAACCCATGCTGTCTTGGATCATGTGCTCCTATGGATTCCAGGTGTTGCACTATCCTTTCCTTAAGGAGTGTCTCCATAGTCTTGCCCACTACTGAGGTAAGACTGGCTGGTCTGTAGTTCCCTGCCTCCTCCCTGCTACCTCTCTTGTGGAGCGGGATCACATGAGCCCTTCTCCAGTCTTCTGGGAACTCTCCTGTGCTCAGAGACTCACTAAACAGTTCTGATAATGGCTCTGCTAGTTCTACCCTTAGCTCCTTTAGTACCCTGGGATGTATGCCATCAGGTCCCATTGCCTTGTCCACCCTGAGCTTATTGAGCTCTTATAGGACCCTTTCTTTTGTGAATGGACTAGTACACACCTCCCTTTCCCATGTGTTCATGGTGCTGAGCTGTGGGCCTTGCCCTACCTTCTTTTCAGTAAATACTGAGCAGAAGTATCTATTTAGGATAGATGCTTTTACATGGCTCTCCTCCTCACATGCTCCCTTATCCCCTTTGATCTTATCAATACTCCTCTGGACTTTCTTCTGTCACTAATGTATCTATAGTAAGTCTTGTCACCTTCTTTTACTGTTCGTGCTAGTGTTTCCTCGGGTTGGGCCTTTGCCTGCCTTACTGCCTTTCCTGCTTCCCTTAGGAAAGTTTGGTATGCCTCCCTATCTTCATCCTGCTGCATTCCCTTATATTTCCTGAAGGCCAGCCTTTTGGCTCAGACCTTTTCTGCTACTGTGTTTGAGAACCAAAGTGGTTTCCTCCTTTTTTTGCACTTCCTTTTCTCACTAACTCAATGGGATGTTGCTTCAAGTATTTCATCTTTAATGCTTACCTACTTTGCCAGTGCCCCCTCACCTGTATTTCTTTTTTCCAGGGCTAGCTTAACTCTGTTGGCCATCATATCAAAGTAAGCTCTTCTGAAGTCCCATATTTGTGCCTTAAAATGGGATGATTTTGTTCTAGTGGCCAAATTGAGCCATGCCATGTGATGGTCACTGGAACCCAGGTTACCTTCTACCTGGAGATCTGTGATCCTTTCCCTGTTAGTCAGTACTAGATCTAGGATAGCCCTGTCTCTCGTGGGTTTTTGTACCAGTTGTCTGAGGCCTTCCCCCTGCAGGAAATCCACCATGTGTCTAGTTCTGGCAGATGTCCCTGCTGGTTTTGACCAGTCTGTATCTGCAATGTTGAAGTCTCCCATTATCAGAACCTCACCTTTAGCTGTCATGTTTTGTTTATGTTCTAACAGTAACGAGTCTATGTCCTCCCCTTGGTCTGGAGTCCTGTATACAACCCTAGTTCATATGGCATTCCCATTTCCTGTTTCCAGGGTAACCCACAGTTCTTCTGGCTCCTTTTGTGTATTCTGAATTTCTGTAGCTTTGATATTTTCATTGACATAAAGAGCCACTCCACCCCCCCCTCCCCTTTTTTGCACCTATGTCTCTTCTGAACAGTACATAGCCAGGTACTGAAGTCTCCCAAGTGTGCTTACTGGTAAACCATGTCTCACTAATGGCTACTATGTTCAGTTTAACCTCTATCATTATTGCCTGCAGGTCTGGGATCTTGTTTCCCATACTGCGAGCATTTGTGTGCATGATTTTCCATTGGCCAGATTTCGGTGTGTTAGCTGTTGGGCAAGGTCTGGCATTTCCCTTGTGTGTCGTATGGGGAGCCAGACCTTTTTCTTTACTTGGTGATGTAAATGAACTACAAACATGCTGAACTCCTGTTTGACCACTAGCTGAGGGAGGAGGGGTGGTGTTCTTCCCATTCAATGTATGAGGTGCTGCATCCCTCTCCCCATTTGCTAGTTTAAATATTCTGCAAAGACGTCAACCTTCTGCCCCAATGCACTGACTCCTTCCTTAGTCAGATGCAGTCCATCAAATTGAAAGAACTTTCACTCCCAAAACTGTTACCAGTTCCCAACAAATTTGTGTCTTTCCTGGCACCAGCCCTTGAGCCACATATTTAGCTCCTCCATCTCCCCTTCTCTGACCTTCCATCCATCTGTCCCTTTCCCCCAGTCTGGCAGGATCTCAGAGAAGGAGATGCTGGATGAAATGGATGATAGTTTGTCACCCAGCCTGGTCAGGTGTTCCTTGGTCTCCACAACTGACTGGCTGGTGAGATGGTTAGTCCCTATGTGTACCAGGATATCAGTGTTTTCTCCTGCTTCCTGAACAATTTTAGCAACGTGGTCAGTGTCTCTCCATGCTGATGTACCTGGGAGACATCTGACCATTACCCCTGGTTGGAGATACGTATCAACTCCCAGAATCATGGAGTCTCCTATGATCAGAAGTTTTTTGGATTTCCTTTTTGCTTTTTTTTCCTTTGGTTCCTGTTTTGGGCGAGTTTTGTTGTGCTAGCTCCTGTGCTGCAGTGTTCTGCTCTGCAGTGTCCTCTCCCCTTTGTTTGATTATGTAGATAGAGGTAAATACCTGTTTGTAGTTTTTATATGGTTTGTTTAGGTGACATGTTGGAGAACACCGAGTGATGATGCACCCGATTTGCCCCTCCTAACCACCTGCCAACCTTCTGGATCAACTACCCTCTGCACTTGAGGTACTTCTGTTGGATGTTGGGGAAATGGTGGGCAGTTCTTATAATGTATTTCCTCTTGAATCTGCAATTTAAGGTGCGCAATCTCTGCCCATGCTGACTGGAGCTGAGCCCTTAGATTTCCAATGGCCCAACATGTAATACAGTGTCCTAAATACTGTAAAACTGCCCTTCTGAAAAGTGTTTCACAGTACCTGCAGTTAATGGTATCTATCCCAGATAAGTTGCTGGGTTTACAACCTGGTCAGAGTAATTAGAAGGAAGAAAATGAAAGCAAAAGTTTGATTTTGTGTTTTGTTTGTTTGTTTTTTGTATAACTTGTTATAACAAGTTAAAGTACTAGTGCCCCTGTAAATGAGGTCACTGTGTGGATAGCCCTCTGATCCAGCCCTTTCTGCTTTGCTACAGGAAATGTCGTGACTGTGCTACCCTACAAAAGGAGTATAGTGTGAGGTGGTTGGGGATGGGGTTGGGGGTGGGTGGCTGGGCCCTTCCCCTGTGGAAAAAGAACAACCACAGACAAAAGAAACAAGGAGGTAAGAGCAGAAACAATCAGCTAGCAACAAATGCATCAGCCCCGAAAGCTTATCTTAATGATAGATAAAACTGCATAATCTGTAAAGCACCACCTGTAATAATTTCACAGTAGAGATACCCTGTAAGAAACACTCTGCTATAGAGAAAATAAAGCAGTAACAGAAGATATACCTTTCAAAAGACAATTTGAATCAGAAGATTACAGCAGTAATCTGTAACACACACCTGTAGGCACACCCTGTAATAATGCAGTAGAAGGTATACCAGGCAACAATTTGAATCAGAGAAAATAAAGCAATAAAATGTTAGCAACAAATAGTAACAATCCTTGTGAGTTCAAAATAAAAATAACACCACACAGTAAATCTGCCTAGCCAAAAGAAGCCTTAATCCTTATCCTTGCTCTGGTAAAGTTCTTTGCTCTGTCCTTTTAAGCAACCTAGAAGAAAAGTTGAAGATGGACAATGCAATGGGGGCTGATGGGATTCTCCCAAGAATTCTAAAAGAACCAAGGGTAGAACCATTGACATTACTGACTACACTTTTTAACAAATCATGGGAGGATGGTGTGGTACCCGAGGACTGGAGGAGGGCAGATGTGATTCTCCTTCACAAAAGTGGGAGCAAGACAGAAGCAGGAAACTACAGACCTATCAGTTTGACCTCAGTGGTAAGGAAAATGATGGAATCACTTCTGAATGAAGAATTGTTGATTACCTAGAGGCCAGTGGGGCACAGGGCCCAAGGCAGCATGGATTCACAGCAGGAAGGTCATGTCAGACAAATCTAATTGTTTTCTTTGACTGGGTGACCAAAGTAGTAGACCAGGGAGGGGCTGTGGACATGGCCTACCTAGACTTTAGCAAGGCATTCGACACAGTTCCACACAAAAGATTAATAAACAAATTAGCCAGCCTGGGAGTGGGTCCCAGGGTAGTAGCCTGGGTAAAACACTGGCTGAAAAACAGGACACAGAGGGTAATAGTAAATGGAGTCCACATTGAAGAAAGGTGGGTTACTAGTGAGATACCACAGGGATCAATACTGGGGCCAGTCCTTTTTAATGTCTTTATAAGTGATATCGCAGAGGGACTGGAAGGAAAAGTACGTCTCTTTGCAGATGACACAAAGATCTGCAACAGGGTTGATATGCAAGGTGGGGTGGAAAGAATGAAAAGGGACTTGGCAAGGTTGGAGGAATGGTCAAATGTATGGCAGCTTAGATTCAATGCAAAGAAGTGCAAAGTAATGCACCTGGGAAACAAAAACCCAGGGGAAGAGTACAAAATGAGGGTGAGATACTGATAACAACAAAAATGGAAAGGGACCTGGGATAGTCATATCAGATGACCTAAAGTGGGCCAGCAATGTGAGAAGGCATTAAGGAGGGTTGGGGGGATACTGGGATGCATAGGGAGAGGCATCACCAGTAGAAAACAGGGAGTTGTTATCCCTCTGTACAGACAGTTGGTAAGACCACATCTGCAGTACTGTGTGCAGTTCTGGAGATTCCATCTCCGCAAAGACATAGTGGAGGCTGTCCGGAGGAGGGCAACCAAAATGGTGCAGGGTCTGCACCAGAAGACATATGATGAAAGACTAAAGGAGCTTAAGATGTATAGCTTTGAGGAATGGAGGGAGATGGGGTACATGATAGAAACCTTCAAATACCTCAAGGGAATCAACAAAGTCCAAGAGGGTAGCATCTTTCAGAAAAAAAGATGTGGAAGAACAAGGGGGCACAATCTGAAGATAGAGAGGGGATGGCTCAGAGGTAATGTGAGGAAGAATTTCTTAACAGAGAGGATTGTAGATGCATGGAACAGCCTTCCTGAGGAGGTTGTAGAGTCAAAAACAGTGGGGGAATTGAAGAATGCATTGGACAGACATAAGGCAATTCTAGTGGGGGGGGTAGGAGGAAGTAGGTTGCTGGTTAACTAGGATCTGCAGCTTATCCATTAGGTAGGGAAATGGGCATACTAGGTGGGCCAAGCAGTCCTTGTCTGCCATCAGATTCTATGTTTCTTTGTTTCTATGTTTCAAAAGATGTTTTCATATGAATGGAGTAAAATCGTGATAATAACTGTTGCAGTCAGTATATGAATCAAAATGGAACACTCCCTCCAATTAGGGTTACTCAGATAATCTGCTATAAAATCAGATACTTGGGATAATGGGAGATTTTTAGGATATTAAGATTTTAGAATATTGGTCCTCTAGATCCAATGCACTAAAACCCCTTCTTGGATATAAGGATATAGGATTATCCAACATCTGATATCCTGAAATCTGAAATGATCTCCCTTATAATAAAAAAAAAATCCCACCAGTCCCACCCCTGCTAAATATTGAGCCTCCCCCACCCTGGTACAATCCAGTCTGTCCCTATCCTGTTGTACAATGAATCACCCCCATCCCATACACCATCAGCCTACACTTTCCTCTTCTCCCATGGAACTCAAATACCTTATCAATTAGAGTCAGACCCTTGATGTAGCAGCTTGCATTTATCTGCAATTTAGTAGGAGTCAGAGTAGCAGGACCAGGTACTTATGAATGAATGATGATATCTCCCTAATAACACCTGAGTAACCGCTAGTCAGCCAGTTGGGTCCTTTCATGGTGGATAGGGTTGAGCACTGGATTATTTTAATTGTAGGGAAAGAGTGTCATTTGGAAAGTTAGGATACTTGGCTTCCAAATCTGACATCCATTGCTATCCGATGCTAGGATGGGATGTTGGATCCAGATATTACCTTAGCATCTGGCTATCCTAACTCACATTGGATTTTGGGGTATCCAAACAACCCTACCTCCAATCATTTCAAAAAAGAAAACAGCACACCCACGAGTCTAATGGTTCAATACACATTCTATTAAATTCTCACACTGCATTCAGATATACAGACATGCAGGTATACCCATCAACCAGTTTGGAGAGATGGGGTCAGGATGAAGCTAATGGAACTGGCAAGGCCTGCACCATTGTTCCTTGTGTACCTTTTAAGAAGGCACTTGAAAATGTTGACACCTAGGAGGAGCCTGTTAGCATTCTTTGCATTACCCTATATCTGTTTTTTTATTTTGCAGAAGGATTTTAGATATTAAAAAGTTTACTTTTTGAACACTGTTTTTATTAATTTTATTTATTTATTTCTAGAAAGTACCTTTGAGCCATAGGCTTTTTTACAGAGGTTCCACACCGTAGTAATACATGTGCATAACATCATTTACAACAGTTACAAGTACATAAACAGATACAAGGAGGTTCCATGCCTTAGAAAAGCATGAGTACATCAGGTAACAGATGTTACATCATTACAATAACAGGGATTACATAAGTAAAAATATACTTATACATAATTTATAGCAGGCTATGTTGACAAGAAGTTTAAGCGAACAACTTGAGGATCTACAGGATATAGAGCAAATCAGGTAGGGAACAGAGGATAATATAGTGTGTGAAATAATTAACTTGTACTATATGCAAGGAGATGAGAACTTGATGGGCAGCAGTTCTTTTGTCTTAAGTGCTGAAGAGTGTAGTCATAGAAATGGGCTAGACTCATGGGGGTTGGGGGGGGAATGCTGAGGCAGGGACCTGGAGCCTACTAGG
This sequence comes from Neoceratodus forsteri, assembly GCA_016271365.2. Classification (NCBI taxonomy): domain Eukaryota; kingdom Metazoa; phylum Chordata; order Ceratodontiformes; family Ceratodontidae; genus Neoceratodus; species Neoceratodus forsteri. Next base: position 37,769,559 of record CM028130.1, on the reverse strand, counting down.
GGAGTGTTAGCAAGAAAGGAGGAGAAGGCAAGGGGGCGGGTTAGAATGAGGGTAGCAGGAAAGAGGAGGGAAGATTGTGGGGGGTTCAGGTCAGGTCCTGTAATCTCCCATGAAAACCTTCTGAGTACTTCAGTATTGTTTTTCAGAAATCTAGTAATAGATCTGTTATAAGTGAATGAGTAGATTTTCATTGAACTCTTGACTTTTTTGATTTTTCCGTGCTTCAGTAATGGTTCTTTGCATAGTTTTGCAAATAGTTGTTTAAAATTTCACTCCATTTCAAAATATATTATGAACAACGTCCCCCCTTTTTTAAGTGTGCTCGGCAGTATATTTATGCAATAAACCACGACAGGGTGTGGGCTTTGTTGGGAGTCAGCGGCAGCTCTGCTAGAGCTCCTGTTTTCGTTTGTAAAATGTTAATTTGCCGAATTTGTTTTCTGGAGAATTAAAGCCTGTGAGACTGTTTTTGGGAGAATTTATTCTCATGAAATTTGTGCATTTTTGCACCGTTTTCTAGTTAAGTTAAAGTATCGGGATGTACTGTTAGGTAGGGCAAAAGAGTGAGATAAGTTTTTAGGAGTGTAGCTTTTATTTTTTAGTGAGGACTGAGAGTACGCATGCTTCAAATTGCTCTATTCTGGTGAAACACAGGCTTAAACTTTTCCTTACTGGTCAGCAGAGATGCCGTAAGGACTGTGTGGAGTTCAAGGGGGACATCAGAGGTGGAGTGTGGCTGGTTTCTTTGGAGGAGACTGTGGTGTTTCTAGGACAGGGATTCTCAAATGGTGAGGCCAGCCTCCTTGGGGAGGCCCCAACCTGTTCCAGGGGAGGCTCAAGCAAGTCTGAAAAAGTACTGTATTTAAATTTTGAGTTCTAATATTTTGTGTGAAGAGATGATGCAAACTGAAAGAGGATAACAGTAGGTGAATTTTTTGTATTTTTGTACTAATAGGTGACAAGGGAAGATGAATGAGCTGAGGCTTATTTCAGGTGTACCCGGGGAAGGGTATGGAGTGAATACATTTCAAAAGGTAACTGCAAAACAATCACAAAATACACAGTGAACAATAGTGTAAAAAAATATGAACAATAAACTAATAATGAGTGGTGGTAATTGATCAATTTGTAGATTGATGGCAGAACAGCCCCAATACAAAGGTTACATAGAAACATAGACTTTGACGGCAGATAAGGACTGCTTGGCCCACCTAGTCTGTCCATTTCCCTACCAACAGGATAAGCTGCAGATCCTAGTTAACCAACAGCCTATTTCTTCCTACCCCCCACAAGAATTGCCTTATGTCTGTCACATGTATTCTTGTATTCTCCCACAGTTATAGATCCCACAACCTTCTCAAGAAGGCTGTTCCATGCATCCACCACACTCTGTGAAAAAAATACTTCCTCACATTGCCCCTGAACTGCCCAACCTCTATCTTTAAATTGTGTCCCCTTGTTCCTGCACATCTCTTTTTCTGAAAGATGCTACCCTCTTGGACTTTGTTGATTCCACTGAGGTACTTAAAAGTTTCTATCATGTCCCCCCTCTCCCTCCTTTACTCAAGGGTATACATATTAAGCTCCTTTAGTCTCTCCTCGTACAGCTTCTCTTGCAGACTCTGCACTATTTTACTTGCCCTCCTCTGGACTGCCTCTATGCTGTCTATGTCCTTGCGGAGATGGGGTCTCCAGAACTGGATGCAGTACTCCAGATGGGGTCTCACCAACTGTCTGTACAGAGGGATAACAACTTCCTGTTTTCTGCTAGTGATATCTCTCCCTATACATCTAAGTGTACTCCCAGCCCTCCCTACTACCTTCTCACATTGCTTGCTAACCTTAAGGTCATCTGATATGATTACCCCCAGGTCCTTTTCCATTTTTGTTGTTGTTACTACCTCTCCCCCATTGCGTAATCTTCCCCTGGGTTTTTGTTTCCCTGGTGCATTATTTTGCACTTCTTTGCATTGAATCCAAGCTGCCATACCTCTGACCATTCCTCCAACCTTGCCAAGTCCTTTCTCATCCTTTCCATGCCCCCTTGTGCATCAACCCTGTTGCATATCTTTGTGTCATCTGCAAAGAGGCATATTTTTCCTTCCAGTCCCTCTGCAATGTCACTTATAAAGACATTAAAAAAGACTGGACCAGTACTAAACCCTGCGGTACCCCACTAGTAACCCCTCTTTCTTCAGAGTGGACTCCATTTACAATTACCTTCTGTGTCCTGTTATCCAGCCAATGTTTTTCCCAGGCTACCACCCTGGGACCCAGTCCTAGGCTGGTTAATTTGACTATTAATCTTTTGTGTGGGACTGTGTCAAATGCCTTGCTAAAGTCTAGGTAGGCCATGTTCACAGCCCCTCCCTGGCCTACTACTTTGGTCACCCAGTCAAAGAAATCAATTAGATTCATCTTACATGATCTTCCCACTGTGAACCCATGCAGCCTTGGGTCCTGTGCCCTACTGGCCACTAGGTACTCAACAATTCTTTCCTTTAGAAGTGATTTCATCACTTTCCCTACCACAGAGGTCAAACTGACAGGTCTGTTGTTTCCTTCCTCTGTCTTGGTCCCACGTTTGTGAAGGGGAATCACATCCACCTTCCATAGGGGTAGGGTTGAGCATAGAAGTGCCAAAAGCAATAGCAGGAAAGAGCAAAGTAATCCCAGAGAAGTTGCTTAGGAGCAGGGAAGGAGGGGGAGAGAAAAAGTATGTAGGAAGGCAATTTCATATAGAGAGGAAACACAGAAAGTAGTCTGACCCATGAAGGTACTGCAACAAAGGGTAACAATGGTTCAAGAATGAAATTAGCAGAGCTAGTAGGCTGGCCTGTGGGGGGAAGGGTTACAAGAAGCTGAATAATAATATTTGTTTATTTTATTTTTTATTCCGATAACACCTTTGAGCACAGCTTTTTTTCAAAGGATCCATATCAGTATAAGACAAAGAACTGAATGTCAGGTAAGTACTCAAAGGGGTTGCAATTTATTCATGGTGTACTGCACAAAGTACTGCATACTATGTTTCTTTGGAGAGGCCCAATATTATTTCAGTTTTTGAAGGAGGCTCAAAATCTTTTCCATGGATTTGGGGAGGCTCACTGTGACAAAATCTAAGAACTATTGTTCTAGGAGATTGACTTCAACTACTTGGTTTTCCATCAGAGGAGGAACGACTCAATGCGACTGAGTTGGCTGAAGGGGCAGCGGTAGCAGCGAGGGTAGCCAACATGGTGCAAAGGTGAGAGCTTCGCTGCCATGTGGGTCAACCCTGATTGTCTGCGGTTGTCTTTTTCAGTCCTGGAGTCAATTGCTGGAGTACTGAGGCTGTAAGGAATGGCCTTTTGTGTTCTAGTCGCTTCATGATTTGCGAGGGTTCTCCTTGGAGTATTGAGACTGCTTTTTAGCCCTCGAGCCTGGACTGGTGCGCTGGTTTTGATGTCCACTTTGACCTGGTAATCTATTCTCAATATGGGGCCCAGTGAGAGCGTTGGTTTAGGGTTTACCATCTTTCCAAACTGGTTTCCACTTGTGAGACGAGTCAGTTACCCTTTGGTTGACCTTGTTCTCTGAATAACTTGTGACTGGGATCTTGTAACTCTTAAAACCTTGCTGAATGTGGCAGTCTGAGTACCTTCTTTTTTTACTGTGGGAAATTGGGCTCATTTATTTGGACTTGGACTATTTGCCAATTAATTTTAACTTATGTAGCTCACTTTTCTGGAAAGAGTATTTTCTTCAGCATATTTGCACTGCATTGAGGTTCTCTTTTTGTTTATTGATAGTGCTTAGGCACTTTAAAATACAGTATTTGGGTGGGTTAGTTTGGGGTGGGGGTGTGGGTTTTAAATTATTAAGTGTGTGCGTGGGTGTGTGGGTGGAGTGTGGAGTGTGTGGTGTAGAGTGTGTTTGTGGGTTGTGTTTTTGGGTGAGGGTTTACGTAATTGGCAGGGATGTGTCTGGGAAGGTATGAGGGCCTGGGGCAGGCTAGGATAGTATATGGGGCACCTCAGCTGCACAATCTATGGTCTTTTGTCAGCATCCCAGTATCTTTTAGTACAGCTAGGTGCTGTAAGGAGGTTGGAATAGGGAGGAACCGTGTGATTTGCTTGGGTTGGTGTGCCCCATGCACTGCAGCTGGTGGTTGGATCATGGTAGTGGGGTGTAGAAGGAGCCCTGGGATTAGACGGGTTCTAGAGAGAGGCCAGATGTATTTGGTTTCTGTCACCAGGGTTACCACAAGACCAAGTGGGCAGGCAGCCAGAGGGGCTGCACTGTCCATCAATCCCCTGAAGGTGGTGTTGTGCAATGCTAGATCGGTCAGAAACAAGACTGCAATTATAGTGGACTTAGTTTCTTTGGCCAATCTGGCTTGCATTAAGGAGACCTGGATTGGTGATGATGCTGTCCTGGTTTTAGAGGCCGCTGTCCCGTCTGGATATACCATGGTGCATTGCCCCAGAGTGGAATGCAGGGGTGGAGGGGGTAGCTATCTGTTTTAGATCCAAACTAGGTTTCACCCTGCACTCAGTGAGAGCACCACATTTATTTGAATGTGTGGTCATCTATGGATGTCCAGGTGCAGGTTGCCTGATTCTTTTGGTTTATCACCCTTCTGGGGCATGGGAGACTTTCTGCAGGAGGTGGCTGATTTCATGGTCAGTGAGACGTTGGAGGCCCCCAGATGTTTAGTGCTGGGGACTTCAATGTCTGGGCTTATGACGAATCTTCTAGGCTTGGTTCTAACTTCCTCCAGATGATGTCTTCCTTGGGCTTTGCGCAGGGTGTTTCCTTTGCAACTCATCTGAGTGGCCACATGTTGGATCTGGTGTTCTCACTGGGTCTTGAGATTAATAGTCTCAGGACTGATCAGGTCATTTGTTCTGATCATTACACAGTGAAGTTCTCGTTCGGGGCCCCCCCCAGTAGCCCTCCCCCTGCAGAGATGGTCAGAAATCACCCTTTGAGGGGGTTATCCCCTGAGGGTTTTCTGGTGGTGGCTGACCTATCTAGTGTGGACAGTGCATACTTTTGGGGGGGTGTGTGCAGCAGTGGATGCCTATAATAAGGCACTTGCTGGTGTGCTCGACTCCCCCACACTAGTTCATGTATGGCCCAGGTCTTCTCACTGGAGGTCCCCTTGGTATGATGGTGAGCTCAAGGGGGTGAAGACCTTGGTTTGGAGATTAGAGTGCTGCTGGCAGAAGTCTGGCCTAGAGGTGGACAAACTGGCCCTGCGTGTGCACTATGGTGCATGCCAGGGGGCAATCAACCCTAAGAAGGCAGAATTTCTATCCAGGGAGATTGCTGCTGGGAGGAACCAACCAACTATGCTCTTTTGGACTGTGGACAGGCTTCTTCATCCTTCCTGTCTAAAGTCGAAGGTAGCTTTTTCTAATGCATTGTGCAAAGAGTTTGCTCAGTTCTTCTCAGACAGGGTGTCTGCCATCAGACAAGGGGTTTCTCCAGTGGGTCAGATTTTGGTCTACAGTGGTTGCCATGGGAGACTGGAGTGCTCTATGCCTTGTTGGGGTGAGTTTAGACTGGTGGAGGTGGCTGAGGTCATTGAGATTGCTTCCAAGCTTCAGCACACATTTTGCAAACTGGACCCGTTGCCAACCCGTTTTTTTAATGAGATGTGTGGACTCTGTTGGCCCGATGTTTCCCTTGATTGTCCGGTGTTCCTTGTCAGAGGGGGTCTTTCCCGATGTCTTGAAGGAGGCATTGGTGAGGCCCTTTCTGAAAAAAACGTTGTTGTACACGGACCCTGAGATCAAGGCAAATTACTGTCCTATCTCCAATCTTCCATTTTTGGGTAAGATTGTGGAGAAAGTGGTGGCCCCTTTAGCTTGAGGAGCATCTTGTGGCCCATGAGCTATACGAGCCACTCCAGTCTGGATTTTGTGTGAGGCATAGCACAGAAACTGCGCTGGTTCAGGTGCATAATGACCTCCTTAGGGCTAGAGATCAAGGGGAAGAGACAATTCTTGTTCTGCTCGATCTCTCTTCAGTGTTTGACACGGTAGACCATCGAGTGTTACTTGACTGCCTAAGGGAATTCTGCTGACTTGCTGGCACTGTCATCTGCTGGTTTGAGTCTTTTCTATCTAACAGGAGGCAGAGGGTAGTGATGAGGAATTTCTCCTCCTCCCCTGGCCACCTGTCATGCGGGGTTCCCCAGGGTTCGATCTTGTTGCCGATGTTGTTTGCCGTGTATATACTGCCCCTGGGAGAGCTCATTAGGAAGTACAGTCTGGATTTTCATTGTTATGCCAATGATACCCAGCTGTATTTTTCCTTTGCACCTGGAACATCTCGCACAGTAGAAGTGTTTAATAGTTGTCTCACTGAAATCAATGACTGGATGGCCTCCAGCTGGTTGCGACTGAACCCCAATAAGACAGAGGTACTGGTGGTGGAGTTGAACAGAGGGCATGATAGGTTGGCCTCTGGTGCAGAAACAGGGCTTTTACTTGGCTCTGTACCATTGAAGACCTCCTCTAGGGTGCGGGATCTGGATGCTATTCTTGACAGTGGACTGCCACTTGAGTTTCAGGCATCTTCCACTGTCCATACTAGTTTTTACCATCTGAGGAATATTGCCAGGATAAAGCCCCTAGTTCCACCACAGAACCTCCCCACCTTGGTACATGCCTTTGTGACATCCAGGCTGGACTACTGTAATGCACTCTATCTCTGGGGGTACCCTGTGCCAACTGCAGCTGGTGCAGAACACGGCAGCGAGGCTGTTGACAGGCCAGGCCAGGTATTGTCATATTACTCTGGTGCTGCATCAACTGCACTGGCTACCAGTTAGGTGGAGGGTCCTCTTCAAGGTGGGTTTACTCACCTTTAAGGCCCTACACAGCCTGGGCCCTGGTTAAGTGAAGGACCTTCTTAGTCCTGCTGTCTCGGTCCACTCCCTCCGCTTCTCCTCTAGTGGCCTTCTTGCAATTCCCAGGATGAGGTTAAAAACAGCAGGCAACAGAGCATTTAGTGTCACCACTCCCGTCCTGTGGAATTCACTTACTCCAGCTTTTTTGGGAGGCCCCTTCTGTGGAGGTATTTAAAGCCCACCTCAATGCCTTCCTATACAATCAGGCATTCCCAGACTGTGCTTTATAGTCCTTGTTTATTTATTTTTTTTTTTTAGAATTTATGTTTAGGTTAACCTTGGCTTTTTAGGCATTTGTTGTTGCTGCTTAGGTTAATGTTTGTATAAATTTTGTTTCATTGCTGATATGTTGTGTGCTGTGTTTGATATATTGTTATGTATTTTGTTTTGTAATGTGTAGTACTCGTTTTTAAAAATGTTCAGTGGCAAGAGCCTCCGGGATGGGAGTCTCAAATAAAATGTGCCTCGTCTTGCCTTATCTACACCTGGCATGGTTCAGTCACAAGGCCGCAGGCCGAGTGACCAAACCTCACCAGGCATGGGTAAACCCAGCACAATCCACACCCTGAAGTGGGTTATTTTTTTATTTATTTTTATTTATTTAGTTGTTTAACCAGGTATAGCACACTAAGCTGAAATCTTTTTTACAGGAGCGACCTGGGAGCACAAGGAGGTTAAGTGACTTGCTTAGGGTCACACAGTATGCAAGTGGAAGCTGTGGGATTCAAACCCAGGTCTGGTCTGCTGGATGTCACCAAATTTACAGCTCAGAGCCTTAGACCACTGCACTATACTGTCTCCTATTTTGACCATAAAATGGCCTACCTCCTTTTCTAGAGCAAAAAATAAAGACCATTTTTTGGGGATTTTCCTTTTTTGCATTTTTTATGATTTTTTGTCATTTTATTGCTCAACCATACAAAAAATAGTCCTGGGTTGATAGGGCTCCCTTCTGTCTGTGCACACACAGAACTGTTTTTTTTACTCCCTACCCCAATGCTTTCCTGAGGCCAGGAAATATTTGTCACTATGTCTATGTTTTCAGTGCACCATGTCTTAATTTCAACTGTTTTCTTATAGGAGTCAGAACAAAGTTTTTAAGTTAGTACACAGCTCACAGAGCACTGGTTCTATTTTTTTCCCGCTGTAAACAGATGCACATTACCCAGTCGATGGGAAGAGTTGGCTGGATGGGAGCCAGGACCCTATAAGTTCCCAGCCATCCTGTTTTGAATGCCAGTGACTTGTGGGGCTGTCAGGAAATTAAAGGAGTGGAGTGGAATGGCTATGGAGGAAATGGAGTAGTGACTGGAACTAAGGCTGCAAAAAGTGGGTGTCATCAAAAGACCGAATCTGCGGCACTTCATGTTGTTGTTCCAGAGTCAGAGTGGTTTCAGTTCTTGGGATTGTATGTTATGAGTTCTGTAGGGTTTTGTTTTAGTTTGAATTGATAGGAGACAGAGAGAGAGAAGGAGTGCGCTGGAGAGACTGACTGGGAATGGTGCAGAGAGCAAGTGAGCAGGAGGTGAGGTGGGTGTAAGCCGTTGAGTGCCAGCTGATTTACTGCAGCCCTATTTAAACTTCAGTCCCTCTCCCACGCTTACATTGTTCCTGAAAGAAAAAAAGGGTGTTGTAAGAGGTGGGAGGCAGACACTCTACAAAAAGGACCAGAGTGAGAGTGAGAAAGGAATGGTGGGGACAACAAGCGAGAGGTGGTGCTTAGCAGGGAATTAATATGGCAGTGTTTCTTTTGATTTTCAGGATTCAGATTGATTGTTAGGCACATGCATCTTGCTGGCATGTTTTTCCATTGGGTAATGCTTGGATTTACAATGGGTAAATGGTGCCAGTCAGCCAATCAGGTCACAGAATTTTAAAAGCCATAGTATAATAGTAAGTTAGTTAGTTTATTTGTTTTGATATCCAATCCTGGAGGCTCTGGGTGCCTTACAGTAAATATTTGACAGGGTGATACAATATTCAAGACTATTAAACAATAAATAAACAAATGTAAGTAAAGATTGTTGAAGAAGTTAAAATATATCAGCAGGAAAGGCTTTATTAAAAAGATACATTTTCAGGCCCCCTTGAAAGCCTCCACCAAAAGGGTCTCTTTCAAAGATCTTGGCAGTGAACTCCAAAGGACTGGGCCAGCTACCCTGAATGAATGATCTCCTGAGGTTTCCAGCTTGGTCCTTGGAACTGTCAGGAGGCCCTTGGTGGAGGAATGGAGGGAGTGTTCTGGGATGGCAGGAGTGAGACGGTCTGACAGGTAGCCAGGTCCTAGTCTGTATGGGGCCTCATAGTTGAGCAAGCCCACCTAAAAGAGAATCCTTCACTTGACCAGCAGCCAGTGCAGACCCTACAGGACCAAGATCACATGACAGGACCTTGACAGCCCCAACAATAGCCTGGCCAACTCATTCTGCACTAGCTGCAGTTGGCAGAGGTACCCTCCACTGACCCCAAGGTAAAGAGCATTGCAGCAGTCGAGCCCGGATGTCACAAAGGCATGCACTAGTGATGGCAGGTCTTCGGGTGGAATTAGGGGTTTAAGCTGGGCAATGATCCTCAGATGGTAAAAAACACTTTTGATGACAGTCAACACCTGAGCTTCAAATGTTGACATATGGTCGAGGACAATGCCCAGATTTCTCACCCTAGAAGATGCCATCAGTGAGGTTGACCCCTGGACCAAGCCTGCTGTCATTCTGGAGGCACCCTAGAAGATGCCATCAATGAGGTCAACCCCTGGACCAAGCCTGCTGTCTTTCTGGAGGCACCCTAGAAGATGCCATCAGTGAGGTCGACCCCGGGACCAAGCCTGCTGTCATTCTGGAGGCACCCTAGATGATGCCATCAGTGAGGTCGACCCCTGGACCAAGCCTGCTGTCATTCTGGAGGCACCCTAGAAGATGCCATCAGTGAGGTTGACCCCTGGACCAATCCTGCTGTCATTCTGGAGGCACTCTAGAAGATGCCATCAGTGAGGTCGACCCCTGGACCAAGCCTGCTGTCATTCTGGAGGCACCCTAGAAGATGCCATCAGTGAGGTCTACCCCTGGACCAAGCCTGCTGTCATTCTGGAGGCACCCTAGAAGATGCCATCAGTGAGGTCGACCCCATGGACCCAGCCTGCTGTCATTCTGGAGGCACCCTAGAAGATGCCATCAGTGAGGTCGACCCCTGGACCAAGCCTGCTGTCATTCTGGAGGCACCCTCATCATGCCCATGACCCTGTTCAATCACCAGTACCTCCGTCTTGTCCGGGTTAAGTCTCAGTCAGAGTTAATCATGTAGAGGGGCTTCAGTTCACCTATATGCAGATGATGCAATCCTTTATCGCTTCTCACCATATAAGGATCTAATTAATAGAGAGCTTGCCTCTGACTTTGCTTCCCCCAAGATCTGGTTCAACCAAAATCATCTTTTCCTCAATACAAAGAAAACCAAATGTATGCTATTCATCCTCCATCCCCACTCAGAGACAGCCCCCTCCATCAGCATTACCTCTCTCAGTGGTGACAAATTGGAGTTACTCCTTTAATTCCTTGCAGTTCATTAGTGTGTAAGGTTATACCTTGAGACAGAGCCTTTCCTATCCTGACTTCAGAATTTATCATCTTTCCAATGTTGCCATGTGCAAGAGGGTGCATCATTGTAGGGACTTTTACTAAGGTACTCAGGGTTACACGCAACACTGAATCTGAGCATATCACATCATCTTGGTCCTTACTCTTACCAGACAGTGTGCATAGAACCAGTGCAGCAGCAGGTAGCTCAGTCTGTCCTTTTGCAGCAGTTGGCAATCTACTCAGGCCATCTCCCAGAGCAGCTTCTCTGATGTCCCTACCAGCTTAGGATTCCCACACAAATAGCAGGCCCATCATCTACCTGTTTCAGTAGACCAGTCTCTGTCATGATATCTGTCATCAGCTTCAGCACAGCTAACAACACTAAGAGGCCTTTGGACTCCAAATCCCCAGAGTCATTACCACTGTCCTGGTTTCTGTCCCTGGAGGCTACCAGATGACCTAATGGAAGATGGATGGTGATCTGTCTTAATGTCCGCAGACTAGTAAAAAAAAAATCAGTGAGCTCCTGTCAGTCATAAAAGATGCTGGGATGGAACTCATAGCCATTACAGAAACTTGGGCCACAATGGAAAACAACTGGAATATGATGGTCCCAGGCTATAGAAAGTATTGGCATGATAGGGAGAAATGTATAGAAGGAAGTGTATCCCTCTACATCAGGGAAGGAATTTAGGCAGTAGAGAATAGGAATGGGATAATACAATTACTATAGGTTCAACTCACAGAGGCCCCAGGTATGAAACTGTGCAAGGCAATGGTCCACAAACCACCAGGGCTGGGTGGTAGTAGTGGGGGATCTCAACCTACCAGACACTGACTGGGACATTACAGAAGCTAAGAGCACCAGAAATCAGAACCTGTAAGATATTTACCAGGACTGCATGCTGATGAAGCTGGTCAAGGAACCTGCAAGGCAGACTGATATTCTCCACATATTGCTCACCATCTTGGAATGGGTAGATGTATTGTGGATTGGAGATGTACTGGGGGTCCAGCAACCATAACACCACATGGCTCGAGATGGATCTTAGTACCAGTAAGCCTTCATCAAAGGCTGACTGGAACAAGGTTGTGGAAGACCCTGCCCCATTTGTTATTCAGAGAGATTTAAAATCAAGGATCTATTATGTCCTCTCCTATTCTGTCACTTGTCCATCTCTTGCTTGTCTGATTGCACAATCAAATTTTCCTTATGAAGCCTTGGAATTAGCCACTCCAATGGTCCCAGAATTCACCCCATTTTCTCCCTTCCTTCACTTGCTGTTTGTATACTTTCTTTCTTCCCTTGCTTTTCTGTGGCTAAAAATATATGTAAATCTGTATATGAAACTCAAGCCCCTTATTTGCAGATCTATACAGTTACATTGTTCAAATGATTACAGGCAACTATTTAGGTTTGTCTAGAACATGGGGGGTCAAGCTTGAGGTGCATTTTGACCTCCACAACTTTTTTTCAGAATTATCAGCAGGAAATCAGCCCTGGGAAAGGACATCTTAATTGGATGCACCTTATTTATTTATTTTATTTTATTTATTTGTATTTCAGATGACACCTTTGAGCCGAGGGCTCTTTTACAAAGGTTCCACGTCAAGGCAATAAGGACAATAAGGTACAAAACATAACATGATCATTACAATGGAACTTACAAAAAAAAAAGACAAATAAGGTTACAATAATAGCAGCCAAAGGCATTGTCAAGGAATTGTGTTGCGAGTTAATTATACAGTACAAGTCATAGGCAGCTTAGTGAAGCTTTGTTAGGAGTGGGTTAGTGGGAAAAGAGAAAGAAGAGTGATGATGAGGGGGTGGTATGGGGGAGACAGAGAGAGGGCGGAGGGGAGAAATGGGGAGGGCATTGTGTTGGGTATGTGGTAGATGGGAAACAGCAAGGGAGGAGGAAAGAGGGATGAAAAGGAGATGGATTCATCCTATACCCAGTAATGGGTGGTAGGAGAGGAGGAGGAGGAGCTGAGGCAGTGAGGAGGGATGCTTGAGGGTAGTCTGCCTGGAGGGGATTATAAGAAGTAATCACAGAGGGCACTAGCCATGAGGTGTTGATGCAGTTTACATGTAAAAACACCAATCATGGCAATGTTGGAGATTTCTGTAGGTAGCAAGTTGAACCAGGTGGAGGCTCCTGTTAAAGATTAGGTGAGCTTCCTTCAGGCTGGACACAGGAAAGAAACTGACAAAGTTCTGGTACATCTTATAAAAAACAGGAGATAAAATTTGTGAGAATTTGCATAATTTGCATAATTTAATTGCCATGCAAAGATATTTTATATATTTTACTTATTTATTTATGAAACAATTACTTACCATAGTAATGGTGTTTCTTCTAATAGAGTCTTGCTGTATTCTGACTAATGCAGAATGACCGACCGGTTCAACTGCCCCGGAGAACAAAGAGTTAACCTCTATGCAAATTCATAGAACGTTGAGCTCGAGCTCGGTTTTTAAACCACCATCCTCAGTACGTTCTAATAACTGATCAGATTCTTATAAAGCTAACATACAGTAATAGGAGAAAAACAATTTGTAGCCATATGAAGCCACCAAGAGCAAGGCACACAGAAAGGGCATAAAAGGAAGGCTCAAGCAACTGATGCCCAAGAACAACACCATACCCACAGGTGAGTAAACTAAGTCTGAAGTCAGAGCCAACCTAAAGATCTCCTAAGTTTTGTAGGGAAGGCTGGGAGGGATGTCAGAGTACAGCAAGACTCCATTAGAAGAAACAACATTACTATGGTAAGTAATTTTTTCTTCAAACAACATGAAGTCTTGCTGTAATTCTGACTGGTGCAGACTACAAAGCAGTACCCCTTGGGAGGTGGGCACAGAACCTACTTAGGAAACAGGCTCTGCAGCACTGCTGTGCCAAACCTGGCATCACTCCTTGCCTGAGTGTCCAGGCAGTAGTACTTGGTGAATATGTGAACAGTCTTCCAGGTGGCTGCTTTACAGATTTCTAGCAGGGGAATATCCCTGGCTGCTGCTGCTGAGGCTGCAGTATCCCTAGTGGAATGAGCCCTCAAACCTGGAGGAGTATCTTTCCCCAACTTGCCATAGCAGAACTGTATGCAAGCCACAATCCATCTGGCTATGGTTCTTTTTGTGTCTGGCTTAGCTTTACCCTTATCCCCATAGGTAAGGAATGACTGGTTGGAGTCCCATCCATGTTCCTTTGTCCTATCCGTATAGTAGTTAATAGTCCTTTTTACATCCAGGTTATTTAACCTGCATTCACCTGAACTGGAATGGTCTGTGAAGAACACAAGAAGAGTAATAGACTGATTGAGATGGAAGTCAGAGGCTACTTTAGGGAGAAACTTCCCGTTAGTCTGAAGGACAATCTTATCCATATGAGCCTATAGTTGGGCTCCACAGACAGTGCTTGGAGCTCACTAATCTTCCTGGCAGAGGTAATATCTACCAAAAACACTGTTTTCCAAGTCAGGAATTTAAGCTCTGCTGAAAACATTGGTTCATAGGGTGGCTGCATGAGCCGGCCTATGTAGATATTGAGGTCCCAAGCTGGGGTGGGCTCTCTGTGAAGAGGGTGAAGGTGAGCGAGCACCTTAAAGAATTTCTTAAATATGGGATGAGCAGCAAGGGAAGGGCCCTTCCCTGCTGAAAGGTATGCAGAAACTGCTGCCAAGTGCACCTTCAGGGTATAAGGTTGTAACTGGAGGGATTGCAAAAGCACCAGGCAATCTAGAAAAACTGGAAGCCCAGCCTGTTAGGGATCCAGCTCTTTGTGAGAACACCAAATAGAGAACCTCCTCCTAAGAATAAGTCTTCCTAGTGGAAGGCTTCCTAGACACTCTCAAGATGTCCAGAACACTCTCCGAGAGATGCAGGCCTTCATACTCTAATTCTTCAAGAGCCAAGCCTTGAGGCAAAGGGACTGTAGGTTGGAGTAGGGAATTCTCCCCTGAGATGATGTCAGTAGGTTGTGTCTCCTGGGAAGAGGAATGGGGCTGGCCACTGACAGAGACAGAAGCATTGGATACCATGGTTGCCTGGCCCAATCTGGGGCTATGAGAATCATGGTTGTAGGCTGAGACCTGAACTGAAGTAGTACCCTGAGGAGCAGGGGAAAGGGAGGAAAGGCATACAGAAACCTGTTTGTCCAATCCAGAAGCAGAGCCTCTGGGGCAATAATCCCTGAACAGGAGGTTTGCAGCAGTACAGAGTCAACTGATGGTTGTCTGTGGCTGCAAAGAGGTCTATCTCTGGAGTCCCCCACCTCCTGAAAACTGTCAGGAGGACTTGTCTATTGAGAGTTCATTTGTGATGGCCCTGAGTCATTCTGCTGAGAGCATCTGCAAGGGCATTGACCTTCCCTGGTAGGTGAACCACTGAAAGGGAAGTCCCCAGGGAGTAGGTCAGAGACCACATTTTCATTGACTTTGTGCAGAGAAGGGAGGACCTTGTCCCCCCCATATGTTGATATAATATGTTGAGGTGGTGTTGTTGGTTCTGACTTGAACCACCTGTCCCTTGAGATGAACGGCAAACACCTTAATGACTAGGAACACTGCTCTGAACTCCAGGAGATTTAAGTGTGAGAGAGAGACTCCTGATGTAACCAAGTTCCATGTGGTATGTGCTCCTCCAGATGTGCCCTTCACCCTAGGAGGGAGGCATATGTGGTCAGTACTAGGAAGGGGACTTCTGGAAGAAAGGGAACTCCCACCCTGAGATTGTCCAGCTCCTGCCACCACTGAAGGGCTTGAAGAAGAGTGGCTGACACTGGAATGAGCTTGGATAGTAATTTCCTTCCCTGGGACCAGAAGAACCTGAGGTGGAACTGAATGTCCCTCATTTGAAACCTTGCCCCTGGAACCACAGTAGTAGTGGATGACATGTGACCCAGGAGTTGCAAGAAATGTCTTGCTGGGTGAGGGACTCTGAGATGAAAGGAACCTGTCAACTGAATGAGTACCTGAGCCCTTCCTAGGGGCAGGAAGACCCTTGCCCTGACTATGTCCAGCTCTGCCCCTATGAAGTCCAGGACCTGAACAGGGGTCAGCCCTGACTTTTTGGGGTTTATTAGGAACCACAGAGATTAAAGGGTCACCTGGGTGAGTTCCAGTGACTGTTGAACCTGCAGGCAGGACTGGCCTACTAGAAGCCAGTCATCCAGATGGGGTACACTGAAACCCCTTGCCTTCTGAGAAATGCCACCACCACCACTGCTAGACATTTTGTAAACACCCTTGGGGCAGAGGTCAACCCAAAGGGCATGGCTCTGAACTGGTAGTAGCCTGAGGATAACCTGAACCTGAGGTACCTTCTGTGAGATTTTCTGATGGGTATGTGGAAGCAGGCATCCTTGTGATCCAGGGATGCCAACCAATCTCTTTTCTGCAGAATGGTTAAGATTGTAGCCAAAGTTGTCATTCTGAACTTTGGCTTTGCCAGATGCCTGTTTAGGTATCTGAGATCTAGAAGGGGCCGCCACTCCCCATTTTTCTTTAAAACAAGGAAGTACCTTGAGTACAACCCTTTCCCCTTGTGCAGCAGTGGCACTGGTTCCACTGCCCTTGAGAGCAGGAGAGTGGAGACCTCTGCCTCTAGCAGAGCTGTTTCTGAGGGAGGGCAAGGCCTGAAGGGTCTTACCCCAAATCTGGGGAACAATTTGAAATTGAGGGCAAGACCCTGACCCACTAGTTCTAGGACCCACCTGTCTGGGGTGATGGCTTGCCAAGCCTGAAGATAGTGGGTCAGCCTTCCCCTACAGGGATATGGGAGGATGCCCAAGCAGACTTTTCAAGGTGTCTGCTTAGTAGGAGTGGAGGGAAGTGGGATGGGAGCTGCATGGCCTGCACCCCTCCTTCCTCGACCCCTGAAGAACCCCCTGGGTTGTTGAGATGAAAGCAAAGCCACAGCCTGATGGAAAGGCCTAGAGTAAGGTCTGCCCCTGCCCCCTCTGGCTTGTTGTTTCTGTGGGGTGGCTGCTATCTCTTTAGGAGAAGAACTCTTGTATGCCACCCTGTAATCATTCATCTTTTTCATGTATGCTTCTGTCTGTTCCCCAAACAGTGAGTTCTGAGTCAGGGGGAAGTCCAGAGCATTGTTTTGGGTAGCCTGGGAGAGGTTGGTATACCTCAACCAGGAGAACCACCTAAGGGAGATGGCAGAAGCCATAACCCTTGAGGCTGCATCATTTGAATCCATAGCCATATGAAATTGTGCTTTAGATGCCTGAATTCCCTTATTTACAACCTCCTGAAGGTCAGCTGCCAATTCAGGAGACACCTTCTGGGCTAACTGTTGTACAGCTTCCCAGAGTGTCTTCTGGTATCTTGAGGCACATGCCATATGAAAAGCCTACCTTATACACAGGGAGGAAGCCAAATGTGTCATTTTGGTTAGTGAGTCAATTCTCCTGGAGTCCTTGTCCAGAGGGATGGAAAGCAAGGGGAACACCAGCCTTCTCACAGGCTGCAGTCTGTACAACCACACATGGCTGTAATGGAAAGATAAAAACATGATGCCACTGGTAGCCACAGCATACTTCCTGTCCATTTTTTTGTCCAAAGGAGGGACTGAGAAGGGGGTCGGCAGGACCTTAAGGGTCTGTCTCTTTAAGGACTTGTGTATGGGGATGGAGAGACCCTGAGAAGCAGCAGGGAGGTCCATCATTTCCCTATAATTATCCTCCTCATCCTCATTCTGTCTAGTTTCCTGGACAGGGAGTTGTAGGGCCCCTGCCACCTGTCTCTTGAAAGCAAAATGGGAAGTTGCTTTAGAGGGGACCCTGGGGCAGGACTCATACTGAGGCTGGTCAGGGGAAACCTCAGGTTCAATAGGCTCCCCTTTATCCTCATCTTCCTCATACTCATATTCTGGCTCATAGTTCTCCTCGGGGTTCAGGGACCCAAAAGGAGCTGAACCAGTAGTGATCTGAACCAGTGACTGTGCAACCGGTCTCTGAACCGGTTCACCAGAACTGGACTGCAGGAACTGAACAATCTTTATTGCCTTGGTGATCTCATCAGTAGTTGGAAGTGACACTGACTGTTTGCATAGTTCCAAACCGGATTTTTTCGACTTTTCAAAGGAAGCATTATTGGGGGTTGAATCTGACCATCTTTTGGAGGAAGAAGGTTGTCCCTGTTCCAAGGCATCTGAAACTGGATTGGCTGGTTTGGTTGAACCAGGCTTAACTTCCACAGCAGATTTCTCCATTCTTTCCTTTAACTTACCCAGTCTCCTGTCGGTGGTAGATTGTGGAATGTTTTTGCAAATGTCAAAATCTGTTTGCAGGTGATCAAAACCCAAGCAGTAGAGATCAATTAAGTGTGGGTCAGCCTTAGCAAATAGTTCACCACATTCAGTGCAACATTGAAACCCAGTGGGACCAGTTCTTCTCTTGGGTTTCAGTGTCATATCCCTTAATTTTAAAGCTTAACCCAGAGGTTTAGTTAGGGCATTTAAGCAATGCCCAAATATAAAGAATTTATCCAAAGTGGCTTGGTCAGGCCCGGACAAAATACCCTCGGTGGCTTAGTTAGGCTGAGTAAAGAGAAGGACTAGACTTGACGACCAGCGGTTCAGTGCCGGTAGAAAAAAATGAGGAAAAAACTCCGTTTAGTCAGGAACTTGTACCGGTACCCTAATACAGGAAAATTACTTTAATGCATTTTACCCTGGATGGCCATTTTGTATCAGAAGAATCAATGGATGGCTCGGACTTCATACGGAGCTATTGGGTACAATGGTTAAAGAAGAGAAAAAATGCTGTTTGGTTTCCTCATAGACACGGAACCAATCAGAAACTAAACCACTTACCCAACCAGTAACACTATCACTATACCGAGGACAGTGGTTTGAGAACAAATAATAATGGATGGTAAAACCGATGATTTTTACTCAATTTAACTGAGGAGAAGAGGAGCACTCTCCGAGGCATCTTCACTGGTCGGCGGAGTAAAGAATCTGAGCAGTTACTAGAATGTTCCGAGGATGGTGGTTTGAAAACTGAGCTCAAGCTCAACATTCTATGCATTTGCATACAGGTTAACTCTTTGTTCTCTGGGGCAGCTGAACCGGTCGGTCATATTGCATTAGTCAGAATACAGCAAGACTTCATGTTGTTTGAATGAAATGTTTTACCAGAAAAGCACACTGAACAACAGGTTGCTTTCTTCACGATGTGACCTTGGGGAGGGGTACAATGAGGATTAGCAACGAAGAATTACAGGTACAGAGAACAGATACAATGTGGAGCATTTGATTGAAATAATACACAATAGTGAGCAGTTCAGACAGTTGCAGCATGAGACAATTGAATACATCAGTGGGTGGACACAGATACACGAAACAGTAAACCTATCAGATAGTAATGCATCAATATACTGTAATCATAGTGCCATGATGTTTACAGTGCTGCATACAAAGATAGGCAAACAAGTGCTAGGTGCAAACAAGGGCAGACGGTGGCAATTGCTCAAGATAGAGAAGTGAGAGGGGAGGCTAAGGGGAGCTGGAAAGGGAGGTGGGGTAGCTTAAGAAGAGAAAGAAGAAAGGGGATGGGAGAGGGGGGAGGGAAGACTGCTGAGACCAAGTACCCCTCCAGTGTGTAGAGAACCCTGTAAGGGAGAGGGAAATGAGATCAGAAATGAAGAGTGAAACTAAGAAGGGGGGGGAGAGACTGCTGAGACCAAAGTACCCCTCCAGGGCAGGGAGAACCCTGTAAGGGAGAGGGAAATGAGAGCAGAAATGAAGAGTGAAACTAAGAAGGGGGGGGAGAGACTGCTGAGACCAAAGTACCCCTCCAGGGCAGGGAGAACCCTGCAAGGGGGAGGAATCTGTCAGAAGACTAGAATAAAGAAATTAGGAAAGCTAGAGGCAAGCCACAATACATGTTTCCCCTTCAGGATGCATAAACCCTACAAGGGGGTATTGGTGAGCTGGACAGGGTATAGAGGGCTTAGGGGAGATTGAAGCAGGTACAACTGGAAGAGAAGTTGTGTAGAGCAGTAGCAGGAGAATAGGTGGGGGAGGAGCGATATATTTGAGGGGGAGAGCATTCCATGATTTGGGGAAGTGGTGGGAAAAGCATGTCTGGTTGATGAGGGTAGAGCTGCATGGGAACAACAGGGTACGAGTGTCAGTAGATCTCAGGGAGTAAGAGGGATGAGAAGCTGTAGAAAAGGAAGACTGGAGGTAAGGAGGGAGTTCACCAAGCCAGAATTTGGAGGTCAATTTGGCACAGTGGGTAAGCTGCCATTTGGACAGTTGAGGAAAGGCTAGTGCATGATAGAGGTCAGCAGTGGTGAGTATGAGAGGGGGCATCGAGGGCAAAGTGGCAGAAGGAGTTAAAGAGAAAGTCCAATTTAGCTAGTGAAGATTTGGGAGGAGCACCAAATTCTATGTTGCAGTAGTCAAAAAATGGAGAATATCATCTTCTGGACAGGTTTGTGCCTCACAGTCAGTGGGATGCAGCTGTGGTTCCTGTACAGGTCACCAAGCTTGGGGCACAATTTCTTCAAGATGGTGTTGATGTGTACAGAAAAGTTGAGGTCTTGGTCAAGCCAAACCCCAGGATATCTCAATGAGGATGTGTCTTCAAGGATTGTTCCATCTAAGGTGTGGAAGGAGGGCATGCCAGAAAGCCTAGATTCTCTGCCTGGTGCCGAAGGTCATAGAGACTGTCTTCTTAGCATTGAGAGAGCTGGTCTAAGGCAAACCAGAGCAGAACCTGGTTGATGTTGTGCTGTAAGCTGGTTTCCATGGCTGCAGGGTTACTGCTGGAGCTGTACAAGACAGTGTCATCAGCATACATATGGATGGAGGAGCAGGCTGTAGAAAGGTATTTTATGAAGATGGAACAAAGCAGGGGACCTAGTACTGAGCCCTGGGGGACACCAGTGTTGATAGGGGAAGGGGGGAGGTAGAATCCAAGATTCTTACTAAATGAGTCCTACCAGTGAGGTAAGATTTGAACCATTTTGTGGCAGATGAGGCCAGGCCTGCTGCAGATAGGAAGCCAAGGAGGAGGGCATGGGAAACAGTGTCAAACGCTTTGACTAGGTTGACATGAATGGCTGAAGTGATCAGGCCAATGTCCATCCCGGTAAGGATGGAATCGGTGAACCTGAGGAGGAATGTAGTTGTAGAATGGTTCTTCCAAAAGCCAGAAAGGAACAGGGTGAAAAAGGTCATATCAGAGAGAAAGGAGGAATGTTGGGAGAGAACCAGGTGTTCTTAAAGTTTAGCAATGGTAGGGAGGAGAAAGACGGGGCTATAGTTGCCAGGAGCAGCAGATTCACAGCCCTTGGGGAGAGGAATAAATACAGCATGCTTCCAGGAGGTGGGGACCTGACATAAAGGAAAGGTTTAGGATGAACAAGATAGGGTAGGCAATAGCAGGAGCTGAGAGGTAAAGAAGTTTAGGATCAAGGTCATCTGGAGAAGAACCTTTGATGGATTCAGGGAGAGCAGGGCACTTAGAGTAATGTTTGGTTTTGAGAGAAATAGAGTGAGATTAACATTCAGAGTTAGGGATACCTCCAGAGAATGGACTTTGGTTTGTTTGAACTGCCCGTACAAGAGCTATTCTGAAAAATGTAGTTTTTTTTATTTTATAATAAAACACTACTTGCACGTTTTATGACTTCTCCTGGTTTGTCTATGCTTCCTGACCTATGCCTTGATTACAGTTGGATATAGAAGTGGGATTTACACTATGCATACTCTAAGACAGGAGTTTTGTGTGAGGGTGCTAGACCTGGTACCAGGGAACCATAAAAGAAAGGTATGGACCCTGCAACAGCAAGCCCAGGAGTGCTTACCAGGTGAATGGCAGCCAAACTAGAAGCAGAAACAAAAGCCCAAACTGAGGCAGTACAGCTGGCACTAGTGATGGAAGAACTGGCATGGACAAACCTGAAAGCATGTGTGCCTTCTCCAAATGTTGGGTTCTACAACAAAGAGAAACTGAGAATCATAGAGAAGAAGAGACAGCAACAAGATGCATAATCTGCCTGGGAAAAACATCTTATAAAAAGAGCAATGTTTTGTGTGTGTGAGAGAAAGAGAGATGTAAATTTAGAGATACCCTCAGATGGAGGTCTTTGGTTTCACCTGCCTGTAGAAGCACTATCCTGCATAACTGTGTTTTGTTATTTGTAATAATAAAATGCTAATTGAGAATTTTATGACTTCTCCTGGTTTTCCAGTGCTCCCTGACCTACTGTATGTCTCAATGACACTGATATTCTGGATTTCAGAAGGGTAGACTTCAACCAGAATTAGTCCTGGGCAAGTTAAATGAAGTGGGTAGTATGTATCAGGGGAGTGGAGGAAAGATGAAGAGAAGTACAAGGAGCCATTCTCAAGGTGGCCGGCACATGCATGAGTATGGCTACCAAGAGAAACAGGTCACTGAGACCAGTATGGTTCTCTGTAAAGGTCAGGGATGCAGCGAAGACCAAAAAGACCTTCATCCTGTATTAGGAGAGGCAGTGGGATAAAAAAATGGAGGGAGTACCAATAAAAACTAGGGAGGGCAAGTGGGCAGTCAAGGATGCAAAAGCACACACAGAACTGCATACTGCAGAGGATGTCAAGGGCAGGAGAAAACAGTTTTTCATGTATATAAGGGGAAAGAAAGATAGGTGAGTAAATTGTAAGACTAACAGGTGGAGACAGGGTAATAGAGGCGGACAAACAGAAAGCAGCCACTCTGAATGACAACATTTGTTCAGTATTCATTAGGGAAGACAGTGGGCCTTTGCTGGAGAGAGGATAAAGGCTGCTAAAAGGGGAGTTTTGGATATGAGACAGCAGATATTTATTAGTGAAAGGGTCAGAAATGAAATAGCAGTCCTGAAGGTAGATAAGGCCCTAGGGCCAGAAGGGACACACCCAAGGGTGCGCAGGGAACTGGCACTGGAATTAGGCAAAACCCTGGCAGGGTTATTCAATAGATGTATTCAAAGAAAGGTGGTTCCAAAGACTGGAGGGTAGCAGATGTAGTTCTGCTATACAGGGGTGGACATAAAGAGCAGCCAGGTAATTATGGACCTATCAGTCTTACAGTTCCTCTGTTGTGGGTAAACTGATGGAGACACTAGTCAGAGGACCTAGTTGACTAACTGGAGAAACACAGGCTCCAGGACAGTAAACAGCTTGTGTTCATAGCAGGGAAGTCACACAGAAGGTTACTGAAGACTCTAGAGGATCTAGGTGCAGCAAAAGATATACATGGGGAAGCTGGTGGAAGGAGGTCGCCTATGGAGTGCCACAGGGATTAGGCCTAGGTCCAGTCCTTTTAATATGTCCATCAGCAATAAAGGAGAAGGAATTCAGAGCAATACGGTCTCTGGTATGGTGGACAGTGAGGAGAGGGGAAGGGAGATTCAAAGGGACATGACAATGCTCAGGGTGTAGCAGCAAAAATTCAGCACCAGAAAATGCAAGGTGATGCACGTAGGAAACAAGAACCCCAGAACGGAGTATTGGATGGGAGGAGTTAACCACTTCTAATAAAAAGGACCTGAAAGTCATCTTCAGTAACTCCCTTAGACAATCTAGCCAGTGTAACAAGGCTCACAGTAATGCAAACAGGATGCCTGCGTGTAGTGTACTAGAATGGGTTTTGACAGCAGGAGGAAAGGGGTATTACCCCTCACTACAGATCACTAGTGAGTTCACACCTAGAGTACTGTGCCTAGTTCTAGAGTCATCGCCTAAGGAAAGACAAGGGCAGGCTGGAGACAGTGCAGCAGAGGATAACCAACATGACTCAAGGCTAGCAGGATAGATCCTATGAGTATCAGCATAGGACACTGAACATGTAGAGATGTGCGAAAATAAATTTCTGCCGGCAGAATTTTGGTAAAAGTCCGAATTTCGCTTCCACGAAAGTTCGGAAATCATTTTCGGAACTTTAACGGAAATTCCACCTAAAAACTGTGGAAAAAATATCAAAAACTGTGGGATAATTTATTAAACTGCAGAAAAAAAATCTGCAGAAAGGACCACTGCCAGTGGTAATTTCTGAGCCTTTTTTTAACTGCAGTTTAACTCAGTAATCCAACCCCCACTGATCAGGGGTCCCAGTAAGTACCTACAATCCCTTCCTTGAACCCTCATGGTTTCTTGTGGCCCCCCACCCACCGATCATGGCTTCCAAAACAATTTATTTCCCTGATGTCTAGCAGACCCCCTTCCTATCCTGGATTCCTTAGTCCACAAATAAACAGCCAGCAGTCCACCAACTCATCCCCCTCTATTCCCAGTATTACCTGGTGTCTAGTGGACCTCCCCATCCCAGATCCCTTGTAAAAAACAAAATATCTCAATTCCCTGGTGTCTATTAGACCCCCCACAAACACCACCCTGACAATTCATCTGCCACCACCCAACTCCCTTCCCCACCCTGCCTCTGAGCAGGCCACCAGTGCAGCACTCCTCTCTCCTCCACTACCAGTGGTCCACTGAATTGTCAGTGAAAAACTGTATGGTTGTACAAGCAGGTGCTTATTCACTGACAGTTCATTAAACTGTGGAAAGAATAAATTCCGCAGTTCACAAAAAAAGTCAGCAGAACTCGTCGAAAATCTGTGGAAAATCCTACTTTTGCAAGTTCCTCAATTTCCGCAAAATTTCTGAAATTTCGCAGAAGTTCAGTGAAAGTGGAATTCGCAACTTTCGCCCACCCCTATGAACATGTAGTCACTTTAGCCCAGCCGAAAGAGGGGTGATATGAAAGAGACCTTCAAATTCCTGAAAGGAATCAACAAGCTTAACAGTGAGGAACTAGTCAACAAGAGGTGAGAATCTAGAATGCAGGATCACGAGTGGAAACTGGTGAGGGGAAAGAGTTAGTAGTGACATGGAAAAGTTTTGTTTTATGGTACAGTGGCTTTGCCATGGAGCAGTCTGTCAAGCGGAGGTGGTGTCTGTGTAACAAAAACATTAATGCTTGGGACAGAGTTACATACTAACATACTAAAATGGCAGCAGAATAGGCCTGTCTTTCGTGTCTGCTCGTTTGGTCAGCCCCCACCCTGGGAGCTGACCTTGCTGCCCCCTTTCCCTCTCTGGCTTCTCTCTAACCATTCCTGGATATTCTCACTGCACTGGTTTTTGCTTCCAGAACCCTTCCCCTGTACCTGTCCCACCCTTCTTGAACCCCTCCACTGTTTCTGCCTCCACCAGCCCCCTGGGCAGTGCATTCCATGGCTCCACCACTCTTTCAGTGAAGTAGCACCTCCTCCTTTCTCCCCTGAATCTCCCCCCCTCCAGCTTCCACCCATGCTGTCCTGTTGCCCCCCCTCCTTCCTTCGGAGCACCCAGACTGCTCCTCCCCTATTTATCCACTTCATGTGCCTGAAGACCTCTATCATGTCCCCCCGGTCCCTTCTCTCTTCCAAAGTATTTAGCTCTTCGAGTCTCTCCCCAAAGGTCCTATCCCCCAAGCCCCAAATCATTTTGGTTGCCCTCCTCTGGACCTTCTCCAGGAGTTCAAGGTCCCTCTTTAAATGTGGCCTCCAAAACTGCACGCAGTACTCGAGGTGCAGCCTCACCAAGCAGTTATACAGTGGGAGTATCACTTCCCTCCTTCTGGAGGTGAGCCCCCTAGCGATGCATCCCAGCATCCTGTTGGCCTTGGCTGCTGCCCTCCTACAAGTCTCTGAGTTGTTCATCTTGACATCCACCACTACCCCCAGGTCCCTCTCTGCCATCAAGACTTGTAGCATTTTCTCCCCAGGGTGTACACTTGGCCTGGGTTTCTGGCTCCCAGGTGCAGTACCTTGCATTTCCCTGCATTGAACCTCAGCTTCCACTTTCTGGACCACCTTTCCAGAGCCTCTAGGTCCCCCTGTAGGGCCACCCTCCTCTCATCCCCATCCACCACCACCCCCAGTTTTGAGTCATCCACAAAGAGACTCATCTCACTCCTGATACCCTTCCTTATGTCAGAGATGTAAGAGTTGAACAGGAGGGGCCCAAGGACTTATCCCTGAGGGACTCCATTAATGACCCTCCTTGGGGATGAGACTATCCCACCAACCATGACCCTCTAGGTCCGGTTCTGGAGCCAATTGCCTATTCATCTGATCATCTGGTTCCCCACCCCATTACTCCCAGGTTATCCAACAGGCCCCGATGAGGAACAGAGTCAAACGCCTTGCTGAAGTCAAGAAAGAGGACGTCCACTGGTCTACCCAGGTCCAAGGCACTCATCATCCAGTCATAGAACTCCACAAGGTATGTCTGACATGATTTCCCCAGGATGAATCCATGCTGTCTATCATCCAGGCACCCCAACTTTTTCAGGTCCCCCCCAGTCTCTCCTTGACAATGCCTTCCATCACCTTGCCCACCACCGATGTCAGGCTGATGGCCCTGTAGTTCCCTACCACCTCCCTTGATCCTCCCTTGTGGATAGGCACTATATGTGCCATCTTCCAATCCTGGGGCACCCACCCTGTCCTCAGAGAGAAGTTTAAGAGCTCCACCAGGGGCTTTGCCAGAACATCTGCCAGTTCCTTCAGCACTCTGGGATGTAATTTATCTGGCCCTGGTGCTTTCACTGTCTTAAGGGACCTGAGGGCTTCCCTCACTCTCTCTGCTGTGATTTCCACCTCTACTACCTCGTCCCCCTGCTTTGCCTTCCCCCCACCTGCCAATGATGCCCCCCTCTCCAGACCCTCCGATCGGTAAGGTTCCCCCCTTCAGTTTCACTGTTTCCTCCCATTTGGCTTTATTGTTACTCAGGGAGGTAGTTTAGTAGTAAAACATGGGGCAATGGGTGGATAGTGTAGACAAAGACCCCATATTGGCAAAAGATCTTGAGGTATGACACAGTGTCGTAGGCAGACTGGATGAACCATTGGTCTTTTTCTGCCCTCATTGTCTATGTTTCTGTGTTTCTCTAACAATGAGTTCTGTTGTTCTCGCACACTGAATTCACAGACACCAGCCACAAGTGAGAAGCCCTTGCCCTCTCAGATGGCCTGGTAAGTGACCTGAGACAGAGATGCCCTGAAGGCATGCTTGTGCCCTCACATCACTCTGCCATCTTAACCCATCTCATGCCATCACCCTTCTGATATTCTAAACTCTACCGACTGGCTGTCAGAGGCTCTACCAACCAGCAGGCTCCGTGGTCTGACATTCTAGTAAATTAGCCCATTTCCTTGCTGGCAAGGGAGGGTTTTTACAGAGAACCTGGTTAAGTGCCACTATCTAATTATATTTTCTTTAATGACAACTGAGTGGAAAAAAAGATACCGAATCTTATGTAACCTTATGCAAGTCACACTTACTGCTGTTCTTGTTGTTGTTCTCTTCCCCAGTGAAATAAAGTTAATCAACTCATGACTTTCAAAAAACTTTCACCAGTGTTTCCTAAACATCAACTGACATTCAAAAAATGTTTTTCAACTGAGTTCTTGGACAAAGTTCATGAACTGTTCAACAGCACAAACATCAGCTACTGAATGTTTAGTGAACCATGATCAGTTGAGATGTGACTTGCATGGCATAGCTTTTTATTTTATTTATTTATTAAATTCTCAGATTAAAAATACCTTTGAGCAGAAACTGCTCGTTTACAAAGGTTCCACGTCAAAGGATGAGGGTTAACATACATACAGAGGTAGTAAAAGAATGTACAATAAACAACCATAACAACTAAAAGAAAAAATAAAGATACTCAATTATAACATACTTTGAGATAATATTCATATAATGAGCAGCTTGAGTAGGCAGCTGGCTGCGGTAACAATAAGAGATAGAGGGCACCATAGGCAGTTAGTACTGCAGGAATGCGACCGGGAGAGGAAGTTGGCAGGCTAATGGGCCACTGTACGATGGTTGTTGAAAATGTCTTGTACCAGTGGAGATGCAAAGCAGGAAAGGAGTTGCAAGGAAGGCCCGGTGCCAGAGGGAATGAGACTGGGAAAGAGAGGGCTGTGAGACATGAGTGAGCTGGGAGGTGTTTAGAGAGAGCTCTGTTCAGAGAAGCAGTCACATTGAGCGGTAGAGGTGAGGTAAAGTTTGAGATTCCTTTGGAAGGGTCCAAGTGTAGTAGAGGAAAGTGCTTCTTTATTGAGGGAATTGAACCATTGAGCGGCTCTATAGATAAAGAACCACTGACCTATGGAGGTACGACATCTGGGAACCTGAAAGGTTAGAGATTGGGCACCACGTGTTTGTTGAGTGCCACTGTAGGTAGTAAGGAGTGAGCTAACACCAGGTGGCATGAGACCGCGAGGAGAATCCTTTTGGTAAGTAAGCAGGTCTGGTATTGTATTCCGCTGTGTAGGGGTAGCCAG
Organism: Neoceratodus forsteri; assembly: GCA_016271365.2. Lineage (NCBI taxonomy): Eukaryota > Metazoa > Chordata > Ceratodontiformes > Ceratodontidae > Neoceratodus > Neoceratodus forsteri. Next base: position 37,741,755 of record CM028130.1, on the reverse strand, counting down.
CCGGCCTGTACATAGAAGTCATAGGTGTGAGTTTGTTGGGCTGCACCCGTTAGTAGTCTACAGGCTTTGTTGAGAGAAACTGAGATCCTGCGGAGGGCGCTTGTTGAGGCAGAGCCATAGATGGCAAGGCCATAGTCAATGATAGAGGTGACAGAGCTGTAGATGGCTAGTTTAAGGGCATCTGCAGGCATACAGTGCTTGGTTTGTGTAGTAGTCCAATCCGTATATTGGCGATCTTGGCAGCGGTGTCAATATGCTGACTGTAGGAGAGGGTTCTATCCAGGGTAATACCAAGGTACTTGAACTCCTTGACATGTTCGAGTGGGTTCCCAGCATGGTTCTTGATGGTGAGGGACAGAGAGTTGTGCCTGCTCCGTTGGTTACAGAAGGACATGGCTTTAGTCTTGTTGTGGTTCAGGACAAGTTTATGAGAACTGAAGCAGTCTTCGATGCGCTTGAAGTCGAGCTGCAGCTGGGATTCAAGGACTGTAATGTCATGGTGGCTGTAAAACAGGACTGCATCATCTGTGTATTGTAATATTTTTTGGTGGCAGGCACTGGGGAGATTGTTGATGAAGAGGGAGAAGAGTAGAGGGCCCAGAATAGACCCCTGAGGGACTCCGGAGTGGACCGGTTTCTCATCTGAAGAGATCCCTGCAATCCTTACATGTTGGATCCGATTATCAAGGTAGCTGGTGAACCATGGAAGGGCATCACTGGAGATCCCAATGGAGGACAGTTGCTTGAGCAGTAGGGGGTGGTTAACTGTGTCGAATGCCTTGGTAAGGTCTATAAATACTGCCCCTCCACAATTCCTTTTGTCAAGTGTGGCATGGATGAAGGTTGTAAATTCCAGTAGTGCAGTGGTGGTGCTGTGCCCTTTTCTGAAGCCATGCTGCTCTGGGCACTGTACATTGTACTTATCCAGGAATTCAACTAGTTGGTTGGACACTATTCGCTCCAGCGCTTTAGATAGTGCGGAGAGGAGTGAGATAGGTCTGTAATTGTTGTGCAGTCTCCTATCTCCGCTTTTGTGAATTGGTGTGACAGTGGCTTTCTTCCAAAGAGAGGGGAAATGGCCCAATCTAAGTGAGAGATTGAAGATCTTTGTAGGCCGGCCGGTGGCGCTGAGGGGTTGAGGCAGCTAGATGCCACACCTCGCTGCGGCCAGCGACCGGGTTGAGAGGACGGACTCGGGTGGCCGAGGGTCAGCGGGAAGAGGAGGATCGAGCATCCCAGCGGATGCTCTCCTCCCTCAGGGTGGAGTTACCAGGCGCGTGCGCTCCTGAATTCCTTCCATAGCCAGTGGAAGCACCGGCAGAGGGAAGGGGTGGAGGCGGCTTCGCTCGTCGGAGCAGGGAAGGGGGACGTTGCGGCGCATGAGGGTCTGCGTTCGCAAGCACGCTACCACTCGGGGATGTACATCCCTAGTGCAAGGCGTCCTGGGGGAGTGGGGACGTCGGGGAGAAAACCGGAAAACACCCTCCGGCAGCCCTAGATGAAGTCCGCCCTAAGTCCTACAGGACCACCCCACAGGACAGACCCCAATGTGCGAGGAGAGGAGGATGAGCACTCTAGGGACAGATCCCTGAGGTAGGTACCGGGGGACATGAGCGGACGGAAGGAGGGGGCACCGGAGGCAGTAAGGAGGGATAAAGACGAAAAAAAAAAAATAAAAAAAAAAAGAAGATCTATGTAAGTGGTTCTAAGATTTCATCGAGCTACTCCGCTTACCTGAACACATTCTCTCCCTCAGGGTTGTTTTAGAAATATGATAGATCACAAAATAATAACCCTTACAAGTAAGGAGTGAAAATACAGATTCTAAGGAAACTGTGAACACAGACCGATTAACTTTTAAACTCACCACACCCTAAAATAGTTTCAGTTTATCGCAGTATAAAAATAAATTGTAGCTATCTATATAAAATGAAGGTGAGCAGTTATGTATTTAGAGCAGTAAGATGTATAAAATGTATCATACTTTACCATTAAGAGTGTTTTATTTTATTTTCTTTCTTATTGCATTTGTTTAAGCAAGAAGTGGACTGGACTTTGCAATCCAAATACAATCACATTTGAACAACCACACAAAACACATGCATGTATGTATGCATGTATGTATGATGCATGTATGTATGCATGATGCATGCATGTATGTATATATGTATGCATGTATGATGCATGTATGTATGTATGTATGATGCATGTATGTATGCATGTATGTATGTATATATGTATGTATATATGTATGTATGCATGATGCATGTATGTATGTAGTTATTTATTTAGTTTTTGTTGACCGGGTAAGTGCACTAGAAAAGTCCTGACTATTTTCAGGCACGACCCGAGGGAGGGGGATACAGATGAATGCCAACTGACCTTGAACCAGATTAAGCTGTTGGTGGTATTTTTAGTGAATGAGGGAAATTTGGCCAGGACACCAGGGGAAATTCCCCTACTCTGCTGGTGCTGGGAGGCCAGTAGGGGTGTGCAAGGGTCAGTCATGGCCACTGCAGCTTTGGAGGAGGAGGTGGTGTTGGTTAGCGTCTAAGAGGAGAGACATCTGCAAGCAGCAAATGCGCAGTCCGCGTTAAGTATGGAGTCGGAGTCAAAAGAGGATACTTCTATCACTGCTCTGCATGTGACGAGTGGTTTTACTATGTTGACCGAGTTGGGGAGTCTTAATATTGCTTCAGTAGCGGAGAACCCCGGGGTCAGTTCAAAAGTGGTATCGGCGCCTTTAATTCATGTGGAGGAGCGTAACAGAGCATCTAACCTGATGGAAGAGCGCGAAACCCGGAAGAAAGTGGAGCGGTTATCGCGTTTAGCATTGGTGGCAGTGGAAGCTGCAGGAAGCCTGAGGCGAGAAAAACAACTTTGCGACTGGGAAAATAATGTGCTGTATCGGTCCAGAGGCAGTCATAAAGAGGGTTCCCAGCGCACAGGAGAGGGAAATAAAGAAGACAATGCTGGGAAAGGCTGCATATTACAAAATGGGTCTGTAAGTACAGAACAAAAACTTTCAAACTTCCCCACTTTCCAATTAAAAAAACAGTTTGGTTTCATTTTTAAGCCTCCCACAATTGAACATGTGGGGGCAGAAACAAAAGACTCAGTTATTTACCAGACCAAGGTGGGATCCCAAGAAGGGGTAACAGACTTTTCTTTTACAGACAATAAAAGGGAATTTAAAAATTCTAAGAACACAGAGGAGTCAGAGGGCAGTGATTTATTGAAAATTTCTTCATTCCCTCATTTGGAACACGACGAAAACTGGTCCCCTCAAGCAGCTTTAACAGCTGCAGGATGGAAATCATTAGGAAAAGGGATTTGGACACCAGACTCTGCATGGGACAATACTTTTGACCTAAATAAAAAAGGGCCAGAATGGCAGCCTGGGGGTAATGAAATAAATGTCACAGTTGGAGAAGTTCCTGTCACCAATGTGTTGTCGGGGGGAGAAGCAGAGGTGCAAAATATTACGCAAAATGATATCTCAGGACCACAAAACCCAAATAAGGTAGACATGGTAGATGGGGGTAAGGCTGAGAAACCCCTTATGTCCAGTCTTTTTTCTCAGTGTAAAAGAGAAGCAGCTCCCAGGAGGAATGCTGTCCGTATCAGATATAAGGGTGGGTAACAGGAAAGGCCTGACAGATATTACGTGGGTAAATCATTACTAAAAGAGTCTTTAAGGTTTTCACCTCGGGATGTCTTTGCTTTTATTAATATCTCAGGAGAGGATAACTTTGACATAAGTTTTCGTTCCCCAGCCTTATTAGATCTTTTTTGGGAAAGATATAATCAAGTTACGTTCTCCCCTTTATGGACACCTTTTTAGTCATCCCTTTATCAAAGCCCCTAATTAAATATGTTACAGTCATGTTCAGGAACGAAGGTGTTCATGTTGAGGACATTGTTTTTTGGTTATCCCAAAAATGTGAAATACAGAGTGATCCAGAACCAATCCTAGGTACTGAACAGTTCTGGATGGGTGGGTGGAAATTTAAAGTAAAATTACGCCAAACAACAGCTGGTATAGAGCACATTCCTAACTCCTTTATGTTAGGTAGGGATAGGGGGGTGGTGTTTTACAGTGGTCAGCCTAGAGCGTGTTACAGGTGTGGCGCTAAAACACATTTATCAAGCTCATGCGATCAGCCGAAATGTGATAATTGTGGAGAAGTGGGGCATGTCACCATGTTTTGTACTAATTCTATTAAGTGTGACTTATGTGAGGAACAAAATCATGCCTTCAGGGACTGCCCATGGGCTGCACAAAATAAGAACGTACGTGGGAATTCAGAGTTATTTATCCAAAAAGCTCAAAAGGCCAGGGAACTCCAGGAAATAGGAAAGTCTTTGACAAACCCTCTCCTAGTACCACAGAGCCCTGCAGCCACAATAAATATAATAGACACTAATGTTATGGAAACAGGCCTTGTTGATTTAAAGAGGAAAGAAATGGAAAAAATATCCCTGAGTTGTTGCAGCCGGTTTGCTATACAGAGTCAAAGGGTGTATTATTAGATAAATCAGCTGTTCCTTTAAAACCCCCGCCAGTTCTCAGACGATCAAGCAGGTCCCTAAAACCCCAGTTGCTTTCAGAACCTGAAGGTATCGACACCAAAAATTCTTATGAGGCCCTAAGTTGGGGGGATTCAGAAGTAGAAATGGCAGACACAGACTCGCAGGTTTCAGTTCAAGAGGGCCTAGTGATTTCTAGAGAAGATTATAAAGGAAAAAAAAAGAAAAGAAGGGAAAAATAATAAGGGTTTCTAGGTATTTGACTGCATATGTATGGATTTAAACTTCTCGTGGGCTACATTAAATACTCATAGCCTTTTAAAGGCTATGAAGAGACAAGCAGTTTTTCACTTAATTCATGACTTAAAAATCTCAATAGTTTTTCTACAAGAAACTTGGATGTTTACAAAGAATCAGTGCACTGCCTTCGCTAAAGACTGGCCGTGGGGGCCATCTTATTGGTCCTTCGGGGAGGACAAGGCAGATGGTGTGGGTATCCTTTTTAATTCATATAACTTTTCTCTGCATAAATTAATTGACTTATGTCCCGGGAGAACGTTAATAATAGAGGGAAAATGGTTTTCGTATACTCTTCATTTAATAAACATTTATAATCCTCAAACCAAGGCTGGGAGAGTACTATGCATGAAACAGATACAACCTTTCTTAGTGACAACTATCCCTATTTTTTGGGGAGGAGACTTTAATTGCTGTACAGAGGCAAACAAAAAAGGAGTCGAGAAAATTAAAAAAATTTATTGTGATACGGCATGTCTAACAGATATCATTAAAACTGCAGACTTAATATCCTGTATGGACAAGAGGACGACTGGGCCGAAAGGTACATTTTTTAAGAAAGGGAAAGGGTATACTATAGATTACCTTTTCGTTTCAAAACAAATCTTCTTAAACCAATTACAGATAATTCCGGTAGAATTCTCAGATCATGCTTTATTAAGGGTTAATATAGGTCTTACGATTGATAGTGGGAGACAGAATTCTAGATGGATACTTAACGCCTCTATTCTGCAAGATAACTTGGTCCAGAACTCTATAAAACTAATATTACAAGCAAGATTATCAGTGAGATTTTTATATCAGGATGTGGGGAAATGGTGGCAGGAAACTAAAGAAGATTGTATTCTGTGGTTAAAAAAACATGGTAAAGTATGTCAAAAGAATAAGTTTTTTTATTACCTAAAATTAAGGAACCAGTTACAATTATTATTATCAAGAGCTAACACCTCAAGAGACAATTTTTCATCTCAAATAGACGAAATTAAAACAAAAGTGAAAGCTTTTCAATATAACAGAGCCAAAACGTTACAAGCTATTATGTCAAACCATATGAGGAAGTCGGTGTTTGGTGATCCTTTTGAATTATATAAAGAGGTTAAAGGCATGTCATTGAATTAAGCTAAATCAAGGAACCAGAAAGTTTTTCAATACAGGAGATAGGGGACATAATACATAATCATTTAAGGAACTAGAGTCCGAAAGATACCCTTCCCAACTCAGATTAATAATTTGCTGGGACCACCATAGAGAATGGCCTAGAGCCAGACTTACTTAACATGCTCAAACAACCCTTTTCTTATGAGGAAATTAATAAAGTCCTAAATTCACTGAAACCTAATGTGGCCCCAGGGCCAGATGGCCTTTCCAATTTATTTTACAAAACTTTTCAATTAGAACTCAGTCACTGTTTAGAACTAGTGTTTAACCATTTTTTGGAGAGAGGAGTCAGTATAGCTTCCTTTTCTGATGGTTTACAAATTTATATTTTTAAATCAGGAGATAAGGGTGTCTTTCAAAATTGGAGACCTATTACATTACTTAACTCTGATTATAAGATCCTGATGTCTTTAATTAATAATAGACTTAAAGAATTAGCAAAAAATAGTTTTACACAAATACAGCATTGCGGCATTCCTGACCGAGGTATCCAGTCAATCTTATGTTTAATTAGAGATTTAATTGAAAAAATTAACGAACTAGGAGGAAATGGTTGTTTATATTAACCTTGGATTTAGAAAAGGCCTTTGACAGAGTTAGTCACGTTTTTCTGTTTTCTGCATTGGAATTCTTTAAAGTGCCACCGAATTTATTAAATTTAATCAAAAATCTATATTGTTCAGGTAAGGTTTTTCCATATATTAAAGGAGAAATGGCAAGGGGCTTTCAGGTAAAGTGTAGGGTAAGACAGGGTTGCCCATTAAGCCCCCTGTTGTATAACTTTTCACTAGAACCTTTTTTAAGAGCTGTGAGTTTGGTCCCTCTATGGCAAGGAGTTCGTATTCCGGATTCTAATTCATCACTTACCATCCAAGCTTATGCAGATGATGTATGTCTTTTCTTTACAGAAGTTTCACAACTCAAAATATTTTTTACAAAATTTGAGGAATACGCATTAGTAGCCAATGCTAAGATTAACTTGAATAAAACCAAGGGTTTAATATTAGGAGGGAATTATCACAACCCATTGGCCTGGAACTCTATTAACATAACTACAGAACCTTTAACAATTTTAGGGGTAAAATTTAGTCCACAGAACTGCCCTGAGGATAATTGGAATTTGGTGTTAAACAAAATTGAGAGTAAGGTCAACAGATGGAAACGGTTTAGATTTTCCAAAATGAAAAGAATCCAGGTTTTAAAACAATTTATCCTGCCCTGTCTTCAGTATATTGCAGCAGTGTTCCATTTACCAGTTAAATATGAGACTAGACTGTATAGTATTTGTTTTCAGTTACTTTAGGGGAATAGACTAAACCCGGTTAAAAGGTGCTTTACATACCTAGAGAAGAAAAGAGGGGGGTTGGGTATGGTAGACCCAGTTTTTTTCTGTTTCTCGATTTTCTTTTCTTGTTCATTAAAAAATATTTTAGGTGGGGCAAACAAACAGGAGGCCCCTTTTTTTTCAAGTTTATTGAGACGCTACCTACTGCCTGGATACATTCTGCCCCAAAACTGTCCAGTCATTTATCTTTGCCAGATTATTTTAAACCAGCGGCACAGAAATTATTTAAGTGGCAGGTAACAAAACACCAAATTCTAAGATGTTCTTCAAAGGCACTATACAAAGAGTTAATGGCTGCAACCTATTCGGAAGTCCCTTGTTTTAGGAATTGTCCTAGCAATCGGAATGAGACTATTTTGAATCAACTGAATAACCCAAGATTACCAGAATATATGTGGGAAACGCAATGGCTTACTCTATATGGTAAATTAAACATTAGAGGAACAGCTAAATATAAAGCCAGAGAAGAGAGAATTTGCCCTTACATTGAATGTATAAACCAAGAAGAAACAATGGAACATTTTTTTCTTCAATGCTCAGTGGCAACTAAAATTTGGGATTATTTGGCTAAGGCATGGAATTTTCCATGGTTGGCAAGGCTTACTTACGATATTCTAGTAATTGGATCTTTTCCCTTAGGTTTACAGAAGTACAAGAAAGGGACTTTACAGGTCTTCATTGCTAGTCTAAGATATTGCTTATGGCAAACAAGATGCCAATGGGTTCTACATCAAAAGAAGCCTTCAGCTCAGGGTTATAGAGAATATGTAACAAACATTTTAACTAAGGTATACCTTTCAAGGTCACAATTGTATAATGTAAAGAAAGTTAGAATGTGGTGGAAAGGCTTCTCCCACGTCATTAAATTCAAAAAATGTTGATTTTCTTTCACTAGTTATTTAATTAAATATGAATATACATAAGAAGCTGATAGTTAACAGTGGGCTTATATTAAGGGGTAGTATCAATTTCACCTAGTGGCTTATTTAAGTGGATAGGAGGGAGAATGTTTTTGTTAGGGTTTGGTGTTCAGGTTTCCTTAATTTTATTTCACTGTCATTTGGAGTTCAATGTATAATATGTCCTTTTCTGTATTTCTTTTATAGGAGTGTCATGTATTTCCATTCTCTCATGTGTTTTGATTTATTATGTGTTTATTTCAATAAAATTGCCCCTACTCTTTCGACAAGTGCCATGGGATCTTTAACATCCACCTGAACTACCACCAATCCAGGCAGATGGGACCTCGGTTTAACGTCTCATCTGAAAGACGGCACCTCAGAAGTGCAGCACCCCTCTCATGATGCACTACAGTGTCAGTACTGGGATATTAACCCAAGTGCCAGATGAGGGAACTGAACCCACAGCCCTCTGTTCTCCCGGCCTCAGAGGCGAGTGTGCTACCTACTGAGCCACTGACACTGCAAATGTATATATATGTATAATAATAATAATTTTATTTTTAAAGCGCCTTTCAAATTTCAAAGCGCTGTACAATCATATAAAAAGTAAAAACCATACAATTATCAATATAATACAATATAAAACACTCATAAAACCACAATATTATAAACAGATCACATTATACTATAAAAAGGCCATGTGATACAAATGGGTTTTAAGGCCACTCTTAAATTCCCCCAGGGAGGTGCACTGCCATGAGTATGTACGATGCATGTATGTATGTATGTATGATGCATGTATGTATGCATATATGTATGTATGTATGACGCATGTATGTATGTATGATGCATGTATGTATGTATGCATGTATGTATGTATATATGTATGTATGCATGTATGATGCATCTATACAGTATGCATGTATATATCTATATTAATACAGTGCCTAGGCAAGCAACTCAAAGTGCATTACATTCAATGTATAAAGCAAATTATTCATGCTGACCCTATGCAACATCTCAGAGTGCCTTATAGTCGATACATAAAATACATTTATTTATTTATTTATTTTTTGAATTGCACGTCTACATGTACATGTTTTGACTGTGGACTTTCTGGTGAGAGCTGTACTTTATGTTCTACCCAAAATCCATAAGAGCTTAATTAAACCACAAGCAAGGTCTATAATCTCAAGCATCAGATCCCTAATGGAACCACTAGCAACATTTATTGATGGGCATATTACATTAGTGCCACTCTGTTGCAGGTCATATTTATATGTTACTACACAACTACTTAAAATACTGGATGATGTCAATATGGAAAAAGATCGGATTCTCATAACATTGGATGTGAACGCTTTATATACTAATATTCCACTTTAAATTAAACTGGATGCTTTAAGAGACTGTTTGTGTAAAATTACCAACTACTCTAGTGCCTTTATTTCAACTTACGTGTACTAAAACGTGTTAAAATACAACTTTTTTTTCTGTTTGTGGAGCATATGTATTTGCAGGTGAAAGGTATTGCAATGGGGGCTGCAATGCCCCCAATCATGTTAACGTCTTTATGTCTGAATGGGAAAATGCAGTGATCTACAGTGCTGATTCTTTTTTTAGATCAGATAGACCTATATAAGATGTATACAGACAACCTCTTTTTAATATGAAAAGGTACAGAAACAGAACTGTTGCAGTTTGTCAAGTATTTGAAATTGACCAATCAGAATCTTCGGTTCAATTTAACTTACGATTTACAGAAAATCTGTTTCTTTGACTTTACTATTAGTGAAGCAGGGAGTGATAACCTAGATACAAACCTGTTCAGAAAAACGACAGATAAAAACTCCATTTTACATTTTTTGAGCTGCCATTCATACTACATGACTGTCAACATATGAGTTGATCAGTTTATGGGGGCAAAGAGGAATTGCACGAATGATGAGTCTTTTGAACATCATGCTGCTGTCTTAACTAATAGATTCCTTGATAGGGATTAGGATGAAAATGTAGTCATAGAAGCACGAGAAAGAGTACAAAACATGCCAAAGGCAGAGCTGTTAAATATGAACAGACAACATTCTAGGAACTTTGATAAAACCAGTACACTGTGCTTCATGGCTGCATTTACCCCTCAAGCTTGTTATGTTCTGGAGATTGTAAATAGACATTGGAAAATTTTGCAAACAGATAGGGAATTGCATAAAGTATAAAAAATGGCACAAGAATGGTATATAGGAGAGCCAGTAATGTTCATGATAAACTAGTGAACTCCATTTACGTTAAAAATCAGAAAAAAGACATTAATGTAAATAGACAACATCCTCTTCATGGTACCCATAAATGCAGCAACTGTGCCTTTTGCAAATATATTGAGGGGATATAATTTATTTACCCCTGTGTCAAAAACGGTGTTTTTGCAAAAGAGATTTGCAACATGTAGCACCTTGAATGTTGTATATTATGAAAGAAGCACACATGTGGCATTTTATGTGGTAAAAACAAAACAAAGAATTAAAGAACGTATTGGTCAGCACATCAGAAGTATAGATAAGAGGGGCTGTGTTAGTGCTTTATCTCAACAAGTAGCATCAAATTACAAAACACATCTGGTTTTCGTGAAAGACAGCACAGAGACTGTGCTGGTTTGGGTGCTTAATGATCTTCTGAGAGTGAGAGATCAGAAGAGACGTTCCATTCTGGTTCTCCTTGATCTCTCATCAGCTTTTGACACTGGATCACCTGGTGTTGATAGCAAGCCTGAGGCAAATCTGTGGAATGTTGGGAACTGTTTTACAATGGTTCACCTCTTTCCTCACTGGGAGAACACAAAGAGTTGTGTCGGGAGTCTTTTCTTCTGGCCCAACTCCTTTGTTGTGTGGGGTGCCTCAGGGTTCCGTACCATTACCCATGTTATTTGCAGTGTACATGCTGTCCCTCAGAGACATTATAAGATGGTATGAGCTGAGGTTTCACTGCTATGCAGATGATACCCAGCTATACCTGTCTTTTGCACCCGACCAGGGTGGAGCTCTCGTGGTGTTTAACAACTGTCTGGAAGAGATCCAGGGTTGGATGGATTCTAGTTGGTTAAAGTTGAATTCAGAGAAGACAGAGGTTTTGGTTGTAGACCTGGCTGGTCAGAAAGAGATGTCATGTGATGGCACGCCCTCTGGAATTTGTCTTGGCAGTGTGTCACTTCCAACCTCTGAATGGGTGCATAGCCTTGGGATTGTCTTAGATGACAGTCTGACCTTACAGTCTCAAGTGTCGGCTATTATCAAGACTTCCTTTTACCATCTCTGGAATATCACCAGGGTTAGAAACCTTGTTCTGTCTGACTCTTTGCCAACGTTGGTCCAGGCCTTTGTGTCCTCGTGTTTGGACTATTGCAACGCCCTATACTTTGGGCTTTATGGGGTTGAAATCCGTCGCCTACAGCTGGTGCAGAATGCTGCAGCCCAGGTTCTGACTGGGGCAAGTAGGTCCTGTCATATTACCACGGTGCTGCGCAAACTGCACTGGCTTCCTATACGGTGGCGGATCACCTTTAAAGTCATTTTATTGACTTTTAAAGCCTTTAACGATCAGGGTCCGACCTATTTGAAAGAACTCCTGGTGTCTTACTACCCCGGCCGATTGCTCCTCTCGGCCGACGAGGGGTTGCTACAGATTCCAAGAGTGAGTTTAAAATCTTCTGGCAGCAGAGCATTTTCTCATGCTGCACCCACTCTTTGGAATTCTCTACCACACCAGTTACGGGAGTGCACCTCCGTGGAGGAATTCAAGAATAACATGAAAACTCATCTGTGGCGAATGGCCTTCTTGGAGGGTGATTCATAGGTTATTTTTTACTGTGCTGAGATCTTATTTTATATTTTATTAACTGATTTTAATGTTTGATGTTAATATGATCCAGTGTGCCTTGACCAGGCCACAGACCCCTCAATTTCTGGAACCTAAACAGTTTTTCAGAAATCCTCTGCACTGCAAGGGATCCAGCGAGCCTTGACCAGGCCACGGACCCCTCAATTTCTGGAATCTAAACAGTTTTTCAGAAATCCTCTGTACTGCAAGGGATCCAGCGTACCTTGACCAGGCCATGGACCCCTCAATTTCTGGAACCTAAACCGTTTTTTTAGAAATACTCTGTACTGCAAGGTACTAGCCCTGACTTTTGGATTTGGTACCAGTGGAAGCTGATTTCCAAGTGGCCCAAACTATCTCCTGCTGAACACATCTCTAACTACTGTATCTCCCTCTGTGTCTCTAGTTGAATTTATGTGCTAGGGTTTAATAATTTGTTTAATCCTTACAGTCATTTTAAGTTCTGAGTTGATATTAGAAGTGAATTTAGAGCCTTGACTGTGTAAATCCTTCTTTTGCTCTCTGCCCTGCAACCTATCTCCTCTCTCCTCCTCCCCCACACTGATTGAATTTAGAGCTTTTTTTTTCCCCACTGGCAGATTATATCCTCTCACCACTAGAGGGCTATATCTCTATCTCGTTATCTAGTACGTAAGCCATGTGGGCTCTCTCTGCCTTTCTCTTGCCTCTCCTCCTTGCCCAGGCCCCCCTCTTCTCTCTCCCTCTCCCTGGTCCTAGCAACCCCCACCTAACCCCCACCACCATCTACTCTGGTTTCCACTGCTACTCCAAGGGAACTCTCCAGTTCCACTTGAGACTTGTGCTTGGTGCACCATTTGGATATTCCTGGTTACTTAACCCGACCACTACTCTCAACAAGTGTGGCCACCTCTCTACACTGTACCACCTTGCAGTCCATATGGGACACCGCCTGGAACCTTGCAACTTCTACTCCAGGAAACAACAATCAAAACTATCTCTCAAAGAGCTGTGACACTGCTCCTTAAAACTCCTGCTCCTCCTCCTTCTCATCTCAGGCAGCGTCCATCTCAATCCTGGCCTTAGAAGCTCAGGCCACACACAAACTCCAGGTGCCCTTATCCTTGCAGCCATTAATATCTGTAGCCTACTACCAAAGCTGGATGCACTCCAAGCCTTCATATGCCAACACAACCCTGACATGCTTGCAGTGGTGGAAACTTAGCTGACACCTAAAGTTCCTGACTCAGCAGTAACGATACAGGGCTACAATGTCCACAGGCTGGACCAGATATCCAAAAAGGCGGTGGTTGCGCAATCTATATCAAAGACTCACTGTCTTGGCACCCTGTAGCAACTCCATCACTTTCTGCCTCAGCCCAGATTCTGCCAATAAAAATCATCCTAGGTCCCAGCCATAAAGCCCTGACTATTGTCTCCATATACATCCCGTCCAGGGACCCTAAACATGGATTCAACGATGTCCTAAACTTTATCAACTCTAATCCTCCTGAAGCTGAACTTATTCTACTAGGGGATTTCAACATAAACTGGTTAGCATTGAGTGCCAGTGCCTATAAAGACTCCATCTCAGCTGCTAACCTCATGCAAATGGTAAACTCCCCTACTAGGATTAACTACAAGACTGGCACCAGTACCCTCTTGGATTGGGTCCTCACCACTCATCCCACAAGGATTTCTCATATGACCATTCTCCCAGACTCACTCAGTGACCACTCCCCAGTCATGTGTGCATGGTCTAACAAATTCCTTAAGCCCCTTCCCAAAACTATCGCTAGCAGAGTCCTTCCTCATGGAAAACTTCCACATCTCAAACAACACCTGCTTCTACAAGGCTGGCTACCCATCTATGAAGCAACAGATGTTAACTTGGCTCTTGATCACTTCATCTCAATTTTCAACAAAGCCTGCAACCTCTTTGCCCCTGCTAAAAGGCACAAAAAAAAAATCTCTCTCTAACCCATGGGTCACCTCGGCTCTTCTCTCACAGCTGAAACTAAGGGATCACCTCTGGGCAGTTTCCAGGGCCACTGGCAAACAACTGGACATCCAAAATTACAAACAAGCATGAAATGCCTGCACAAAAGCCATACGGCTAATGAAATCCACCTATTACAAAGATGCTCTCACCAATACATGGGGAAATAGTCGTGCTTTCTGGGACAATATCAAGGATGTCACAGGGAAGCAGCCAAAAACCTCTCCGGCCATGTTAGTGGTTGATGGATCCTCAACCCTTGACCCCAAGGTGATCGCAAACATCTTTAACATGGCTTTTTCAGACCTTAGTGCTGTTCTACCCCATGACTTTTTCGAAAACAGGGCCTACTCCCCAAATACCTCAGCCCCTCAGTCTAACCACCCCCTCTTCTACTTCAGGAAGGTAAGGCTGAATGAAGCTCGCCACTATATATTACTGCAGCTATCTGTAAATCTAGATCTAGTAGCGACATCCTGGACCTTAAGCTTCTGTTGCTCACCTTCGATGAGGTAATTCATCCATTAACAAAAATCCTAAACCTCTCTCTCAGCTGTGGAAAATTCCCAGACCTATGGAAAACAGCCACCGTGACACCCATCCATAAAAATGGGGACAAGACGATTCACTCAAATTATCACCCTATCTCCATACTGCCCCAACTCTCTATGGCACTTGAGTGCATCGTGGCTGATCAACTTACTGACCACTTGGATAAATATAATATACCTTGTCCACAACAACATGGCTTCCAGAAAGGTCACAGCACCACCACAGCCCTTCTTGAGTTCACTGGAGCTTTGCACAAATCCCTTGACAACGGCCTTCTCACAGGGGCCGTTTTCGTCGACCTCTCCAAGGCCTTCAATACAGTACACCATGGACTACTAATACACCAACTACTGAATGCCAGGCTATCACCTGACTCTTCTCTCTGGATTAAAAGCTACTTAGAAAACTGGTCACAGAGAGTAAAATTGCAGACGCTCTTTCTAACACCCTGCCTGTTCGCTTTGGTGTCCCACAGGATCCATACTGAACCCCTCCTTTTAGCTCCTTTTCTTAAACTCCCTCCCTTACCACTGCTCTGAGCAGATCATACTATATGCCGATGATGCTGTTGTATTTTCCACTCACAAAGATCCTGCAACTCTTCAACACAACCTTCAACTTGGTTTCAGTTCTGTAGAGACATAGTTTTTTAATCATAAACGGGTCCTCAATGACAGGAAAACCAAATCTATGCTCTTCTGCAGCTCTCATAACCCACACAAGCTACACAACTTGGCTATCTCCACCACCTAGGGGAACACTCTAGATCAGGTGGTGTCCTTCAAATACTTAGGGATACAGCTTGACCCTAATCTCTCCTATGGACTTCATGTAGATAATGTAGCTAGAGCTGCTAATACACGGCTTGGTCTTCTCTACAAACACAGACCACACTTCACGCCAGAAGCTTTGAAGGTTGCAGTCCTGAGCTCTGTGATCTCTGTAATAGACTATGGTCTCATCATTTATGGCTCAGCCACAACCACAACCCTTAGATGCCTCTCAACTGCCTTAAATAAAGCATGTTGGCTCATCACTGGAGCTCACCGTCTCACCCACACATGTGACCTGTACACTCAGACCGGCTGGCTCTAACTATCAAACCGCATAAAGTTTCTCACCTGCTCCATGGTCAAAAAAATCTACCTTGGCCTTGCACCTTCTGGGGTCTGAACTCTGTTACAACACTGAATTAACAAATGGTGCCTTAGGAGATCCACACTACAGCTACTGAAAGTCCCCCACTGTCACACTTCACAGGGACAATGCTCTTTTGCTTATCGAGCACCACTCTGGTTCAATGGCCTCAGCCCAACCATCTCCTCTGCCCCAACTATTGGTATGTTTAAAACTAGGCTCCAGGACTATCTCACTGCCAACAGCTCCTGTGACTGCCCAACTTAACCTTGTTTCTCCACTTCCCTTTCTGCTCTAGTTATCCCCCTTCCCCTCCCCTCCTCACTGGATTCTACCCTCACATCTTGGTATACCCAATGCTGCACTTTTCACCCTCTCACCACCCTTCCTACATTCCTTCTATCCCCACCCTCTTCCCTCTCCCTATGACTCTGGCACTTCTTATCTGTTGTCTATTTTCTCTGACAAATGCCACTGGCTGCCTTGTTACAATGCTACCCTTGAACTGTATTAATCTGTACTCTGTTTGCAATGTCCACATTGTTGTAATGCCTGTCTTGATGTTCCCCATAATTTGTATTTCTCTGACGTGGAACCTTTGTAAAAGAGCCATGGCTCAAAGGTATTTGTAATCCTAGACTTGATAAATAAATAAATGATATGATTTTATTTACATGTATTTTTGGATCTATATTTGATGTTATGGTTTTAATGTGTTCAGCACCTCGGTAAGTTGAAAGGCGCTTTATAAATACATTTATTATTATTATTATTTTTATTTTCAGCCTTAGTGATGGTACGTGAAAGTGTGGGGAAGGGGGGACTTGGATAAAACATTATTGCCATAAGAAGCCTTGTGGAAGGCTAGGGTAACAAATGGATACTTGACAGAAGAGATGTTCTCTTTAACAGATCTTTTATTGGCTGGAACCATTAGTGAATTCAAAACACAAAATAAAAATAAAACGAACTGCACGATAAAACAAAACAAATGCAGGTCTTCTATAGCCTTCTACAGCAAACATGAACTTCTCTGCTGGGACTAAAGTAGAAGAACTTTTGTATTTAGACCTTTAATTTAGGGTAAAAAAAACTAACATACAAAACAAAACAAAAAACAGTGTGTGTTTGGGTTAACTGAACTGAATGGGTAACTAAAACATCATCTAGGTGTAAATCTCAGGTGACTGAAAGGACTTAACTGTTGTGAGGTTTAAATTACTTGTAGAAAGATCTGGTAAGTAGGGGGAGTGGCTTAGCTAGAAGGAAGCTACATTTAAAGACTGCCTTAGAAAGATTCTGCTAATAGCTTGGCAAAAGACTCCAGGAGAAAGGACTGCTGTGTGACTGAACTTCTCTACTGGGACTATATTGCCCTCCACCCCCCCCACCAAAAGCTAGTTCTATTTTTATAGGCACAGGATTTGACTGACAACAGGAACTTCCTGTTTAGGGGCAGGAAGTGAGTGATCACAGAACCACCAAGGGTCCACCATCCTAGAAGGGCAAGAGTAGCTCTCCGGCCCCCTCTAGCTGCTGGAGGTCTGCCTCTGAACAAGTAAGCCGTCTACTGAGAAATATAGGATATTCTTGTCTCAGAACAGGACAATCAGGAGCTTAAAGGGCACACAGGCAGAAAGTAAGGAGAGAAAGAAAAAAAAACAGAGGAAAGAGTAAGGATTGCAAACAGTTAAGGGCCAGAAATAAGACATAATTGAGGTGGTGCAGTGCAGTGGCTGTGAAGCAGCAGTCTTCGGGAGATGTTCTGGAGGATGGTGTTGTCCCATCTGCAGGCACCTCTCTGGGCTGAGGGAGGAGGTTGCTCATCTCCAGGCCGAGTTGGCCAGGATTTGTGGGACCTCCTCTTCCATCCAGGGACCACCAGTGCCACTGCCATTGCCTCAGAGGTTGCCAAGAAAGAGGTGGTTGGACCACAGTGGGCTCAAGGGAGGGTGAGGTGGTGGAACAGAGGCACATCCCTCCAGTTGTACCTTTCCACAATTCCTATGCCATTCTGGCAAAGTGTGGTTCCTCTATGGAGGCACCTACAGTGGAGACCAAGGAGGATGCTGGGAACCTCCACAAAGGAGACCCACAGGAGGGTGGCAGGGGACCCTGCAGGGGAAGGAAACAACTCCTGGTGGGGGACTCCATTGTTAGGAAGGTAGATCTGGGCAAGGAAGGAAAGAGGGAGTTAAGGTGCCTGCCTGGCACCATGGCTTGGAGGGACAGGGAGCGAATCCTCAGGATTGCCGGAGCAGCTGCACAGGGGAGGGAGCTGGATGTCATTGTCCACTTAGGGACAAATGACCTGGATAAGAAAGGGATTAGAGAAGTGCAGGAAGAGTTTGTGGAATTGGGGAGGGGCCTTAGTTAAGTAGCATGCACGGTAACCTTCTCGGAGGTGCTACCCATCTATGGCATAGGAGAGGCTAGGGTGTTCCGTACCATGGGATTCAATCAGTGGTTGAAAAACTGGTGTAGAGCTCAGGGATTTGGCTTCATTGGGGACTGGGGGTCCACCTGGAGTGATGCAAGCCTATACTGGCATGATGGGCTGCATCTGTCTGAGAGGGGAACCAGGATCCTAGGTGATAGGTTTAAATGCTTCATTGGCAAGCTTTTAAACTAGCCAAGGGGAGGCACTGGAAAGGAGCAGGAAAATCCTAGCCCCAAACAATCACGGTAGTAAGTGTGGCAAACACCAACATGGAGGTGTCGATAGGGAGAAGGGCAGGGTAAATGGAGAAAGTGACAAAGGCAAGAAGGACAGGATGGGGCAAAGGAGGTAAGGCCATCAGGAAATGGAGGTAATGAGTACCAATGCCCGTGAGTCTGGGCAACAAGCTCCCTGAGCTGGTGGCCTTAATGGAAGAGGATGCCTGGATATCGTGCAGTCACAGAAACATGGTACACAGAAACCATGACTGGGATGTTAACATACCAGGGTACATAACCTACAGGAGAGACAGGCAAGGAGAAGAGGGGAGGAGTAGCTCTCTATGTAAGGAAGGGATAAAAGCAACTGAACAAAAGAGTAAACAGGGAGGAGAAGAGGCACTGGGGTCACCTTGGAGATGGAAAGGGCACCACTATCCGCACAGGGGTTGTGTACAGACCCCCATGTCAGGGGGAAGGAATGGACAAGGATATGATAGAAGGCATTCTTAGAATGGCAGAGAAAGGGGAGATACTGTTGATGGGAGACCTGAATATGCCAGATGTTAACTGGAGCACATTGGCTGCAGCCACATCCAAGAGCAGGGCCATTCTTGATGCCCTACAGGTGGCAGGCATTAGACAGTTAGTTTCGGAACCCACTCGTTAGGGAGCAATCTTAGACCTCGTACTCTCAAACGGGGGCAGTGAGAGGATCTCAGATCTAGAAGTGGGTTGCCATCTGGGGACAAGTGACCATCAAACAGTGTGGTTCCCGTTAAACTCAGCTACAGATTCAAGCCATACAAAAGTGAGGGTACTGGGCTTTAGGAGGGCTGACTTTGGCAAGATGGGAGAGTGCCTCAGAAAAGCACTAGCAAACAGGCTAGAAGGAGTGTGGAGCAACAATGGGAATTATCAAAACTGCCATCACAGAGCAACAAGCCTTTGTGTGAAGCAAATAAACAAATCAAAATGAAAGAAAAAGCCACTATGGTTCTCAGAGAGGTGGCTGTGAAAGTCAGGAAGAAAAGATAGCATTCAAAGTATAAGGAAACACAGAAGGAGCAGGACAGACAGCTGTACCAGTTAAGGCAGAAAGAAGCAGGGAGGGAAGTCAGAATAGCAAAGGCCCAAACTGAGGAAAAGATAGCCAACTCAGTTAAGAAGGGGGATAAAACCTTTTATAGGTACATCAGTGAGCATATAAAGACAAAGGGAGGGATAGTGAGGCTGAATAGAATAAACGGTGGGTGGGCAGAGGGGGACAGTGAAAAAGCAGGAATACTGAATGAATATTTCTGCTCAGTATTCACAAAAGAGGAGGGGGAAGTGCCTAATCCAATTAACAGAAGCACTTTTGATAGGGAGTCGATCCCAGTCCTTTCACAGAAGAAAGGGTTCTGCAAGAACTCCTAAAACTGAAGGTGGACAAAGCAATGGGTCCTGATGGAATTCACCCAGAATTCTAAAAGAATTAAGGAAGGAACTAGTGAAACCACTGGCTACTCTTTTAATAAATCATGGGAGGATGGTGTGGTACCCAAGGACTGGAGGAAGGCGGATGTGATTCCCCTTCACAAAAGTGGGACCAAGACAGAGGCAGGAAACTACAGACCT
Organism: Neoceratodus forsteri; assembly: GCA_016271365.2. Classification (NCBI taxonomy): domain Eukaryota; kingdom Metazoa; phylum Chordata; order Ceratodontiformes; family Ceratodontidae; genus Neoceratodus; species Neoceratodus forsteri. The sequence goes on along the minus strand of CM028130.1, from coordinate 37,721,708 downwards.
GTCAGTCTGACCTCTGTGGTAGGGAAAGTGATGTAGTCACTTCTGAAGGAAAGAACAGTTGAGTACCTAGAGGTTAGTGGCGCACAGGATCCAAGGTAGCATGGGTTCACAGCGGGAAGGTCATGTCAGACGAATCTAATAGATTTCTTTGACTGGGTAACCAAAGTAGTAGACCAGGGAGGGGCTGTGGACATGGCCTACCTAGACTTTAGCAAAGCATTTGACACAGTCCCACACAAAAGATTATTAGTCAAATTAACCAGCCTGGGAGTGGGTCCCAGGGTGGTAGCCTGGGTAAAACATTGGCTGGACAACAGGACACAGAAGGTAATTGTAAATGGAGTCCACTCTGAAGAAAGGGCGGTTACTAGTGGGGTACCACAGGGTTCAGTATTGGGTCCAGTCCTTTTTAATGTCTTCATCAGTGGCATTGCAGAGGGACTGGAAGGAAAAGTATGCCTTTTTGCAGATGACACAAAGATCTGCAACAGGGTTGATTCACAAGGAGGCATGGAAAGGATGAAAGGGACTTGGCAAGGTTGGAGGAATGGTCAGACATATGGCAGCTAGGATTCAATGCAAAAAGTGCAAAATAATGCACCTGGAAACAAGAACCCTGGGGAAGAATACACAATGGGTGGGAGGTAGTAACAACAACAAAACAGGAAAGGGACCTGGGGGTAATCATATCAGATGACCTTAAGGTTAACAAGCAATGTGAGAAGGCAGTAGGGAGGCCGGGGGTATACTGGGATGTATAGGAAGAGGCATCAGCAGCAGAAAACAGAAGTTGTTATCCCTCTGTACAGACAGTTGGTGAGACCCCATCTGGAATACTGTGTCCAGTTCTGGAGACCCCATCTCCGCAAGGACATAGACAGGATAGAGGCAGTCCAGAGGAGGGCAACTAAAATGGTGCAGGGTCTGCAAGAGAAACCATATGAGGAGAGACTAAAGGAGCTTAATATGTATACCCTTGAGGAAAGAAGGGAGAGGGGGGACATGATAGAAACTTTCAAGTACCTCAAGGAATCAACAAAGTCCAAGAGGGTAGCATCTTTCAGAAAAAGAGACTTGCAAGAACAAGGGGACACAATTGAAAGATAGAAGGAGGCGGTTCAGGGCAATGTGAGAAGTATTATTTCACAGAGAGGTGAGTGGATACATGGAACAGCCTTCCTGAGAAGTTGTAGAGTCTAAAACTGTGGGAGAATTCAAGAATGCATGGGACAGAGCATAATGCAATTCTTGTGGGGGGCAGGAAGATATAGGCTGTTGGTTAAATAGGATCTGCGGCCTATCCTGTAGGTAGGGAAATAGGCAGACTAGATGGGCCTAGCGGTCCTTATCTGCCGTCAAAGTCTATGTTTCTATGTTTCATGCAGGAATTCCATTATACAGGCATAATATGGGGTAGTACATTCCTTTACTACCATCTCCAAGATGCTTCTAACACAGCACCCAAATCCCATCTGAATCTGTAAAAAAAGAAGTCTGGCATACAAAGGGTGAAATACAACTGGATTGGTTCCTTCAACAGTCAATCAAGTATTGTTTAAACATTTCAACATAAATTTGCTATTTCATATATATTATAGCATCCCCTTTGTTTTAATCAGTTAATATTTGTTTGATTCCAAAGTAATCCTTGTCTCACAAAAGTTTTGTTCTGATACAACAGTTTGAAAAATGCTAAGAGATCCCGCCCCAGCTTTCCATCATAAAAGAAGAAAGACAAGGGCCGGCCGGCTCTTAGAAGACAGGAGAGCTGGGCAGGTCTCTTGCGTACCAAACCGCGGTCCAGGACACTAATTCGATCCACACTAAAGAGAGAAAACCAAAATACTCAGACAAAATCCCTCCAGGTAACTAAATTCATTACTGCTCTGAAAAAGAAAACAAGTTTAAATAATTCATCCCCGTTCTTTGTAAACCTTTTTATTTTAATAATTCGAAACGGAAAGTGCAGCAGCACGACTGTGTGCACTTTCGAGAAGGAATTCGTAGCTGTAAAGACACTTCGGGAAGTAATTTCCTTGATATCTTTTGTTTAACTACTATCTTAGAAAGGGGGGCGGGAACACCAAACTGCCCAGTCCTTCACAAACATTTCAAGCGACTACGGACCCACAGAAGGAGTCCGCAACGCGGTAAATTGGAAATAACTAAGTACGGAGCTAAAACGAGCAACAATAATTATCAGAATTCCAAGAAGTGCAATTGCTAGCTGAATGGAAAACTACATCTTCTTTATTAGATACACTAGAGAATGCAAATAAGCAGGAAGTGTTCGATCAAACCAGGAAGGGGGCATAAGAAGCACTGTGTACAAATAATATAACGTTGCCCAAAGAATCACCGTAACGAGGGGGGGTGTTCAAGAAACAACTAATAAGGAACTCAGGACAAATACAAAAATTATATCTTTATTAGATAGTGAGTAATAGATGGCCAGGCTATTACTCACTATTTACTCAAAACCACCAAGGAAGAAACAATACTAAGGACAGACATTCACACGCAGACTGCATTCATTCCATGAGACAAACAAATAAATATACGGACAAACAACTTAAGGGGGGTCTGCTCTCCCTTTCACAAACCTATTGGCAATATTGTTTTAATTCATATTACCCTCCAGGTTTAAATGACTATGAGCATTTCCAAGTGCCCCCCTTTCTCTGATTTTCTTGGCTTTATTAAATTAATGATATCTCTTATGAATATTTAACAAATATGCATACTGTAGTTTTTTAACTAATTTTCAACATGAGCTTTTTCTCTCTTTTTTTGATATTGAATATAGTTATGCTTTATAAGTAGTATTCAGAGATGGTGTGCTTACTCAGAGGTAACTGTCATTAATTGTATTTGCATTTTCGAACACAATGGGTAATGATGGTGAGTGCCACTTTAAGCATCTGCTTTTTAAATGAATGTTCACCTGTTAGTAATTCAGCCTTGACAAAGCCTGAGGAAAGGATGAAATGTTTGGCTGGCTGCACACATGTTGTGCATCAGAGTGTCTTTGCTGCTGCTGGTTTGTTTTATGAGTTTATTTCTAAATAAAACAATTTTATCACTGAAACAGCATATCTTTCTAATGAGTGGCGATGGTGTAGCCAAGCTTTCTTCTGCTACTTTATTTATATTCATACTGTTCCTGTGTAAGCAACTCAAAGCGTCTTACAGTCGATGAACAAAATGCATAATTTACTTATATTTTGTATATATTTACAGTGGAGTCTGCAAGGATACAACACAGTGTCTCATGTTATTTCATGACAAAACGTATTAACTGTCATGGAAATTGCCTTTTCTGCAGTAACTCAGCTGCAGTATTCTGCAGTATTATGTTGCTTCCTAGTGGCCTCCACTGTATAGTGCACTTATGAAGCAACTCAAAGTGCCTTAAAATTAATGAACAAAAAAATGTATTTATATCAATTCTGTGCCTATGCAAAGAACTTAAAGTGCTTTACAATAAATGTACAAAACAAATGCATTAATGTTTATATCCTGTCTATGAAGCAACTCAAAGTACCTTAATATCAATTTATGCATACAGTATTTATTGGCTTTACAATGCCAGTTTGTCAACTATGTTGTTGACCAACATCACAGCAATGGATTTATGTTGAAAGCAAGTTGTAGTGGACATAAATCCACCAGAAGATCCCGGTTGCCCCCAAACCCCCCATGTGGGGGCTTTGCCCCCCTGCACCCCCAAACATAATGATCATCAACTCCAATTCAGAGTTGATCGGGGGAGAGGGTGCAGGACCAGAGGACAGAGTGCCAGGGTCTTGGGTGAACCATTGCAGTGAACCGTTGATGTTGTTGCCATCGATGTGTTCGCTGTAATGGTGTTGCCATCCAGGGGGCACACCGTATTTATTTATATCCACACTGTGCCTATGCAAACAACCTTAAAGTGTCTTACAATCGATGCACAAAACAAATGTATTTATTTTTATATATATATATATATATATATATATATATATATATATATATATATATATTGCATATGAAGCAACTCAAAGTGCCTTAAAATCAATGTACAAAAATGTATTTGTTTATATTTATACTGTGCTAATACAGATACCTTCAAAGTGCTTTACAAACAATGCACAAAACAAATGGATTTTTTTATATGCAAGTCACTCAAAGTGCCTTACAATTGATGCACAAAATACATTCATTTATATTTGCAAATGCAAGCAACTCACAGCATCTTCCATCAATTCTCAAAACAAATGCTGAGCATTCACCAAAGGGTAGACCCTTCTGGGTAAAATTGGCAGTCATTTTATGACCTCACACTACACAACAAACTGATATTAAATCACACTAATCTATTGATGGATTAAGGAATGAATACATTTGGTGAATGTCTTCCCCCTACTTGTGGTAGAGGATGTTATATGAACGACATGCAAAATTCTCTTCTCTGGTGAGAAAATATTTAGGGAGATATACATTTGGCAATGATTGGTTCCATATGCAGGCAAAGTGAGATTACATTTTTAAGGCTGAAATAATAGAAATTTAAACAGTATTTCTCAAGGGACCAAAACTTTATGAGAAGTCGAGCACAGAGGTTGTATGGGCCTGATGTAATAGCATTATTTCCCTGAAACGTCACTCCCTAGGCATATGTATATGATGATAAAATAAAGCAGATTACTATACCTTAGAATATTGGAGTTACACCACCCCCCCAAAAAAAAATAACTCAATTTTGGAATTTAGATGACAGTTGAGGAGTCCCCAAGACTGTAAGTTTAGTTGTCCTTCTGGAAGAATACAGGTCATTCTGGACTTTTGTTTGGTGAAAATTCATCACCATGTCCAAAAGTGGTAATCCCTCTTTCCTAGTAACTTCCATCTATAACCCTGGCTAAGCTCCAGGAGCATCTTGTCCTTAATGATCTCCCTTTCTTAACTCCTCTTCCTCATTCACTCCTTCCAGTGTGGTTTCCAGAAATCCGACTCCACCTTCACCTCCATCCTGTGGTTTATTGAATCCATTCTGTCTGGCGTGGACCAGGCCAAGGTCACATCCACCATCTTTGCTAACTTATCCAACTCTCTTGACAATGTTCCCACCCCATTCTTCTGAACAAGCTTAAAGCAGCAGGGCTCTCTCCTCTCTGCCTCCTCAAAAAGTTGGTTATGCTCCTTCCTTGAGGGCAGGTCTCAAGCTGTCTGCATTGGAGACACCCCCCCATCACTTCCTATCTACTCAGACATGCCCCAAGTGTCAATCCTAGGCTCATTTCTCTTTTCTTTACTTTTCTGAATGACCTTCCACTGCCTGATCCTCTGCATCATCCACATGTGTGCAGTTGATATGGTGCTATGTGCCTCTGGCACATCTGGCCCTGACCTCACTGCCCTTCTCATTCTGGACTTTTCCAACATCCAACACTTGATCTTGGCAAATCAACTGTCCCACAATGTCAGGAAAATGGTCTCCATGAACTTTGGTACCAGGTAGAGGCTAGCCAGGCTCACCCCTTTCCCCTCCTTCTATACATATGATGGTAAAGGGATTGAGGATGTCCCTTCCAATAAATAGCTTGGGGTTGAGCTGGACCATCACCTTGATTTCTCATTGCATGTGGTTGCCATCCACCAGAAACTCCACATTAAACTTAATGTACTTTACAGGAATAAAACGAGTATCCCAATGTTGTCCCTTGGAGAGATCTAGAAGATGATACTTCCAATCTTCCAATTATGATGACAACATATACAGCACTCCTCCCAAATCCACCCTAGCTAGACTGACCCCCACTTTCTCTCTTTCTGCTGCTTTGCCCTGGACTGTCCCTCTTGCACCCACAACTGTTCCATGAACTCCTTCCTCTACCTCCCCTCCCTTGCTAACAGGTGCCTCCCCATTGTGCTTCCGTTAACTCCAATTTCTGTCTCAGATCACTTCCCACATATGTTTCTTCTCTTTTCACATCCTCCATAATACAGCACTCCCTTTGCAACACTGACTTTTGTTCCTATCCTTCTTCCATGAAATCCATTGTAGGTCAAGCTGCCCTCTTCTTCAGCTTCACAAAACTCTGTTCCTGACTTCCCCAGACTATCCACTCTGCCTCTTCCTGCTACTCCCTCAAATATCTCCTCTGTTACTTGACAACTCACTTCTGTAATTACTCCGGACTCTGTGTCATGAGCTGCTGTCCACCAGCCTCCAGCAGTTTCTCTCTGTATGCTTCACATTTGTCCTAGTGTATTCCTCCATACCCATCCTTCTCTATTTACAGCTATTGTTCCTACCCTGTATGTTATTTATGCATATATGTAAATGTACCCTATTGGCATTTTCACTTTATTCTTACCTTGTTAGTGGTGACATGCTGCACTCCGTGAGAGTCACAAGAACCTGAATAATAGATCACTACCATATTTTGCAAAAAGGTACATCACTTGTTATTCACCAAGTGCAAAATCATTGTATCTACCCTTACTTGCATGGTTATGATAGCCATGATGTCTGTAAAAGATTAGAGTTTGTGCATGTGATCACCATATCATTAAAAAGTCCCAGTGTAGAAAGGATTTAGAGGAGAGCTGTAAGAGTTATTTTAAAGATGGAAAATCACTATGATGATGCCCTGAGTGTATGTAATTTGGAGATGCTAAGTGAAAGGGGGAAAAATGGAAATGAAACAGTTTGATGAAAAATTTGCCTCTGACCACAAGTTAGTCCATATTTAGCTACTCAAAGAAAATGTAAGCTATGTTCTATGGAATCAGTGCAGGTGGAAGAAACAGAGGGTTAGGACAGAAGACCCTGAAGGAGACCTCACTGGCTATTTTAAAGGGTGAGTAAGCCCAACATTTTAATTTGGAAGGCTCTGGGCAGCTGAGCCCCAGCGTACCAAACTTGTTCACATGACCTCTGCTTCCCATCTGTCACAAGATGCAGCAGTCTGGGAGGTAATCTTTTACTGGGGTTGCTAGGCAACATCCTTAGAGGGATGCTACTTCCTGCTTCCACTATGGCTGCCTACAAATACTGAGCTGTAGCGAGCGGAGGTGAGCATCAGATGGATAAGAAGGGGAAGAGGACCTTTTTTTTTTTACACATAAAGATACAATAAGCAATCTATTCAACTTCATTTATTGTACATTAGTGGAGATAAAGCAGTACAATGTGGACAATATACATGTCATGATAATGGGGGAAATAGGTGGTAAATACTGCTTGTCATAAGTTTAGTGTCTCAGAGATTAGTGAGTCATCACATTTTATGTGTGAACAATGTGTAGAGCTAAAACATCTAAGGGTTAAAATTCTGGGACTAGAACTGGAAATTAAATGTTATGAAAACAATAATGAACAGGCCAGGAATACAGAGGACAAAACAGACAGAGGGGCAGGGTGTGGAGGAAAAAGACAGAGGGATACTGAAGAAGAGATTGAGAACACTGGTGTAGAAACAAATTGAATAAAGAGGGAGAAGGCAATGCAGTTTACAGTCCCAACACAAAACCAGTTAATGCCGCTAGAACAATTAATGAAAGATATAAAAGCCAAAACAGATAACTTGATGGACTTAATACAAGAGGTCTGTAGCAATACGGAGACTAAACCTGTACATGGTAACACTGTACCTATTACACCAAAAACTAACAAATTAAATAGAAATGTATATGTACAGGGTTTGGCAGAGAGCACCAACAAGAAGGAGGCAGCTGCTAGAACTCTTCTACTGGGAATAAAGATCTAGAACTACTATCTGGACCTTCAATTAAGGTAAAAACAAGCAAAAGAAAACAAGAGTTGGTGTGCTTGTCTGAGTTGGGGGAAGGGAACTGTTATCTGTGCTATTAGCTAGGTGAAGGGAAGAGCTGTAAATAAGGGGGTGTGGCTTAGGCAACTGAAAGCCAGGTGTCTGTATTTAAAACTTTGTTAGTTAGCATTTGGCAGAGTGCAGCAATAGGAAGGAAGCAGCTGCTAGAACTTCTCTGCTGGGGCTCTATAGCCCTCCCTCCCCTCCACCACCACCCCACCCTTAGCCAGTTCCACTTTTATAGGCACTGGATTTGGCTGACAACAGGAACTTCCTGTTTGGGAGAAGGAATGGAGTGATCACAGAAGCACAAAAAACTCACCATCCTAAAAAGAAAAGAATAGCACTCCTTCACCCCTAGATGCTGGAGGTCTGTCTCTGAGCAAGTAAGAAGGAGACTACTGAGGAATACAGGAACTTCCTGTCACAGAACAGGAATGGTAGGAGCTGTAAAGGTATGGAGGCAGTAGGAAAGTAGGGAGAAATAAAAAAAAAGTAAACCAAGAGATGAAAGAGTAAGCATACAAAACAACAGTTGAGAAGTCACGAATAAGACACGATGGGGGTGGTGCAGTGCAGTGGCAGTGAAGCAGCAGTCTTCCAGGAGATATTCTGGAGGATACAGTGTTGTCCCATCTGCAGGCACCTGTCTGGGCTGAGGGAAGAGGTTGCTCATCTCCAGACTGAGTTGACCAGGATTCGGGGAACCTCCTCTCCCTCCCAGGGACCACCAGGGCTGATGCTGCTGCCTCAGAGGTTGCCAAGAAAGAGGAGTGGTTGGACCACAGTGGACTCAGGGAGGATGAGGGTGGAGGAACAGCAGCACATCTCTCCAGTTGTACTTCTCCACAATTCATATGCTGTTCTGGCAGAGCGTGATTCCTCTATGGAAGCACCCATAGTGGAGACCAAGGAGGATGCTGGGAACCTCCTCAAAGGAGACCCACAGGAGGGTGACACAGGACCCCACAGGGGAAGGAAACAACTCCTGGTGGGGGACTCAGTTGTTAGGGGGTAGAAGCGGGGGGAGGGAGGTAAGGTGCCTGCCTGGCTCCATGGCTTGGAGGGCTAGGGAGTGAATCCTCAGAAGCAGATGCACAGGGGAGGGAGCTGGATCTCATTATCCACCTAGGGACAAATGACATGGCTGTAAATGGGATCAGAGCAGTGCATGAGGAGTTTGTGGATTTGGGGAGGGGCCTTAGACAAGTAGCATGCATGGTAACCTCAGAGGTGCTATCTATTTGTCCATGGCAAGGTTGAGACTAGGGTGCTCTGCACCATGAGATTCAATCTATAGTTGAAAAACTGGTGCAGAACTCAGGGATTTGTTTTCATTGGGGACTGGGGGTCCAACTGGAGGGATACAGGCCAATACTTGTGTGATGGTCTGCATCTGTCTAGGAGTGGAACCAGGATCCAAGCTGATAGGTTTAAATGCTTTACTGGCAAGCATTTAAACTACCTGTATGTAGGCACTGTAAAGGAGCGGGGAAATCCCAACACCACCAAAAAAATACCAGGGTAGTTAGTGAGGTAAACACCAAGATAGAGAAGCCGATAGGGAGAGGGGCAGGGGTAAATGGAGAAATAGGCAAAGGCACTAAGAACAGGGATGGGCTAAAAGGGGTAAAACCATCAAATAATGGAGAGTAATGAGTACCAACACCCATAGTCTGGGTAAAAAGCTCACTGAACTAGTGATCTTCATGGAAGAGAGATGCCTGGATATTTTGGCAGTCACAGAAACATGGTGCACAGAGAACCATGACTGGGATGTCAACATACTAGGTTACACAGTCTATAGGAGGGACAGGGAGGGTAGAAGAGGAGGAAGAGGAGCTCTCTACATAGGGAAGTGGATCAAAGCTATGGATCTAAAGGGTAAACAGGGAGAGGAGGAGACATTGTGGGTCACTCTGGAGACAGGAAATGGCACTACAATCCACACAGGGTTTGTTTACAGTCCCCATCTCAGGGGGAGGCAATGGACAAGGAAATGATAGAAGGCATCTTTAGGATGGCAGAAAAAGGGGAGATATTGTTGGTGGGGGACCTGAACATGCCAGATGGTAACAGGAACACCTTTGCTGCAGCTATTTCCAAGAGCAGGGTCATTTTTCATTCCCTACAGTGGACATGCCTCAGACAGCAAGTCTTGGAACCCACTCGGGAGGGAGCAGTCTTAGACCTGGTACTCCCAAACAGGAATGGAGAGAGGATCTCAAATTTAGAAGTGGGCAGTCAGCTGGGAACAAGTGACCATTAAACAGTGTGTTTCACAATAAGCACAGATGTAGCGTCAAGCCATACAAAAGTGAAGGTAATGGACTTTAGGAAGGCTTACTTTGTCGAAATGGGCGAGCATCTCAGAAAAGCACTAGCAAATGGGCAAGAAAAGAGAGTGGAGGAACAATGGGAAACATCAAAATTGCCATCACAGGAACAACAAGCCTTTGTGTGAAGCAAATAAACAAATCAAAATGAAGGAAAAAAAAACACCATGGTTCTCAAAACAGGTGGTGGGGAAGGTTAAGGAGAAAAATATATCATTCAGGAAGTACAACACAACCAAGAAGGAAGAGGACAGAGAACTGTACCAGTTAAAGCAGAAAGTAGTGAAAGCAGTCAAAATAGCAAAAGTACAAACTGAGGAAAAGATAGCTAACTCAGTTAAGAAGGGGGATAAAACTTTTTATAGGTACATTAGGGAGCGAAGAAAGACCAATGGAGAGATAGTGAGGCTTAATAAAGGGGAGGGTGGGTGAGTGGGCAGACGGTGATAGTGAAAAAGCATTGATGCTGAATGAATACTTCTGCTCAGTATTCACAAAAGATGAGGAGGGGAGGTACCTAATCCAATCAATAGAAGCTCTTTGGATAGGGGGGTCGATACCAGTCCATTCACAGATGAAAGGGTTCTGAAAAAACTCCTAAAACTGAAGGTGGACAAAGCAATGGGCCATGATGGGATTCACCCAAGAATTCTAAAGGAACTAAGGGGAGAACTAGTGACACCTCTGACTACTCTTTCTATCAAATCATGGGAGGATGGTGTGATAACTAAGGACTGGAGGGCAGATGTGATTCCCCTTCACAAAACTGGGAGCAAAGCAGAGGCAGGAAACTATAGACCTATTAGTTTGTTCTCAGTGATAGGGAAAATGATGGAATCACTTCTGAAAGAAAGAATTATTGAGTACCTAGAGGCCAGCAGGGCACAGGTACAAGGCAGCATGGATTTACAGTGGTAAGATCATATCAGATGACTCTAAACGATTTCTTTGACTAGGTGACCAAAGTAGTAGACCAGGGAGGGACTGTCTCCATGGCCTACATAGCCTTTAACAAGGCATTTGACACAGTCCCACACAAAAGATTAATAAATTAGCCAGCCTGGGAGTGGGCCCAGGCTGGTAGCCTGGGTAAAAAATTGGATGGACAACAGAACAGAGGGTAATAGTAAATGGAGTCCACTCTGAAAAAGGGGGGTTACTTGCAGGATACTACAGGGTTCGGTACTGGGTCTGGTCCTTTTTAATGTCATTATAAGTGAAATTGCAAAGGTACTAGAAGGAAAAGTTTGCCTCTTTGCAGACAACACAAAGATCTGCAACAGGGTTGATACATGGGGGGGCATGAGAAGGGACTTGGCAAGGTTGGAGGAATGGTCAAAAGTATGGCAGCTTATATTCAATGCAAACAAATGCACCTGAGAAACAAAAACTCAGGGGAAGAGTACACAATAGGGGGGGAGGTACTAACAACAACAAAAATGGATTGGAACCTGGGCGTATTCATACCAGAGGACCTAAAGGTAAGCAAGCAATGTGAGAGGGCAGTAAGGAGGGCTGGGGGGATACTGGGATGTATAGGAAGAGGCATCACCAGAAAAAAACAGGAAGTTGTTATCCCCCTGTACAGACTGTTGGTGAGACCCCTTCTGGAGTACTGCATGCAGTCCTGGAGACCCATCTCCGCAAGGACATAGACAGCGTGGAGGCTGTCCAGAGGAGGGCAACTAAAATGGTGCAGGGTTTGCACCAGAAGCCATAGGGAGAGAGACTAAAGGAGCTTAGTATGTATACCTTTGAGGAAAGCAGGGAGAGGGGGGACATAATAGTAACTTTCAAGTACCTTAAGGGAATCAACAAAGTCCAGGAAGGTAACAACTTTAGTAAAAAGAGATGTGCAAGAACAAGGGGGCACAATTTAAAGATAGAGGGGGACGGCTCAAGGGAAACATGAGGAAGTATTTTTTCACAGAGTGGGTGGTGGACACGTGGAACAGTCTTTCTGAGGAGGTCTTGGGGTCAAAAACTGTGGAGGAATTTAAGAATGCATGGGAGAGACATAAGGTGATTCTAGCTGGGTATAGGAAGAAGTAGACTGTTGGTTAATTAGGATTTGCAGCTCATCCAATAGGTAGTGGAAATGAGCAGACTGGTTGGGCCAAGCGGTCGTTATTTGTCATCAGATCTATATTTTTAAGTTCTATGTTTCTACCAGGAGACTCTATAATAAGGTATACTGACCATACAACAACAGAGATCAGTATAGAATCAATAATCTGCAGCTGTGTCCCAGGAGCAGGTGTAAGGGACATGATTAGTATAAATGGAGACCTAATGACAAAGGCATAAAATAATTCATTAGTACTAGTACATATTGGGGCTAACAGCATTAGAAACTGCAAGGCAGATGACATTTTTAATGCAATTAAAGAAATACATAGAAGAATCCAAGAAAATAACTGAGTTACTTATCTCTGAGATATTACCCATACCCTGAATGAATCACATCATCAATAATAAAATCAAGAAAATAAACAATTGGATTAGGCAATGGAGTCCGATTAGGGGTATCAGTTGCATAAGACATTGAGAGATGTTTGAAATCCAAAATCACTTAAATAGTCATGATAAATTACACTTCAGCAGAGCGGGTGGTGACTTATTGGGTAATTTGTTTTCTATCCCAGTCAAAGATGCTTCAAACTAATACCACAAAGTAAAAGGTGATCACACACTGGAACAACTAATATTAATAAAGGGATAGTAAAAAGGAACAACAAAAAATCAAACAGAAGCACAGCACAAGAATGAGTATAATCACTATGGTATAATCAATATGGTAAATTGAAAATCTTATTAACTAGTGTAAGAAGCCTGAGAAATAAGATGGACAAGCTTAAACACACTCTGATTACTCAAAAGGTGGAGGTATATGCAATCACAGAAACCAGGCTTACAGAAGGTGATTGGGGATAACAATCCCATGTTACAATCTGGTCCAAAAAAAGCAAAGAAAAAAAGAGGGATGGGGGGTATACCTATATACATGCTAACATACTAACATACTAAAATGCCAGCGGAACAGGCCTAACGATCTTTCGAGTCTGCTCGATTTTCAGCACCTGCACTGAGGGCTGATTTTGGTGTCCCCCCCCTCCCCCTTGGGTTATGCTGTCTCCAGTCCCAGATGTTCCACCTGTATTGGGCATGATCAGATTTACCCTTACCTTGTACCTGTCCCATCCCCTCTTAAACCCATCCATAGTCTCCACCTGTACCAGCTCCCTGGGCAGTGCATTGGAAGGCTCCACACCCTTTCAGTGAAATAACATCTCTTCCTCTCCCCTCTGAGCCAGCCCCCTTCCAGCTTACACTCATGACCTCTCGTTTCCCCACCCTCCTTCCTTTGGAGCACCCTAACTGGGCCTCCCTTATTGATCCCTTTCATGTACTTAAAGACCTCCATCATGTTTCCCCATCCCTCCTCTCCTCCAAGGTATACATGTTGAGCTCCTTGAGCCTCTCCTCATAGGTCCTCTCCCCCAGGCCCCAGATCATTTTGGTTGCCCTCCTTTGGACATTCTCTAGGAGTGTAATGTCCATCTTTAAATGTGGTCTCCAAAACTGTACACAGTACTTGAGGTGTGGCCTAACTAAGCAGTTATACAGTGGAAGGATCACTTCCGCCTTTCTGGAGGTAATCCCCCAGTGATGCATCCCAGCATCCTATTTGCCCTTGCCGCTGCCCTCCTACAGGTCTCCAAGTTGTTCATTTTGACATCTACCACTACCCCCAGGTCCCTCTAACCCTCTGTGACTGGAATCATGTCTCTTCCCAGGGTATACTCCTTGCCAGGATTTCTGACTCTCAGGTGCAGAACCTTGCACTTCCCCACATTGAATTTTAGTTTCCATTTTCCCATTCACCTTTCTAGAGCCTCCAGGTCCTCCTGCAAGGCCAGCCTCCCCTCCTTCTCATCCACCACTGTACTCAGCTTTGAGTTATCTGCAAAGAGACTCATCTCACTCCTGATCCCCTTCCTGATGTCTGAGACATAGGCATTGAACGGGAGTGGCCCCAGCACTGACCCCTTGGGAATCCTACTAGTAACCCACCTTGGGGATGAGGTTAACCCTCCAACCACCACCTTCGGAGTTCACTCAGAAAGCCAATTTCCTATCTTAACAACTATCTCCCTACCCCCATTTCCTTCAGCTTAGCCAGCAGGCCACTGTGGGGTACTGAATCAAATGCCTTGCTAAAGTCCAGAAAGAGGACATCCACTGGCCTACCCTGGTCCAGGGCCCTTGTCACCCAGTCATACAACTCAACATGGTTTGTCTGGCACAATCTTCCCATGACAAAGCCATGCTGCCTATCATCCAAGTACCCAGTTTGCTCCAGTAACCCCCTAGCCTTTAACTGGAGCACATTTGCTGCAGCCACATCCAAGAGCAAGGCCATTCTCAATGCCCTACAGGTGGCATGCCTCAGACAGCTAGTTTTGGAACCCACTAGTGAGGGAGCAATCTTAGACCCCATACTTTCAAATGGGAACAGTGAGAGGATCTCAGATCTAGAAGTGAGTTGCCATCTGGGAACAAGTGACCATCAAACAGTGTGGTTCACAATAAACTCAGCTACAGAGTCAAGCCATACAAAAGTGAGGGTACTGGACTTCAGGAGGGCTGACTTTGGCAAGATGGGAGAGTGCCTTAGAAAAGCACTAGCAAACAGGCTAGAAGGAGGGGTGGAGCAACAATGGGGAAACATCAAAACTGCCATCACAGAGGCAACAAGCCTTTGTGTGAAGCAAATAAACAAATCAAAATGAAAGAAAAAGCCACTATGGTTCTCAAAAGAGGTGGCTGGGAAAGTCAAAGAGAAAAATATAGCATTCAGGAAGTATAAGAAAACACAGAAGGCAGCAGGACAGAGAGCTGTACTAGTTAAGGCAGAAGGAAGCAGGGAAGGAAGTCAGAAAGGCTAAGGCCCAAACTGAGGAAAACATAGGCAACTCGGTTAAGAAGGGGGATACAACCTTTTATAGGTACATCAGGGAGCATAGAAAGACAAATGGAGGGATAGTGAGGCTGAATAGAATAGACGGTGGGTGGGCAGAGAGGAACAGGGAAAAAGTAGGGATACCGAATAAATATTTCTGCTCAGTATTCACAAAAGAGGAGGGGGAAGTGTCTAATCCAATTAACAGAAGCACTCTTGATGGGGGTCAATCCCAGTCCTTTCACAGAAGAAATGGTTCTGAAAGAACTCCTAAAACTGAAGGTGGACAAAGCAATGGGGCCTGATGGAATTCACCCCCAGAATTCTAAAAGAATTAAAGAGAGAACTAGTGACACCACTGACTACGCCTTTTAACAAATCATGGGAGGATGGTGTGGTACCTGAGGACTGGAGGAAGGCAGATGTGATTCCCCTTCACAATAGTGGGACCAACACAGAGGCAGGAAACTACAGACTTGTCAGTTTGACCTCTGTGGTAGGGGAAAGTGATGGAATCACTTCTGAAGGAAAGAATTGTTGAGTACCTAGAGGCCAGTGGGGTACAGGACCCAAGGCAGCATGGGTTCACAGTGGGAAGCTCATGTCAGAGGAATCAATTGATTTCTTTGACTTGGTGACCAAAGTAGTAGACGAGGGAGGGGCTGTGGACATGGCCTACCTAGACTTTAGCAAGGCATTTGACACAGTCCCACACAAAAGATTAACTGTCAAATTAACCAGCCTGGGAATGGGTCCCAGGGTGGTAGCCTGGGTAAAACATTGGCTGGCAACAGGACACAGAAGGTAATTGTAAATGCAGTCCACTCTGAAGAAAGAGGGGTTACTAGTGGGGTACCACATGGTTCAGTATTGGGTCCAGTCCTTTTTAATGTCTTTATAAGTGACATTGCAGAAGGACTGGAAGGAAAAGTATGCCTCTTTGCAGATGACACAAAGATCGGCAACAGGGTTGATACACAAGGAGGTGTGGAAAGGATGAGAAGGGACTTGGTAAGGTTGGAGTAATGGTCAGAAGTATGGCAGCTTGGATTCAATGCAAAGAAGTGCAAAACAATGCACCTGGCAAACAAAAACCCAGGGAAAGATTACACAATGGGGAAGGGTAGTTAGAACAACAAAAATGGAAAGGGACTTGGGGGTAATCATACCAGATGATCGTAATGATAGCAAGCAATCTGAGAAGGTAGTAGGGAGGACTGAGGGTATACTGGGATGTATAGGGAGAGGCATCATCGGCAGAATACAGGAAGTTGTTATCCCTCTGCACAGACAGAGTACTACATCCAGATAGCCAACTCAGTTAAGAAGGGGGATAATGCCTTTTATAGGTACATCAGGGAGTGAAGGAAGACCAAGGGAGGGATAGTGAGGATTAATAAAAGGGAGGGAGGGTGGGCAGAGGAGACTGTGAAAGGCAGAGATACTAAACAAATATTTTTGCTCAGTATGTACAAAGGAAGAGGTACCTAAAACAAACAGATGAAACACTCTGGATACAGAAGTTGATACCAGCCCATTTACAGAAGAAAGGGTTCTGAAAGAACTCTTAAAACTGATGGTGGACAAAGCAATGGGGCCTGATGGGATTCATCCCAGAATTCTAAAAGAACTAAGGGTAGAACTTGTGACACCACTGAGTACCCTCTTTAATAAGTCATGGGAGGATGGGGGTGGTACCCGAGGACTGGAGGAGGGCAGATGTGATTCCCCTTCACAAAAGTGGGAGCAAGGCAGAAGCAGGAAACTACAGACCTGTTAGTTTAACCTCAGTGGTAGGGAAAATGATGGAATCACTTCTGAAGGAAAGAATTGTCGAGTATCTAGAGGCCAGAGGGGCACTGGACCCAAGGCAGCATGGATTCACAGTGGGAAGGTCATGCCAGACAAATCTGATAGATTTCTTTGACTGGGTGACCAAAGTAGTAGATCAGGAAGGGGCTTTGTACATGGCCTACCTAGACTTTAGCAAGGCATTTGAGATAGTCCCACACAAAAGATTAATATACAAGTTAGCCAGCCTTGGAGTAGGTCCCAAGATGACAGCCTGGG
This sequence comes from Neoceratodus forsteri, assembly GCA_016271365.2. NCBI lineage: Eukaryota > Metazoa > Chordata > Ceratodontiformes > Ceratodontidae > Neoceratodus > Neoceratodus forsteri. The sequence goes on along the minus strand of CM028130.1, from coordinate 37,704,519 downwards.
TAAAGAACTGGCTGGAGAATAGGACACAGAGAGTAATAGTAAATGGAGTCCACTCTGAAGAAAGAGGGGTTACTAGTGGGGTACCGCAGGGTTCAGTATTAGGACCGGTCATCTTCAATGTCTTTATAAGCGACATTGCAGAGGGACTGGAAGGAAAAGTATGTCTCTTTGCAGATGACTCAAAGATCTGCAACAGAGTTGATGCACAAGGTGGGGTGGAAAGGATGAGAAGGGACTTGGCAAGGTTAGAGGAATGGTCAAATGTATGGAAGCTTAGATTCAATGCTAAGAAGTGCAAGGTAATGCACCTGGGAAACAAAAACCCAGAGGAAGAGTACACAATGGGGGATGAGACACTAACAACAACAAAAATGGAAAGGGACCTGTGGGTAGTCATATCAGATGACCTAAAGGTGGGCAAGCAATGTGAGAGGGCAGCAAGGAGGGCTGGGAGGGTACTGGGATGCATAGGGAGAGGCATCACCAGTAGAAATCAAGAAGTTATTATCCCTCTGTACAGACAGCTGGTGAGACCCCATCTGGAGTACTGCATGCAGTTCTGGAGACCCAATCTCCACAAAGACATAGACAGAATGGAAGCTGTCCAGAGGAGGGCAACTAAAATGGTGCAGGGTCTGCACCGGAAGACATATGAAGAGAGACTTAAGGAGCTTAATATGTATAACCTTGAGGAAAGGAGGGAGAGGGGGGACATGATAGAAACTTTCAAGTACCTCAAGGGAATCAACAAAGTCCAACAGGATAGCATCTTTCAGAAAAAGAGATGTGCAAGAACAAGGGGACACTATTTAAAGATGGGGAGCAGTTTAGGGGCAATATGAGGAAGTATTTTTTCACAGAGATGGTGGTGGACACATGGGACAGCCTTCCTGAGGAAGTTGTAGGGTCTAAAACTGTGGAAGAATTTAAGAATACATGGGACAGACATAAGGCAATTCTTGTGGGGGGTAAGAAGAAATAGGCTTTTGGTTAAATAGGATCTGCAGCTTATCCTGTAGGTAGGGAAATGGGCAGACTAGGTGTGCCAAGCGGTCCTTATCTGCCATCAAAGTCTATGTTTCTATGTTTCTATACCCTCCATCACCATGCCGACCACTGATGTCAGGCTAATGGGCCTGTAATTTCCCTCCTCCTCTCTGGATCCCACCTTGTGGATTGGCGTGACATGGGCCACCCCAGTCTTGGGGCACCCACCCAGTCCTCAGAGAGATGTTGAAAAGCTCCATTAGAGGGACTGCCAGGACATCCAACAGTTTCCTCAGCACCCTGGGATGTATCTCATCTGACCCAGGAGCTTTCTCTGTCCAAAGGGACCTGAGGGCTTCCCTTACTCTCTCTACCAGGATTTCAGCCTCCACATCCTCCCCATTTTCACCCTGCACTACTGACCCCCCACCTGTCTCTGGTGGCCAATCCCTTTCCCCAGACCCAACAGGGCCCCTGGTCTCTACTGGTCCCAACCCTTCCTCGGGTTTTCCACCACTCCCCTCGCAAGACATAGCCCCACCACCCCCCCTGGTAAAACTGAGGCAAAGTACTCATTTAGAACTTCTGCCTTTTCCCCAGCCTCCTGTGTCCAACCATCCCCTATCCTTATTTTGCTGATCTGCCCCCTTATTTTCCTTTTTTCCACCCATATATCTAAAGAACCCCTTCTCCCCCCTCCAGATCCCACTGGCTAAGGACTGCTCTCACCACCCTGGTGACTCTCTTGGCTGTCAGCTCATATTCCTCCTGATCTTTGAGCACTTGAAGCACCTACAGGCTGCCTTCTTTTCCCTCACCATCTCCTGTACCTCCCTGGTCCACCAGCGGGGTTTTCTGGCCTTACCAAACTTACACCTTTCCCTTGCACAGGATCTGGTAACCTGCTGTGTTCTCCTCCTAATGATCCCCCACCTGCTGTCAGCATCCATATCCGGCCTTATCCTGTCCAGGTGATCTTTAAGGATCCTTTCCATCTCCCTGAAGTCTGCACCCCTAAAGTCAGTTACTACTGTCTTTGTTCAGCTTTCCTTCCCCCAAGTCCAGGAAGAACCAGACTGTGGCATGATCACTCCCCACCGATGGGTCCCTCACCTCTAGACCCCCAATCTGATCACTGTCTGACAAGACCATGTCCGGTGTCCTAGCCTCCCTAGTTGGCTCATCCACCTGTTGTGTCAGAAACACATCCTAGAAGACATCCCACAGCCTCTGCTCTCTGGCCACTGGTGATGTCATAGTCCCCCAGTCTGTTCCTGGCATGTTGAGGTCCCCTTTACCACTACCCTTCCCTTTCCGAATCTACAGTGTCTCTCTAGATTTGTCACCAAACTTTCTTCCAGAACCTCCGCCAGTGCTGGTGATCTGTATACCACTCTGACCTTTACTATCTTACCCCCATGCATCAGCAAGGTGACAAAAATAGCCTCCACGTTCCCCTCTGCCTCATCTACCCCTCCAATACCCATGCCATTTCTGACTAACAGTGCTACACCACCCCCCTTCCCTCCCCCTTTTCTTTTCTGAACATAGTATAGCCCTCCAGATTTAGGTTCCACTCATGCTCTTGAGTGGCCCAGGTCTCAGTGACTGCTGCCACATCTACCTCCCCCTCAGCTAGCATCGCCTGGATCTCAGGCATTTTATTTCCTAAGCTCCTGGCATTTATTAGGACCGCTCTCCACCCCTTTTCCCTCCTCTCCTTTCTCCTCCTTGAGCTCCCATTTCTCAGCTCCTGTACCCTACCTGGTGACCCATTTCCATCTCTCCCTAGCCCCCTAGAGGAGTGGAGACCCTGTTCCTCATTTATTGTACCTGCTGGCACTGCCCCTTTTTTGATCCCTCCCTCTTCACAAGTCTAATCCCCACTTTTTGCTGATGAACCCAGCTAGTTTGAGCTTTAGGATTTCCTTCCCCTCCAAATTAAGGGGGAGCCTGTCCCTAGCGTACAGCCCCTTATCCTCCCAGGTCTCCCCCAGTCCCCCACCAGGCCATACCCCAATTCCCCACACCACTCCCTAAGCCACTGATTTATCTCCCTAATCATCTTCTTGTTTTCCCCACTAGCCCTTGGCACCAGCAGGATTTCCGAAAAGGAGATCTTACAGCCTATGGAAAGACATACCCTGGCCAACTCTGTGGAACTGCACATAGGGAAGCATAATAATCCCTAACCATCGCCTCCATCTACCTCCCACCTGGAAAAACTAGGACAGATCTAGGCCCTATCCTCAAAATACTTTCCTAAATTAGGAGGAACTCAGGCATTAATCGCAACGGGGGACTTCAACTATAACTGGCACTGCAAGGAATCAGATACACTCAAAGACCAGGTATCTCTCACAGATGGTATCTGAAAATACCAGACTCAATTATAAAACTGGCAAGGGCATGCTACTTGATTGAATACTAACTAACCGTCCATCCAGGATCAGACGAGTTGAGGTGCTCCCTGATTGACTAAGTGACCATTCCCCTGTGATATGCAACTGTGTGAGTAAAGAAGAAAAGGTCCCCCCAGTCATAATCCATAGCCATGTAATCAAGAGAGGTCAACTGCACTCCTTTAGAGCTGCATTAGCACAGGTGGACTGGTCCCCTCTGGATAGACTCCAGAATATTGACCTGGCACTGAAATATTTTGTTGATAAATTCAACAATATCTGTGATGCTTTCACACCTATAAGGAAAAGGAAAATCAGGAGAACTAACAATGGGTGGATCACCAGTGACCTCCTGAGTCAGTTCAGGGAGCAGGATAGACTATGGAGTAAGGTCAGAAACTCGAGAAACCCAACAGACTGTCAGAATTACAGGGCTGCCAGGAACAAGTGTACATACCTTGCCAGGCTGGCAAAGGCAAACTACGACAAGGAACAGTTAGATAGTAGCTGGGGTAATGGTAAAAGATTTTGGCAAAACATCAAGGAACTGCTGGGCAAAGAGGATAGAAAGCACCCTACATTATTAAATGTCAACGGCTCCATCACTATGGATCCTTGCACAATCGCAGAAACCTTCAATTGAGCATTTACAGATCTAAGTGGGGTCCTCCCTCCTAACTACCTTACCCTCTGAGGCCCAACATTGTCAACCACTAATCAGGATACCGTAACCCCCCACTTCTACTTTAGGGGTGTCTTGATCAGGGAGGTCAGAACCTATGTCAAGAAGGTACTTGGCAAATCCAGGTTGGGGAGTGATAGTGTTGACATGAAGCTTGTGTCAGCTGCATTTGAAGAGCTGCTTGTTCCTATCACTAAAATACTCAAGTCTCTCACCTTGGCTACATTTCTGACAGCCTGGAAGCTAACACTTGTGACCTGTGTTTAAAAGTGGGAATCTTTCTAGTACGGCCAATTATGAGCCTGTCTCCATTCTCCCCCTCTTATCAAAAGCCCTGGAAAGAATTGTAGCAGATCAGATCACTGAATACCTCCAGAAATATGATCTACAGTGCCAGCAGCAGCACGGTTTCTGCAAGAGTCACAGTACAACAACGGCTCTTGTTGAATTCACTGACTATGTCCATAAGGCCTTGGACAGCAGCAAATTAGTGGGATACATATTTATAGATTTCACTATGGTCTTTGACACTGTAAATCACACCATACACCTGCACCAATTACACCACTTAGGTTTCTCCTCTGAAGCTGCCCACTGGGTAAAAGATTACCTCTCTAACCAGTCCCAAAGTGTGAGGACTGGGTCAGTGATCTCCTCAGCCAGGGAAATCAATCTCAAGAGTCCCTCAGGGATCCATCCTGGGTTCCCTCATCTTCAGTCTGTTCTTGAATAGACTACCAAATGCATGTAATAGCAAGATTTTTATTTATGCCGACAATGCGGTCATTCTGGCTAGCAGTACCCAGTTTGATCAGCTACAGAATGAACTGCAGTCCACATTCCACTCCTCGGAAGATTGGTTCAGTGTACAGAAACTGCTCCTGAATTACAAGAAAACCAAAATGATGCTGTTCTCCAGTTCTCAGCACAAGAAATCCTACCCATACCTGACATTAGTTAATAAGGCCACTCCCCTGGAACAGGTACATGCTTTTAAGTACCTGGGGGTTTTCATCGTCGACACCCTTTCTCATTCTCAACATATTGATAATGTCATCAAAGCAGTTAATGTCAAGCTGGGTGTCTTACACAGGCACAAACAATATCTTACGCCTGCTGCCCTCCGCCTTTCAGTCTCCAGCTCCATCCTGTCAATAACTGACTATGGCCTACTAGTCTATGGGGCTGCATCGGATACAACACTTAAGCGTATTATGATAGCCCTCAATAAGGCATGTAGACTAGCCTTGGGAACTGACAATAGATTTCACACATGTTCACTCTATGAACAAACCAACTGGCTGAACCTCAATAGCAGGATAAAGTACCAGACGTGCCTTCTGGGCAAGAAGATCCTGCTAGAGAAAGTTCCCCCCTTTTTCAAACCCATGTTGCAGACTACCCGCACCTCTTACCACACCAGGGGTGTGACTAGAAACTCACTAGCTGTCCCTTTCAGGAAAACCTCTCTGGGATAAAGGTCCTTTGCCTACAGAGCACCCCATGACTGAATGAGATCCCCACCCACATCCTAACACCTGCATCTCAGCATTTAAATTATTGCTGAAGCAGCACCTCTCTGACACCTCCACCTGTACCTGTAGGTAATCCTGGTAGACTGATTTTTTTTCTGGACTAAAAGGCTCATGATGTTGTGTCCCCACCTCTTTCAGACCAATCTCTTCTTCACTGTAGCTGGTTTCTAGCCTGCCATTATGGACGCCTAATCCCATCAGGGGTACCTCCTAGCCACTCTTACCACTCGTCTAACTTACATTCAACTCCTATAACTTCTCCTCCATCCCCTGTCTCCCTTAGTCTTCCCTGACAATTCCTGACTTTGTCAGCCCAACCCGGTGGATTACTAACATGAATAAATGCCTCCTGGGCCCCGAGAAATTTCGTGACTACCAAGTTTGTCAACTGTACCTCTCCCTTCTACCACTTCTCCAATCTCTCCCATCTGCTAATTCTCCAATCTCCTAAGAACATGTTCTTCCTGGTTTTGTACCTTATAACCATATGTATAGTATTATTATACCATCCATATTGTACCTTCATCCCATGTTTAACCTTAACAGGATATATCTGTTGTGTAATGTTGTATTGTAAATGTACCTGTCCTGATGTGGAACGTTTGAAAAAGAGCATTTTGCTCAAAGGCCTTTTCTGAAGAATTAAATAAAATAAATGAATAAAACAACTCCTGGAACCTTGCCTATCTAGTTCACTATTCTAGTTCACTATTACCATTCATGTCATTTGTCCCCAAATGGACTAGAATGTCCTGTGTCCCACCACATTCCCTTGCCGGTGAATACAACTCGTGTTTGGCCTTGTGCACTGTCAGGCCTGGGTGGCATTTGGTTTTTATCAGACAGGTTTTACCCTCCCCCTGCCCCTCCTACTGGATGCCTCTGATCATGAAGTCCCCCAATAGCAGTACTCTGACCTCCCCCTTGCCTCCCTGTTCACCCCTCAGGTTTCCCCTCCTTCCATGCCCCTCCTCATACCTTTGTCTGGGTTCTTCCTCCAAACCAGCTCCTCACACCTCCCACAATCTAGGTGTCGAAGGCAGCCCCATTCACTATTTTCCCTGGTCATCTCCTCTACCCATGTCCTGGCCTTCTTTACCCCCCCCACCTGAATATCTTTCTGTGTCTCTCTTTCCCCAATCCTTACTAATCACAATGGAAAAGCAAAGGGAAATACCTAATCTGGTCAATAGAAGCACTCTGGATAGGGTGGTTGATATTAGTCCTTTCACATAAGAAAGGGTTCTGAAAGAACTCTTAAAACTGAAGGTGGATAAAGCAATGAGGCCAGATGGGATTCACCCTAGAATTCTAAAAGAACTAAGGGAAGAACTAGTAACACCACTGACTACCCTTTTTAATAAATCATGGGAGGATGGTGTGGTACCCGAGGACTGGAGGTTGTCAGATGTAATTCCCCTTCACAAAAGTGGGAGCAAGACAGAGGCAGGAAACTACAGACCTGTCAGTTTGACCTCAGTGGTAGGGAAAATGATGGAATCACTTCGGAAGGAAAGAATTGTTGAGTATCTAGAGGCCAGTGGGGCACAGGACCCAAGGCACCATGGATTCACAGTGGGAAGGTCATGTCAGGCAAATCTAATTGATTTCTTTGACTGGGTGACCAAAGCAGTAGACCAGGGAGGGGCTATGGACATGACCTACCTAGACTTTAGCAAGGCATTTGACACAGTCCCACACAAAAGATTAATAAACAAATTAGCCAGCCTGGGAGTGGGTCCCAGGATGGTACCCTGGGTAAAACACTGGTTGGACAACAGGACACAGTGGGTAATAGTCAATGGAGTCCACAGTGAAGAAAGGAGGGTTACTAGTGGGGTACCGCAGGGTTCAGTACTGGGGCAGGTCCTTTTTAATGTCTTTATATGTGACATTGCAGAGGGACTGGAAGGGAAAGTACGTCTCTTTGCAGATGACACAAAGATCTGCAACAGGGTTGATATACAAGGTGGGGTGGAAAGGATGAAAAGGGACTTGGCAAGGTTGGAGGAATGGTCAAATGTATGGCAGCTTAGATTCAATGCAAAGAAGTGCAAAGTAATGCACCTGGGAAACAAAAATCCAGGGGAAGAGTACACAATGGGGGGTGAGATACTGACAACAGCAAAAATGGAAAGGGACCTGGGAGTAGTCATATCAGATGACCTAAAGTGGGCCAGCAATGGGAGAAGGCAGTAAGGAGGGCTGGGGGGATACTGGGATGCATAGGGAGAGGCATCACCAGTAGAAAACAGGAAGTTGTTGGCCCTCTGTACAGATAGTTGGTAAGACCACATCTGGAGTACTGTGTACAGTTCTGGAAACCCTACCTCCGCAAAGACATAGACAGGGTGGAGGCTGTCCAGAAGAGGGCACCCAAAATGATGCAGGTCTGCATCAGAAGACATGTGAAGAAAGAGAAAAGGAACTAAAGATGTATACCCTCGAGGAAAGGGGGGGGAACATGATAGAAACTTTCAAATACCTCAAGGGAATCAACAAAGTCCAAGAGGGTAGCATCTTTCAGAAAAAGAGATGTGCAAAAACAAAGGGGCACAATTTGAAGATGGGGGGCAGCTCAGAGGTAATGTGAGGAAGTATTTCTTCACAGAGATGGTTGTGGATACATGGAACAGCCTTTCTAAGGAGGTCGTAGAGTCATAAACAGTGGGGGAATTCAAGAATGCATGGGACAGACATAAGGCAATTATAGTGGGGGATAGGAGGAAGTAGGCTGTTGGTTAACTAGGATCTGCAGCTTAATTGTTAAGTAGGGGAATGGGCAGACTACGTGGGCCAAGCAGTCCTTATCTGCTGTCAAATTCTATGTTTCTATGTTTCCATCCATCCTATCCATTTGCCTACTTGGCTTTCTGCTCGCTATCATCCCATTTACATCCTGCGCCTTCCTGCCACCATAAGCCTCCTCCTTGTTCCCCTGATCATCCTTTTTCTCCTCCCTCCCTCCCTACCCCTCTTCACCCAACCTGTCTGAGTCCCCCTCTATTGCTCCCTTGCCCCCTTCACCCTTTCTATCCACACCAGCACCATCTTCCCTCCACCACCACCACCACCACCAATGGGCATAGAGGGTTAAAACAATGTGTGAGCCTTAGCCCATCCCCCAGTGTCCCCCTGTCCCTACCACCCCTCATCATTTTCCTTTGGACACCCTCAGTCTCTTGCCTACTGCTGTGGAAATTTCCACCATTTGGACCACACCTTCCAGGGTCCCCTAGAGCTATCTGTTTTCCCGCCTTCCCTCCTGAAGTGTGAGTCCCTCTCTTCACTCCTCTCCCAGCTAAGGAGGCCCCAGCACCTAGTGCTTCCATGTAGGTGACTGCTTGCCTCCTACCTCTCCAATACTCCCCCCCCAGCACCCCCAGCTGCCTAAGCTGTGCTAGCTGGTAGTACACAGGGCATCTCCCAAACCTCCAAGCCCAGTCCAGTATCATGGCCACTCCACACCCTGTGCACCCAACCACCCGCCCAAAGATACCTGCTCTAGTGATATGCAATCCCTTCCCCATCATCACAGCAGTCTTTTCTAGGCCAAATTACCAACTCAGTGGCTCTACAGTTTCTCAAGCTACGAGTACCTATACCTAGACAATCTCCCCATACAGCATGCAGACTTTTAAACTTGCAATGTTTGAGTGGTTGAACTTTTCCCCACCTGATTATTAGCCTTAAGAGTTGGCTCATAGGGGAAGGTTGCAACTCCCTAAGCTCCTCCCTCCCAGCCTTTAAACCTAACCCCCAGTAACTCTTCTGTATTTAAGATTTTAAGCAGTTAGACTAAATTTAAAACACAACAGCAAAACTTATGTCAAAGATAAGTAAGCTCTCCAGAAGCTCATCACATCTTCAAAATTCCACTGCTACCTCTACCTACAGCACAAAGATTTGAAATACCTCAGTGAGGATTTAAACAGAGATTAACTGAAATGAAAACAACCTTGATTGGCTGGCTGTGTTACTGGCCAAAGTACCTTCCCCCACAAGAACAGTCTTCAGTCAGCACAGAAAGAATTAATGATTTATGTCCCTCTAGTCACAGAAAGATTTTAAGGAGCTAGGCTGAATTTAAAACACAACAGCAAAACTTACAAAAACTTATGACAAAGATAAGTAAGCTCTCCAGAACCTCATCAGATCAGAATTCCACTGCTACCTCTGCCCACAGCAAGAAGATTAAAAAAAAAAAAACAAGCTATAACTCCTCAGACTACTGTAACACAAGACACAGAATTACTGTGGATAAAGATGCAAACAGCTGGGAAGGTTGTTACACTGGGTTAGGGTTATAAATCCCCAAGTCTAAATAATGAAGAGATATAGGCAGTATAGCATAGAGCTTAGAGTGGTGAGCTGTGAATGAGTGTGGTACATCCAGCAAATGGGTTTGATTCCCAAAACCTCCACTTGAATACTGTGTGACTTGGAACAAGTCACTTAATCTCCCAGTGCTTCCAGGTCACCCCTGCAAACAGACACTTGTGCCTAGTGGGCCTTTCCCAGTTACCAAAGACCAAAATAATATTAAAATAACTTCATGGCAGCTCTCAAAAACATGACAATAACTGATGACTATATTCTATTAGGGGACTTTAATTTTACATAGATACATAGATACATAGAAAGTGTCGGCAGATAAAGGCCTATGGCCCACCCAGTCTGCCCATTTGAGCTTGTAAGTTCAGTTTGTTTTCCTAGAAGTCTGTTTCCCCTCACCCCGGACCTCTAGAATTCCTTTATGTCTATCCCATGCATTCTTAAATCCCGTGATTGTTTCAGCCCCACCACTTCCTCTGGCAGGTGTTCCACTTGTCCACCACCCATTCTGTGAAGAAATTCTTTCTCATGTTTCCTCTGAATCGTCCTCCTCCAACTTCATCCCATGCCCTCTAGTCCTGGAACATCTTTTTTGCTTAAAAATAGTGTTTTCCTGCACCCTGTTCCTCCCTGTAAGATACTTGCATGTCTCTATCATATCCCCTCTCTCCCTCCTCTCCTCCAGGGAGTACATGTTCAGTTCCTTCAACCTGTCTTCATAGGACTTGTTATGCAATCCATGCACCATCTTTGTTGCCCTCCTCTGAACCTTCTCTACCCCGTCTATGTCCTTACCAATTTTCCAACCATTAATTGTGATACACTAGAAGGAAGTGCTACACATGAAAATGTATTAATTGAGATAATATCACATCAAGGCTTGAATAGTTTGTAATAGGTACAAGTAGGGGGAATAACATCCTAGATCTTGTGCTAAGTAATATAAAAGCAGGTAGTATTAATACTTTGGTATCTGACCCAGAAGGAGACCATGACCATAATTCAATAAATATAGAGATAAATAGGAGAATGGATAGAATCAAGGGAATAATTAAATTAAGAATGATCACACCAGGACCAAAGTCAAACAAGGAAATAGAATATTGGGTTGCATTCTTAAGAACATAAAAAGCAGGGATGCATCAGTGTTAGTACCTCTATACACCTCACTTGTGAGGTCACATCTTGAGTACTGCTCACCCTTCTGTGCCCCACAGAATAAGGGTGGTGATGTTTTGATAGAAAAAGTACAAAGTAGGGCAACAAAACCAATAGGAGCAGCACAGGAGTTAGGTGAAAAACTGAGGGGTTTGGATATGTACTCAGTGGAGTACAGACAGATGAGGGGTGACTTATGCCTAGTATGAGGTGCATCTAAAGACAGATATAAATGGGAGACTATTGGATTAACATCGCAAAGTGGTAAGAGATGTAATCATACTCATGGGCTGAAAATTAAGGGAGAGGTAAATAGAATAACTTAAAGAAATAAGTGGCTTACTCAGATGGTAGTAGCACTCTGGAATGCTTTGCCAGAGGCTATAGTTACAAGTAAAACCATGGATACTTTCAAACAATCATAGATCAACACATGGGAAATACAAAATATGAGTACCACCACTAACTAGTGACAAGTTTATTAAGGGTCCTCTGACCTCCTAGCTCGCACAAACCTATGAAACCTCTGAAACCTAGAAACATATAAACAATCATTTATAATGAAATGGATTCATTGATAATGGTGATTATTATGTAACTTTAACTAGAAGAAAGGCCCACAAGAAGCATTGTAGCTACCAACTAGGAAAAAGAAACTAGAATGAATCTGTGATAACTGGAAATGTATGGGTACATATACCTTTTTATAGTAATTGAAATGTGTTACATTTTCATGTGTGCTGCTTGTGTGGTATTTTTGTGTGCGATATACTGTCCCAAGTTTGTATATTTTTGTGTTAGATAGCTTTGTCTCCCTTTTTATTATATGTGTAGTGATAAACGTACTGTACAGCAACTTTTGGGAGAGCCATGTAGTAAGTGTATGTAATGAAATTCAATCAGTCAGTTCTCTGTGATGTATCAGTTGTGTGTAATAAACTAAACTCAAACAATTATGGGGGATCCTGCACCTACAACTTTAGTGATTTATCAAGAGAGTGGTGCGAAACTGTATTTGGTTGTGCTACATGAAATATAAGTAGAAATTGATGCTAATGAAGTGGATTACTAGATTAGTTTTTTAAGGTATTGCAGGACCTGTGTTTTATCATAGCAGTCTGTTCTCCTTGAGATGGTCGAAAATTTAAGAAGTTGAAGGTCACTTTGGTGTTTACTAATTTAACAGACTGACTGGTTTGATCTATGGGATGTTGGGTGTTTATAATGTTGTTCAGTGTCTTTTATTATGTAATGGGCATATATTTGCATAACCTCCTCCGTCTACTGGTAGGAAGGGTTTAATACACCTATCTAGGGTGGACTGTATGTAAGCAGATCTTGGATCTATGGAGAAACAGTACTTGCAAGTAATGTTAGTTTCCTAATCATTGCAGGCCCCAAATACAGGGAGAATCCAGCACAGAATGCCAGACCATTCCAGCAGGTCATCCTGTCTGTAGAAATGAACAATTTCAAGACAAATAAAATATGCAGAGATAATATGTCTACATTTATTTGACCAAATAGACCAGGTGTAGAGTTACCATTTCAACCTTGTGGCCTTGTTACTTTACACCCTGTCCATTTAGTCAAATAAATGTTGACACACTATTCCAGCATAATCTAATTGACTTGGAAGTAGAGGTGGGCAAAGTGGCCAAATGTCACTCTGTGAAACAATTCACGGAGTAATGCAGAATCAGCAGAGTACACCGCAACGCGAAGCGTGGTACTTCGCGTCATAATGAGGAATGCAAAGTCCATTGATAACAATGACTTCACATTACTCCGCTTTCCTCCAACCACTTCTGCACCAATTGTAATGTGTAGTACATAGAAATCAATGTACTTTGCATCACTTCGCCTTGTTATTGCGCTCCAATGCGAATTTTGCAGTGATTCATGGGACTGCAGGTCACATGGGCTCTAGATTGTTCTGCACAGCCTCAGTTCTGTGTAGTATGTGTGTGTGTGTAGTGGTAGCTGGAGACAGTTTGATCTCAGAGCTCTGTGATTCAAACCCTCTAACAGCTGTTAAAAAAGCCTTTTTGAGCCATTTTTGTGGCTCAAAATTTAATACATCTATTGTAGGAAATCCTCCTGTGCTCATATCATTGAGTGTTTAATGTTCATGTGTGGATTTTGAATGTTAGCTTAGAACGTTGTGTGTGTGTATTGACAGACACTTGAAGTGTGCTTTGTGGGAGGGGCATATCCGTGGTGGAGGTAGGTTAAAACTGGGGGAAAAAGGCAGTCTTTCTGTTTTGTTATATTTTTCATGTATAACTTAATGTAGACACAGTAATATTTTCGGTAATTCTTGACATTTGTTTTAGCTGATTGTTGTGGTGTAGCAGTGGATAATTTCAGTTTGTTTAAAAGATTTGGTTATGTTAATGAAGTTTTCAATTTGCTACACATTACTTGTAGTGTGTGTGTGTGCGATGCACGCAATCAAATAAGACACTTTATTGTGCCACAGAGTTATTGCAGCAGTGTGAACCTGCTATCCACCACACTTGTGTGAATTTGTACTACTTAGTGGTCTCTTGGTACTGGACTGTTACTGCAGTGCACTGCACCCCTCTCCCCCACGGGCAAAAGGTATTCTTTTCCAGATTGGATTGTGACTTGTGAGCACTGGTTAAGGTGTTGTTGTGATTCTGCATCTGCATCTCTTCTTGGTTGTACAGTGCAATATTGATCTGTCTGTGCATTCACATTTGTTTAATGACCAGTCTCCATCTGCAAGTCACAGTTACCTTTTTTGTATCTTCACATACACCAGCCCAGACGAACGTTCATCAATCTAAATTTGTTTAGAAGTTTCTTGGTGATCCCCAGAATGCCTGCAAAGAGACATGCAAGCAAAGCTGTTTCTGGCCATGGCACTGCTGCCAGTGGCAAGATTGTCCATGGGCGTGGTAGTATGCATAAGTGCATAGCTGATGTCAGTAAAGGGATTTCTCCATCAATGCTTTTACAGTGCAATCTGTAGCTTCTCTCATAGTTGGAGGAGATGATGTCCCAGCTGGTGGTGTTAGTGCAGTTTCTGCTGGCATGAGTATTGCTGCCTCAAGTTCCACTTCTGACTAGTTAACCATTTCAAAAAGTACAGTTGAGTCTAAAGCTGTGACTGACAGTGGAGATGATGTCATACTTCCCATTAACATTTCCATGGTAGCTGAACATGATTCTGATCCTGACAACAATATCTCTCAAGGTCACATTTCTTCCAGCGCTGTTGAGTCATGCCTTTGCCATCCAATGATTCAAAGTGTGGTGCAAAAATATTGGGTGATGATGATGATGATGATGATGCTATGGTTGGAACTTGTTCTCCACATGGCAGCATCCAAGCTAAAAATGTGGATTCAGATGATGTTGATGAATGATAATGATGTCAGTGACCCCTGTTGGGAACCATAGAAAAAGAAAGTCAAGGTGGCTGTGTCTGGGTCTGCTGGCATTAAATCCCCCATCCTCAAAAAAGTTGTGATTTAGTGGTTCCTGTTGATGATGATGATGATGACCCAGTAATAATCATAGGTAGTCATGGTGGTCAGTTGGAGTCCAAGTGAGTCCAGCCTGAAAAATCATGTAGCGCACCTTCCCCATTTATGGGTTAAAAAAATGGAGTCCAATAAGCAATATCAGGGGCATGTTAAAAGTAGGGGATCACAATCCCTAGTTTGGTATTTTTTGGTCCAAGGTGCAAATGATGAGTCAGTTGCAGTCTGCCAGCTTTGTCATGCATGTAAGAGTCAAGGTAAAAAGGGGAGTCATCTGGGCATGGGGGCCAGCATATACATCTTAAGAACAGGCACATGGCACTGTGGACCTGGCACCAGGTGGGCAGCTAATGCCATAGTGGGGCATTCACCCTCATCATCAACCTTACTGAGCATGTTATCCCCTTCCATGAGTGTAAGATCAAGTAGGAATGGCTGCATTAGTGATGTAATAACATCAGAGGACTACTATAGGCATGATGAGGGGGAGGATTATGATTTAGAAATCTTGTCAAGTGGTGGTTAGAGTAGCAGTCATGGTGGTGGTGGTGGTGGTCAATGCAGTATGTCTAGTGCAAGTGGTTCATCAACCCCTGTATGAAAAACTGGAAAAATAACTTCACTTGTGGACTTGTCACTTGTGCACCCCTCTTCATCAAATGTCCACACCCCACCCATGGCCATTCACAGAGCCAAGCCATTTGTCATTGCCACACCTCATGCAAAACATGTAAGTCAGCCCGCGATGGAGAGTGATTTTGCCCATAGCCTTCTGCCTGCCTGAAGCATGTGACCTACACTGTGTAAGCCATGTGATGTGTGTGCGCTTCCTGAAGCATGTGACCTACACTGTGTAAGCCATGTGATGAGTCTGGGCTGCCTGAAGCATGTGACGTACACTGAGTAAGCCATGTGATGTGTGTGCGCTGCCTGAAGGATGTGACCTATACTGTGTAAGCCATATGATGTGTGTGGGCTGCCTGAAGCATGTGACCTACACTGTGTAAGCCATGTGATGTGTGTGGGCTGCCTGAAGCATGTAACCTACACTGTGTAAGTCATGTGATGTGTGGGCTGCCTGAAGCATGTGACCTACACAGTGTAAGCCATGTGATGTGTGTGGGCTGCCTGAAGCATGTGACCTACACTGTGTAAGCCATGTGATGTGTGTGGGCTGCCTGAAGCATGTGACCTACACTGTGTAAGCCATGTGATGTGTGTGCTGCCTGAAGCATGTGACCTACACTGTGTAAGCCATGTGATGTGTGTGGGCTGCCTAAAACATGTAACCTACACTATGCAAGCCATGTGATTTGTGTGTGCTGCCTGAAGCATGTAACCTATACTGTGTAAGCCATGTGATGTGTGTTGGCTGCCTGAAGCATGTGACCTACACTGTGTAAGCCATGTGATGTGTGTGAGCTGCCTGAAGCATGTAACCTATACTGTGTAAGCCATGTGATGTGTGTGGGCTGCCTGAAGCATGTGGCCTACACTGTGTAAGCCATGTGATGTGTGTGGGCTGCCTGAAGCATGTGACTACACTGTATAAGTCATGTGATGTGTGTGTGCCTAAAGCATGTGACCTACACTGTGTAAGCCATGTGATGTGTGCTGGCTGCCTGGAAACATGTAACCTCACATTGTGTAAGCCATGTGATTTGTGTGTGCATTGCCTGAAGCATGTAACCTTTACTGTGTAAGCCATGTGATGTATGTGCACTGCCTGAAGCATGTGACCTACACAGTGTAAGCCATGTGATGTGTGTGGGCTGCCTGAAGCATGTAACCTATACTGTGTAAGCCATGTGAAGTGTGTGCACTGCCTGAAGCATGTGACCTACACTGTGTAAGCCATGTGATGTGTGTGCACTGCCTGAAGCATGTGACCTACACTGTGTAAGCCATGTGGTGTGTGTGGGCTGCCTGAAACATGTGACCTATACTGTGTAAGCCATGTGATGTGTGTGCACTGCCTGAAGCATGTGACCTACACTGTGTAAGCCATGTGATGTGTGTGGGCTACCTGAAGCATGTGACCTATACTGTGTAAGCCATGTGATGTGTGTGGACTGCCTGCAGCATGTGACCTACACTGTGTAAGCCAAGTGATGTGTGTGGGCTGCCTGAAGCATGTAACCTATACTGTGTAAGCCATGTGATGTGTGTGTGCTGCCTGAAGCATGTGACCTACACAGTGTAAGCCATGTGATGTGTGTGGGCTGCATGAAGCATGTGACCTACACTGTGTAAGCCATGTGATGTGTGTTGGTTGCCTGAAACATGTAACCTACACTGTGTAAGCCATGTGATTTATGTGCGCTGCCTGAAGCATGTAACCTATACTGTGTAAGCCATGTGATGTATGTGCGCTGCCTGAAGCATGTGACCTACACTGTGTAAGCCATGTGATGTGTGTGGGCTGCCTGAAGCATGTAACCTATACTGTGTAAGCCATGTGATGTGTGAGCACTGCCTGAAGCATGTGACCTACACTGCGTAAGCCATGTGATGTGTGTGGGCTGCCTGAAGCATGTAACCTATACTATGTAAGCCATGTGATGTGTGTGGGCTGCCTGAAGCATGTAACCTATACTGTGTAAGCCATGTGATGTGTGAGCACTGCCTGAAGCATGTGACCTACACTGTGTAAGCCATGTGATGTGTGTGGGCTGCCTGAAGCATGTAACCTATACTATGAAAGCCATGTGATGTGTGTGCACTGCCTGAAGCATGTAACCTATACTATGTAAGCCATGTGATGTGTGTGCACTGCCTGAAGCATGTGACCTACACTGTGTAAGCCATGTGATGTGTGTGCACTGCCTGAAGCATGTGACCTACACAGTGTAAGCCATGTGATGTGTGTGCACTGCCTGAAGCATGTGACCTACACTGTGTAAGCCATGTGATGTGTGTGGGCTGCCTGAAGCATGTGACATATGCTGTGTAAGCCATGTCATGTGTGTGGGCTGCCTGAAGCATGTGACCTACACTGTGTAAGCCATGTGATGTGTGGACTGCCTGAAGCATGTGACCTACACTGTGTAAGCCATGTGATGTGTGTTGGCTGCCTGAAGCATGTGACCTACACTGTGTAAGCCATGTGATGTGTGTGTGCTGCCTAAAGCATGTGACCTACACTGTGTAAGCCATGTGATGTGTGTTGGCTGCCTGAAACATGTAACCTACATTGTGTAAGCCATGTGATTTGTGTGTGCTGCCTGAAGCATGTAACCTATACTGTGTAAGCCATGTGATGTGTGTGTGCCTGAAGCATGTGACCTACACAGTGTAAGCCATGTGATGTGTGTGGGCTGCATGAAGCATGTGACCTACACTGTGTAAGCCATGTGATGTGTTGGTTGCCTGAAACATGTAACCTACACTGTGTAAGCCATGTGATTTGTGTGCGCTGCCTGAAGCATGTAACCTATACTGTGTAAGCCATGTGATGTGTGTCGCTGCCTGAAGCATGTAACCTACACTGTGTAAGCCATGTGATGTGTGTGGGCTGCCTGAAGCATGTAACCTATACTGTGTAAGCCATGTGATGTGTGAGCACTGCCTGAAGCATGTGACCTACACTGTGTAAGCCATGTGATGTGTGTGGCTGCCTGAAGCATGTGACCTACACTGTGTAAGCCATGTGATGTGTGTGCACTGCCAGAAGCATGTGACCTACACTGTGTAAGCCATGTGATGTGTGTGGGCTGCCTGAAGCATGTAACCTATACTATGTAAGCCATGTGATGTGTGTGCACTGCCTGAAGCATGTAACCTATACTATGTAAGCCATGTGATGTGTGTGCACTGCTTGAAGCATGTGACCTACACTGTGTAAGCCATGTGATGTGTGTGCACTGCCTGAAGCGTGTGACCTACACAGTGTAAGCCATGTGATGTGTGTGCACTGCCTGAAGCATGTGACCTACACTGTGTAAGCCATGTGATGTGTGTGGGCTTCCTGAAGCATGTGACCTATGCTGTGTAAGCCATGTCATGTGTGTGGGCTGCCTGAAGCATGTGACCTACACTGTGTAAGCCATGTGATGTGTGTGGACTGCCTGAAGCATGTGACCTACACTGTGTAAGCCATGTCATGTGTGTGTGCTGCCTGAAGCATGTGACCTACACTGTGTAAGCCATGTGATGTGTGTGGGCTGCCTGAAGCATGTGACCTACACTGTGTAAGCCATGTGATGTGTGTGCTGCCTAAAGCATGTGACCTACACTGTGTAAGCCATGTGATGTGTGTTGGCTGCCTGAAACATGTAACCTACATTGTGTAAGCCATGTGATTTGTGTGCGCTGCCTGAAGCATGTAACCTTTACTGTGTAAGCCATGTGATGTGTGTGCACTGCCTGAAGCATGTGACCTACACAGTGTAAGCCATGTGATGTGTGTGGGCTGCCTGAAGCATGTAACCTATACTGTGTAAGCCATGTGATGTGTGTGCACTGCCTGAAGCATGTGACCTACACTGTGTAAGCCATGTGATGTGTGTGCACTGCCTGAAGCATGTGACCTACACTGTGTAAGCCATGTGATGTGTGTGGGCTGCCTGAAGCATGTGACCTACACTGTGTAAGCCATGTGATGTGTGTGGGCTACCTGAAGCATGTGACCTACACTGTGTAAGCCATGTGATGTGTGTGGGCTACCTGAAGCATGTGACCTACACTGTGTAAGCCATGTGATGTGTGTGGGCTGCCTGAAGCATGTGACCTACACTGTGTAAGCCATGTGATGTGTGTGGGCTGCCTGAAGCATGTGACCTACACTTTGTAAGCCATGTGATGTGTGTTGGCTGCCTGAAACATGTAACCTACACTGTGTAAGCCATGTGATTTGTGTGGCTGCCTGAAGCATGTAACCTACACTGTGTAAGCCATGTGATGTGTGTGCACTGCCTGAAGCATGTGACCTACACTGTGTAAGCCATGTGATGTGTGCACTGCCTGAAGCATGTGACCTACACTGTGTAAGCCATGTGATGTGTGTGCACTGCCTGAAGCATGTGACCTACACTGTGTAAGCCATGTGATGTGTGTGGGCTGCCTGAAGCATGTGACCTACACTGTGTAAGCCATGTGATGTGTGTGGGTTGCCTGTGAATTCTCACTCTGCCTTAAAGTGGAAAAAGGCAGAGTCCACAACTCAAAGTCATAATTGCAATGCAAAGTGGTGAAGTGAGGGTTTAAAATGGGCACTCTGTGTAACGGAAAACAAATGCAAAGTGGTCACTTCACGGGCAGAATTTTACTTCATTGCATCTCTACTTGGAAGTGTTCATTTATACAGACAGGGTGACCTATGGGAGTTAAGTGATGTTCTGTGCTGGATTGACTCTACCCTCAGGGCTGTTACCCTGCTGTTGCACTTTAACCCAGTAGGACATAGAATTATTTTTATTATTATTATTATTTATTTATTTTTTTACCAGGAGAGACACACTGAGCTGACACTTGTTTACAGGTGCAACCTGGGAGCACAAGAAAGTTAAGTGCATTGGTAAATAAGCAGACTGGATGGGCCTTGTGATCCTTATCTGCCATCAGCTTCTATGTTTCTATGTTTCTCCCTGCTCTGCCCACATACAGGGGCCCTAACAGACACCCCCTTTATGGCATATAATCTGGTAAGCAATGTTGTAGTCATTTTTAAATACCACATGACCTAACTGTATTCCCAAAGTCCCTGCCATAGAGCAAACACAGTTCCAAATAGATGTAGTATGATTAGTCCATGTTGTTTTAGGTTTTAACTGATAATGGCCAAAAAAACCTACAAGTGAGCATTTTTTCAGGCATTGGGTTAAAGCCAAAAAGCACCACAATTGCTGGTGAATTACTAACTCATTTCAATTCCTGCTTTGTGATGCTGATGACTAGTATGAAATTCCATTTCACTCTGTGATGTTCACATAGCCCCCTCCTTAAGATGGTGCTATCCTACCGGACTCACTAAAAAATGTATTGCATTACTTTTTACAACAAAT
The DNA here is from genome assembly GCA_016271365.2 of Neoceratodus forsteri. NCBI lineage: Eukaryota > Metazoa > Chordata > Ceratodontiformes > Ceratodontidae > Neoceratodus > Neoceratodus forsteri. Next base: position 37,683,906 of record CM028130.1, on the reverse strand, counting down.
TTCAGCTGTGAATCCTAGCATTTCTGTAGTAATGTTTCAATCATATCACTAGCACTTTCTGAAAATGTAGTGCAAGCATTTTAACTATTAAATGTGCCTTTTAACTTATTTCAAAGAAACACAATAAAAAAATAAATACTAGAAACCACAATTGTCTTATATAGCTTGTATTACTTCTATTAACTCAGGAAAAACATTTTCAAAAAACTAAAAATGCTGAGGAATTCTGAAAACAAAACACACCAGATTTTGGAAAAATAAACACTGAAAACCAGAAATCCGAAGTGTGATGCAAGGAACATGTTGCATGTGTGCATTACAAATGCTTAGACAAGCCTATGGAGAGTAACAACTACAGGCCACAGGATCTGCACATCCATGGAACTGCCTGTGACAACCCACCTCTCCCTCTGGGCTGAAACAGCTTTTAGAGAGGTGTGTGTCCTCGGGTATTCGCTGCCACCAGCCGGACTTTCCTTCCGGCACCTCTTTCAAGTGTACAAACTTGAATAATCACACGTGCAATTGCACAAGTTAAAGTCTGGTAGTGTGTCTCTTTCAGGTGGCGGATGCTACACAGAGTTTACCCTAGCCAGTGGAAAACCAAATCTTACCTTAGAAAAATGACATCAGAGACACAACTGTTGAGCAAATAAATAGCTTTTACTTAACAGAAAGTGCAATGAGCATTTACAGGAAATGTATTTACAACACAAGAGAATAACACTTATACAGGAAAAGTAAACAAATGTTTTTAAACAACAGATGGCAAAGAAGAAGGCTATTACTGAAATATACTATCACTAAACTTACCCTTCCCTGTCCTTACAAGAGACACTGGACCCTGTTCTAACTGCCAGCTCCACGGACATACCAGGTAGGCTCCAAGCTTATGTTTCCCCTCACAGCTTCCAGGGCAAGAGAGAGTTCTCTGTCTTACAGAAGCTTATATAGTCTATGGAGACTAGATCATTCCTATTCTCCCCTTAAATGCACCAACCAACTAACATGTATGTATTTAATTGTCCCAATCAGAGTGAACACCTATTGGTGACCAATTATATTCCCTTTTCACCTTAAGTTTATATTTGAATGATCCAATCCATTCAAACTGCCCTGTGTCCATGTCTGCAAGGTCTGTGTGTGTCTGGAGATGTCCACTCGAGATTTATGACCCAGCTCTTATCTAGCAGCTAGGAATTCCACAAGCTGGTTGCTGCTGGAGGATTTCAGCCTCAGTGTATTTTTTCACACTGCTAAAAAAATAAGGCATCTACAGAATCCAAACCATTAACTCTTTCCTTCCCATTTCTGTCACACTGCCAATCTCCCTAATTATAGCCGAACATGATGCTGGTAGGATATTACAGTGTGTTGTCTTAACTCCAGTTTTCAAATCTGCTCTCAGGATTTGTGGTCCATGTGTTTGTATTTACTTTAGAGCTTCTCAGTATGAATCCCCACCAGCACTAGCTGCACACCATATATTCCTAAAAAATTACTAAAAAGATTATAACAGAGAATATTGATGGGTCAAAGAGACATGAGCCAGAGTACAGGAGGATGTTTCAGAGGTAACCCAGGAAATCTATCAGGATCATGAGAAAATCCTAGAAATACATAACCCAATGTGGTTTGACAGTCAGGGTAAAGCAGGCTATTAGAGACAAAATATGCATTAATGGTTAAGAAGAACGAGCAGCATGAGATGACTAGAGAGAAGTAGAAGAGAAACTCTGTATCAGCAAAAATATTACCAATGAGTAGGGATGTAAGTTTGTCATGGATGAGGTTTTAATGACTCATTGTTCATGAAATCATTAGTAAACAGTAGTAAATGATGTGGTACTGTCATTATTGTTACATTATGATGACACTAGTGAAAGTCATGGAAGTACTGAATAAAGATCAAACATCATGGAATCAATGACATGTATTACTGCCATGACAAACTTCCATCCCTACCAATGAGGTTAAGGCAATGGCAGAATTAAGGCTAGCAGAAAGGATAAATGAAAATAAATCTTTCTTTACATACAGCTGGGAAAAAATGAAGACAAGGGAGTACTACAGTTGATGAGAAAAAGAAGGCAAGTACACAAAATAAGTATTATTGTTCCATCTTTGCTGTCAAGAAAGCAGGCACACTCCCATACAGCAAGAGGACATTCAAGGATGATACATGGAACAAGTTTAAGACAGGAAGAATAACAAGGGAACAGGTGATAAAGGAACTGGGGAACTTTAAAATCAGTAAATCAGCAGTCCCAAATGGGATTCATCCTAATATATTACCAAAAACATGGCAGATGCTAGCAGAACCCTGTCATACAGGGAATCAATAGCTCCAGATACAATGCTTGTAGATTGGCAGGGGATCTATTGTACCACTACAAAAAGGGGGTGATAGGGAAAATCTAGGAAACTATAGGGCAGTGAGCTTGACACTAATAGTCTGAAAACATGCAGACATATTACCAAGGGGAGGCAGTGGCTGCCTAGGAGGAAAGCAACTTAATGAATACAAACCAATAAGAATTCACCAGGAGCTGCTCATGCCAGATTAGGTTAATAGATTTTTTAAAGTAGTGACAAATGGCAGACAGGCCAGGCAGAAGATGTGCTATACCAAAACACTTGGCAAGGCATTTGACTCGGTACCACATATGAGGCTAGTATGAAAGATGAGCCAGCTAAGGTTTGTGGATGGGATAACTGGTGGGACCAAAAACTGGGTGACTTATGGAACCCATACTATGATCCTAAACATTACATTTTTTGAAGACAGTACAGTGACTGGTAGAATACTGTAGGGTTTGGTCCTGCAAACGTAGCTGTTCAATATGAGTATCTATGAATCAGCAGAATCTAAGAATCAGAAGGGAATCTCTGAGAGAGCAGCAGAGGGAATCTGTGAGTACAGTTTATAACTAAGGTTTACATCTGCCAGCTGTGTTTTGATTTGGATTGAATCAGCAGATGGAATCTATGAGAGAGAACAGGACTTAAATCAGCCTGCTGTGTTTTGACTTGGATTGAATCAGCAGATGGAATCTGTGAGAGAGAACAGGACTTAAATCAGCCTGCTGTGTTTTGATTTAAATTGGAATTAGCAGAGGGAATCTATGTGAGAGAATAGGACCTACATTTTTACAGTTTGGAACTACATTTACAGTTTGGAACTAAAGTTTTTTACCCTCCTACCCACACCCACCTCCACACAGTATTAAATACTCTGGTGCTAGGGAGGGACTAACAGTCTTGCAGGAGTCAGGCTCAAATTTAAGTAGCAAATAAAATCTAAAGAAGGAGGGGACAGTTTTTCAAAATCTCCTAGTTAGGGTTACATGTACATTCAATCTGCTTGTTATTCATAAATGTCATCTGTAAGCTATGAGTGACTGTGGGATTGGGAGCTGATTTTTTTTCCCACTCTTGCCCCCCCCCACAGTATTAAATACACTAATAGTAGGGAAGGGCTAACAGGCTGACCATATGTGGGCTGTCATTTATACAGCATGAAATAAAATATAAATGAGAGAATGGGTGTTTTAAAAAATTAACTGTGGAGGTTATGTGTGCATTCACTCATTATGTTTTTTTGAAATGTTATATGTTAGAGCATGAAAGAGTTAAAATCATTTAATGTTTAGTTTAACAGTAGAGCTGATATGGCCAGGACTGTGCTATGATTCAGTTTGTAATCACAATCTGCAATCTGTTAGAGTAGAATTAACTTATAATTCAATGTCTGGTTAAATCTGTTAGAGTTGTATATAATACTTGATTCTACGTGCTCTAGTTAAATTTATTGGGTTATACTAATTAATGATATTGCCCTGTATGGTAAAATCTATTTAGAGTTTAGGAAAGCAGTTTGCTAATGTTCTGTATTGTTTGCATTTAGACCTTGAACATTCTAAGGACTTTGATACTGTATCTAGTTAATCAGGGAGGGTTTACTGTTTCTTTTTAGGTCTTGTGTTATCTAGCTATTCTGGGAGGGTTTAGTAATTTGTGATGAACAATTTATATTGAAGGGGAGTGCTGATAGCTCTTAACAGTGGATGGCTACAACAAACATGATGGGAGTGGATGTGGAGTGGCTGTGTAGTGGCTGTAGAGTGGCTGTGGAGTGGCTGTCTTCAGGGAGATGTTATGGAGGCTGTAATGTTGCCATATCTGCAGGCACCTCTCAGGGTTGAGGGAAAAAGTCACCTGTCTCTGAGCTCAGTTGGCCAGGTTACATGAGGCTTTTTTCCCCACCCAGTGGCCACTGGCTCCACAACTTAAACCTCAAAGGATGCCCAGGAGGAGAAGTGGTTGGATCACGGTGGGCTCAGGGAGAGTGAGGGAGGGGAGTCTAAGACACATCCCCCAACTGGTCAAGCTACCCAACTCCTACACTGCTTTGGAGGAGTAGGACAGCCTCACATGTGTGCCCGCAGCTGAGACCAGGGCAGATGAGTGGGTCCTCCATGATGGATCCCTAGGGAAGGTGGTAGAGAACCTCAGAGGAAGAGGACTAAGCTCCCACTGGCAGGGGACTCAATTGTCCATGGAGTTACTTTAGGGGAACCTAGCAGGAGGGACAGTGAGGTGAAGTGCATTCCAGGAAGCATGGCATGGATGAATGGGAAGCGGATCCATAGGTTTGCAAGGGCAATAGCAAGGAGGGAGGAACTGGATGTCATTGCCCACCTTGGGACAAATGACATGGCCGGAGACAGGGTAGAGTTAATCAGAATACTGGAGGATTTCAGGAAGCAGGAGGGGAGCCTGAAGCAGTTAACACACTCCTTCTCAGGAGCTCTACTTGTCAGCAGCAGGGGAAGGCTTGAACACTCCACATCCAAAGATTCAACTCCTGGTTGAAGAAATGCTGTGGAAGGGAGGGGTTTGGCTTTATGGGGGCTCACTTGGATGGATTCAAGCAGGTAGAAGGATGATGGCCTGCATCCATCTGGGAAGGGAACCATAATCCTGAGTGACAAGTCTGAATGCTTCAGCAGCGAGCATTTAAACAGACCAAGGGGGGTGGAGCCAGGAGGGTCAAGAGGCTTAGTAACACCCCCCAAGGGCACATGCTGGAAGATAAATTGACAGCAAGTACAACTGAAGTTGTCAGGGAGGGCAAAGTGGTGGAATCAGGACCACACAGGAAAGGTATGGTAACTGGGGTCGGGGAAGGAAGAAGGAGAGCAGTAACATGGGAAGAGGGAGTAATCTAAAATGCACAACATGGAAGGCCATGGCAACTAATGCCTGCAGCCTCATAAACAAGCTCCCAGACCTGGAGGCACTGATAGTTGAGGCAGACCTGGACATAGTAGCAATAACTGAAGTCTGGCACACTGCAAATCATGAGTGGGAAATCAATGTACCAGGTTATGCTCTGTTCAGGAGAGATGGAGGGTAAAAAAGATGGTTGGAGTCATCCTCTATCTCAGGGAGGGTATAAAGGCAACACAGGTACAGGGTAAGCAGAGGGAGGCTGAGGCACTGTGAGTCACCCTTGAACCTGGAAATGGCACATCAGTTTGCATAGGGGTGATTACAGGCCTCCAGGACTGGGGGAGGAAGTGGACCGGTAGCTACAGGAAGAAATGCATGAGATGGCAATGAAAGGTGAAATTCTGTTGATGGGGGGATTTCAATATGCCAGATGTGGATTATACCATCCAGGCAGCTGCTTCAGCCAGAAGCAGAGGCATCCTAGATTCCCTACAGGAGGCAGGACTCAGACAGCTTGTGCTTGATCCCACCAGGGACATGGTGATTCTGGATCTAGTGATTACCAATGAGAATAGAATAGCAGATGCCCGGGTAGAAGGGCAACTGGCAACCAGTGATCAGTACATAGTGTGGTTCAGCATGGGGACAGGGACTCAGTCATGTCATACTAAATCAAAGGTTTTGGATTTCAAAAAGCCAGACTTTGCAGAAATGGGGGAGAGCTATCAAAATAGCCCTGGAGAAAAGGGGAATGGGAGGGGGTGTTGAAGAGCAGTGGGAGCAATTAAAAGGAGCCATAGTGAAAATGACAAACCAATACATCAGATTGGTATCCAAAGGCAAGAGAAGAAGAAAACCATGGTGGTTCTCAAAAGAGGTGGCAGACAAAATAAAAGCTAAAAGGTTCAGGAAATATAAGGAGGCCCAATGAGAGAACAGGGAGGTGTACCTAGAGTGTCTAAGGGAAGGGGGCAGAGTGGTAAGGAGAGCAAAGGCACAGACTGAGGAAAGATTAGCACAGACAGTAAAGAAAAGGGATAAGACATTCTACAGGTACATCAGCAAAAGAAGGAAAACCGAGGGAGGGGAATAGTTAGGCTCAAAGGGAGGAAGGGGGAGGGGAGTGTAAGGAGTGAAACATGGATATGGAAGAAATACTGAATAAATACTTCTGTTCAGTATTCATGGAAGAGGGGGAGGGACAGGGTCTACAGCTGAGCAACAGATAAGAGAAGGACAGGTGGACTAGAATCCATTCACAGGAGAGAGAGAGTCCAGCAGAATCTCACTAAATTGAAGATGGACAAAGCAGTGGGGTGAGATGGCATACATTTGAGGATATTAAGGGAGCTGTGAAGAGAGCTTGCAGAACCTCTTGCAGCCTTGTTCACAGAGTCACTCAACACAGGAATGGTACCAGAGAATTGGAGGAGGGCACATGCAGTCCCTCTACACAAGCCGGCAGTAGGGAGAAGGAAGGGGAACTATAGGCTGGTCAGACTCACCTCAGTAGTGTGGAAGATCATGCAGGAACTGCTTAAAGAAAGGATAGTGGAACATCTAGAAGTCATCAGTGCCCAGGACTCTAGGCAGCATGGCTTCACAGCAGTTAGGCCATGTCAGATGAATCTGATAGATTTCTTTCACTGAGTAGTGTAGGAAGTAAATCGGGGAGGGGGGGTTTAGACTAGGTTAGGAATTGGCTAATGGACAGTAGGCAGAGGTAGTGGTAAATGGGGTACAATCTGGGGAGAGGGAGGTGACCAGTGGGGTACCTCAGGGATCAGTCCTTTGGCCAGTCCTGTTCAATGTCTTCATCGGTGACATTACAGAGGGGCTGGAAGGAAAGGTTTGCAGATTACACCAAGATCTGTAACAGAGTGGATATTCCAGCAGGGGTGGAGAAAATTAGGTAGGACCTGGGGAAGCTTGAGAAATGTTCTGAAAAGTGGCAACTGAATTTTAATTCAAAGAAGTACAAAATTATGCACCTGAAGCATAGAAACCCTGGAGAGAGCTACAGGATTGGGGAGAGTTGCTGAAAGTCACCAAGGAAGAAAGGGGCCTGGAGGTTATTATTTCAGATGACCTGAAAATGTTAAAGCAGAGTACAAGGGCAGCAGGGGAGGCCAGTGGCATGCTGGGGTGCATAGGCAGGGGTATCACCAGCAGAAGGCAGGAGGTATTGATGCCATTCTATAAAACCCTGGTCAGGCCTCACATGGAGTACTGTGTGTAGTTCTGGAGGCCACACCTTCAAAAGGACATTAACAGGCTAGAGACTGTCTAGGAAGGGGAGACTAAGATAGTACAGGGCTTGCACCACAAAACTTATGGGAAGAGATTAAAGGACCTCAATGTGTACTCGCTGGAGAAGAGGAGGGAGAGATGGGACATGATTGAAACATTCAAGTACATCAAGGGCATGAACAAGGTTAGGGGGTAAGACATCTAATACAGGAGTACAAGAATGAGGGGCTAAAACATGTAATTGGATGGTGGTAAGTTAGAAGGGAATGTGAAGAAGGTTTTTCTTCACAGAGAGGTTAGTGGACACATGGAATGGTCTGCCAGGAGCAAGCACTGTGGTTGAATTTAAGCATACATGGGACAGCCATAGGAGAGCCATTGAGGTAAAGCAGAGGTGGAGTTAGCAGCCAATCAAGTTTGAGGCTTATGGGCAGACTGTATGGTTCTAGCAGTCCTTATCTGCTGACAATTTCGATGTTTCTGCTACTTAAATGAGGGTATTTAGGGCAAAGTATATCGATTTGCTGATGATACAAAGCTCTATGGGAATGTCAACAGAGAAGTAGGAGTTTACAACATGAGACAGGATATGAGAAGAATGGAGAAATTGTCCTTTATTTGGCAGTCGAAATTCAGTGCCAAAAAGTGCAAGAAGATGCATATTACTGAGCATTTTAAACTGCAGCGTTTTGGCACTATAACTGCATTTTACTAATACCTGCTGTGTGATGTTGCTTTTTAAGAACTGTTTTTGTGTACCTGTGCACACTTTGTGTTCAGTGTTTTATTTTTAGTACTGGAGCCCTGCCTCTGTGAAAACAGGAAGCAGGAAGAGTGAGTTTGTAGTTCTGGGCTTCTCCTATAACTACAACTCAGTGACAAACTGCAGCAATGATTTTATTTCTGCTCTCTCTCTTTAGTACTGGGGTTCTTGGGCGCAACACTATCAGGCATGAGTGGCATTTGCCCACTGTTATGGCTAAATTCTATGCTGAGTAATTGTTTTGGTCATACTGTGACCCCAAGTTGTACTTATGGGTGTAGGGTGACTATTTAAAATGCTCAATAGCGAGCTGGCAAGACCGAGCATGTTAAACTGCAGCGTTTTGGTGTAGTAGTTGCATTTTACTAATACCTGCTGCGTAATTTTGCTTTTTAAGCACTGTTTTTGTGTACCTGTGAGCACTTTGTGTTCAGTGTTTTATTTTTAGTACTGGAGCCCTGACTCCGTGAAACAGGAAGAGTGAGTTGGTAATTTTGGGCTTCTCCTAGAACTACAACTCAGTGACAAACTGCTACATTTATTTCTACTCTCTCTAGTACTGGAGTTCTTGGGTGCACCAATATCATGCATGAGTAGTATTCACCCACTGTTATAGCTCAATTCTATGCCAAGTAATTGTTTTGATCATACTGTGACCCTGAGTTGTACTTCCAGGTATAGGGTGACAACTTAAAAACACTCAATAGTAAGCAGGGTGAACTAGAGTAGGGCGAGCACTCATCTCTGTGTGTGAAGACACGCACTGTTATCTAGATATCAGCTCTAGAGTAAATTATAAGATTCTTGTATGCCTTCAGTGTTAGCCAAGAAACATTGTACACAAGCAGGAGTGATAAGAATAATTTATTATACTACTTGTGCCAAGCATGTGACAGAGAAAATCACAAGGGAGATGGGTTTCTTACCCATCTCCTGATTGATGTACATAATCTCCAGAATTTCTAAGATCTCCTCATGGAGCTAGGTTACACAAAGTTATATACAATAGATAACAGTATAGCAACATAGATTACCACATAGTTATAGAAATGAGAAACATTATGTATTGGTCTTATAGTATAAACAAGATTGCATAAGACATTACCCATTGGATAATGACTTAGGAGACAGAATTACTAATAAGTATCATATGAGACAAAGAATATGCTACTGCTAGCATGAAGCTTGGAAAAAAGAAATGCCGACAGGTGCAAACTACATGTTGCATTACTTTGCCTAGATCAAAGACAAAACAAAGAATGTATCTGTCATCTTAGACAGAGAAGTGCTTACAGGCCACTACTACATATGATTATACTAGACTATATGTAAAGTATATAGTAATCACTGATGATCCTTCAGAGTCATCATATCAGTAACTAGGTAGATTATATATGGAATATATGTAAAAGACAAACTTAATACATTATAGTGAGGTATAATAATCATGCATGATATAATCATATAAAGGATGCTGTGTTAACATCTCACATCAACAGCAACTGCAGCCAAACTAAAAGAACTCTGTGCTTGTGCGAGACAGTGTATTTCTGTGCCTAAGCACCTTCCTGCAGCAGCCCTGCTAGCAAGAGCCTGATTACTGAGGTTTGGAGAGTGTCATCAGCTGTGTTTGGTGGGACTTTTGCTAATTTCATCAGTGCAGGAGGAGGGGCAGTAACAACATAAAAGGCTTGCATTGCTACTGTGCGAGTGCAGTGGCGGGAGTGTGAGTGGTGAAAGCACCACTCGGAAGAGAAATGGGAATAAGTTTGTAACATTTTAAAAAGCAGGTAATCTGGAAATTTATAAAATGGGGGTAACAGATTAAAAACTATTGTTTAAAGTATCTGAGACTACAGACTGATTTTAGAAGAAGTTTAGAGTGTTAAATGAGAAAGAATTTATTCTAAATATCTTGTTGATTTTTTGCATTATCTCTGATAGTAATTAGCAATAGAGGAGTTACTCCTGAAAGTATATTATTAGTTAAGCTTACCATAATTGCTAAACATATCTTAATAAATACTTATATAGCAGTATATGATAACCTTAAATAAGATGTTTAATGCTTAAATAAGTCTCCAGTTTTGGGGTTTAGATTTTGGTAACAATGACTTATGTAAGGTACTGTTACCTAAATAAAAATTTTAATGTTCTGATTGTTTTTTACTTTTATAAAAAGGCATCTATAGGGGGTCACGTGATGCGCTGTGAAGCGTAGCGGACGTTCGCGGGGCTTGCTCTCGCTAAACGCGGCTAATTTACAAATTTAATACCTCTCTACAACCTCCAACCAGAATTAGTAGCCTTACGAGAGGTAGGAGAAGTGATCTGTAGCGATATTTCCGACTTTGCAGAGCATGGACGAAACAGAAGCGAAACTGGAGCTCGAGGCAAAACGGCCCCGACGCAGCTCTTCTCCGACAGACCCAGCGGATGATCTAACGCCAGCCCGTATCTATGGGGAGTTGTCTACTATCAAAGATGCCCTCTTCAAACTAATTGTCGATGTGGCAGATTTCAAGCCTGCCCTAACACAACTAGCCCGACGAATTACCGATGTGGAAGCAAGGGTTTCCTCACTAGAGTGCAGTGCTGATAAGCAGGGCCCTGCTGTGACTGAATTGAGGAGGTCTGTATCAAAATTAGAGAATCGCCTTGAAGACCTCGAAGGCAGGAATCGCAGTAACAATTTGGTCTTACTGGGCTTACCAGAGGGGGAGGAAGGCCCAAACATGATTGTCTTCCTGCAGAAAATGTTGAGGAAAACAGTAGGCCCTTCAGCCAATGGGCCAGAGTACATTATTGAAAGGGGGCATAGGGCCTTGAGAGCAAAACCTCCTTCAGCTGATCCCCTGAGGCCTATAATCTTTAAGCTTTTGAACTATCTCGACCAAGAACAGATCCTGAGGGAAGCAAGGAAGATCTCAGCAATCCTCTGGGAGGGCAAGAGACTTTGTTTAGTTCCAGATCTTACTGTTAAAAGCAGGATGGTGAGAGCTAGCTTTCGACCCATTACATCTAAGCTTTGGGCTGCTGGAGTTAAGCACCGCATGTTATACCCTGCTAAACTAGAAGTCACCCATAAGGAAGGAAAAAAGCTGTTCGAGACACCTGAAGAAGCCCTGAAGGTGTTAAAGGACTGGTTTCCAGACCTTTTCCACAAAACTTGAAAGCGCGACCTTTATCTTAGCTTCCAGTCTTCCCTGAATGGTGGACTGATTATACTGCAGTTCAGCAAGGACTCTTTCTTTCTGTTGAGCATTTTGATGCTGGACTTTTAAGGATTTCAAGTTGCCATTTTTATTCTTCCTTTTGTTTCCCTGGTTCCTCTTCCCTTGTATCCTCCCGGCCCCCCCTTCCTCCCTAACCTTTCTATATTTCTAGATTCTGGTACCTCCCTATATTTGTAGGTGTCATTCTGCTGGGTGACAATAATGGTTTCGATATGTCCAATGAATATGGTTTAAGATTTTATTCATCAGGCCTAGAGAAAAACGCCATTGATCCTTTTTATTAATGGTTACTACGGGGGATGTATCCCAAGCAGTGCTTTTGTAGAAGAAGGCCGAGCTGTGGTGGACAATGTGCACCTCTATGCGTATTGACCTCCTCAGCCAATCTGCAATATTTTAAGGCACTGCAGTACAGGTTATTCGGGCTTGCCCCCTTAGCTAGGCCTACTCGTTCTTCCCCACCTCTCCCTTTTTGGGGTGCTGTATGAGTACTTTACTTGCCTGTTAACTGTTCGCTCTGACAGGAATTAGTAGTCAAAAGGTTAGCTCCCCTTTTTTTTTTTGGTCTTTTAATAATTTGTTTAGACTTGCACCCAAGAGCTGATGATAGAGCTCAACCTAGCAGCAAGTTTTTGGCATTATATGGCTACTACTTCATAGTTATTTAATCCACTGTTAGAGAGCTACGGAGATAATCCAGTATCTAGGTTTGGTTCTTTATTCTTTTCTAGTTAGTTATGAGTTTGTTGCGAGTTAATCTCATCAGTGTAGTATACTAGAAGGTTATCTATGACTGTTACGGTGTTTCTAGACTTTGTGGAGAGAGGTTAATTAACCAACTTTCTTAAGATAGCGAGAGGCCCCACTGCCAGAGTGTGCCATGGTCCAGAAGGTTGGAGGTGGCTTAGGGCTGGGGTTAGGTTGTTTTTTAATGTTGGGGGGGATTGGTTGGGTTTGCTTGGTGGGTAAGGTTTTTTTTCTTTTATTTTTTGCATTTGTTGGGGATATTGGGGGGGGGTCTGACAGCCCAACAGCGGATGCGTAACCTTCCACTGTTTGTTATATGGTTTCAGAATTGAGTATAATTTCCTGGAACATTAAAGGGGAGAGAGATAACAAAAAGAGGCACATTGTTCTTAACCATCTGGCACGTCTTAATCCATCAATTGCCTTTTTGCAGGAAACACACATGTTACCTGAACAACTTTCCTTCTTTAAAAAGAGATGGGTGGGCCAAGTTTTTGGAACGGGGTTCTCCACATGCAAGAGGGGAGTGGTGGTTCTAGTGGCTAAGAGCATTCCCTTTCTGTCAACGGAAGTGATCTCGGATCCTGAGGGGAGATATATCCTTGTTGTGGGTAAACTAGCAGGCACAGATGTAGTGTTAGGTTCCATTTACGGTCCCAATCAGGAATCTCCCACCTTTTTTACCCAGTTGGCAGTTCTCCTTGCGCCTATAGCTGATAAACCATTAATTTTAGGTGGGGACTTGAATTTGGTCCAATCCAGCTGCCTGGATCGCTCATGTTTTAAAAGCGTTCGCCCATCCCCCACACAGACAGCAATATCTTAATTTAAGTCTTCACTGGGTTTGTCGGACCCGTGGCGTTTGATTAACCCTAAGGCTAAGGAATATACCTTTTTCTCACCAGTTCATAAAAGCTATTCTCGAATAGATTTTTTTTTAGTAAGCTATCAGTTACTTCCTCTGATTCAAGAGGCCTCTATCTTTGGTTGGGTAATTTCCGATCATTCTCCTATTGGCCTTCGGTGCCATCCACTCTCCCTGCCTCCCAGATCATATTCATGGTCTCTGAACAATCACTTGCTTAAAGACCCTTCCTTATATGAGATATTCAAAAATGTTATGCTTCATACTATTGAAGTGAACTGGGGATCCCTCCAGGCAGTTGACCGAGTGTGGGCGGCACTAAAGGCCACATGGAGAGGTGAATTTATTAGATTGGCGACAATCTGCAAAAAGAAAATTACATGCAAAGCGGTGGACTGTCTGGACAGAATAAGGACTTTAGATGCCATAAACGGAGATCTTAGATCTCCCTCCCAGGAGCAAGAACTTGCTTCGCTAAGAGTCTGGTATGAGACATACATGAAAGAGAAGGTAGAAAGATCTGCTTCTAATTTGAGGGCTTCCTACATAGGACAAGGTAGTAAAGCTAGGAAGATGCTGGCTTGGCAGTTGAAAAGAAGGGCGGTGGAAAGGTGGGTTGCCTCCTTAAAACATCCCAAGACAGGCGATATAATCTCTGGTCCCGAGGATATTTTGAATGCCTTCGTTGGCTTCTATAAGAATTTATATGCGAGTGAGCCTCTCTCCCCAGATGCGCCTCTTAGAATGAGAGAGTTTCTCACAGATATTCCCTTGCCTCAACTCCCTCCGGACCTCAGTTGTAAGCTAGAGGCCCCCTTGGAGACTGAGGAAATTTCACAAGCTATTGATGCATTAAAACCTGACAAAGCACCAGGCCCGGATGGATTTTCGGTTTTGTTTTATAAGACCTTTAAAGACATCCTTGTCCCGTTATTACGGCAATTGTTTACTTTTTGGTGTAAGGAAGGAATCTGTGATCCTTCTCTTTTTGAGGCAAGGATCATTCTTTTGCCAAAGCCAGATAAACTACCAGACCTTGTGACAAACTACAGGCCAATATCTTTATTAAATGTTGATATAAAAATTTTTGCAAAGATTTTTGCCAACAGACTAAAATCAGTATGGGTGGGGCTACTAAGCCCCGAGCAAGTCAGGTTTGTGGCCGGCCATTCCTCGGCAGACCATTTTAGAAAGTTGTTTTATTTAATACACGAATCCATGAGCCCAGATAAAGAAGCCTCTCTGGTCACGTTAGACACGGAGAAGGCATTCGATAGGGTGGAATGGGAGTTTATGTTCGAAGTGCTCTTCAAATTTGGCATTCCAGATAATTTTTTGGGCAACATTAAGGTTTTGTATACTTGTCCCTCTGCAAGGATTTCTTGTAACAACCTGATATCATCTCCCTTTAAATTAACGCGAGGAACCCGACAAGGATGTCCCCTATCACCATATTTATTTAATTTATATTTGGAACCCTTAATTAGAGCAATTAAATTGGACAAAGATATCCAAGGTGTAAGTATCCAAAATGTTGATTTTAAGGTGTCGGCTTTTGCAGATGACCTATTAATACACATATGGCAGAGCCGAACCTCTCTCCCATAGCTGTTCTCCAATATCTCGCGTTTTTCAGAGTTTTCTGGCTACAAGCTTAATAAGAGCAAAACATTAGTTTATTCATTATCCCCTCATTTACGTCGAGCTTGGTGTTCTTCTTTGGGTCTATCCTGGCAGACCAGTTTTCTTCCATACTTAGGTATTAAAGTCTCTAAAGACTCAGTACAACTACATGAGCTAAATTTTAAACCCCTTCTTAAACAGATTAGAGATGATCTTAACAGGTGGTCCCAACTCCCTCTTTCCTTTTGGGGGAGAGTGAACACAATTAAAATGATGATTCTGCCGAAAGACTTTTATTATCTTTTCAATCTTAACATATATTTGCCCAAGTCTTTTTTTAACCTTTGCAACAAATATTGCACCGATTTTATTTGGAATGGTAAACCCCCTCATCAGGCCTACCGAAAGCTTACCCGTCGCAGGGAAGAGGGGGGCCTGCAGGTGCCTGATTTTTATATTTACTACTTAGCAAGCCATATGGCAAGGTCGGCCCAATGGGCGTCTGACGTTCTAGCATCTTCAGCTAGCGGTGCCTTAGATGAGTTGATAGCCCAAACTGCTAAGTTGGATCTGGAGGCCCTCCTCTTCACTCCCTGGCGCAGAATTCCACCAAAAATTAAAGACACCCCACTTGGATGGGACATTAGAGCTCTTCTTCAACTTTATGCGTTGCTAAATATCCCCTTTAAAAAGGATTTGTCGCAACCCCTGCTTAATAATCCGAACTTACTAATTGGCAATCGGCCGATAAAAAGGAAAATGGGTATCTCCTCCAATAAACTCAGGATTGCTGACTTTTTGTCGGTCGGTTACTCGGTTTCTCTTCCAGAATTGATGGAGAAGTTCACAGTTAATCCCAAGGATAGTTACCGGTTATACCAAATTAGAAACTGTATTCATTCATTCCTGAAAGATGGTCAGGGACAGGAGCAGGCGGGGAGCCTGATAACGAAGATAAAAGTCATCGCCTTATCCAGCAAAGCGATTTCCAAAATTTACAAACTCATTCTCTCCCTTAGAGAGGCCAAGGCCTCCCCTGCCCCACATTATTGGAAAGTGAACTTGTTTCCAAATTGGCCAGATGAGACTTGGTCAAGAGTTTGGCGGGACTTATATAATTATATAAGCAAGACAGACTAAGAGGCCTACAATTTAATATTCTACATGACTTATACCTTTCTCCGGCTAAGCTTTCATGCATATATAAAAATAGATCCCCTGTATGTCAGGACTGTGGTTACCCTTGGGCTACCACGTTACACAAACTTTGGGAGTGCCCTAAAGTAACTAAGTTCTGGGATTCTATCCGTACTTGGATAGCCCCTCTATGTGATGCAGTTGTGTACTTTAGTCTGGAGACCTGTGTTCTGGGCAATTTGGATAATATTTCATCTATAGCCCACAAGTGCCAGTTCGCATTAATATCCTTAGTGGCCAAACTGTTACTTCTCTGCTACTGGTGCAGAGAGGGTACTCCCTCATGCAAGGAATTGTGGGACGCCTTTCTGGAAGCCCTAAATGCAGAAAGAATGGTGGCTTCTATTTTTAATTCCAGTGAAAAATTTGATAAATGTTGGGGCAATACAATTCGACTATTTAAGGCCAACAGGGTGGGAAGCACAATAGCCGCATAGTTCTGCATTGAGATCTTAAAAGGGGTAAGGCGTTCTAACCCCTTACTATACAATGTTGGACACTAAGACATTAAGGTATGAAGTGGCCCAGGGCTCTGCTATTTCCTCCTCCCATAAAGCTGAGTCCGTCTTTTTTCCCTTCTTACCTGCTTCCTTTTTTCTTGGTATTATACATTTTCAATCCGCCCCACTAAATTCTTACCCCAATTCCTATTTTGTCTCTGTTTTTTTTACTTGGGGCAGTTCTAAAGGGATCACCCTTTTGGATCATACTTCCTTCCTGATTCTACATATAGTGATCCCTCTGGAATTTTGATGTAAGTTAAATATCTCTTTATTTGTTGGGCTGTCAGACTCAGAGGGTGGGGGCTTTGGGGGTTGAGAGGGGCTGTCTTTATCTTATTTACTTTGTTCTTTTTAATTTTTGTTATTGTACTGTATCCCACCTTATATACCAATGTAAAGGCGCTGTGTGTTTGAGGATGATGTACAAGTTTGTTAATGTTAATGTTATTGGTGAAATAAAGTGCAGTTATTTGCAAAAAAAAAAGGCATCTATAGACTATTTCCTTTGTATCTGGACACAGCTGTAAAATGAAAAAGATGTTGTCATCTAAGATGATGGGGTTGATAGTGGGTTTGGTCTGTGTTGTTCAGCTATTTGTTATCATGAGAACTGATGTTTTGATGAAAAGCTCAAGTGCTCATGTAAATTGTTCTAATAATTTCAAGTTACAAACAGCTAAGCTGACCTCATGACAAAACCCTTTCAACCTCATCAGAGAAGAACTTCATGTTAAGGACATGGTAATCCAAACAGGGTATATCTGTTCAAGCAACCAGGCATTGTTATTGTCCTTGGCTCTCTGTGGTGATATTGAATTGAACCCTGGTCCTGTAATTAAAATGGTCTTAGATAATGCTCGAAGTATGATAAATAAAATGGACTATTTTAGATCCTGGGTAGAACATGAAGAGCCGGACATAATAATGTTAACGGAAACCTGGTTAAAAAAGGGAATTGAATATAAAGAAATAGAATTAAGGGACTTCTACCACTTTAGGAAGGATCAGGGGACGGGGGAGGGTTTGGTGTACATAAATCATTCAATTGGTAACTCCAAAATTTTGTTCTCTGGGTCAATTGAGGGCATTGAATGCCTGTTAATTGAGATACAAGAATTAAAATTGGTAATTGGAGTAGTTTACTCTCCACCTAAAATAAACCCTATCCATTTTGACAAGTTTTCACACATTTTAATGGAACATCTTGGTCAACTACAAGTAGTTCTGGCTGGTGATTTCAATGCAGCTTGGGGATGTACCAGGGGTCAAAAGTTGGAAAAATCAATGAGCTGTTTTAACCTGATACAAATTATAGATACACCTACAAGGAAAGGTTCATTATTAAGTAAAAGTAATATTTTGGATTTGATGTTTGTTTCACCTGAATTGACAATCTTGGAGAAAAGTGTATGTGCCCCCAGTTTAGGAGACCATAATATAGTTAAGTGTGTATTCTCTACAATTAAAAATTCTATTCCCATAAAATCAGTACCACAAATATCTATAAGATGTTATTTAAAATGTAATAGTTTATCATTTAGAAAGTATCATCAGGGACTCCCTTAGTATAGGATTTTTCTTATCCCAGATTTAAATGAGGCTGTATTAGAATTTACAACATTGTTTATTAATGCTTGTGATAAATTTGCTCCATATAAAAAAGTAAATCATAGGAAAAAACATTTACCATGGCTAACTGTAAAATTAAAAAAAATGATTAGGATTAAAAATCATTATTGGAAAAAAGCATATAAAACATTAAACAGTGAAATTTGGGAATAATACAAAAGGTTAAGGAATCAAGTAATACAGGAAATCAAGAAATCAAAAGCTTGTTATTATAAACAGTGGATTAAACATGGAAACATAGAATTTGATGGCAGATAAGGACTGCTTCGCCCACCCAGTCTGCCCATTTCCCTACCTGATGGATAAGCTGCAGATCCTAGTTAACCAGCAGCCTACTTCTTCCTACCCCAACCCCCTTGAATTGCCTTATGACTATCCCATGCATGTTTGAATTCCTCCACTGTTTTTGACTCCACAACCTCTTCTGGAAAGCCATTCCATACATCCACAACCCTCTCTGTGAAAAAATACTTCCTTAAATTACCTCTGAGCCGCCCTTCTATCTTCAAATTGTGCCCCCTTGTTCTTGCACACCTCTTTTTTTGAAAGATGCTACCCTCTTGGACTTTGTTGATTCCCTTGAGGTACTGTAAAGTTTCTATCATGTCCCCCTCTCCCTCCTTTCCTCAAGGCTATACATATTAAGCTCCTTAAGTCTCTCTTCATATGTCTTCTGGTGCAGACCCTGCACCATTTTAGTTGCCCTCCTCTGGACAGCTTCCATCCTGTCTATGTCTTTGTGGAGATTGGGTCTCCAGAACTGCACGCAGTACTCCAGATGAGGTTTCACCAGCTGTCTGTACAGAGGATAATAACTTCTTGTTTTCTACTGGTGATGCCTCTTCCTATGCATTCCAGTATCCCCAGCCCTCCTTGCTGCCCTCTCACATTGCTTGCCCACCTTTAGGTCATCTGATATGACTACCCCAGGTCCCATTCCATTTTGTTGTTGTTAGTATCTAGCCCCCATTGTGTACTCTTCCCCTGGGTTTTTGTTTCCCAGGTGCATTACCTTGCACTTCTTAGCATTGAATCTAAGCTGCCATACATTTGACCATTCCTCTAACCTTGTCAAGTCCCTTCTCACCCTTTCCACCCCACCTTGTGCATCAACTCTGTTACAGATCTTTGTGTCATCTGCAAAGAGACATACTTTTCCTTCCAGTCCCTCTGCAATGTCGCTTATAAAGTCATTAAGAGGACCCGGTCCTAATACTGAACCCTGCAGTACCCTACTAACCTCCCTTTTTCAGAGTGGACTCCATTTACTATTACTCTGTGTCCTATTCTCCAGCCAATTCTTTACCCAGGCTGTCATCTTGGGACCCACTCCCAGGCTGGCTAACTTGTATATTAATCTTTTGTGTGGGACTGTGTCAAATGCCTTGCTAAAGTCTAGGTAGGCCATGTCCACAGCCCCTCCCTGATCAACTACTTTGGTCACCCAGTCAAAGAAATCTATCAGATTTGTCTGGCATGACCTTCCCACTATGAATCCATGCTGCCTTGGGTCATGTGCCCCTCTGGCCTCTAGATACTCAACAGTTCTTTCCTTCAGAAGTGATTCCATCATTTTTCCTACCACTGAGGTTAAACTAACAGATATGTAGTTTCCTGCTTCTGCCTTGCTCCCACTTTTGTGAAGGGGAATCACATCTGCCCTCCTCCAGTCCTCGGGTACCACCCCATCCTCCCATGATTTGTTAAAGAGGGTAGTCAGTGGTGTCACTAGTTCTACCCTTAGTTCTTTAAATTCTGGGATGAATCCCATCAGGCCCCATTGCTTTGTCCACCTTCAGTTTTAAGAGTTCTTTAGAACCCTTTCTTCTGTAAATGGGCTGGTATCAACTTCTGTATCCAGAGTGTTTCTACTGTTTGTTTTAGGTACCTCCCCTCTTCCTTTTTAAATACTGAGCAAAAATATTTGTTTAGTATCTCTGCCTTTCACAGTCTCCGTCTGCCCACCCTCCCTCCCCTTTAAGCCTCACTATCCCTCCCTTGGTCTTCCTTCACTCCCTGATGTACCTATAAAGGTTTGTCCCCTTCTTAACTGAGTTGGCAATCTTTTCCTCAGTTTGGGCCTTTGCTGTTCTGACTGCCTTCCCAGCTTCCTTTTGCTTTAACTGATACAGTTCTCTGTCCTGTTCCTTCTGTGATTCCTTGTACTTCCTGAATGCTTTCTTTTTCTCTTGAACCTTCACTGCCACTTCCTTTGAGAACCATAGTGGTTTCTCACCTCATTTGGTTTTGTTTAAACAATCAACAAATCCAGGTGCTTATTGGTATGTTATAAAAAATCTTATGAATCCAAATAGTAAACAAAGTGAAATAAAATTGAGTCAGAATGGAAAAGTGTTTGAAACAAATAAAGCTGCAGAAATTTTGAATGATTATTTCATAAACCTCCCCGATCTGAAATTAGATCTCATAACTAAAACTAATACCTTGAATGAAGTAAAGGGTGAGAGTCCCCAAGATGAGAAAGAACCCAAATTCAGGTTTAAGAGAGTGATAAACAAAGAAGTCTAAAAAATATAAATAGATTAAAAATAAATAAAGCAAGTGGCCCAAATAGAATAGATAATACATTATTAAAAGTGGCTGCTATGGAATTGTCACCTATACTAAGGGACATTTTCAATTGGAGTCTAAGAGAGGGACAGTTTCCCTCTAGTTGGAAATTAGACAAAGTGATACCAATAGATAAGGGAAGGGATCCAAAGGATGTTTCAAATTACCATCCAATAGCCTTGTTGTCCACAGTATCCAAGTTATTTGAAAAAATTGTCCATGATCAGTTAATGGACTACTTGGAAAAATACAATAAATTGACTCAACAACAGTATGGTTTTATGCAGGGTAGGTCCACAGCTACCTCACTCACTGACTTTTTGGATTTCATAGCAATCCCTCTTGGGGAAGTGAAGTCCATGGGTGTGGTATATGTGGACCTATCTAAAGCATTTGATTTAGTAAACCATAGTATTTTGATAAACTCATTAATGAAAATAGGGGTGGAGGAAGAAACCTGCAATTGGTTGATATCATACCTTGATAAAAGATCACAGTTTGTTGTCCTAAATGGACACCAGTCAAAAATGGACTATGTAACAAGAGGGGTTCCCCAGGGATCTATCCTGGGCCCCCTCCTGTTCATAGTCTATTTAAATGACCTACCAAAAAAAATGGGACATTCAAAAATTCATCTATATGCAGACGATATGGTTTCAGTAGCAGAGGGAAAAACTACTAGTGAAGTAGAACTAAACTTACAGAGTGACTTTAGCATCATGCAAGGTCACTTTTCATCTCTGGGTTTATTAGTTAATAGTAAAAAGACACAGGTTATGTCATTTGCATTGGACTTCAAGGGAATTTCAAAATTAAATATAAAGACACAAGAGGGTAAGTTTTTAGAACAAACTGAAACATATAAATATTTAGGGGTACATATAGATCAATGTCTTACTTTCCAATATCATTTAACAAATTTAATAACGAAAACACATGTTAAGATTGGAGCTATGAGACAAATATCAAATTTTATGACAAGATAAACAAGATTGATATGATCAATCAATTAATAATGCCGGTTATTGACTATGGAAGTCATATTTACAGACATACAGCAAGGGAACATTTAAATAACTTGGATACACTTTATAATAAGCTTGCAAGATTTGTGTTAAGGTGTGATTTTAAAACTCATCATTGCACTAGGTATATGGATTTGGGTTGGATTCCATTAGACTTATGGGCTAGGAGAATCTGGTTAAATCAGGTTTGTAATATATTTAACAAGCATTTGTCAATGCCAAACATTCACTTGCAGGTATTTGCAGTGGTGTTTGGCATGTATGGAGCTATACCCTAATGCCCTGTGCGATTGCTGGTATTTGCACAATAAATTTTCAGCATGACCTTTTTGTTACCCCCATTGTACGCTACATAGGCGGAAACACATTTTGGGCAGGATGTGAAAAATGACAGCTGTACTGCTCATAAGAAAGTGTGGTAAAATGACAATGTTGAAAATCTGGGAGTGGACATATTGAAAATTCGCCCAAACCTACGGCGTGCGTGGGAACTGTGCAACACACGCTAAGTAAAACAGTCATTGTTAGGAATTTTTTCACCAAATTTTCAACATTGGCATTTTAAAACCTCTGCTAATGAACAGTGTCACTGTGATTTTCTTACTGTGTCCCATACATTGATTTCGCACACCGACTACGCCATTGTGCACTACATGGGTGGAAACATGTTTTGGACAGGATGTGAAACATGACAGCTGTACTGCTCATAAGGAGTTGTGGTAAAATGGCAATGCTGAAAATCTGGAGTGAAAATATTGAAAGACCATGACTTCTGACGTCGTGGAACTACTGCTATGCTCGTAAAACAGTTATTTTAGGAATTTGTTCATCAAATTTTCAACTTAGCCATTTAAGATCTCTGCTCATGAACAGTGACACTGTGATTTTCTTAATGTGTCCCATACACTGAGTTCGTACAGCGACTGTGCCATTGTGCTCTACATGGGTGGAAACACATTTTGGGCAAGATGTGAAAAATGACAGCTGCACTGCTCATAAGGAGGTGTGGTAAAATAGCAATGTTGAAAATCTGGAGTGAAAATATTAAAAATTCACAATCTTACGCGCGTCATAGGAACTGCACAATGAACACTCGTAAAACAGTCATTTTTAGGAATTTTGTCACCAAATATTCAAAACAGCCATTTTAAGACCTCTGCTCATGAACAGTGTCACTGTGATTTTCTTAATGTGTCCCATACATTGAGTTTGCACACCGACTGCGCCATTGTGCACTACATGGGCAGAAACACATTTTGGGCAGGATGTGAAAAATGACAGCTGTACTACTCATAAGAAGGTGTGGTAAAATGGCAATGTTGAAAATCTGGAGTGGAAATATTGAAAATTCACAAACCTACGAGCGTGCGTAGGAACTGAGCAACACACACTCGTAAAACAGTCATTTTTAGCAATTTTTTCACCAAATTTTCAACATAGCCATTGTAAGACCTCCTCTAATGAGCAGTGTCACTGTGATTTTCTTAATGGGTCCCATACATTGATTTCACACACCGACTGCGCCATTGTGCGCTACATGGGCGGAAACAGATTTTGGGCAGGATGTGAAAAATGACAGCTATACTGCTCATAAGGAGGTGTGGTAAAATGGCAATGTTGAAAATCTGGAGTGAAAATATTGAAAATTTGCAAACTTACAAGCGTGCGTAGGAACTGTGCAATGCACGCTCGTAAAACAGTCATTTTGGAATTTTGCAAAATTTCAACATGGGTTTGGGACCCCTTCTCATGAATGATGTCACCGTCATGGTGTTATTCAGGCCCAAAGGGTGATTTTGCACAGTGACTGTGCAGTGACTGCGAAATCACCCTTCGGGCCTGAATAACGCCATGACAGTGACATCATTAATGAGAAGGGGTCCCAAAAACCCCATGTTGAAAATTTGGTGCAAAAAGTCCAAAATATTCCTGAGATATGCAATAAAGTTGAGAACCCCTATCTAGCCCATTATACAGCTTACCGGCATTTCCTCAGTTCGCGGTTGGCTTTGAAGAGTGCAGACGTGTTCCCGGTCCACCGAAGATCGTCAGGCCGAGCTCCGAGGTAAATATGGGGTGAGGGGGGTGTGGGGAGGCTGGGTGCGCAGTGGGTGGGTGCGGGTTGTGGGAGGGGGGACTGGGAGAAGCACGTGGGACCGTCTTTGCTTTACAGGTAAAAAAAAAAAAGACTACATGGGACGTTTGCCACACTGGGGTGGGCTCCCAACATGGCAGAAGGATGGCTGGGGGCGAGGGCTGATTGGGCACTCCATTGGCAGACAACGCCGGGACGTTTGCCATGCTGGGTGGGCTCCCAGCCGCCGCACCAAAGCTTTGGGGCGTGGTTGTTTCAGTTGTAGTAGCGACAGCGTGGTTTTCTTTGAAGCTAAGACCACCGCCAGTCATACACAGCTCTTAAACTCATTGGTGCAGAACCGCCACACCTGCTCAATGGAGCAGTGGATTGAAAGGGAGAGGCACACCTCTAAAGTGTGCTAGTCTCCCAAAACATTCCTTGCGCAAGCAAGTGAATGTAAAAATCAATCTTTACATAACTTAAACAAATTACAAAAAACAAAACATGGTTTAAATTTAAGAAAAACTGGTGCTAGAGATTTAATAATGCCAAAGTTAAAAAATTGATTTAGTGAAATGACCCTTCAATATCAAGTAGCTAAAAGTTGGAATCATCTTTCTCCTTTTTTACGTGAACTAACAACTACTGATCATGTTTTTAAAAATGGCCTGAATCACAAACTTAGTTTTCGTTGTTGTTGTAATAGGTGAAATTAATGTAAATCTAAAAATGCTAACATGCCTGTTATTGATGAGTTTGTAAAACTCTGTTGTATTGTTTTGTACTTTTCTGTAACTTGTATTGTTATAAATGCATAGTTGTAATAATTTTGCACAATGTATACAGGTAAGCCTTGTGGACAGGGATTTTCAGAACCCTAATGGCTGTATCACTGTATAAATAAAATTTTACCATACCATACCATTAACATATTCGGTATTAGCAGCAAAGCACATTCCTGGCACTCGTGCTTATATGATGGGTGCCTAAACTAATTGCAAAAGTGGGAACACAACAAAAAGACAACGGTTAGGCACCATTCATCTACAGGTCCGAGGCACAAGCCTGATAGAGGAATTTTAACTGGTCACCGTGGTGTTTTAGGGTTTTTCTTAAACAACAAAATATAATTATAAGGGAAAATGTTAGTAAACCTTGTATTACTATAAACATTGGAATGAAACTGCACAATGTGTTTTCCAA
Source organism: Neoceratodus forsteri (assembly GCA_016271365.2). NCBI lineage: Eukaryota > Metazoa > Chordata > Ceratodontiformes > Ceratodontidae > Neoceratodus > Neoceratodus forsteri. The sequence continues at coordinate 37,658,982 of CM028130.1, read as the reverse complement.
TATCAAAACAATCAATAATTGCTAATATATGTATCAGGTGTGTATCTGTCCTATTGGGAAAAGATTGGAGAGACAAACTTAAGTTGCCTGTATGGATATTAAAAATAAGTAAAATTGAGATAGAGCATCAAAATAGTTAGGATTAGACTTAGTGGTATCTGGTTCTGGGATGAGAACAGGTGTGAGCACAATAAACCTATTACTTCTTTAGGGAGTAAGAATAGACATTAGAAAAGTTCACTTCGCATAACTTTAGTATATGTCAGAAGAATGTATAGTTGGTCACCTCACAATGTCCCACATCAGCAGGATATACCACCTTGGAGGATGGCATTTTTCAGTTGGTAAGTTGAACAAGACAAATGTCAATGCTCACAAGCCATAAACTATGAACTGTTCCAGGCATAAATCCAGGGTTTCTTCAAGTGTTAGATGAAGATTCATAGTTCAAATTCGATGCATTCATATTTTCCAAAGGTAGAGCCAAATGTTCAGGAGGCCGTAGCACTTACAGAGGCCTTAGAAGGGGGTGCATTAGATTGCACATTAAGTTTTACAATGAAATAGCAACAGTGTTCAATTGAAGGTGATCACATGGCTGCACAAGTTCTAAAGGTTAATGACAGTACTCAGTTTGTATGAGGTGCCAGCCAGGCTTGGAAAGCAAGCAGTGAAGAAAATGGATTTCTTGCTTGTAGATCAAATGAAGAGTCTTCTTGTTGAAGTTAGGGGATTGCCCCCGACCCAGGCTTGTTTCATAGTATGCATAACAATGAGCTTGATTGTAGAAACTGGGGAGATGGAAGTTCTACTCTCAACTGGATAGTGGTTACCCACCTCACCAGGATTACTGATTGAGGTGTTTTGCTTGATGTGGTTAGTGACCACTGCCCAGTATTTTGTTTACGATCTTCTAAACAAATTCAAAGCCCCCCATGTTATACTGAAACTAGAAATCTTAAAAATAATTCCTCAGAGACTATGAATGCAGCCTGTGAGTTGATTGATTGGACAACCATCAAAAATTCTCAGAATATTGATCAAATGTTAAATCAATTTTCTTTATTGCTTAATCAGGTTGTTCATCATATAGTACCCCTTAAAAGGATGAGAATCAGATCTAATAAAATTGAGTGGATTACTAAGGAATTACTGTTTCTTATGAAACATAGAGATAAATCATGGAAATTACTTAAGAAATGTCAGGATTCCAATCATTTACATGAGTATAAGATCCTGAGGAATAGGTGTAAGTCAGCCATTAAAAGGGCAAAGATACATTTTATTTAAAAAAAAAACAGTTGGCTTCCCTGGGAAATGCTAAACAAACTTGGCACATGATTAATAATTTAATGGGAAGTAATGCTAACAATCAAGTGACTTCCCTACAGAAAGGTGATTATTTGGTAAGTGATCCTATTCAAGTATCCACTTTGTTTAATAAGTACTTTGGGGATTTAACAAAATATCATAAAAATTCCATATTGCCCATAGCTCAGTCCTCCCATGATGAAGGCAATGATGGGCATCCCTGTTTTTATTTTCAAATTGTAACCCCAGAAATAGTTTTTCTTATATACTTAAGTATAATCCTAAACCAGTTATGGGTCACAGGATATGATTGATTATAGATTCCCTAGACTTGGTATAAATGTATTGGCTACTCCATTGTCAGCTATATTTAATTTTTCATTATGTAATAATGTTTTTCTGGGGATTTGGAAGCTGGCAGTTATTAAGCCAATTTTTAAGTCCATTTGTAGGAAAATGGTTTCAAATTACTGTCCTATTTCTTTGCTGACACCCCATCTCAGATTCTAGAAAGAATTATTTTTGATCAATTCCAGGATTTTTTGTTTAAATATGATTTGTTGACTGATCGTCAGCATGGTTTTAGGAGGGGTTGCAATACTGAAACAACCTTGGTGGGGTTCACAAGCTGTGTACAGGATGCCCTGGATTTAGGATGCTCCATGGCTGTGGTGTTTGTGGACCTCACCAAGGCCTTTGGTCTTGTTAATCACTACCAGTTATTGGAGTCTCTGAGGGAGGTTAGAGTTTCGGGTGATGTGAGGTTATGGTTATTTGATTACCTACAAAAAAGGGAGCATAAGACCACTATTGCTAATGTTTGTTCCCAGTCTCTTCTAATCTCATCTGGGGTACCACAGGGCTCAATATTGGGCCCCCTACTTTTTTTCCCTCTTTATGAATACTGCTCCTTTGTCTTGTGTTGAGTCGAGAATAATTTTATATGCAGACGATGCAGTATTGTTTGCAGAAGGCCCTGACCCTGATGTGGCCTTGGTTAAGATCCAACATGATTTTGAAAGATTTCAAAATTGGCTATGTTTTCAGTTTAATTCTTAATTCATCAAAGACTAAGGTTATATTTTTTTCATGTCCCAGGAAATTAAAAAAATATTTCTGTTTCCATATTAGACCTACAGGGTAATGTTACTGAACTTGTTGGTAGTTTTAAATTTAGGGGTTATTTTGGATTCTTAATTTTCTTTTGTAGATCATATTAATATATTAATTAAGAAAAGTCAGAGGTCGGGAATGCTTTTTAGGATAAAACCTTTCCTTGTTCCTGAATCTAAAAAGTTAGTGGCACATAGCCTATTATTACGTCTGTTGGATTATGGATTGTTGATTTATTCAGGTACAAATGACAAAATGTTGCAGAAACTTAGGACCACTTATCATAGTATTTTACAGTTCATGACTGGTTTGCCATATAATAACCATCACTGTATTCTGACTAGGGAATCTAACTCTCCTTCATTTTTTGACAGAATAAAAATTAAAATGGGAGCATTTGTGTTAAAAGGGTACCCTTTGTTTTACCCCCCCCCACTATCCTTGATCTCTTTCCGATTTCAACTGGCTTAAAAAATACCAGGTCTCAGCTTAGGGAATTGTTTGGTATTCATTTATATAGGAAAGAATAGGTCAAAAATCAGTGATTTATATGGCCATTGTGTTTTTTTTAATAGTATTCCTTCATCAGTAACTAATTTCAGAGTAGTGAGGACGTTTAAGAATAGATTGGTTCAATAGCTAGTTAATAAATCAGAGTGCAATTGTTTTCATTAATAGTATGACAGATCAGATTGTAATATATAACAGCAAATGCTATTTATATGTCTTTTGTATTTTGTAGTGTGTTTTGTATTTAAATGATGTGTGTTTTTCTAAGTCAAACTTGTCGCTTGTGAAAATGGGCAATCTGCCCATCTTGCTTACAATTATAAAACATAAAAATTAAATGAAATGAATTGGCTGGACCAAACACAGTCTATTTGACAGTTCACAAGTGGAAGCCTAATTTCAGTTATTAGGCCAGTATTCACAAGTTGGTAAGACAAGTTGGAAGATGTCACATCTGCAAAAAAGGTGGTGATCTTTTCAGGTATGACAATTAAAATTCGGAGTCAGTCATGATTCCAAGACCTCATGGTAAACAAACAAAGGAGGTAGTTTTAACCTTTCATGATAAATGTTTGCATCAAGATGACAAATAGAATGGACAGTTGCCAGATGACCAGAGATGGGTGTTGCCAGATGAAAATGCGGCAATGACACTGAGAGTCACAAACATGTCTTCCAGGATTGTGCAGGAATGTTTCGAAATATGGAGCAATACTGGTGTGTGTGGTAACATACCCAAGGTTCCTTACCATTAGCAAGGGAATAGAAACATAGAAACATAGAAGTTGATGGCAGATAAGGACCACAAGGCCCATCCAGTCTGCCCATTTCTTTTTCTATCTTATAAATGTACCATCAGCCTTTGCTCTGTCAATGGCCTATCTATTCATATTCATCTGTATTACTCCCTTATGCCTATCCCATTCCTGTTTGAAGCCCTGCACTGTATTCCTATCCACCACTTTATGAGGTAGGCCATTCCATGCATCCATCACCCTTTCTGTGAAAAAGAACTTCCTAACATTACCCTTTAATCGGCCTCCCTCTAATCTCATGTTGTGTTCTCTTGTCCTGCTATTTTTCTTATATTGAAACATGTTAGACTCTCACCTTCTTAATGCCCTCAAGGTGTTTGAATGTTTCAGTCATATCACATTTCTCCCTCCTTTGTTCTAGGGTATACATATTGAGCTCCATTGATCTATCCTAATATATTTTCTGATGCAGTCCCTGCACCAGTTTTTTGCCATTCTCTGGACTGCCTCAATTTGGTTAATGTCCTTGTGAAGGTGTGGCCTCCAGTACTGCATGCAGTACTACAGATGGGGCCTAACCAGTGTCTTGTAAAGAGGGATTATTATCTCCCTATTCAGACTTGTGATACCCCTACTAATATACCATAACATCCCCCTAGCCTTACCTACTGCTTTAGTGGTCTGTTTGGAAGATTTCATGTCATCAGTGATGATGATGCCCAAGTCTCTTTCTTCCCTTGTGACTGCCAGCAACTCCCCTCCCAGCCTATAGATGGCTTCAGGGTTTCTCTTCTCTATGTGCATGATCTTGCACTTCTTTGCATTAAACCCCAGTTGCCACTCTTCCAACCATGTTGCTAGTTTATCCAGATCTCTTCTCATTCTGCCAACCCCATCTGGATCATCTACTCTGTTACAGAGCTTGGTGTCATCTGCAAACAGACAAGCCTTACCCTCCAGTCCATCTGCAATGTCACTGAAGAAGATATTGAAGATGACTGGCTCCAGGATTGATCCCTGAGGTGCTAGATTCAAATAAACATTTGTTAACACATGCAACAGAAGTGCAAAATGTGGCAATGCCACTGACCCATATGTCTGTCATATATGAGATCAGGGATATTTCCTAATTCTAGATCCTGGAAGAGAAAACCAAAGGGTTGTAAGAACATAACAGTTATGGGTAATGCAAAGGACTTCCCTAACTACAGTATGTGATGCTCGTCTACTTCCTTAATGTGAGCAGAAATTAATTCATTAATGTGACAATGTAAATACTACACTGGGAATCAAGAGGTTAACATCTTGTTTGAGGCTGAGGAAAAGCAGGGAATGCAACATGAACAGGCAAGGGGGGTGCCTCCCCAGGTGTTCCTAATTAGAGGTTTTGCTAAAAGGGAGAGAGAAATGAGCAAGGAGTTAGTTAGACGCTGAAAACTGCTGCAGGGAGATAGATACTCCTAGGCAGAGAACTCTGCAAGATGGAGGGTAGAATGTAAAATATGAACAAGAGCAGAAAATGAAGGAGAAAGGTTAATTTCTGGAGAGTGTCTTTGGAGTTAGAAGTTGAAATCTGCAGCTGAAAAGAGACGCTAGCCAGCAGAGCCAAAAACAGTGGGTGGAATGTATTAATTACAGCCTGCAGATAAGGCTAAAAGGGAAAACTGTCTGTGTTTTATTTGAGACTGTGCATTCAAAACTGCTGGCCCACAAATCATTTATGTTTTGTTTGAGACTATAATGGAAAACTGCTGGCCTACATAGGTGGTCCAAAGATTCCTTTTGGCAAGTCAACCTGAAAGAACTGTTTTGTGTTCACCTTTATATTACCTGACCAGGCTGGAGAAGTTGAATTGCCTGATTATGCTTTTCAGGAGCAATATCTTACAGTTGAAGCAATAAAAGTACATTTTCTTCTGTGAACTTTAAATTCAGCGTATTGCCTCTCCATTTACCATAGGCCAGCTTGTCACATATGGTGTGAAAAGTGGGATTTGAGCCCCTGCTGGAGTGAGCAAGACTAGTTACATTCTGGAGAAATGGATCTAGTGAAATTGCTGAAGTTCTTCGCTGAACAACAGGCTTTCATGCAGCTGGCACAGCAGGCTTGACAGTGGGCACAACAGGCTCAGCAACAACAGGTTCTCACCCAGCTGGCTCAGCAGCAGGAGGAAGTGCAACAGCAGGCATAATAGGCACAACAGGTTCAGCAACAACAGGTTCTCACCCAGCTGGCTCTGCAGCAGAAGGAGACACAACAGTGGGAACAACAAGCACAACAGGCTCAGCAACAACACCCTGCTGGCTCAGCAGCAGGAGGCACAACAGCGGGCGCAACAAGCACAACAGACTCGGCAACAACAGGTTCTCACCCAGCTGGCTCAGCAGCAGCAGGAGGCACAACAGTGGGCACAACTGGCTCAGCAACAACAGGTTCTCACCCAGCTGGGTCAGCAGCAGCAGGATGCACAACAGTGGGCACAAGGACAAACAGGCTCAGCAACATCAGGTTCTCACCCAGCTGGGTGAGCAGCAGCAGGAGGCACAACAGCGGGCAAAACAGGCACAACAGGCTCAGCAACAACAGGTTCTCACCCAGCTGGGTAAGCAGCAGCAGTGGGGGCAACAGGCACAACAGGCTCAGCAACAACAGATTCTCACCCAGCTGGCTCAGCAGCAGCAGAAGGCACAACAGTGGGCAGAACAAGCTCAACAGGATCAGCAACAACAGGTTCTCACCCAGCTGGCTCAGCAGCAGCAGGAGGTACAACAGTGGGCATGACAAGCTCAACAAGATAAGCAACAACAGGTTCTCACCCAACTGGCTCAGCAGCAGCAGGAGGCACAACAGGGGGTGCAACAAACACAACAGGCTCAGCAACAACAGGTTCTCACCCAGCTGGCTCAGCAGTAGCTGGAGGCACAACAGTGAGTGCAACAAGCACAACAGGCTCAGCAACAACAGGTTCTCACCCAGCTAGCTCAGCAGCAGGAGGCACAACAGTGGGTGCAACAAGCACAACAGGCTCAGAAACAACAGGTTCTCACCCAGCTGGCTCAGCAGGAGCAGCAGGAGGCACAAAAGCAGGCACAAGTGCAACAAACTCAGCAACAATAGGTTCTCACCCAGCTGGCTCAGCAAGAGCAGGAGGCACAACAGTGGGTGCAACAAGCACAACAGGCTCAGCAACAACAGGTTCTTACCCAGCTGGCAGAGCAGCAGCAGGAGGTGCAACAGCAGGTACAACAAGCACAACAGGCTCAGAAACAACAGATTCTCACCCAGCTGGCTCAGCAGCAGCAGGTCCGCAACAAGCACAACAGGCTCTGCAACAACAGGTTCTCACACAGCAGGCTCAGCAGCAGCAGGAGGCACAACAGTGGGCACAACAAGGACAAACAGGCTCAGCAACAATAGGTTCTCACCCAGCTGGGTCAGCAGCAGCAGGAGGCACAACAGTGGGTGCAACAAGCACAACAGGCTCAGCAACAACAGGTTCTTACCCAGCTGGCAGAGCAGCAGCAGGAGGTGCAACAGCAGGTACAACAAGCACAACAGGCTCAGCAACAACAGATTCTCACCCAGCTGGCTCAGCAGCAGCAGGTCCGCAACAAGCACAACAGGCTCTGCAACAACAGGTTCTCACACAGCAGGCTCAGCAGCAGCAGGAGGCACAACAGTGGGCACAACAAGGACAAACAGGCTCAGCAACAACAGGTTCTCACCCAGCTGGGTCAGCAGCAGCAGGAGGCACAACAGTGGGTGCAACAAGCACAACAGGCTCAGCAACAACAGGTTCACACCCAGCTGGTTCAGCAGCAGCAGTGGGTGCAACAGGCATACCAGACTCAGCAACAACAGATCTCACCCAGCTGGCTCAGCAGCAGCAATAGGCACAACAGTGGGCACAACACACACAACAGGCTCAGCAACAACAGGTTCACACCCAGCTGGTTCAGCAGCAGCAGGAGGCACAACAGTGGGTGCAATGAGCACAACAGGCTCAGCAACAACAGGTTCTCATCCAGCTGGTTCAGCAGCAGCAGGAAAAGTGCAACAGCAGGTGAAACAACCACAACAGGCTAAAAAAACAGTTTCTCACCCAGCTGGCTCAGCAGCAGCAGGAGGCACAACAGTGGGCACAACAAGCTCAACAGAATCAGCAACAACATGTTCTCACTCAGCTGGCTCAGCAGCAGCAGGAGACACAACAGTGGGCACAACAAGCTCAACAAGATCAGCAACAACATGTTCTCACCCAGCTGGCTCAGCAGCAGCAGGAGGCACAACAGCGGGTGGAACAAGCACAATAGGCTCAGCAACAACAGGTTCTCACCCAGCTGGCTCAGCAGTAGCTGGAGGCACAACAGTGGGCACAACAAGCACAACAGGCTCAGCAACAACATGTTCTCATCCAGCTGGCTCAGCAGGAGCAGCAGGAGGCACAAAAGCAGGCACAAGCGCAACAAGCTCAGCAACAATAGGTTATCACCCAGCTGGCTCAGCAACAGTAGGAGGCACAACAGTGGGTGCAACAAGCACAACAGACCCAGGAACAACAGGTTCTTACCCAGCTGGCAGAGCAGCAGCAGGAGGTGCAACAGCGGGTACAACAAGCACAACAGGCTCAGCAACAACAGATTCTCACCCAACTGGCTCAGCAGCAGCAGGAGGTGCAACAAACACAACAGGCTCAGCAACAACAGGTTCTCACCCAGCTGGCTCAGCAGCAGCAGGAGGCACAACAGCGGGTGGAACAAGGACAATAGGCTCAGCAACAACAGGTTCTCACCCAGCTGGCTCAGCAGTAGCTGAAGGCACAACAGTGGGCGCAACAAGCACAACAGGCTCAGCAACAACATGTTCTCATCCAGCTGGCTCAGCAGGAGCAGCAGGAGGCAAAAAAGCAGGCACAAGCGCAACAAGCTCAGCAACAATAGGTTCTCACCCAGCTGGCTCAGCAGCAGCAGGAGGCACAACAGCGGGTGCAACAAGCACAACAGGCTAAGCAACAACAGGTTCTTACCCAGCTGGCAGAGCTGCAGTAGGAGGTGCAACAGCAGGTACAACAAGCAAAACAGGCTCAGCAACAACAGGTTCTCACCCAGCTGGCTCAGCAGCAGCAGGAGGCACAACAAGCACAACAGGCTCAGCAATAACAGGTTCTCACCCAGCTGGCTCAGCAGCAGCAAGAGGCATAACAGTAGGTGAAACAAACACAACAGGCTCAGCAATAACAAGTTCTCACCCAGCTGGCTCAGCAGCAGCAGGAGGCACAACAAGCTCAACAACAGGTTCTCACCCAGCTAGCTCAGCAGCAGCAGGAGGAACAACAGTAGGCTCAACAAGGTCAACAGGATCAGCTACAACAGGTTCTCACCCAGCTGGCTCAGCAGCAGCAGGAGGAACAACAGTGGGTGCAACAAGCACAACAGGTTCAGCAATAACAGGTTCTTACCCAGCTGGCAGAGCAGCAGCAGGAGGCACAACAAGCACAACAGGCTCAGCAATAACAGGTTCTCACCCAGCTGGCTCAGCAGCAGCGAGAGGCATAACAGTAGGTGAAACAAACACAACAGGCTCAGCAATAACAAGTTCTCACCCAGCTGGCTCAGCAGCAGCAGGAGGCACAACAAGCTCAACAACAGGTTCTCACCCAGCTAGCTCAGCAGCAGCAGGAGGAACAACAGTAGGCTCAACAAGGTCAACAGGATCAGCTACAACAGGTTCTCACCCAGCTGGCTCAGCAGCAGCAGGAGGAACAACAGTGGGTGCAACAAGCACAACAGGTTCAGCAATAACAGGTTCTTACCCAGCTGGCAGAGCAGCAGCAGGAGGTGCAAGAGCAGGTACTGATCCCCACCACCCCACTCCCCCCGGTCAATGGCAGGTGGCAGCACCCCACCCGTCTGCCACCTTGTCGCCTGCCAACTGACATATCTGGATGTGTAGTACGGTACAGGCTGCACTCCCATTTGGCTCACACTGTGGACCAATGGGCATATAGCCCTACCTATGGTGTCATTCAGTGGGTGGCAGGGTGGCAGGAGGTGGGGCGCTGCACCTGCCGCTGACTGAGAGGAGGCACAGGGCAGTGGGGATCAGTGGGTGGGTGGGGAGGGGGTTCTCTGGACCACCAGGGATATAGGTTATCTTATTTATTTACTTAAGCCCACAATCGGGCAGACAGCGGTCCACTGGACCACCAGGGATATAAGATTCTTATTTCTTTTACTTCAGCCCAAGATCTGGCAGACAGCGGTCCACTGGACCACCAAGGATATAGGATTCTGATTATTTTTTTACTTAAGCCCATGATCGGGCAGACAGCAGTCCACTAGACCACCAGGTATATAGGGGTTTTTATTTATTGTATTAATGCCCATGATTGGGCTGTGGGGCACATTGCTGCACTGCAGGGGGTGTCGGTCCCCGATGGCTGCTGCCTGGCAGGGTGCCAGGTGCAAGTCTCCAGGAATTGGTGCACCTGCATGCAAATGGGGCCATAATGACATGCAAATGGCCCCATTTGCACCTTGCATACATTATTGCCCCATTTGCATGTACACTTTTGAATATCGTGGTTGTTGCACCTAGCGCAATGGAACTTGCACTAGCGCATCCCCCATGCTCCACTCTGGCCACTGGCACTGGTGCAGTGCCACTGCACCATGCGCACTGTGGGTGGCCAGGGTGCAATATTCAATGATGCTGAGCCATGGCGCAGCTCCATTGAATATCTCCCGGTCTACGCCCCTGTGCAGCCGAGTTGAGCTGCACCCAGGCTTGTGCCACAGCCTAGTGTAGTTTGAATATCTGGGCCCAAGCATGCAGCATTTGAGCCAAGAGAAGTCACAGGACCTTTGGCAGCAAAAAGCAATGCCCGACTCATCAGGAAGTGAAGCAGTGAGAAAAAATGTAAAACTGCGTCAGAAGCGCAGTTCATCCTCACACATCTGAGGTGAAAGCATGGAGCATTTATCTTTCACTACACATAACTTAAAAGTAAGTAAACATCTTGTAAACTGGGGTATTAAATAACAACATCGATGTAAGTAAATGTGGGGCAATGAATTAAACAGAATGTGCAATGTGCTTTTTCAGATTTTTCTCAAATGGGAAAGCTAAAGAAAAGAAAAACATTAAAGCATGTTGAAACACAGCAGCAAAACTAGTAAAAGGTTGGGAACACCTGCTAGCATTTCAACGCACTTTGGATAGAAGAAGAGTTTCTACGTAGCATTGCGTAGATCAAGACACTGTTATGCAATAGAGTGATGCAATATACTGCAGTTCAGTTTAAAAGAAACAATATTGTTGTATAAGCGATAATGGGTGTTTACTCACCTGGTAAAGGTGATTGTGTTGGTTGGCATCCATGGCACTCCAGACATTACCTCATGGGTTACAGCCCACCTGATAGGCTAATGATGCTCATGACCCAGATCAGATTTCAAGTATATCCAGGTCCCAGGAACCCCTGCTCTCCAGTTTGAATTTTCCATAGCTGAAAGGAAGGATGTTAGTACAAGAACAGTACGCACAATAGAGACTAGCAATGAATGAGGTCTGTAACGACATGATAAAAAAACAACAAGGCCAGAGGCCAGAGTTTATTCCCTATTATGTACACACTACTTCGAACCGTGGTTCGACTGAATTAGCAGTGGGATTGAGGTCTGAAGGACTGATGTAGGGACCTCCTGTTTTTTTTTGTTTTTTTGGGATGCTCCGATCATCCCCGAGGGAGGGCCTTGGAGTGCCATGGATGCCAACCAACACAATCACCTTTACCAGGTGAGTAAACACCCATTGTGATTGGTTGGCATCCCATGGCACTCCAGACATTACCTCATGGGAGATAAGAAGCAGTTAAACCTCTGGGTGGGATTCGGATGAATCGGAGGGTCCGGGAGATGGAGCCGCTGCTAGGACATGGGAGGCGAAGGCTGGCCTGAAGTCCTGGAGTTGCTCCAGCCTGTAGTGCCTAGCAGAGGTGTGTAGGAAGCTCCAGGTAGCCGCCCTACAGATGTCCTCGGACGACACCGATGCTCGTTCCGCCCAGGAGGTGGATACTGCCCTGGTGGAGTGAGCTCTGATCCCCTGTGGTGGGGTCCGCCATTTTGCCGTGTAGGCGTGGAGGACGACTCATCTGATCCACCCTGCGATGGTGGTCTTGGAGGCTGCGAGCCCCTGCAGTTGACCCTTCGAGACAATGAAGAGTCTCTCCGTCTTATGGATAGATTGAGTCCTGGTCAGGTAGATTGATAGGACCGATCCCACGTCCAGGGAGTCGTGAGTACCGCTCTCAGTTTGAGGGCCTGTGCGAGGCAGGGTGGGTAGGTCTATAGGCTGTTCTCTATGGAATCTCGTCGGAACCTTCGGTTGGAAGGCCGGTACTGTCCGGAGCCGTACCCCTTTGGAGGTGAAGATGGTGTAGGGCGGTGCACAAGATAGGGCACCGAGTTCCCCTATTCTTCTGGCCGAGCAGATGGCCACAAGAAAGGCAGCCTTCAGGCCTGCCCAGAGGAGGTCTGCTTCGGCGAGAGGTTCATAAGGTTGCACTCTTAGGGAGTCCAATACCATGGGTAGGTCCCATGGCGCGATGCTAGGTCTAGACCTGGGTCGCATGAGGTCCACAGCCCTCAAGAAGTGGATGGCATCTGGGCGTGCCCCCAGTGGGTGCCCCTCGACGAGGCCTCTGGCCGCCCCGATGGCCGCCAGTTGCACCCTTAGCGAGGAGGGTTCCAGCCCCTTGTCCAACCCTTGTTGCAGGAACAGGAGGATAGTGGGGAGGTCGGCTTGTTCCGGTACCGATCCTCGAAGGTGGCACCACTGTGAGAAGACAGCCCATTGCCTCTCGTAGGTGGAGGTAGTGGAGGCTCGACCCGATCGGAGGAGTGTGCTTATGACTGACTCGTGGTACCCAGTGGCCATTAGTCATTCCCTCTCAGGAGCCAGGCCGTGAGCTTTAGTGTTCAAGGGGACGGGTGTAGTACTGGTCCCTGCGTCAGCATGTCTGGGCGGGTTGGTAACCAAAGGCAGGCTAGCGACATCTCTGTGATTGCCGTGAACCAAAATCTGCGAGGCCAGTAGGGGGCCACCAGGATGATGGTGGTTCGAGATTTCAGTTTTCCCCTAGACTTGTGGGATGAGAGGAGTGGGGGAACACGCTGGCGTAGTCCGTGACCATGCCTGAGACAGGGCGTCCGTGCGCCTTGGGAGTGCGTGTCCCTGAACTGGGAGAAATACCGGTCCACCTGGGTGTTTTCCCTGGATGCCATTAGGTCCATAGACACCGGTCCCCATGCCTCCTGGATTACCTGAAACAGGTCTGGGTGCAGGCGCCATTCTCCGGGGTGGATCTGTTGCCGGCTGAGCCAATCCGCCCTTACGTTCAGTTTTCCCACTAAATGTACTGCTCCCAGGTGTGAAAGGTGCGTTTGTGCCCAGATCATCACCCTTGAGGTTTCCCGTGACATGGCCCTGCTTCTGGTACCTCCTTGTTTTGCGATGTATGCCACCGTCACTCGATTGTCGGATTTGATCAGAACCGACTGTCCCTGTATGACGTGGCAGAAGGCCCTTAGTGCATGGAACACTGCTCTCATTTCCAGAACATTGATAGAGAGTAGGAACTCCGCTGGGGACCAAGTACCCTGCGCTGACTCCATCCCCAGACAGGCTCCCCAGCTGGAGAGGCTCGCGTCCGTCTCGATGGGGATCGGGGAAGGGGCTTCAAGGGGAATTCCCCTCGTCAGGTTTCCCAGAGTGACCCACCACTCCAGGGAGGATCTCACTTTGGCGGGTAACTGAATCACGTAATGCAGGTTGGTCTTGTTGGGTGCTCCGCATGCCAGGATGTAATTTTGGAGTGGACGCATGTGCCACCTGGCCCAAGGGACGAGGTCAATGCAGGAGGCCATGCATCCCAGGAGTTTCGCCACCTTCGCTACCGTAGTGCAGGAGCGTGTCCTTAATTTCCCGACCAGCTTCCGGAGGCAGCGGATCCGTGCTGGCGCTGGTCTCGCCCAACCCTCCGCTGAGTTGATGATGGCCCCGAGAAGCTCGATCTCTTGGGTGGGACGGAGCTGGCTCTTCTCTCTGTTCACGACCCAACCGTGATCCTCGAGCGCCCGTACGGCGAGTTCCGTATGAGCGTGTGCCTGATCCTCGGATCGGGCGCGTATGAGCCAGTCGTCCAGATACGGTACTATGTCCAGTCCTTGTTCTCTGAGTCTGGCCACCAAGGTGATGGAAACCTTGGTGAAGACTCTGGGGGCCGAGGACAGCCCGAATGGGAGCGCCTGGTATTGAAAGTGGTGTCCCAAGATGTGGAAGCGTAGGAACCTTCTGTGGCTCTTGACGATGGGTACGTGGAGGTAGGCATCCTTTAGATCGATGGATGTTAGGAAGTCACCTACCCTGATCCCCTGGAGGGTGGACCGGACGGTCTCCATCTTGAACCGACTTGGGGTCACGTATTGGTTCAGGCGTTTGAGGTCCAGGATGGGCCTCAGCTCTCCAGATTTCTTGGGCACCTGGAAGAAGATGGAGTACATGCCTTCCCCTTGTTCCTGAACTGGGACTGGTTGTATGGCCCTGTTCTGGATCAGCTCTTCCAGGATCCCCTGTACCTGGTGGGGAGAGGCTCTTCTTCTGGAGATCAGGGATGAGACGAAGCGATGAGGGACTGAAGGACGGTCAACTCTATGGCGTATCCCCTGGAGACCACGTCTCAGACCCACCTGTCCGACGTGGTGGATGCCCAGTGATGGGCGAACAGGGCTAGCTGCTGGCTGACAGGGGGGTACAAGTTCTGGTGAGGGCGGCTCGGGGAGACCAAGTCACTGTTTTCCCCTGAAACCTCTTCCACGGCCTCCGGGCCTTTGTCCCCGGGTTCTAAAGGAGGGCGACTTGTAGTTGTTGAAGGCGGACGGGGTAGGAGGTGGAGACCCTACTCGAAAGGAATGGTTTCTGGGTAGGAGTCCCTGCGGGTCTGGTTCTTGGCCCCAGGACGAAACCTGCATCTAGCGGCAGGCAGATGTGAGGGTCTGGAGCGATTTCTTAGGAGGTCCCTACCCTCTTCCCTCTGTTTTAAGTAGTTTTGGAGGCCTTCCCCAAACACATGACCCCCTTTAAGGGGTAAGTTCTGAAGTAGAGTCTTGGATTCTGAATCGGCATCCCAGAGCTTGAGCCATAGTGCTCTGTGGGCCTGATTTATGATTGCGGCCACCCTGGCCTGGAGGCGTAAGGAGTCCACTGCCATGTCTGCCAGGTATTTGGCTGCGTCGAGGGTGCAGTCTAAAAGTTTGGCCTCCCTGGACTTTGGACTCGCTTGTTCCTGGAGTTCCTCCAGCCAGTGGATCTGGGCCCGAGAGGTATAGATCGCCGCCGTCATCGCCTTGGCCATGGTGCCCTCAATTTCAAATGTCCTCTTTAACATATCTTCAAGTCTTTTATCGGTAGGGTCCTTGAGGGCTATGGTACCGCATGGTAGCACAGTTTTCTTACTCAAAGCCGCCACTTGGGGATCGATGGAGGGCACCTTGCACCAGGCGTCTGACTTGTCGCCCTGAACCGGGTACATCTTGTGTAAGTTCCTTCGGTTTGGCATTCTGCCCGGGTCTGTGGATTGCCATTCTGTGTGGATCAGTTCCTCAATGGCCGGGCATACTGGGAAGGTCTCTGAGGTGGTGGTCCTTAGCTGGATCATTGGATCTAGCTTCGATTCCGTCTTCTCCCCTTCCTGCTCCTCCGTGGACAGGCCCATGGTGGCCTTGATGACTTTCATAAGGCCAGGGATGGTCTCGAACGCACACAGTTTTGACGTCAAGGACGGAGTTGTCTGCTGATCGATGTCCTCCGTGTCTGACTCCAAGCCATGCTCCTCCTCCTCCTCGTCAAATTCGTCCTCTTTGTCTCCTTCTTCTGGGTCTGCCATCTGGGGAATGCTGGGAGAGGGTCCTGTGGGCTTGTGGTTCCTCTGGAGGTCTCTCTCGTGAGGGGCTCTGTGCTGGGAGGTCTCGATCTGTTTTGGGTGAGGGCCTCCAGTTTTTCCATTATCTTCAGCATGAAGTTCTGCTGACTCTCCATCATGGCCACCGCTGCTGCTGGTTCTGTAGCAGCAGAGACCGGGTCCACCCACGTCGAGGTGCTGGGGCCGGGAAGGAAGGAGCTAGGGAGGGTTCTTTCCATTGAAGACAGCTCGTGATCCATGAGGCAGGCTGCACAGAGTGGGCCTGGGGTTTGAGGGAGGAGAGGCGCTGCACGCGTGCATTTCTTTGCCTTAACCATCTGAAAAATAAAGAGAGGTCTGAGGAAGTGGTGACACTGAACTCTTTTCCCCTTATGCCCCAGAAGGTGAGCCCGAGGCGGGCGGGGTGGGGGGAGAAGGGGCCGGGAGGAGGGAAGGAGCCGGAGGGTGCTGTGATAAGGCGCTGTGTGAGGCCCTTATACAGACCAGGAATGGGCGGAGACTCCTCTCTCAAGAATCCTTACCTACCTACCCCCCTCTCCGATGATTCCTGCTCAGGGAGAGCCGGGGCCCGCTGTGGGAGGGGGCTGCGGCCATTGAGTGGGGGAGGTAGAGTCCGCTGGAGCCTGCCAGGGTCGCTATGGGAGGTACCCGGGCAAGAGCTCGGCGGTGTCCTACTAGGGTCGCTGTGTGAGGGACCCGAGTTGGAATGGAATGATTCCGCCCTTTTTTTAATCCCCAGTCGGCTGGTTGCTGGGGAGAGCCAATTTGAGTCTCTTGAGGAAAATGCGGCCTGAGGCATGGGGGATCTCCCCCGAGGAAGAAGGGCGTCGCCCTGAGGCCGAAGATGGCGTCGCGTGGCGTGGCCGATGAGGAAAAGATTTGTTGTCCGCTTAGTCAACACGCCGCAGGAGCAACCCCCAGGAGAATGAACGAGGAGAGAGCTGGAGAATGTCGCCAGAAACGCCTGGATGCCCCTGAGGCCGTCGGCCGTTTAGGGGAAAACTGTGGGATACAGTCCAGGTCTGGCCTACCGGTGGCTCTTTTGTTCGGAGCCTGAGCTAGTTAACCTCCTCTCTGACTACTGAAGGGAAATAGAGAGGAGGAGGCAGCAGCACGCCCGCGGGCCTAGCGTTGGCCGCACCAGTAAAGGAGAGGCCTGCAGGGCTGAGGGAGGACAGCGCTCCTCCCGCGGGGCGGAGGTGTCAGTCGGCAAGGATGCGTCTGCGCAGATGGCCCAGACAAGAGAGAGAGCAGTCGCGAGGGCCGCAGGAGGCCTGGGAAGCCCGGGGGGAGGGTGAGGGCCTCGGGAGGAGCAGCAGCTGCCCAGAGAGGGCCACGGAGTCACGGGAGGAGAGGCGACCACGGGGAGGACAGTGCAAGGGGCCTGGTGGAGAAAGGCGGCCTCGCGGGTCAGGTGTCGAGAGTGCCGGAGGCCTTGGGCAGGCATCGAGGGTCTGGGAGGTAGGGGAGGCCTCGAGAGAGAGAGAGGCTCAGAGAGGTCCCCACAGAGTCGGGTGTAGAGGCGCACTGGCTGGGAGGGATTTTACAGGCTAGAGCCTGGTAGGAAAAGCCTCATGGTGGCTGTGTGTGGCTTACAGGACAGGGAGCACGCTGCCTGGAAGGCCTGGGGTGGGGTGGTGACCCAAGCGCAGAGATTCGGCCGAATTGAAACAAAGCACCGCAGAGGCGCCACAAAGCCAGACCAAATTGATTACAAAGGAGGAAAGCTCTGCAGTACAATTTTAACAACAAAAAGCTTATCGTTGATTATAAAGGAGGAAAAACTCCTGCAGTACAATTTAACTACAAAATGCTTATTGAGCTGGTATTTCCTTTCTTTTGGAGCCCAAGATGCTCCTTTCTTACAATATACTCATTCAACATCCAAATAAAATACAATTAAATTACTATTACATTGCAATCACGCACATGAGGCTATTTGGAAAAAACACATTTCCTACCTTAGAAGTTTAAAGAACAGACAGGGGTTCTCTGGATGCTTCTTGCCTATTCAGATGCACAAATTACAACTGGAGAGCAGGGGTTCCTGGGACTTGGATATACTTGAAATCTGATCTGGGTCACGTGCATCATTAGCCTATCAGGTGGGCTGTAACCCATGAGGTAATGTCTGGAGTGCCATGGGATGCCAACCAATCACAATGAGGAAATTAAATAGCACATTAGCTGCTGTGAGAAATGAGAGTTTTGCAGCAATAAGTAATAAAGATGTTAGAGATTTCTGGATGAAAGAAAAATAAGGGCATGGTGATATAAATGAATAGAGTATTTTAAAACTGTGTTTTGTATTTTTTTTTTTTTTGCCCACAGTATACTTCAAAGACATTTAAATGCAGGTGTGGAAACCCTAAGAGGGGATTAAATATGAGAGAATATTGTATAATGATTTACCTGAGTAAATGATTTTTATACTTTGAATGTGAAAGAGTATTAGTAAACGAGTTTTTCTTGTTACAAGGAATAAGTGATTTAAGGTTTATGTTTTTTTATCCCCAGCTATAAGAATTCAAGTTGTGATATTGATAACAGATTTTGAAATGTAGTAAAAGCCCCATACGGTGAGATGATTCTAGTTTACATATATTGTAAATGAGTTAGATGGCTTTATTTGATTGTATACAGGGGGCTGGATATTCAAACTGCGCCCAAAAAGTGCACAATAGCAGGAGCAAGCACAAGTCCATTGCACCCATGCGCAATAGACGCGATATTCAAAAAAGGAGCAAGCCAAATTGTGCCAACAGTTAACATCTGAATATCGCACAACCTGCACCATAGCACAACTAGGAAGGGGAAGCTGAGCAAATAAGATGCTCTATGATGCAACAAGGGCTGCCCAGCTAAGCAGCCCAGAGGTGCCATAGTGGAAGCAGGGAGCCCCGCAGCAGCAGAGCAATGTAACTGCACAACCAGGGAGGTAGGTAGGGGCCCACCACCCATGCCTCAGATGGGCACAGGAACACACAGCAGAACTGACAATGTGTCCCCACACCCTAAGTGCAGCACAACTGGGGGAGGGTGGAATATCCACCGGCCCATGGGAACAAGCAAACAAAGCACAGCTGGGCCATGGTGCCCCAGCACACCCACTGGCAAGCTGAGACTGCCACACAAGGAGAGCGGACCACCCCATGCCACACCAGCCCCCCCAGTGCACAGCACACCCTGCACTGTGACCCCCAGACACCCCCCATGAGCAGTGACCACCACTGAAGGAAACCCCATGCATACCACTGTCACACTGAAACCTCATGTACCACAGAACCATACAAGCCAGCCCCACCATGAGCAACCAGCAGTGGGTGGCAGCATATGGCAATGCAACAACAGCAGACACAGTGCCAACATGCACAATCCCCCTGAGGCACAGCTGAGAGACTGACCATGTGTTGGCACAAGAGGTACCCCACACGGGAAAGGGCATGGCCCTGACACCACCACCATTGAGACAGCACCCTGCACAGTAGACAAGTGTCACAGCCCGACCCACCACTAGCAACAGCAGTCAGCACAGACACCCACAGTAGTGTGTGGATGCATGCATCACACCAGATGCAACACAGTGCAGGGGCAAACACACACCCATACCCACAAGGACAATAACACAGGGATGCAGTAGTGTGGCAACCAAGCCCCCAGTGTGGGCCCGTGAAAACTAAGCACACACAGCCTGCAGTCCTCCACAGCACAGGGGTGACACCCTCCCTGTGCATGCACTGTGGTCCTGTACACCACCATAATATGCCTGGAGCACAAGTCACAGACAGTGGTGCAAAGCCCCTGCAACACACACAAGCCACAGTATGGAGGTGGGACAGCAACTGCGGAGGCCACAGTGTCACCAGAGGCAAACATGCACCACACCAGTGACAGAAGGCAACCCCGCATTGTGACGGTCACAGTGGATGACCTGCAGGGACAGCCACCACTGACAAGGCAGCAGACCTTGCAGGCCACAGACATGCAAGGGTGTCAGCTGCACAGGCCAAGGATGGGTTGACAGGGGGCACAATGGACACAGAGCATGCACCATGGATCACTGCACACAGTCATCCAGTGCACAGGGAACAACACACACACCACAGACACCGACTGATAGCCACTCCCACACCAGAGACACTTCCCCACGCACACACACACACCCATGACTGAACCACCCCAGATGCCATGCACATCACCGCAGCTGAGCACCTATAGCCAGCTGCAAATCAAAGACCACCTCAGTGTTCATATCAAAATATGTGTATTGTAAAATATAAAACACAACTATATACAGTGAACTATGTACAAATGGGGGAGGGACAGAAACAACATGGGGGTGGGTAAGGGGCAGGGGTGAACATATGGGAGAGGGAAGGTGGGGGTGTGAGGGTTGTTCAAAGGGGGGGGTAGTTGCAGGCAGGTCTTGCAGACATTATCATCCAGCCTGGTCCTCCTCTGCCTGGGGCTGTCACCTGGGCCACCTCCTCCTCCTGACCCCATGCTGCTGTATGTCCCTCAATATGGTCAGGGTCTCCCGTGCCACCTGCAGCAGCTCCTGAACAGCCTGCTGGATCTGCAGGAGTATCCGTTCACCTAGGACGAGGGATCAGAGTCAATAGGTGTGACTGTCCATCCCCCTACAGCCCACCCATTATGCATGGCATACAGTCATGTGCCAAGCTCCTGTGATGGTGTGTGCCCACTCACAGTGACCATGTCCACAAGAGGCAGCAACAGCCATGTGTACCACTGCACACACCCACTGCCCATATCCAGCACAGCTCAACCAAGGCCATACAGTAACGTGGCTATGCGGTGTGCAGGCAGTGCCACAGCCATGTGCCCAGTGCATGCATGGACCACCATTGATGCACTCCCAGACATGCAGTGCCACTGGATAGTGCTGACTGTCACATGTCACGTGCATGGCAGTGGTGTCCATGGATGGTGGCCATGCCCTGCTTCCCACCCTGTCACACAGCATGCAATAGCAACCATGGTGTCATGGCACTGTCCCTCATTGGGACTTTGTAGTCATTGGTGTTGGTCCCTGACACACCTGTGTGCAACGTCCTCCTCCCTCTGCTGCCGCTCCACCATCTGCCGCTGCTCGGCCACGCCTATGGGAGAAAAAAGGAGAGAAATACATCAGTATAAACCCAAAGCAAATTCCCCCTGCCCCAATGTGTGTGCCCACCCACCCAGCCAGACCCATCCATCCCATACCCTGTAAACACCACCACAGCCAACCCTAGACTATCCCTC
Source organism: Neoceratodus forsteri (assembly GCA_016271365.2). Taxonomy (NCBI): domain Eukaryota; kingdom Metazoa; phylum Chordata; order Ceratodontiformes; family Ceratodontidae; genus Neoceratodus; species Neoceratodus forsteri. The sequence goes on along the minus strand of CM028130.1, from coordinate 37,638,044 downwards.
CCCTATGTGCTGGACACATAAGACAGTGTTACCCATATGGACCATACAAGTGTGGAGACGTATCACCCACCTGGACAAGGCACCATGCTCCTCCTGGCACATGACCGCAGATGGGCAAGTAGCTCCGGCTCCCTTCTCCTAAGGTCCCCATAATGATGACTGCACTGCTCTGCTGTCCTCCTGCATCCAGTGGCCACCTCCAGGTCAGTGGCCACCTCCTGCCAAACCTGGGTCCTGGCCCTGTCCAGTGCCTCTTTGCCAAAGAGTGGGCCAAAGTGTGGCTCCACAATGGCCACAAGGTTGGCCAGCTTAAAGGCACTCCATTGAGGGGCTCTCCTGTGTGCCATCTCCACCGCTATAGTAGGCAATATGGCACCCCACAGTGCAGTGCGGCACCCCACATGGAACTGCTGCATGGTACAGCGCTGCCATTCCCTATCGTGTGGTTACCGAACAGCACGATAGAGGTGCAGCCATGCCGGATGTATAGCGCCAAGGGGGCAAAGGTCGGGCACAGGGTCATGGGTCTCTGGCGCAAGGCCATGCACAGTGCCATCGGAAATCTATGCATCTAGCGCGATTGGTTGCCTGTGTGTCAGCACCACAGCAAACTATCGCACAGTTGTGCCACAGCGCCATGTAGTGACCCACGCCATAGTGCCACTGCACAATGGTGGCCGTGCCCTACATTCCCTCTTGCACACAGCATGTCATAAGCACAGCAGACACCTGTGTAAGCTACCTGGGCATGCGCAGTGAGGTGTACTACGCATGCCACAGAACTGCACCATTGGCTCAGCACATTCAACACAATTGCACAAAGCACAAAAGCGTGATATTTAGTCATCATATGCTAATCATCCGATCAGCCATGCAATGGCACTGCAGCGCGATTTGCATCTCATTAAAGTTGCTCCTCACCTAATTTGCATGGATTGTGCTATAAAACTGCGACACTGTTCTGCAGTGGCCATATTCAGTTACTGCAGTTTATTGGTGAGTTGCATACTGTGTGGGGTTCTGGACTGTGGTATCAGGGACTTGCTTTGTACTGCACTGTCACAGGTAACCACTGTCATCCATACAGGCTGAATAATGACAGAGCGAGGTCTGGGTGAGGAGGACTACGATGGTGGGCAGAAGAGGAGGCCCAATTTCACCAAGGCCAAGACCGAGGCACTCTTTGAGGCCTACCTCGATCAGGAGCCACTGCTCAGTGGACAGCGGGGCACCCCTCAGGCCCATGCTGCTGCATGGAAGGGGGTGGCATGTGCCGTCAACCTGCACAGCAGTTACCAGCGCTCCATGCAGGAGTGTAAGAAGAAGATGGGTACTGACAGGAAGAGGGTGAAGGAGAAGGTGGCTGCCACCAGGGTGGCATGTGCTGCAACAGGCGGGGGCCAGCCAGAGGTGGTGCAGCTGACACCGGCAGAGGACAGGTTCACTGCAAGCATGCAGCACAGTGCCATTGAGGGCGTTCCAGGAGGTGGCTTCCAGACAGGTGGTAGCCCATCACTGCATGGTAAGTCATGGTCTGTCGGGAGGGAGGGTAGATCACATGCACTAACGTGACCTTACATTCTGTTACAGATCCTGCGCATCTGCAGGGGTCAGCAGTGGAGGTCATGTCCACTGTGAACAGTCATCTAGAGTTGAAGGAGGGACCATCCTCCTCCACAGGTATCCGGCGAGCATTGCAACAGTGGGTCTGCCTGGCTGTCCACACTGATGTCGTTGAGACAGGTGTGGGGGAGGCCCTTCCTGTGTCTCAGCATTCTGGCATTCAAGGATGCCAGCACACTGTGGCTGTGGCACAGACCTGCACCAATGATGATGACACTACCATTATGGGCAGTGACATGAGTGTGCCACGGAATGGACACATAGCAGGCCAGCTCATGCCCATGGACCTGGCTGGTTCCGATGTGTGTGCCAGTGTGTCAGCACAGTCCCAGGCTGTGCCTGTCAGCACCAGTGGGGCAGCACCAGTAGCTGGTCAGGACAATGGGACTGTTGCTGTCACAGAGGTGGAACAACTGATCCCTTGGGCACAGCAGGTGGAGGGGCAGCAGCAGCAGTCACCCACCGGGACTGGGGGTTCAGGGTTCAGTGGTGGCGTCTGTGCACCGCCTGTGGACTTGCCCATTCCTGGTCCTGGTGAGCAGCACCCACCCTCAAGGGGTGCTGAACATCAGGCCTTCCATACCCTGATGGACAGGATGCCGAGGTGGCAGATGACCTCTTTGATGAGCACACCTGACTACTATAGGCATTGTTACAGCAGCAGATGTGGCTTGCAATGTCCGTGAAGGCACTGTGTGTGGCTCTGGAGTGGCTAGAGGAGTGACACAGCAGGGACACCGATAGGATCCTGTCATGGATTGACCATTTGCGGGAGGATGTGACCGCTGCCATTGACAGGCAAACACAGGCATTGATCACTGTCATGGCCACAATGGGCACACAGTCAGGTGCCCATGTGTCACTCATACTGTGCAGTTTGCTTTCCAGTCCCCATTCCCGGCATCATACGATACCCACCCTGTCGACACCAGGTTCAGCTGTGTGCATCCCGAGCACTTCTGGTGCAAGTATGTTCGGTGTGCTGCAGACCCCTGTGTGGGCACGGTCATGTTCACACAGTGGAACCCCTGGTGGACCATTGGTGCCACCCCATGAGGCCCCTGATAAGCCTGCCAGTGCTGCTGGGTCTCAGCGGGGCTGCCTACACATCCAAGGCGGATGTGGCACTGTGCCACAAGACTGACCTGTCTCCCAGCAAGGCAACTGTCTGGTGCTGCCCTGTGTGCATTGTGTGTTTCAGTGGGCAGTGCACGGTTGGGTGCCCGGCCCTGCACGCAGACACACGGTCCACCTGCACACCCTCCCAACTGCTGTCCACAGGTACGTGTGCATGATGATGCCTGCATTGTGCTGTACACCAAAGTGCGATGGTGCCCAGGATCTGACATGCACATAGACAGTCAGTGGACGTGGTGGCCTGTGAACATGTTGCTAGTGTTTGTGTTCCAGCTCTGTTTTGCACCTGACCCCTGTGCACTTTGTGCCTATTGTGTGTGCGTGTGTGTGTGTGTCCGTCCATGTGGCATGTTACTGTTCACCCCTCCCTAGTTGTATGTGTGTGCTTCTGTGCCCTGCCACATCCCTTGCCAGCATGCACCCCTGGTGTGTTTCTATGCGTGTATGTGGGTTGTGCCCTAGCCACTGGTGGTTGCACATGGCACCATGACTTACTTGTGTTGGCTGAAGTGCTCCTCTGTGATGGTGTCCCGGTGCAGCTGTGCCAGCCGGATCAGTCGGGGGTCCTGTCAGCCAAGGGGGGGCTGCCCATCCCCATCATCACCGGCATCACCGTCGTTCCCATCACTGTCCCCCACTTTGACCTGTATGGCTATCCCACAGTCTTTGGCCATGTAGTGCAGGATGCAACAGGCCAGGAATATCCCAAGGCCTTTGAGGGGCTATACTGTAGGGCACCACCAGAGGTGTCCAGGCAACGGAAATGCACCTTCAGCATCCCAAACACTCGCTCAGTGACATTGCGTGTGGTGGCATGTGCCTCATTGAAGCATTGCTGCAATGGATTCATGGGCTGCGGGTAGGGTGTGAGCAGCCAGGGGTGGAGTGGGTATCCACTGTCACCTGTGTGGAGATAGTGGAGGTTAGTGTCTTGTTCAGGCTGAGACTGCCTCAAGCCCTGTGGGCCACACCCATGGCACCTCTGGCTTACACCCCCTTGCCCACGATATCTCAGTTCTACATACATACTCCCACTAGATGACCTGTGGGGATGTCCCCACTCTCGAATCAGTGGCACAGTGCTGACTGGTGCCAGATGAAGGAATCATGTGCTCCCCAAGGGTGCATGGCACAGACATTGATGATGCGCCCACTGGCATCACACACCACCTGGCAGTTGACACTGGCATATCCCTTCCGATTCATGTAGGCAGCCCCATCGGGGCCAGGTGGTGTGCGTATGGCCACATGGGTGCAGTCTATCACGGGTGCAGTCTATCACCCCTAGCACACCAGGCATACGTGCTACCCTGTGGAACTCCTGTATGTTTGCACTCTGCCGCAGTGCTGGGGAAATAGATGTACTCCGCAGCATGTGGCAGCAGTGCGCTGAGGAATTGGGTGAGGATGCGTGATGTGGCCGACTGCGTTATGCCTGTGGTATCCCCTGTTGGTCTCTGAAAGGTACCCATGGTGAGCAGGCACATGTGGGCTGTTACCTTTGTCTCCACTGACCGAGCATGACTCGGTCGTGTGGGTGCCTGCATCACATCGCTGCACAGCTCACGGAGCCACCTCAGTATTGCCCTGTTCAGGCAGTACTGGCCCACAATCTCAACATCTGTGTTCAGCTCAAAAGCTGGTGCGGGCTCGGTACTGCTTGTTGGGGGCATACCGCCAACAGGCCCTTCCATGGCCACGTCCCCCTGCAGCATGTCTTCTCACCCCCCTCATTACGGCATCCATGTGGAAGGTGGCACTGTCCATGTCCCTGGCTTGTGTTCCCCCCCAGCTGATGTTGCTTTGTTCCCCCCGCTGTCCTGACTGCTACCTCCTCTGCACTGGGTACACCTACTGGCCTCTGCACTCTGTGGCCCCACACACCTTCCCTTGCCCCTCTTGTGTGGTGTGGTCTCCCTGGCCTGCTCTCTTTCTCCCTGTTTCCCTGTGCCTGTCTCTGCCTCTGTCTCATGTGGCTTCCCTGTAGCATTCTTGCACTTCTTCCATGCTCCTTTTTATTTTGGCTCATTTCCGCTGTTGCGCAACTTCCGCCTGCTCCACTGTTGTGCATTGCGCAAGTCTTTGAACATCGCACTGCACCCTTTATGCATGGTTCCACCCCCTTTGGTTGTACATGCCTTCATTATCATTGTGCTGTTGCTCAGCATGTCTTCAGTGGTGCAACTGCCTCCTGCTTAATATCGCAGAATGGCACATTTTCTGACTTGTGCTGGCACAACCCTATTGCGCATTGCGCAACCCTTTTGAATATCCAGCCCAGGCAGTTTAATATTGACTATTTTTATCTGTAGATATTAAGTGTTTCACACTGAAGAAGGACAGTGTCTGAAACATTTGTGGATATTATCAACACTTTTAGCATATGAAGCACTAAGTGAATATGATATAAACAAAGAAGAAAAACCCACCTTATTACCTATCCCCAGTTTCTGCCTTTCTACCATGACCCCCCCCTTGCAGGGTTCTTAACATCCTGAAGGGTGATATAAGGAAATGGCTTCCCCTTCTCCTCATATTCAGTTCTTGCCTCTGCCCCCTCTCTTCTCCACCTGCTCTTCTGGGTCCCCAGTTTGCACAACCTAACCCCATCCTTTTTACTCCAACAGCACTTGCGTACTACCTCAAGCCTGCTCCTGGTACACTCATGCACTATAAATGGTTCTATTGCATTATTACTGTTTTGTACATTCATATGTTTTTTTTGTATGATTTTGGACATGTATTGTAATTTACCCGATGTTCCACTACTGTTTATTGTACAATACCTTGTGTTCCTGTGTGTGGTTGCTAGCCTTTGGAAGACAGAAAGAAATCTTGCTTGTAGAGCATAAAGCAACTAACTAAAAGAAGCTACCATTTTCTTTCTAATTTAAAACTTCTATCTCAGCAGGAGTCTGTCTGTTGAGATTAAGCAGACATATACTTTATTAGAAGTAGAAGGGGTCTTATTTAGGGTTAAAAAAGAAAAGAAAGAAAGAAAGTCAGTGTGTGTGTTCTGTGCTGGGAAGGGTACTGTATCAACTTACTTTGCTAAACCAGTAGGAGGAGAGAGAGCTTAATTGGGGTGTGGCTTAGACACTATAAAAGCAGGTGACTCCAATTACAACTTCCTGTTGCTAGCCTTTTTTCTTACTACTTGCCCTCCATCCCATCCCTTCACCCACCCTAAGCCAGTTCTACTTTTATAGCCACTGGATTTGACTGACAACAGGAACTTCCTGTTTGGCAGTAGAAAGGGAAGGATCATAGAGAAACATTTGTTTTGTCAACCATAAAGGAAAAAGTAGCTCGGTCTCCCCCCCAGCTACTGGTGGTCAGACACAGAGAGGAAGGAGGAGGCTACTGAAGAATATAGGAAGTTGCTGTCCCAGAACAGGAAGGGTGAAATTTGTAAGGAGAGACAGTAAGCATACAGAGAAACAGGAGAGGGGACACAAAATAAGACATGATAGGAGTGGTGAGTGCAATGGCTGTGGTGTGGCAGTGTTCTGGGAGACATTCTGGATGCTGCGATGATGCCCTATTTGCAGGCACCCCTCTGGTCTGAGGGAGCAGGTTGCCCATCTCCAGGCTGACCTGGTTAGGATTTGTGAGACCTCTTCCCCCACCCAGAAACCACCAGGGCCAAGGCCACCACCTCAGAGGTTGCCAAAAAGAGGAGAGGTTGGACCAGGGTGGGCTCAAGGAGGGAGAGGGTGGTGGAACAGAACTGCATCCCTCCAGATGTACCTCTCCATAATTCATACACTGTTCTGGTGGATAGTGGTTTCTCTATGGAGGCACCTGCAGTGGAGACCAAGGAGGATGCTGGGAATCTTCACAAAGGAGACCCACAGGAGGGTGGCATGGGACCCCACAGGGGAAGAAAACAACTCCTGGTGGGGAACTCAGTCATTAGGGGGTAGAAATGAGGGAGGAAGGGGAGAGGGAGGTAAGGTGCCTGCCTGGCACCATGGCTTGGAGGGACAGGAAACATATCCTCAGGATCGTGTGAGCAGCTGCACGAGGGAGGGAGCTGGATGTCATTGTCCACCTAGGGACAAATGACCTGGCTAGAAATGGGATCAGAGCAGTGCAAGAGGAGTTTGTAGAGTTGGAGAGGGGCCTTAGACAAGTAGTGCATATGGTAACCTTCTCGAAGGTGCTGCCTGTCTATGGTAAGGGTGATGCTAGGGTACTTCTCACCAGGGAATTCAATGAATGGTTGAAAAACTGGTGTGGAGCTTAGGGTTTTGGCTTCATTGGGGACTGGGGAGCCACCTGGAGGGATGCAGACCTATACCAGCATGATGGTCTGCATCTGTACAGGGAGGAACCAGGATCCTGGGTGAAAGGTTTAAATGCTTCATTGGCAAGCATTTAAACTAGCCAAGGGAGGAGGCACTAAAAAGGAGCATGGAAATCCCAGTCTAACCCCACAAAACATGGTAATTAGTGAGGTAAACACCAAGGTAGAGAAGTCATTAGGGAGCAGGACAGAGGTAAATGTAAAAAAAGCTAAAAGCAGTAAGGACAGGGATGGGGCTAAAAGGGGAAAGGCCATCAAAAAGTGGAGAGTGATGTACCAATGCCTGCAGTCTGTGTAACATGCTCCCTGAACTAGTGACCTTGATGGAAGAGGGTTGCCTTGATATTGTGGCAGTCACAGAAACATGGTACACAGAGAACCATGACTGGGATGTCAACATACCAGGATACACAATCTACAGGCAGGATGGGGGTAAAAGAGGAGGAGGAGTAGCTCTCTATGTAAAGGAAAGGATCAAAGCAACAGAACTAAAGAGTAAACAGGGAACAGATGAGGCACTCTGGGTCACCCTGGAGACAGGAAATGGCACCACAATCTGCATGGGGGTTGTATATAGACCACCATCTCAGGGGGAGGGAATGGACAAGGAAATAATAGAAGGCATCCTTAGAATGGCAGAAAAAGGGGAGGTATTGTTGATGGGGGACCTGAATATGCCAGATGTTAATTAGAGCCTTTTTGCTGCAGGCACATCCAAAAGCAGGGCCATTCTTGATGCCCTACAAGGGGCATGCCTCAGACAGCTTGTATTGAAACCCACTAGGGAGGAAGCTATATTAGGCCTGGTACTCTCAAAAGGGGATGGAGAAAGAATCTCAGATTTAGAAGTGGGTAGCCATCTGGGAACAAGTGACCACCAACCAGTGTGGTTCACAATAAACACAGCCATACAATCAAGCCATTCAAAAGCAAAAGTATTGGACTTTAGGAGGGCTGACTTTGGGAAAATGAGAGAGTGCCTCAGAAAAGCACTAGCAAAAAGGCAAGAAGGAGGGGTGGAGGAACAATGAGAAGTAATCAAAATAGCCATCACAGAGGCAACAAGCCTTTGTGTAAAGCAAATCAGCAAAACACAACAAAGGAAAAGACTGCCATAGTTCTCAAGAGAGGTGGCAGGGAAGGTTAAGGAGAAAAGGATAACATTCAGGAAATATAAGGAATCACAGAAGGAGCAGGAACTTTATCAGTTAAAGCAGAAAGAGGCAGGGAAGACAGTCAGAATAGCAAATGCCCAAGCCAAGGAAAGGATAGCCAACTCTGTTAAGAAGGGGGACAAGACCTTTTATAGGTACATTAGGAAGTGAAGAAAGACCAAAGGAGGGATACCGAGGCTTAATAAAGGGAAGGGAATGTGAGCAGAGGGTGACAGTGAAAAAGCTGGGATACTGGATGAATATTTCTGCTTAGTATTCACAAAGGAAGTGGAGAGGGAGGTACTTAAACCAAACAAGAGAAACACTCTGAAGACGGGGCTCGATGCCAGTCCATTTACAGAAGAAAGGGTTCTGAAAGAACTAATAAAATTGAAGGTGGACAAAGCAATGGGGCCTGATGGGATTCATCCAAGAATTCTAAAAGAACTAAGGGTAGAACTAGTGATACCGCTGACTACTTTCTTTAACAAATCATGGGAAGATGGGGTGGTGCCTGAGGACTGGAGGAGGGTGGATGTGATTCCTCTTCACAGAAGTGGGAGCAGGACAGAGGCAGGAAATGACAGACCAGTTAGTTTGACCTCAGTGGTAGGGAAAATGATGGAATCACTTCTGAAGGAAAGAATTGTAGAGTACCTAGAGACCAGTGGGGCACAGAACCCAAGGCAGCATGGATTCACAATGGGAAGGTCATGTCAGATGAATCTAATAGATTTCTTTGTCTGGGTGACCAAAGTAGTAGACCAGGAATGGGCTGTGGTCATGGCCTACCTAGATTTTAGCAAGACCTTTGATACAGTCCCACACAAAAGATTAATACACAAGTTATCCAGCCTTGGAGTGGGTCCCAAGGTGGTAGCCTGGATAAAAAATTGGCTAAACAACAGGACGCAAAGGGTAGTAGTAAACGGAGTCCACAGTGAAGAAAGGAGGGTTACTAGCGGGGTACCATAGGGTTCAGTACTGGGACCGGTCCTTTTTAATGTCTTTATAAGTGACATTGCAGAAGAACTGAAAGGAAAAGTATGTCTCTTTGCAGATGACACAAAGATCTGCAACAGAGTTGATGCACAAGATGGAGTGGAAAGGATGAGAAGGGACTTGGCAAGGTTGGAGGAATGGTTAAATGTATGGCAGCTCAGATTCAATGCAAAGAAGTGTAAGGTAATGCACCTGGGAAACAAAAAGCGAGGGAAGAGTACACAATGGGGGTGATATACACGACAACAGTAAAATGGAAAGAGACCTGGGGGTAAATATATCAGATGACCTAAAGGTGGGCAAGCAATGTGAGAAGGCAGTAAGGAAGGCTGGGGGGATGCTGGGATGCATAGGGAGAGGCATCAATAGTAGAAAACAGGAAGCTGTTATCCCTCTGTACAGACAGCTGGTGAGACCCCATCTGGAGTACTGTGTGCAGTTCTGGAGGCCCCATCTCCACAAAGACAGAGACAGAATGGAGGCTGTCCAGAGGAGGGCAACCAAAATGGTGCAGCGTCTGCACCAGAAGACGTACGAAGAAAGACTAAAGGAGCTTAATATGTATATCCTTGAGGAAAGATGGGAGAGAGGGGACATGATAGATACTTTCAAGTATCTCAAGGAAATCAACAAAGTCCAAGAGGGTAGCACCTTTCAGAAAAAGATGTGCAAGAACAAGGGGGCACAATCTGAAGATGGGGGGGACAGCTCAGAGGTAATGTGAGGAAGTATTTTTTCATGGAGAGGGTTGTGGATGCATGGAACAGCCTCTCTGAGGAGGTCGTGGAGTCAAGAATAGTGGGGGAATTCAATAATGCATGGGACAGACATAAGGCAGTCCTAGTGGGGGGGTAGGAGGAAATAAGCTGTTGGTTAACTAGGATCTGCAGCTCATCTGCTAGGAAGGAAAATGGGCAGACTAGGTGGGTCAAGCGGTCTTTTTCTGCCATCAAATTCTATGTTTCTGTTTTCCAACTGTTGCACAATCTTACAATGTTGTATTGTTTGTATTACCCACATACTATTGTAACTGATCATTCTTCTCAACCCTATGTAACCCCTCCCCTCAGGTTGCACCGTGAGATGAGTAACTTGTTGTTCAGTGTGCCCTCCTGGTAAAACATTTCAATAAATAATATAAGAGAAATAGAATAAAAAATTATTTTTGTATTTGGTGAGCTGGCACCATTTGTACCAATACTCTGTTCTGTTTATTTGCCTTGATTGGTAGTGAGCCACACCCTCTTTGACTATACACACATGTTTTCTCTTTCTACCAAGGTTGGCTATACTGGATCATTGCTTCTGGTTACTGTGTTATGACCATCATCACATGACCATGATCAGCCATCTTGGGGACAGCATGAGGATGCAATGTGATAACATGTGTGTCTACCATTGAAAGTTTAACATTTCTCCATTTTGTGAATCACAGAAAACAAGTGGCTAGCATTTGTTCTAGTCTACCTCACAGCACACTGTGAGTGTTCAAAATCAGACTCTTCAACATCAGAAGAGGCAAGATCTATGGGCATTAAGTTAGTATGCCCTGCCAATACCTCTGGCTGATGGTGCAAGTTCACCATTTCTGCCTTGCAATTTATGATATCAACCTCAGGTTTGGTATCATACAAATTATGCAATGCCTATTTCTCCATGTTTCTACACAGAGTGCTAAGTTGGACATTTTCTTTACTCTTACATTCTAGTTCCTCACATACATGAACAAGCATGCTGTGAAGTATCTTAATTTCAGACTGCAAGACTTTTTCATAGTGTAAAACTAGTCTCTTATCAAAAGAAGCTTTATCACATATGATTTCAAAGCATACACCTCACGTCTACTGTTTTCATAATTACCTAGTAATGAATCACATTGCTTAGTCAAGGTCTGGTGTTGAAATACCAGCTCATTCACTTTCTCAGAAGAAATGGCATTCAACACATTCATATTTTGCCTGTATGCAGTGTAATCTGATTTCAGACTATCACATTTTTTAATAGAAAATTCTAAGCAAGCTAATAGCGTTGCAACTAACGAATTTTCAGGAATATTTTCCTTGGTACCATGTTTTAATTCACTATAGTATTCAGAAACCCTCATGGGATTGTTTCTGGTTTTTGCTACATTGGCAAAATCATCTAAACAGAAGAAGAAGAATCAGCATTTATATAGCGCTTTTCATACACATTATCCCAAAGCGTTTTACAAGCAATGCTAGACTGGTGGTGAAGTGACTGAATTTGTAGTGGTGGCCATATCGCACATCATCACCCACACACAGCCCGGATAATTGCATGAACCAGTTTATGTGAAGGGGAATGTTGGCCAGGACACCAGGATTATTCCCTGTTCCTTGCGAAGAGTGCCCTGGGTTCTTTTACTTCCACCTAGACACCCACCAGGACAACACCAGGATGGGAAGAAGGGACCTCGGTTTAACGTCTCATCCAAAGGATGGCACACCCTAGCATTACAGCACCCCCCAATACTGCACTTGGATGCCAGCAATTTTTAGGTGCAAGTCCAATCCCAGTGTGGGACAAGAACCCACGATCTTCTGGTCCAGAGGTGGATGTTCTACCAACTGAGCCACGCTGACACCATAGGCTTCTTGATTTTGAGAGACATCCAGCCTCAACTTCAGTACTGATTTTTTATGCAGACCATTTAAGAAATAGTAAAGCCTTAGCTGCCTGTGGATCAAAAATATTGTTTGCAACCAAAGTTCATGACAGGACGCAAACAGTATTTGGTGCATGTGAACTCCTAGATGAGTATAGACCCACTAGGATTTGAAACCACAAATGAAAGCATTCTGTCTGTTCAGATCCCTTTACAGCTGTGTGTTCCCACAGAGAAAGAAGAGGGAACAAAAACACACAAAAATAAAACAACTCATTAAACAGAGTTTGAATATCTGACAAGAGCTTTGTTTTGTCTGCACCAGGGAACGCACAACAGACCAAATAGATTTAAACAGCAGACACTCTCAGCTGCTTGTTACTGGTGATTTCTCACCCAGTGTTTTAATTTACAGAGGAAATTAAAATGCAACTATGACTAACATCCAGACACCTCCCACAGTCACTGTTTTTTTTATCTAGATATCAGTTCTAAAGTAAATAAGATTCTTGTATGGCTTCAGTGTTAGCCAAGAAACACTGTACACAAGCAGGAGTGATAATAGTTTATTACAATACTAACGTCAAGCATGTGACAGAGAAAATCACAAGTGGGGATGGGTTTTTCACCATTCTCCTGAAGAATGTACATAATCTCTTGAATTTCTAAGACATCCCCGCAGAGCTAGGTTACACAAAGTTATATACAACAGATAACAGTATAGCAACAGAGATTACCACATAGTTATGGATATCAGAAACATTATGTATTGGTCTTATAGTATGAACAAGATTGTATAAGACATCCCCATTGGATAATGACTTAGGAGACAGAATTACTAATAAGTATCATATGAGACAAAGAATATGCTTCTGTCAGCATAAGGCTTGGAAAAAAAGAAATGTTGATAGGTGCAAACTACATGTGGCATTAATTTGCCTAGATGAAAGACAAAACAAAGAATTTCTCTGTCAGCTTAGACAGAGAAGTGCCGACAGGCCACTACCACATATGATTATATGAGAACATATGTGAAGTATATAGTAATCACTGACGATCCCTCAGAGTCATCATATCCATAATTAGGTACATAATATATGGAATATATGTAAGACACAAACATAATGCATTATAGTGAGGTATAATAATCATGCATGATATAATCCTATAAAGGATGTAAACATTATCATATATTAGCAGCAAAGCACATTCCTGGCACTCATGCTTATAAAATGAGTGCCTAAATCTACATGTTTGTGCTAAACAGCAGTATCACAGTATAATAGACCAGGAATACAGTGTAAGGAGTATGTGGGATGATAGGGGGCATAACCCAGGTGCAGCAGCACACAGACACACATGCATAGCGCATGTTTTGGCATGTTTGGGCCTTTGGGATTACAGTAAATACAACATTTGCTAAATTTAAAGGTAAGGTGTGCCAATAATCTTAAATAAAACAAAGTTGAACTGTAAAAGTGACCCCATCTAGTGTACTTATCTGCAACACTTCACTTGCTTCCATTATCTCCATTTAAGATTGAAATGATAACAATAGATGGTCTGTCAGGAATAAAATGTTCGTCTTGTGCAATGTTTCTAATAACTGAGCAAAGTTAAAATACCCCAAGCATATATATGTGAGAAATGTGAACACAATAGAGTTTTGGAGCATGGCATTGGTTTGTTTAATGCCAGATTATCAGAACTGGAAAACAGTCAGTCTGAAATGAGGTTAAGATTCCAAGCTACACAAATTATATGTACAGCATCAATAGGGGTGAATACTGATAAGCCCAATAGCAGTAACAGTTCTGGACAGCAACTTGGCAGTGTGCCAGTGCTGTGCGATCTGCACTGGCTGCTAGTTCAGTGGCAGATCACCTACAAGGTAGGCTTGCTTACCTTTAAAGTCCTATATGAACAGAGCCCCAACTACCTGAAATATCTCCTGATTCCCTACTCCCCCAATCATCATCTCTGATCTGCCAATGAGGGATTGCTAGAGATTCCCAGGGTTCATTTAAAAACTTCTGGTGCTCACACTTTTTCATTTGCAGCACCAACCCTGTGGAATTCTCTACCTCGTTGGTTAAGAGAGTGCCTTACCATTACTAGTTTTAAAACTATGTTGAAAACGAATTTATTTTCCTTAGCTTTTCCAGACTAATTTTAGATAATTTATTCTGCTGCTTGCTTTTTAAATCTTATGTTTATGTTGTGTACAGCGTCTTGATTTTGAAAGGCACTTATAACTAAAGTATTGATTGACTACAGTTTTAGTATTTCCTAATATAGAAACTGTTATAGTCACACCATCCACAGATACAAGTAAAACATTTACTGATACCTTATATAGAAAATTACATAGGAAGAATGAAATACCATCTAATGCAGATGATGACTGGTTCCTGATGCAAGGTTCCAAAGACCCTAAAAGATGCTGAAAAGATACAATTCCACATCCCTGTATCTAACTATTTTGATCTCTTAAATCTAGTACATAATGAAAACAGCAACCAGTGTAACTCAGATAGGAATACCTTGCATTAGAAAAAATGGAACCTGGATTGATCATAACTAACAAAATTTGCAACACTATGGGGACAAAACAAAATGGTAGACCAGACTGTTAACCAACCAAAACACTTCTAAATTCCTTGAATACCATTATAAATGGTGACCTGATACAACTAAACTCTCCAATGGAACTAGATAATAATGAATCCAGACACATTTTTGTAATAGGAGACTCTGGGCCAGATATTCAAAACTTTGCACCGGGCAAAAACCATTTGCGCAGGTTTAGCGTGGGATTAGTGTGGGTCTGCTATATTCAAAAGGCCAAATAGTGCGGGCAAACTGCATTAGCGCTGGGCAAAATTATAATGCATGCAAGGGGCAAACTGACATGAATACAAGCGCAATGCTATATTCAGCAACTAGCGCCGCGCTAAGTGGTTTTGCGCGACTTAGCGTGACACTTAGCCGTGTACATTACATACCAGAAAAGTCGCCCGAACTCCTGGCACCAGCTTTGCACTTACACTATGGCTTTGGCGCGTGTTTGTGCAGGTTTAGCGCGCTTTGCGCGACCCTAGCAAAGAAATATGACACATAGATAAAGCCAAACATAGAGGAAGCATGCTGCTAACTAATGGCATCACAATGATGCCATCATCTGCCACCAGTCCCAGCCATGCCAGGCAGTAAGTGGTGACCCTGCTGCCAATGGACAGCATGGCAGTGTGGCCATACAGCACACACCTGCAGACCACACTTCTGTGGGCACCAACAGATGCCAACACACACATGCAGCACTGTGGGCATGGAGGATGTTGAGAGGAGTATGTATGGGTGGTGAGGCTGTGCCACAGACCAGATGTGGCCACAAGGCTGGGACACATCATGCAGTGCACATGGGCCAGTATTGGGAATACCCCAACACCAGTGTGCCTTTCAGATAATATATGCCCCCCCGGCCACATACCGCACAGCTGTACAACTGCCACAGCACACAAAGCCAGAACTGTACATGTCACTGTGAGCATCCCATGCCACAGGTACAGCATCTGGGGTCACACAACAGCATAACAGTAAAGTCCACTGTCAGTAAACACCTGCAGGTTGGGGCTCTCACTGTGTGTAGTGCAGTCATCATCACTGCCCTACACACCAGAGGCAATGCTGTGTCCACACACTACTGGCCCCCTTGCTACTGTAGTTTCTGCTGTGCACTGTAGCATGACCTACAGTGTGACAGTTGCATGCAGCACCACCACCATCTGTGCCTATGCTGTGTTGTCTCAGTACAGCTGCAGGCAGCAGCACATGTGGAAGTAGTGTTCAAAACTGTATAATATTCCTCAAGCTGTTTGGGCAGCGCTAACATGTTTGCGCGGGTTTAGCGCAGGGCTAAACAGCCCGGTGCAAACTGCATGCAAATCAGGTCATAATGAGATGCTAATCTGGATGTTTGTCCACAGACTACCTAAGTAGGCTCATTTGCATGTCACTTTGAATATGGCAAGTTTAGCTCCAGGCAAATGTGTTTGTTCGGCCAACGGTTTAGCCCTTGCGCTAAACCCACAAGAACATGTTAGCCAAGGCTTAACAGTTCGGGGAATATTTTACAGTTTTGCACACTGTACTTTCACATACACTGCTGCCTGCAGCTGTACTGGGTCCACACATTTGCTGGCACACACATTGGCCACATAGTTCATCTCTACCTACCTTCACATCACTGTGCACTGTGTTGCTGCTGTGGTTTGCACTTCCTGGTTGCCATGTTCAGAGCTGTCTTATTCCAGGACTAAGTTTGCCCTGCACTCCCAGCCCAGTTTGCCCAGCTTCATTCCCATGCTATATTCAGAAGCTGTTTGCCCTGGGCTATTCCTTTTGAATATAGCTTGCTCTGTGCTCCGGGCTAAGTTTGCTCACCAGGCAGTGCTAATTTTGCCCCGGGGCAAAGTTTTGAATATCTGGCCCTCTATCATTAAACATCTTGATAGACCTAATTGCAATCCAAATAACAATAATAGGACAATTTCAAGCTACAGGGGTGTCAAAAACAGAGATTTGGCAATTAGATTAGACAACATTTAAAACAGTGCTGACAGCACAAATTGCACTTTGAAAGCTCAGGAGCAAACTTTCTGATACCCAGGAAACATGAGGCACTTCCGAGTATCTCTTGCTATTTAAACAGCCCTGCAGCAAGCAGGGAGCCTTTAATTCGGTGTACCTGGCTGATACAAACTCTGGCAACTCAATTTAAATGAAACTTGATGTACTTTTATGTGTTTTAAATGTTTGTTAAATCATACTGTGTTACTATTGTACTCCCCGTAATATCATGAGGCTTGGCACCCTAGCTGTGCTAGGTGGAGGAGAATAGTCCAAGAGTAGTAGTTCTGGACTACAACTCAGTAAAACAGGCTACTTTTTAGGCAGGAATACTGCCAGGGGGAATAACGTTTAATTTAAAACAGTGCTGACAGCACAAATTGCACTTTGAAAGCTCAGGAGCAAACGTTCTGATACCCAGGAAACACAAGGTACTTCTGGGTATCTCTCACTATTTAAACAGCCCTGCAGTGAGCAGGGTGAGCACGAGCATGTGCTAGCACACACAAAGATGCACGCAAAGACACACGCATCATGTGTCACACGTGAAAGAGTGAAGGCCACATAGAGAAGTCCAGATCTGTAAGTAAACTAGAAGCAATTTGAATAAATCTAACAAAACTTGACAATAACCATGAACATGGCTGATTTAATTGTTTTAGAGAATGTAATAGATACTGGTGCAAAACAATAAACAACAGATAAAACCCCAAGGAAAGATGTTATCATAACTTTGGATGGTGAAACAGGCCTACAATGTAATACCTGTTTTATGAATGCATTATTTGTTTCCCTGCCCCAAACTCCCTTCTACATATGTGACAAATGTATAAGCAACAGTGTCTTGAGGGAAGACATAGATGACTTTTACAAGAGGTTATCAGTAATTGAACAATACCAAGAAAACCTGAGTAAAATCTCAGGAAATTGTACACATAACAGTACTGCAGAAATTTTGGAATCTAATATTGGGGTGTGTGATACTGAATCACTTAAAGAAATAGGAACGTATGAGAAAAGGAGGAGAAGAGAGTCAACTGAAAGCAGCATAAACAGTGAGTCTGAAGAGTGGACTACTGCAACCATTAGTCACAAATCTAAATCCAGACATAGGGCTATTTGTAATAGCATTAGTCTATCAAATAGATTTGAACCACTAATTGATCTGGAAATGGGAAATTCACTAGTAGAGAGGGGACATGATGATTCCTTACACAGGCAGCCTACTACAACTGATTTAAATGATTCTATGTTGGACATAGTAAGTAATGAAAACAGTGAACAAACACTAGGAACAATAATAGATATTATTAATACAGATGGTCAGAACTATGAAAGCAAAGCAGTTCAATCAAAATCTTTTAAGGATAGTGTCATCATGGTTACAACAACAACAGATAATTCAAGTAGGCAATTTTTCGTATTGGGAGATTCAATAATAAAATATACGGATAAAATAATGTGTAGAATGGATAAACATAACATAGCATGCTCCTCATTTTGGGGAGCTGGTATTAAGGATATAAACAAAATGTGTCCGGATATTCTACATAAATCTGGTCACAATCCATTGGTCATTATACATGCAGGCACAAATGATTTAAAGAAACTATCGATCGATGATATCAAACAGGAGTACATAAACACTGGAAAAACACTGGATGAACTTAAATGTGAAATATGTTTTTTGGAGATACTACCTGTTCCCAAAGCAAGTTACCATACAACATGCAAGATTAAAAGTATAAATGAATGGATAAGGAAATGGTCACTAAAGGAAGGTTATAAAACCATACCACACTGGGGAAATTTTAATGATATACTTTCCTTGTTCAGCTGGGATGGATTACATTTGATTAAGCAAGGAGCTTATAAATTAGGTAGGACGCTTAAAAAAACATCATTCAAAAAAATTTAAACTAGGAAAAATTGGGGATGAGGGTACAACATTTAAATCAAAAAATGTCATTAAAACAAAAGTTAACTCAAATTCAAATAACCAAGGATTAAAAAAAAAATTAAATCTGTAATATCAATGCATGAAGTTTAAATAATATTAAACTAAGTGAACTTAAATTATGAATAAATAAACATAAAATAGATATTATATGCATAGCAGAAACTTGGTGGGACGAAAGTAATAACTAGTCAAATAATATTGAAGGATTTCAACTTTTCTCCAAAAATCATCCTGGAAGAAGAGGTGGGGGAGTATGTTGCTATGTAACAGAGTTAATACAGAGTCAAGAAATTAAAATAAGTGACCATATGGATAATGTTCCTGAAACCTTGTGGCTAAGTATAATTTTCCCTCATTTGCCAAAAATAAATCTAGGAATCTGTTATAAACCCCTAAATAGCAATAGTGTTTACAATAAAAATGCAATAGAGGAAATTATTAAAGTTTCCAGTCTAGGGGATATCATGATTCTGGGAAATTTTAACTCTCCAGGTATCATTTGGGAAGAATGGAAAGGCACTACTGCCTTTGAAAAAATCCTCATTGACACTATAATATCACAGGGCTATTATCAGCTGGTCAAAGTTCCAACTAGGGGTAAAAGTATATTAGACCTTATTATAACTAATAATATTGATAAACTTGACAAAGTAGAAATTTTGCCACATTTTGGAAATAGTGATCACAATATTGTTGAATGTATAATCAATATTGGAAAACCCAAATATAATAATTCCACACTATCCCTAAATTATAAAAAAAGCAGACTGGAATAGGATTATTGAAGCATTTAAAAATCTGGACTGGGGAGAAGCATACTGTAAGTTAGGAGCTAACTATATGTGGGAAAATTTTAAAAACAAAATTCAAGAAATAATATTTAATTTTATTCCCAAGCGTAAAGTCAACAATAGTAAAGGTCATATTCCATATTGGTTCAATAAAGACATCAAGAAACAGATCAGAAGGAAAAATAAAGCATTTAAGAAATACAAAAATAGTCCAACTAAAATCAATCAAAATAAATACAAAAAACAACAAAGATTGCTTAAAATTACTATCAAAAAAGGAAAAGTTAAATTTGAAAACAAATTAGCAACAAGTAAAAATCATAAAGCTTTTTATTCATATATAAATAATAAACAAAGAGGAACGAAGATTAATTCAGTATCTGTAAATAGTGAAACAATAGTAAACAATAAAGAAATAGCTGATAGTTTTAATAATTATTTTGTGACCACATATCAGGAGCACAACTTCAAGATAAGTGTTACAGGGTAATTAATGAAGAACCCTTTAGTATAAGTTGTGATATGGTGAAAAGGGAATTATTAAAATTAAGGACATCTTCCTCTTCAGGCCCTGATAATATTGACACAATTGTATGGAAAAAAACCTTTCAGACGTAATAGTAGATCCACTGATTAAAATATTTAACAAATCCCTTTTAACTGGTGTGATACCACTGGATTGGAAAAAAGCTATAATCGTGCCAGTTCATAACAAGCATTTGTCAAAGCCGAACGTTCACTTGCAGGTATTTGCAGTGGTATTTGGCACTTGGACATGGCTTAAAAAAATCAGTGACAAAAAAGTACAAGCATTTGTCAATGCTGAATGTTGCTTGCTTCTATGTGCTGTTTAGATATTTGGAAGTCATTGGAGTGCAAATATTGAAAATTCGTGAACTTATGAGCGTGCGTAGGAACTGCGCAACTCACACTTGTAAAACAGTAATTTTTAGGAATTTTTTCACCAAATTTTCAACATAGTCATTTTAAGACCTCTGCTCATGAACAGTGTCACTGTGATTTTCTTAATGTGTCCCATACATTGATTTCAGAAACCGACTGCGCCCATTGTGCGCCATATGGCGGGTATACGCTTTTGGCCAGGATGTGAAAATGACAGCTGTACTGCTCATAAGGAGGTGTGGTAAAATGGCAATGTTGAAAATCTGGAGGAAAATATTGAAAATTTGAGAACTTATGAGCCTGCAGGAACTGCGCATACTTGACGCTCAGAACAGTCATTTTTGATTTTTGATCAATTTCAACATGGTTTTGGGACCCTTTATCATGAATGATGTCACTGTTATGGTGTTATTTGGGCCTGAAGGGTGATTTCATGCAGTGACTGCACAAGTGACTGCAATCACTCTTCGTCCAATAACGCCATGACAGTTACATCATTTATGAGAAGGGGTCCCAAAAACCCCATATTGAAAAATTTGGTGCAAAAATCCAAAAAATGCCTGAGATATGCACAGTTGAAAACCCCTATTCAGCCCATTATACAGCTTACCGGCATTTCCTCAGTTCAAGCGGTCGGCTTTGAAGAGTGCAGACGTGTTCCCCGGTCCACCAAAGACTGCCACGCCGAGCTCCAGAGGTAAGTATGGGGTGGGGTGGGGAGGCAGGGTGCGAGTGGTGGGTGCAGGTTGTGGGAGGGGGCTGGGAGAAGCGCCGTGGACTGTTTTTATTTTCAGTAAAAAGACAATGTGGGACATTTGCCACACTGTGATGGGCTCTCAGCATGGCAGAAGGATGGCTGGGGGCCGTGGAGCTGACGGGGATTGGGCTCCCCTCAGAAGATGATGCGGATATTTGCCATGCTGGGGTGGGCTACCAGCATGGCAGAAGGATGGCTGGGCCGTGGAGTCAACGGGGATTGGGCACTCCCCATCGGCAGATGACACAGAATGTTTGCCACACTGGGGTGGGCTCCCAGCATGGCAGCAAAGATTTGGGGGGGGCGGCGTGATGCGGTGCAAGCACACAGTGGTGGTTTTCTTTGAAGAGAAGACCACCACTGTCCTACACAGCACTGCGTCCGATTGGTGCAGGACTGCCATGCCTGCTCAATGGAGCA
This sequence comes from Neoceratodus forsteri, assembly GCA_016271365.2. Taxonomy (NCBI): domain Eukaryota; kingdom Metazoa; phylum Chordata; order Ceratodontiformes; family Ceratodontidae; genus Neoceratodus; species Neoceratodus forsteri. The sequence goes on along the minus strand of CM028130.1, from coordinate 37,616,733 downwards.
GGGGATTGCAGAGGAGGGGCACATCTCCAAAGTGTCCCATTCTCCCAAGATGTTCCTTGTGCAAACAAATCAAGTGTGACAAAGTACAGACCAATTAGCTTGACATCCATTTGTTGTAAGATACTGGAGAGATTAATTAAAAATGGTATTGAGGAGGACATAATAAGATTATGGTTGCAGGATATATCACAAAACAATTTTAGGAGAGGGCTCTCCTGTAATACAAATTCATTAGCCTTCTACAACCATGTTAGTCACAAACTGAATAAAGGTAAACCTGTAGATGTATTTTTTTGGACTTAGGAAAGGCATTTGACACAGTCCCTCATCATAAATTAATAAAACTTGGTTTAAATACAAATACTATAAGGTGGATTGGACATTTTTTGTTGGATAGGAAACAGAGGGTGCGTATCAATACAGTTCTTTCTGATGAGGGGAGGGTGGCCAGTGGGGCTCCTCAGGGATTGGTGTTGGGCCCAATGTTATTTGAATTATACATCAGTGATATGAGTAAGGGGGTTAACTCCCACATAACTAAATTTGCTGATGATACTAAAATAGGGGGAGAAGTTACGACATTAAGTGATTATTAAGAACTAAGGAACAGTTTCAATAAAATGGAAGACTGGGGTGAACAAAATGGTATGAAATTCAATTAAAATAATTGCACGATAATCCATTTTGGAAAAAATAATCCTAAATATTCATACGTTCTAAACAATAAGATAATAAAAAACAGTAACAGTGAGAAGGATTTGGGTATATGGATAAATTCTAGACTATCCTCAGACACGCATATTCTTAAAACAATAGGAAAATGTAATAGCATCATCTATTCTATTAAAAGAGCCTTCATATCAAGGAATAAAGAGTGTGTTCTTAAATTGTATAGGACTTATGTACTCCCACATCTTGATTATGGATCTCCAATTTGGAGTCCATATTTAAAGAAGGACATATATAGGGTGGAAAAAGTTCAAAGACAATTGACAAAATCAATAAAAGGCTTAAAAAATATGGAATATGCAGACAGATTATCAAATCTTACTCTGTACTCCTTGGAAACAAGATGAATTAGAGGAGACTTATTATTCTTATACCGTATTTTGGAAGATAAAACACTAATGTCACAATGTAATATAACAAGGACTCATAAAACAGTAAATTCTAGATCACATAATAAACACATTTTTATAAGCAGAGCAAGAACTAATAGGCATATGAACTTCTATAATATACATACTCCCTCAATATGGAATACTTTGCCAAAAAAAGTAGAGGAAGTAACATCATTTGACGCATTTAAAAATGAGTTACATAAATTTCTGTCCTTAAAATAGTACAAGAAATATCAACAGATAAGACCACTAGGGGTGGGAGACAATTAAATGGGCCTGGGCCTACTTTGTCTATACATACCAAGTTACCAAGTTACCAAGTTAACATACTGTATTAGGTAATGCAAGAGAAACCCCTTTGGTAATTTTACAAGTAGATACTAATGACATCACTACTCAGCCTACATATAAAATAAAACAGGACTCTGTGGCAATTACCAATAAACTGGTGGGAATAAAATGTTCAATTATGATTTCTGAGTTCTTACCTGTAATGTAAAATGGTGCCTTACCCAAAACATTAAATGTACTCCACATTGGGAGGAATTCTACAACCATAATGATAGCTTCTGCTGGGATGGCCTCCATCTTAGCAAAAAGGGATTCCAACTACTTGGAAACAAAATCCTGAAAAAAAATCAGTGAGGCTTTAAACTAAATACTAGGGGAGGGAAATGAGTGACCCTTCAGCTCCACTCACAAATAAGGTAAAAGACAAATGAGTAGTACTTTAGAATAACATAAAGCAAAATATAAGTAATTCTGCTGTGCAAGCAACTTTTCCACTTGTCTTAATAATGCAAGAAGCTTAAGAAATAAAATAGATGAGCTTAATAACTTTCTAGTAGCTAATCAAATCGCAATATGTGGGGTCACTGAGACATGGGTCCAAGATAATGAACGGAATATGGAAATATCAGGCTACACAAAAATAAGTAAAAATAGGATTAATAAAGTAAGTGGTGGGATAACACTATACGTTGATGAAAAATACACAGTAACTGAATTAATAAATACTAGGAATGTCACGTCTGAAATAATCTGGGCAAATATTAATCTTCATAATAAACCTTTGACCTTAGGATTAGGCTATCATCTACCAAACCAAAATGTTGTAGAAATCCAACAGTTCCTTACAGGTCTTGAAAGTATTGAGGTCAAAGTAGACTATGTCCTGATGGGAGACTTCAACTTCCCATCCATAGACTGGGACTTGGTATAAGGCCAAGGCACCTGTGAAAACAGATTCATTGATATCACAATATCTAACAATTTGGAACAACTGGTAAAAAAACCCAAACATACAAGAGAAAATAAAATACTGGATCTTGTAATAGCTAATATTCAGACAGGTATAACTGTCCCTGAAACTCTGCCCCCTTTGGGTGATAGTGGTCACCAAATGGTTGTATTTAAAATAGAAGTTAAAAACCCAAATACTAGGGGTATCACAATAGTGAAAGACTTTCATAAAGCCAACTATAAAGAAATAAGAGAATGTCTGTCAACATGGGACTGGGAAAAAGACCTAGAGGGTTTCAACCTTATAAATACTTGGGAAGCCATCAATAAAATCCAATTTTGCATAAACAAGCAGGTTTCTCACAGGAAAAAAATATCATAATAATAAAAGATTGCCCTTATGGTAGAATAATTAAATAAAAACATCAATAAGAAAAAGAAATTATATAAAAATTTTAAAAATCTGAATGAGAGAACAAGAAACAACTATAAATCTCTTACAAACAATAAAAACTAATATCAGAAAAGCTAAAAAAAAACCTGCCCGGTGGTGCTGAGGGCTAAGGCAAGGGATGCCACACCTCACGCCATACTGTCAACCAGTGTTCGGGAGCGAGCGCTGGTTGCTGGGGGCTGGCAGAGGAGGAGAGGGATTGAGCATCCAGTGGATGGCTCTCCCTCTCTGGGAAGGGGAGTTCACAATGGTTGGTGCCCGACTGCCCCCTGGCAGAGGCTTGAAGGGTTGGGGATGCATGCCATATACTGGGTTGAGCCAGGGCAGACACCAGGATGGGGATGGTGCGGACATGTGTGCGCTCATTCCTGATGGCATCATTGCACACCTCCAACTTAGGGGAACAGAACAGGAAAAATGGTGGCATCTACTATGGCTTGATGGTCATCCATGAGTGTTCGCTGGGCATTGGCACCCAAACTGGATCCATTGTGGTGGGGAGTTAGGGAGCTCCCTGCCACCCCACTGTGGGGGGGGGTAAGTCACAGGGGTTACTGGATGCCAGTGGTATCAGTTGAGACAGATGGTGGCTAGATCCCCCAATGGTAGGATGTGAGGCTACGGGGATGCATCACGGTGGCCATAGGAGGATAAATACCACAGCAAAAAAAAAAGCTAAAAAAAGTCTTCTAATTAAAAATAGCCACAAATACTAAGGAAAACAAAGAACATTTTTCAATTACATTGGTTCTCTGAGGGGCAATTGAAAGACCATTGGTCCTATTGTGACTCCTGATGGAAATATCTCTAACGAGAAAGATATGGCATCTGAACTCAACAAACACTTTACTAATATATTTAAACCTAAAGAACAAATACCAAAAATATTACCCTTAAATTTGGGTAAATTTGAGGATTTTTCAATGCAGGAGATATTGTCAGTTATAGGTTCTTTAAACTCCAACGGTTCTGCTGGACCAGATGAAATATCTTCTAAATTCTTAAAAAAGGTAGCTCCAGTAATACTAGGACCACTAGCCAAGTTATTTAATAAACTGATACATGAAGGCAAAGTCCTGACACAATGAAAAGAGACTAAAGTTGCACCGATATTTAAGGGTGGTGATAAATCAAAAATGGAGAATTATAGACCAATTAGTCTCCCTTCTGTTACAGGGAAACTAATGGAATGGCTCTTACAACACAGAATAATAAAGCTCACTAAAAATAAAGGATTGATAGATATAATGCAACATGGGTTTATCAAAGACAGATCATGCCTTACTGATCTACTGCAATTTTTTGAATCTATAAGTGTAGCTATGGACAAGGTTATGTTGGTTGATGTACTCTTCTTGAATTATAATAAGGCATTTGATACAGTTTTGCATAAAATACTTCTTTAACACCTCACAAAAATTTACATTCACCCCATATAGTTAATTGGATTATAGCTTGGTTAGACAAAAGAAAACAAAAGGTAGTAATTTGTGGATATGAATCTGAATCTGACACGAGCACTATCACCAGCGGTGTACCACAGGGCTTTGTTTTGGGACCCATTTTGTTTAATACACTTATAACATCTATGCAGACAAGCAACACAGCTTGGATGTGTAAGTATGCATATGACTGCAAAATGTGTGCTATTATTACAGATTTAAACTCATGTGAACAGCTTCAAGACAGCAACAAACAACGAAATTTTGGAGCAGAACAAAATCATAAGAAATTTAATGACAGCAAATGTAGAATTATGCACTTTGGTCACACCAATCCAAACTATACATATACTCTGGATAACCACATATTAGAAACAGGTACTAATGAGAAAGATCTTGGTATTCACAGTATCAATGACTTATCTTTTAACACACATGTTAAAAACGAAACTAAATACTGCCACAAAATATTGGGCTGCATTTTTCATAGTATTAAAGCAGAGATGAAAATGTGATCATTCCCCTATACAAACATCTTGGTAGACCTCACTTGGAATACTGTACGAAGTTTTGCTTCCCGCAGACAATAAGGGATGAAAACATAATTGAAAAAATTCAGAGAAAGACTACAAAAAAAGTTAAAAGTATGTATTATGTAAGTTACAAAGAGAGATTAAAATTACTAGGTTTATATTCTGTGAAGTACAGAAGGATAAGGGGTGACCTGTGTCTTGCTTTCAAAGCTATGAATGATCAATTTCTAAAGGAGACTATTGGAATTACTAGCCAAACCAAAACAAAATGAACTGGATCTCATAATCAACAAATGTCTGGAGAAAAAAACATTACTGTAAAAAGAACCAGATGGTTCACACAAAGAACAATAAATAGATGGAGCACATCACCACTAGCTGTAATCGAGAGTGACACAATTACCACATTTAAAAACAGATGACAAATTTATGGGCGATTCTAAATACGAGTATCACCTTTAAGGGGTGGCAAGTTCTCTAAGAGTTCATGCCTGTTGAACTTGTAAGTCACACTATGAGCCTATGAACCTATATTGGTGTTAAGAATTCTATAATTATTTACTCTGTTGCTGGAATGTCAGTTGACAGCACAGAGGAGAAGACAGGCCAAGGGGTGATGATTAAGTAATAATGCCCAACAGGGTGTGGAGTGTGCTTGGATAACATCACACATCAGGTGGTTGAGCATGAGGCTGAGTGCATCCAACACCTGAACAGTGACATTATTCCTGCACAATACACACCCTGGAAGGCATTATTGCTATTATACAATGGCTCTTATGTATTATTATTGTGGGGAAAAACTGAGCACATGTAGAATGCTAAAACATTTCATAGTTAGGCAGAGAACAAGTATCACATCTCCTTTATAATGTGAGAACATCTCTTTTTAGTTTTAGTTTAACAGTTTTTTTAGGAAACACTCCCCATGTGAAAGCACTGCATCATGGGTATGCAAATACCCAACTCCCTGGTACTGCATAACACACAATGGTGATACACCAAGTACAGCTGGAGAAGTCATGGTCTACTAGATGTGATCCATGACTGCCTGCTGTCTCAACCAGTGAAAGATCTGACCAGGAGGATGCCATCCTGGATGTGATCCTCACAAATTCAGAAGCAATTAGATCATGCATGGCTTCCTTTCTGAAGCAATGGGCAAAACAATAAGAAAAACTGAATAGATGAAATGGTTCCATTTACATAAAGATAAAGAAAGGGTACAATGCAGGACTGGCATCAGGGAAATAACAAAGGGGAGCATCTGTGCGAATGGTGGAACTACAGTCAGCCAGCAGAAAGCATGCTGCAAGGCCATGGCAGGGAATATGCCTCAATGCTATGAGCCTAGGAAACAAAATCAGTGACCTCCAGGCTCTAGCAGCAGACACAAAGGTCAACCTGGTGGCTATAACTGAAACCTGGGCCACAGACCACAATGACTGGGACCTTGAAATTCCAGGCTATATGCTTTTCAGAAGGGACAGACAGAAGGGGAACAGTGTGTGTGTGTGTGGGGGATGTGTGCTCTCTATGTGAAGGAGAGCATCAAAGCAGATGAGAATATAAATGCCAAGACTTTCAGAGGGGACACAGTCACTTTGGGCTCACCTAACCACCACAGCAGGAAGAAAACTATAAATGGGCATGAAATACAGACCCTCGGGGCAGGGGGAGGAGAAGGATGGGCAATTAGCTAAGGAGATAAAACCGGTGGCCAGTAAGTGTGACATAGTGGTGGTCAGGTATCTGAACCTACCAGATGTGGACTGGGGTTTCAGTAGCCAGGTGCTCAAGAAGTCATGCTTTACCAGATGTGATCCATGACTGCCTGCTGTCCCAACCAGTGAAGGATCTCACCAGGGGGTATGCCATCCTGGATGTAATTCTCAAAATTCAGAAGAAATTAGATCAGTCAGGCAAGGAGAATTCTTGGCAAACAGCAACAACAATATTTTGTTTGTTTCAGGAATAACCATTGAGCAAAATGTTCATTTACAATGGTAACCTGGTGTATACATAAAGAAAACACTGAAGAAATACAACAATATAATCAAGTAAACATACCTAATATATCCATAAAAGAAAACACATACATATACTACACTACAATAACCAATCATGCAAAAGTATACAAATTCACATTCATATTATTAACACTTCACTAAACAATTCTGTCTGGTTTGAAATATCCACAGACAATACAAAAACCTCCTCAAAGATAGAGGTACTATGCTTCAAGAGGGCAGATTTTGGTAGATAAAGGCAACTAGTGAGGGAAAAGCTAAAGAATTTCAAGGACAAGTTTGAGATGGAGGAAATATGGCATCATATTAGCAAGGCCACTGGTTTTCAGTTTTTACCAGAAAACCCAGTAAAATTCCAGAATTAGGGCTGCCTGAACACCCAGTAAAATTAAAGATTCCATGGAATCTGGCATTTAATACCAGATCAGTAAATCTACAAAACTTGTATTTTTCTTATACTTGCTTCCTGTACTATTTTCAGTTTGCTTTATTTAATGCTCTGTATATTAAGTCTTCTTTTATTCTGATTATTTATACACATACCAAAAGAATGACAGCAGAATCCTGGTAAATCTGCAAATTAGAGTAATAAATCACCAGTGCAATTCTGGAATCTGAAGTCTTAAAAATGGAATTTCATTGTTTTAATCACCATAAATCAGTGGCCTTGCATATTAGCGATCTGGTAGAATACTTCGAAGCTAATCACCTCCAAAACACTAAACAACACAGATTTGTGGCAGGAAGGTAATGTCAAACAAACCTTATTATTTTCTTCAACCAAATGACCAGGGAGTTGGACAAGGGCCCTGCAGTGGACCTGCTTTACTTTGACTTCTGTTAGGCATTTGACAGTCCCACACAGGCACCTCATAAAAAAGTTGGAGGACCTGGGAGCAGCAGAGCAAATTGTCAGGTGGGTGCAAAATTGCCTGGAAGACAGGAAACAAGGGGTAGTAGTAACTGGGGAAATTTCTCCTGAAACACATAACTAGTGGAGTGCCTCAGGGCCAGTCCTGGGACCTATCCTTTTCAGCATATTCATTAGTGACATCAGTGAGAGTATAAAGGGCATCATCACCCTGTTTGTGGACAACATGGAACTTAATGGCAGAGTGGACAGTATGAAGGAAGTCAGAGAGCTACAGGAGGAACTTAAAAGGTTGGAAAGGTGGATGCACATATGGCAATGGAAGTTCAGTGCTATGAAGTGCAAGGTGATGCACCTAGATAGAGCTAACCTAAGGCAGAATACTGGCTAAACAGAATCAAACATAGGTCCTTGGCAGATGAAAGGGATCTGGGGGCCATCATCAGGGATGACCTCAAGCAGCAAAGTCAGTGTAATAAGGCTTACAGCAAGCTAGCAGGGTACTGGGATATATTGGAAGGGGCACAGATAGTAGGGGCAGAGAGGTGATACTACCCCTCTACCAGTCATTGGTGAGGCTCACCTGGAGTACTGTGTCCAGTTCTGCAGGCCTCACCTTAGAAAAGATATGGACAGGTTGGAGGTGGTCCAGAGAATGGCAACAAAGATGATACATGGCCTTCAGGGAGTTACCTCTGAGAAGAGGCTAAAGGCTCTGAACACATACCCATTGGAGACTAGAACAGAAAGGAGGGATATGATTGAAACCTTCAAGTTCCTTAGGGGCATAAACAAAGTGTCCCACACAATACTTTTCACCAGGAACACCAATTCTACTACACAAGGGCACGAGTGGAAATTAAAAGGTGGACATTTCAGGAGGGACATCAGAAAGTATTACTTCTCAGAGAGGGTGGTGGAGTCATGAAACAGACTGCCTCCCCAAGTGGTGGCTACAAAGTCAGTGTCATGTTTGAAGTACATGTGGGACAAGGCTTGGACACAATCACCCACTGTTAGAGAAGGCTAGGCTGGATAGCTCATGGAGCATGACGCTGGTGTTACAGTAGGTCCTAGGAAACTATGTTTGGGCAGATTCAATGGACCACAGGTCCCCTTCTGCCATCATTTTCTATGTTTCTAATGGAGTGAGGAGTCTCAGAACATGATAGAGTAGGAAGCCTTGGAGCATGATAAAGGAGTGGGGAGTCTGTGAGCATAATAAAGGAGTGGGGATTCTGCCAGAATGAAGAACGAGAGAGGACTCTTGGAACATGATGATGGAGTGGTAAGTGTCCAAGCAGGATAAATAAGCAGGGAGTCTCTGAGCATGATAAAGGAGAGTGGCAATCCTGATCATGATAAATGAGGGGGGAGTCTTCCAGCATGATGAAGCAGTAGGGAGTCTACAAGCATGATAAAGGAGTGGGGAATCTCCAAGCATGACAAGGGAGTGGGGAGTCTTTGAGCATAATAGAGGAGTCAGGAGTCTTTTATCAGGATAAAGGAGTGGGGAGTCTCTGGGCGTGTTAAAGGAGTCAGGCTTCTCTGAGCATGAAAAAAGACTGGGGAGTCTGCAAGCATGATAAGGGATTGTAAGTCTCTGAGCATGATCAAGGTCCCTTACCTTTCATGTGACTGATTTTTTTGAACACAGGGTCTTCTGGCCTGTCTGAAAACACAGCTGCATGGTTTACCAAAGCTTCTTTTACAGCTTGAAATCCATTCAGCACAACCACTTGGTTACTGCCAAGAAATATGCTGTAGACATTCCCGAATCTTTTAGCCATCTGAAAACAAAATTGAAAGCATTAATAATATTCTCCTCTTCAGCTTCTCCTGTCTACTGTGGAAGGAAACAGCAACTTACAAAGAAGCAGAACCCTGAACTACATAATTATATAGAAGTACAGCCAAAAACAGTGCAATACATGTGTAACCCCCTAAAATGTTTGGGCATAATGTTATAACAACGCAACCTCTAACCCCAGGTAGTTGATATACCTACACAGAGAGAAGTTAGGGCTGCACCACCAGTAGGTTCTTTGCCTCTTTTCTCACCCACATTGATTTGGGTACATACAGGAACTCCTTGAATTACCTCCCAATCAAATAGCTGCTAGGAAAATGTGGGAGAGAGAGGGGCTGCACCCAACTGACCCAGGAGAGCATATGAATGTGAAACTTGGACAACTTCAAGCAAGACTCTGACACAATTTGCAAGTGAAAATTATATTTAGCATAAATACTCTTTTTATAATCTTATAGGCCTGTACCTGCTACCTGTGGAGACTGTAGGCTATTCCACCACCCAACAACCAAACAATTACTTACAATATTAACCCAGCACTAGGACACACCTCACACCTCAGTTGTTGCACATTCAATGTACTTGCTTTAAGTGCATGCAGTGGCTACTATGCCTGTACCCACCCCAGTCATCACACTCGCTGTTTACCACCAGATGGCCTTCCCTGGTATCTAACACTGAAACTTTTTTACTTCAAATTGCTTATACATTCTATTTACATATACTCTACACATTTCACAATATTTACTTTGCCTCACATAGAAATTACTCTATAGCATTCACTGTATACTTTTCCCCTCAGTCTCTAATTCAGTCTTTCAATAGCTGGGCAGTAGTAACTGAAGCAAGGATTCCAAAATTCATTACGCAGATGAGTGTCCCTCATGAACCTGTCCCACAATTAAAGTTGCTGTACCACTTTCCTTAAATGGCTTGAAAAGTTGGTGACTTGGACCTCAGGAGTCAGCAGTGGATCTGGTGCTGTTGATCCTCAGAGATGGCCTGATTGCAAATGGCAGTCACAGTCTTGCTGGATGCAGCTGAAGATGTGTGAAAAACAGGAACTCAAAACAGCAGGCTCATCTCTTCGGTCTCTCCTCTCATTTGCTGCCCTACTATCTTAAACGCGAGGATGCAGGTGATCTGCTATAGTCTGAACACTTAACTGAGGGCTAGTCCCCCATGCCCGAACAAACTGATAGATGTCAATGGGCTGAACCCCCTCTGGACAGGCCTGGTCCCTTCAGGTCTGTCTCCTTGCTTGATCTCTCCAACAGTTAGATGTGCAGCTCCTTTTATGCCCACTGAACATTACATTTCTCAAAATCTTGCTCACTGAGTGGACATGACCCAGTTCTAAACCTCAGCACCAATCAGCTTGAATTCCACTTTGGAATTCTGCAACAGTATGAGCCATATTGGAATCCTAAGTTTGAGTTTTCAACCACCTTTGCTGAAAATTCTGAGCCTGCTCTGCTGTCAGCTTGGATTCATTGTAATTGTACATCATTTTAAGCACAATAAAATTACTGCAAAATAAAGTTTAACCACTTTTAAACTTCTGCAAAATGAAAGTGCCCTTCCTGGCATTCTCCAGTATTTTTTCTAATAAATTGAAGTATGAGATCATGGAGTCACTAAAGCATAAAGTTGTCTAGCCTATGGGAAAAAAAAGCTTGCAGTGTAACTTTCCACACTAACAAGGACAAAGGTACCTTTAAAATAAGGCATTTCCCTTTAAATAACATATTTCTGTTTAGTCTGGAGCTCAGACAAATTAAACATTGAATTTGGGGTTTGAGACTCCTCCAACAGTAAATCATGTAATAAAAACATAGGAACACAAGAAAGTGCCGGCAGAAGGTGACCTTGCGATACAACTAGTCTGCCGGAGAAAGCTACTTCCTCCCAGTTTCTTTACTGCCTTAGGTTTCCACAGTGCCTATCCCAGGCTAGCTTGAACTGCCCCACTGTCTTTGCTGCCACAAGACTGTTCCAGGGCTCTGCCACCCTTTCCATGAAGAAAAACTTCCTGCTGTTTGTTTTGAAACTACCTCCCTTCAGGAGCATGTTGTGCCCCCTTGTCCATGTATTCATGTTTTCAATGCAGAGATCCAGTGTTCGAACTGAGTTGATGCCTTTGAGGTATTTAAACATCTCTATCATATCTCCCCTGCCCCTTCTCTTCTCCAGTGAGTACATCCTAAAATGGTTTAATCTCAGTTCACGCAGTTGTTCCTGTAGTCCATGTATCATCTTTGTAACTCTCCTCTTCATGGTTTCCAGACAATCCTTGTCCCTCTTGCAGTCACCAGAACTGGACACAGTACTCAAGGGGAGATGTCACCAAGGGATGTAAAGCTGGACTATCATTTCAGTTTTCCCACATGTGATGCCACTTCCTATGCATCTGAGAATGCTGCTAGCTTTTTGTGACACCTTTCACATTGACTGGTTGTCCTTAAATTATCAGATACAAGTACCCCCAGATCCCTCTTTACCTTAGGTGTCAGCTGTTCCCTCCCTATGGTATATTTCCAGCCTAGGTTCTTTCTCCCCAGGTGAATTTCATCTGCCACTGTTTTGACTGTTCCATTTTTTTTTTAGGTTAGTGATCATTTCTGTGACCCCCTCTTGCGTGTTCACTCTGTTGCAGAGCGTGGTGTCCTCTGCAAACAGGCATACCTTTCCTTGCCAACTCTTCACGCTGTCACTGATGAATATGCTAAATAGAATTGGACCCAGCACCAATCCCTGGTGGACTCTGCTGGTCACCACTCCTTCCTCTGACAGAGTGCAGTTTACTAACACTCTGAGTTCTCCCATGGAGACAGTTTCCAATCCAGCCTACTATTTTGTCCACTCCTGTGTGTTCCAACTTATTTATCAGCCTCCTATGTGGAACAGAGTCAAAAGCCTTACTGAAGTCCAGATATACTACGTCTACTGCTTCTCCTTGGTCCACTGTTCTGTTCACCAAGTCAAAGAAGTCAATCATGTTTGTCTGACATGACCTCCCTGCTGTGAAGCCATGCTGCTTTATGTCTATTTGGCTAGTTGCTTCCAGATGCTTTACGATTCTTTCTTTCAGTAGTGTTTCCATTATTTTCCCCACCGCTTAGGTGAGGCTAACTGGACGGTAGTTTCCAGCATCCTCCTTGCAGCCACTTTTGTGCAGTGGTAATACCATGGCTTTTTTCCAGTCATCTAGTACTGTGCAACTCTCAAGTGGCTTGCTGAAGATGTCTGCTAATGGGGCAGCAAGTTCTTCTCTGATTTCCTTTAGAATTCTCATGTGAATACTGTCAGTACCCATGACTTTGTCAGGTTTTAATTTTGCTAATTCTTTTAGGACCCTTTCAGTTGTAAAGGGATTTGTGTCATCTTCACTGGTTTAATGATCTTTGTTCTTTAGTACTGGTCCATTTCCTTGATCCTTCTTGGTGAAAACTGAGCAGAAATATTCATTTAGAACCTCTGTATTCTGTCCTGACCATATGATACCGCCCCTACCTTTTCTTTTCTCCCTTATAAATCTGTAGAAAGTCTAATCCCCCTTTTTAATCCCTTTTGCTATTCTTCCTTCCTTCCTTCTGCTCGAGGTTTGACTAATCTAATTGCCTTCCCTGCTTCCTTGACTCTTGCTCTGTATTCCTTCATGTCACTTTTCTTCTTAGTTTCTTTGCATTTCCTGAAAGCTCTTTTCTTACCTTATTCTGGAAGATACTTCTTTAGTAAACTAAAGAGAATTTTCCCACCTTTTAGATCTACTTATCTGTTTTGTACATTCTGCTGTAGAAGATTGATTATGCTAACCCAATTGTTACAGCAGTTCTTACCCGCACCCCCATTTCACTCCCCTGCTTCAATTTCAGCCAGTAGAAAGCATCCCACCTCAGTTCCCCCAGCCCTCCCCCACTACTAGTACTAGATCTGTGCTTGCATGATTATCCTGGTGGATAACACTGGTGTGCTACCCCCCCCCCAGCTCTCACCTTCCAGCCACTGGATCAACTCCTGTCTCTCTTTTTTATCATATAAGGTTTTATTAGGTATTTTCTTTTAACATACCATGATACACTGCACAGTATTACAATCTGATGTAACCATATAGCCAGGTCAGGAGTATATATACCACCGTTATGACTATTTATATATACTTATACAAATCTGCATAAAATAACTATACCCTAAACTCTATCCACGAAATTAGTAATAGAGACTATTCCTGAGATAACATCTTTGTCATCTAACTTATCAACCACCATGCTGTTTATGCTTCCCGCCTCTTTCTTCAACTTCACTCCAACTGAACATGCTAAGCCCAGAACAGTAGGGGGAGGAAGAAGTGTTTACCCTACCTATTGACCAGCTACCTGAGTAAGGGCACGCTAAGGGGGGTTCCCAGATGATTATGTGATTTGTAAAAAGTCAGATTGGAGATATGGTCCCAATTTAGCTGAGAATAGCCACGTGCTTGGCCCTTGCAAGGCCGAAAGTTTCTCAAACAAAGACAGGCGAGCTACTGCTTCATGCCACATATTCCTGCTGGGTATTGAAGGTTGTCTCCAGTACATGAGCAAAAGGAGTTTGGCTTCTAAAATGGAGGTGATAACCCAGTGCTGTAGAGATTTAGAAAGGAATTTGAGTTGCCTTGCATCTCCTAAGAGGACCAGGGGAGGCAGACAGGGTCAGCTTGATACCTAACACTTGCGACAAGTCAGCGGCTACCATATCCCAGAATGATACCAGAAGGGAGCAGGACCAGAGTATGTGTGCAATATGAGCATCTGCCTGCAAACAACACCAGCAACGGCTATGGCCCAGTAGACCCCTCCTATGTAGCATTGCTGGGGTACAATACCAGAACAATAATATTTTTAATTGTATGAAATGGCTATTAGAATCTCTGTATGAGTAGTGAATGTTTTTACAGTAGGACAGCCATTGTTCCTCAGATATGGATACCCCCAGCAGTGACTCCCATTGTGTTCTACAACTGTGTATGGGATTAGGTTGCGAGTCTCTCCACGTACTATAGAATCTACCCATGAGACCCTTTCAAGTGTCTCGTCAGCGGGAGTCAGCAAGCCATTGCCACACTGCACTAGCTGGACTTCTAGTAAACAAAGGTGTTATTGCACTGCGAATTTGTAAATAGCGCCAAAAATCTTTATTCGGTAGGCTATATTTTCCCTGTAATTGTTCAAAGGAAAGCAGATGGCTCACCCCTTTGGTTACCCAAGTCTTGGACTATTTGTATACCTTTTTGTTGCCATTGCATTCAGTTTACACTTGCCCCTTCAATCTGGATTAAATTATTATGCCATATTGGGGCCAAACTCCTCTCTACTGTAAGCCCTGCATCCCCCGCAGTCTGTTGCATGTGTTTACCTCCTCATCTTGTCCATTAGTCCATGATTATTGTTGTGCTCTCATATCAATATTTCTCATGCCAAATTACTGCTGTTGAATTCTCTATGCTTCTCATAGTCTCCTGATATTGTTATATCCCCAGCTCCCCTGTTCCTGTATTAAAGTATTGCACTTAAGTTACCTACTCTTAATATGTATGTTATGGTTCATCACACTGATTGTACACATTGTAAATGTATTTTTGCATTGTCTTGTTGTACTTCACTGTCCTTCTAGGACCTCCTTGTAAATGAGCATGCTCAATGAAATGTTCCTGAAACTTGAAAATAATAGCAGGTATACCCAAGAATGAGCACAAGCCACAGTAAATCATGTAATAGCAGGTACACCCAAAAAAGAAGCACAATCTGCAGTAAATCATAAAATAGCAGGTACACCTAAAAGAGGAGCACAAGCTGTTGTGAATCATGTAATAGCAGGTATACTTAAAGCAGGAGCACAGTCTGCAATAAATAATGGAATGGCATGCACACCTAAAAGGAGCACAAGCTGCAGCAAAGCATGTCATAGCAGGTACACCTAAGAAGGAAAACTAAATACAGTAAATCATGTATTTTATTTATTTATTTATTAGATCATCGGTTTATAGACCTTTACGTTAAAGACTCATTTACAAAGGCACCTCGTCAAGAGAGCAATACATCACAGCAAACAAAACGGTACAGTACATAATGCTTAGGATTAAAAAAGCAACCAGTGTTACAGGAATTCACTGGTGGTACAAGCTTGGTAATAGGTAGATCACAGTAGTCATAATATAGGTACATGAGTACCACGTCAGGTAGCAACCAGAGATATTTTATTACATTAGTCAGCGGATGTTGTCTGAAACCCCAGGCATATACAGCAAAAGTAGACAGGGCAGACCCAGCCTAGGGGTGAGGGTAAAGGGCAGGTGGGGGATTATGTGCAGTTGCAGCAGCGAGTGCTTGTCAGATGACTTCTGAGGGAGACCTTGAAAGGACCAAGCTTAGTGGAGTCAGCTATGTTGCCTGGGAGGGAATTGCACCAGGAGGAAGCCCCATAGCAAAAGGATCTCTGGGCCATAGTGGTCCTTACCCTGGGGGCAATAAGGGAGGTTTTGACAGTGCTGCAGGTGGAGATTGAGGGGGAGGCAAGCTGCAGGGAGGTGGTGACCTCGGGGGGGGAGCCCTAGCAGGGTCTTTTTTACAAGAAGGAAGGTTTGGAAGTGGAGTCTTTCTTTAAGGTTGAGCAAGTTGGCGGTGGAGTATAGCAGGCATGTATGGGTGCACTTTGGGGCTCCCAGCATTAGCCTGCAGGCCTTGTTTATAGACAGCTGGATTCTTGCAAGCACAGTGTTGTCAGCTCCAGCATAGATGGGCAGCCCATAGTTGATTAGTGACAGGACAGAGGAGGTGATTGCCAATCTAAGGGCCTCTTGTGGTAGGCAGTACCTATGGTGGTATAACAGTCCAATCCTGACATTGGTGGTAGCAGAAAGGGCATTGATATGAGAATGGAAGGAGTGTGCCGAATCAAAGGTACTGCTCAGATACTTGTAGGAGGAAACCTGCTCAATGGGGTATAGTGTGCTAGGCAGTATCACAAGAGGGGCACCACTGGCTTTGCTTTGGCAATGAGAGAAGAGCATA
The DNA here is from genome assembly GCA_016271365.2 of Neoceratodus forsteri. Lineage (NCBI taxonomy): Eukaryota > Metazoa > Chordata > Ceratodontiformes > Ceratodontidae > Neoceratodus > Neoceratodus forsteri. The sequence goes on along the minus strand of CM028130.1, from coordinate 37,600,181 downwards.
GCTTTGGTCTTTTTTAGGTTCAGGACTAGCCTTCGGGATGTGAACCAATGCTCAGCTCTATCAAAAGCTTGTTGGAGGGTGGCCTGGAGTGTGTTGGGGTTGGGTCAGAGGTGAAGAGCCCAGCATCATCTGTGTAGAGGAGGATCTTACTTGGGCAGGGTGAGGGGAGGGAGTTGAGGTAGAGACTGAAGAGGAGAGGGCCTGCTTGATGTGGTACTCACCAACCACCCTAATCAGATCCCCAATGTACAAGTCCTCCCAGACTCTCTCAGCGATCACTCCCCCATTCTATTCCACTGGTCATCCTCAGTCCCCAAACCCATAGCACAGTCCACATGCCGGTGGCGTCTAATACCTGGTGGACTGATAAAACTTAAGGAACTTCTGTCCCAAATTGACTGGTCTCCTACACAGGCAACTCCTGACATCGACACAGCTCTCTCCTTCTTTACCCAAACTTTTAATAATGCCTGTGATATCTTTGCCCCAATGTTGACCCGCCGTTCTAAAAGGCAGAATGCCCCCTGGGTAACCCCAGCTTTGATCCACCAGCTCAAACATAGGGACAACCTATGGCACCGTGCCATTGAGACTGGCCGGCCCAATGACAGGCGGTTATATGCTGCCGCCCGAAACAAGTGCACTCGGGCCATCAGAAAGGCCAAGTCTGAGCACTATCGGTCCTCACTCACTGCCTCATGGGGGAACCCCAGAACCTTCTGGGATAACATTAAACAGTTAAATGGGAGTGCACACCTCCCCACCCACCCAGATCAACATTAATGGTGTGATCTTCTCAGACCCAGCCCTCATAGCCAACCACCTCAACACCTCATTCACTGACCTTAGCCCTATCCTCCTACAAATTTTTGACCCTCCTCCCCAGCACCTGCCGTAAATCTTTCTCGCCTCATTTTCTCCTGTGCCGTGTTTCTGCCCAAGAACTTAGGTCGCATCTTGTCACTGCCCTCAAGAGTAATAGTACAGGCAGTGACACCTGGATCCGATATCCCACGGCTGGTCTTAGACACAGTCCTTACCCGATCACATGCCTCATCAACCACTCTCTTTGCCTGGGAAAGGTTTCAACTGCCTGAAAGTCGCCACTGTCATCCCTATCTTTAAAGGTGGTGATAGGACTGTGGCTGGAAACTATCGACCGATCTCCATTCTCTCTCCTCTCTCCAAGGCCTTGGAAAAAGTGGTGGCCTCTCAAATCTCTGACTACCTCTCCACCTACAATGTCCTTTGTCCTGAGCAGCATGGCTTCCGAGCGGGCCACAGTACCAACACAGCCCTCCTACAGTTCTCCAACTTTCTCCACTCCTCCTTAGACTCTGGTTCTCTGGTATTGCTGCTGGGCCTATCTCCTGGTGCACCAGTTATCTGTCTGACAGCTCACAGCATGTAAAAATTAATGGGACCTACTCAGACATCTGTCCCATCTTTTCTGGGGTTCCCCAGGGCTCCATTCTGGGCCCCTTACTATTCTCCCTTTATCTTAACACCCTTCCACGCTCTTGCTCGGGGAACATTCTATTGGACGCTGATGATGCAGTCATCTTTGCCTCAAGTCGTAACCATATTGCCCTCCAGGACTCACTGCAGAAGTCCTTCACTGAGGCCGAGGGCTGGTTCAAGGAACATAGATTGGTGATAAATCTTAAAAAAACAAAAACCATGTTCTTCACTCATCCCCAAAACAAGTCCTGCAACTTCAAACTCCTCATTCACTCTGGGTCCTCTTTCTCACTCGAACAAGTTTGCTCCTACAAATACCTAGGGATCCATTTTGACCCCTCCCTCTCCTTCCATGGACACATCGCTGCCCTAGCCACTGCCACTAATATCCGATTGGGCATCTTACATCGGTATAAACACTGCTTCCCCCCGGAGGCTCTTCGACTCGCAGTCACCTCCTCTATCCTGTCCCTAGTGGACTATGGACTGCCGGTGTATGGTGCTGCTGATCAGACCGCACTCCATAAAATTTGCACTACTCTGAATATAGCCTGCAGGTTAATTACTGGAGCACCTAAGCTGACACACACCTGTCTACTGTACGCTAAAGCGCTGGTACTTGATCTTGACGAGCGTCTCAAATATCTGACCTGTACCCTTACAAAAAAGACCTTCCTTGGGCTATCCCCACCAGGATTGACCACCACCATACGCCCTGTCTCACTAGTTCATACTCGGACCTCTGGGAAAACCTCTCTTGTTATCCCTAGAGCTAGGACCTCTCACGGCCAAAGAGCCTTCAGCTTTAGGGCCCCCTCCTGGTTCAACACACTGCCCCCCTCCATCTCCGAAGCTCCAACTATATCGTGCTTCAAAACTTCCTTACGTAACCACCTTATTAACACTCGATGCTGTAATTGCCACTAGTCAAAACCGTACTCAATACTTATGACAAAGCTTATTACTAAGCTGCTAAGGACAACATAACTCTGGTATTGTTTGCATCAATCCTACCTGTACCAGCTTGTTTGTATCTATGTCTTAAGGTACTGTTATACTTATGTGCTGTACTGTTATACTGTGTATTTTCGTTTGTCTTACTGTGACAAGGTACCTTTGTAAATGAGCCTATGGCTCAAAGGTTTTCCAAACTGCTGTTTAAATAAAATAAAAAAAAAATAAATAAATAATTAAATAAAATGGAGCACTGGGGAACCCCAGAGCAGACAGGTTGTGTGTCAGATAGGGTGTTATTGATTTTTACACACTAAGTTCTGGCAGAGAGGTAGCTGGTGAACCATGCAAGGGGGACGGGGGAGAAACTAAGGCATCTGATGGAGTCAGGCAGGAGGGAATGGCAAACCCTGTCAAAGGCCTTGGAGAGGTCAATGAACACGGCACCAGCAGGACTTCCAGCATCAAGAGCGGAGTGCAAGAAGTTGGAGAATTCTAGTAGCGTGGTTGTGGTGCTGTAGCCTGCACAAAAGCCATGCTGTTCAGGGCACAGGATATTGTGCATGGCCAGGTATTCAGCAAGCTGGTTGGCAACTACTTTTTCAAGGGTCTTAGAGACTGGGGGGAGGATGGAGCTAGGTTGATAGTTACCAGGGGTCACTTGATCACTGCTCTTTAGGATTGGAGTGATGATGGTGGTTTTCCATGTGCTGGGGAACTGCCACAGGCACAGAGAGCGGTTGAGCAATTTCAGTGAGTTGGACCAGGATAGCATTCAAAGTCAGATGAAGTAGCCTAGTGTCCAGTAGATCAGTGCCTGGGTTGTTGTTACTACTACTACTACTTTGCAGAAGGGGTCTAGCCTCCAATAGGGAAATGGTACGTAGATAGAAAAGAGGTCTCTGGAGAGTGGGCAAGGGTGCTACTGGGATGGGGTCAAAGAAGTTACTGAGCAGGACTGAACTCAGGTCTGAGAAAATGTGGTTTAGGCAGTCTACAATGCCAGGGGGGTCACAGCAGACAGTTCCATTAAAGGAGAGTTGAGAGGGGGGTGGGGAGCAGGATTTACCATTCAGCTCCTTTACATTATCCCAAAACTTTCTAGTTGACCCCCAGGAGGAGACAAGAGTGGATTGGAGGTACTTTCGCTGTTTATACTCAAGTATTTTCTTTTGTATATTGTTTATATTATTATTTACTGATACGCCAAAAAAACAGCACAAGCTGCAGTAAATCATGAAACAGATGTTACTCTTTAAAAGGAGCACACATTGCAGTAAATCATGTAATAGCTGATACAACTTAAACACTAAATGCAGTAAATCATATAATTACTAGCACACCTAAAAAGGAGCACAGGCTGTAGTATACCATGTAATAGCAGGTATACTTAAAAAAGGAGCACAAGCTGTAGTATACCATGTAACAGATGTTACACCTTAAAACACAGAAACATAGAATTTGACAGCAGATAAGGACCACTTGGCCCATCTAGTCTGCCCATTTCCCTACCTAATGGATAAGCTGCAGATCCTAGTTAACCAACAGCCTACTTCCTCCTTCCCCCCACTAGAATTTCCTTACGTCTGCCCACGCATTCTTGAATTCCCCCACTGTTTTTGACTCTATGACCTCCTCAGGAAAACTGTTCCATGCATCTACAACCCCACTCTATGAAGAAATACTTCCTCACATTACAGCTGATCCGTCCCCCCTCTATCTTCAATGGTGCCCCCTTGTTCTTGCACATCTCTTTTTTTGAAAGATGCTACCCTCTTGGACTTTGTTGATTCCCTTGAGGTATTTAAAAGTTTCTATCATGTCCCCCCCCCTTTCCTCGAGGCTATACATCTTAAGCTCCTAAAAGGAGCACAAGTTATAGTAAATCATGTAATAGCAGATACAACTAAAAAGGAACACTAAATGCAGTAAATCATGTAATTACTGTTACACCTTAAAAGAGCACACACTGTAGTATACATGTAATAGCAGGTACACCTAAAAAATGAACACAAACTGCAGTAAATCATGTAATAGCAGGTATACCTGAAAAGGAGCACAAGCTGCAGTAACTCATGTAACAGATGTTACACCTTAAAAGTAGCATCAGTTACAGTAAGTTATGTAATAGCAGATAAAACTAAAAAGGAGAACTAAATGCATCAAATCATGTTATTCCTTGTAACTGGCCAGTACCTGAGGTTGCTAGAATCCCATCAGTTTTATATCAGACAGATAGCTTGCGCAGTGTTAGAGGGATTAAATGCTCTCTGTAAAACATCACATCATCATTTGCCTGGCTCTGCTGAGCTGACGATGAGGTAATGCTGTTTGGAACTCTCCCTTGACCAGCTGCTTAACTTGAGAGTCAGTGTAGTCTGCAGTTGGAGTTCAGGTGAGAGATCTGAGGGCAAGAGCTGCCTGCTGGCACCCTTGCCAAGAAGAAAGGACCCTCATTTGTCAATTTCCAGTCATAGTTCAGTATCCAATGACTGGTTTCTCTGGCAGTGGTGGCTACCAGATCCTATGAAGCACCAATGAGGTGAAGATTTTTTACAGAAAGAGAATGAGACTAAAGGTTCAGTGAGTACTTGAGGCAATCATACAACATACTGTGTCATGGTGAGGGTTCTACATATGGACACAGAGACATTTGGATATGGTGGAACCCACTGTTTTACTAACATACTAACATAGTAACATACTAACATACTAAAATGCCAGCAGAATAGGCCTAATGGTCTTTTGTGTCTGTTTGTTTGGTCAGCCCCCACCCTGGGAGCTGACCTTGCTGTCCCCTTACCCTCTCTTATTTCTTCCTTCCCAGTCCCAGATATTCTCGCTGCACAGGACTTTGCTTCCAGAATCTTTCCCCTGTACCTGTCCCACCCCCTCTTGAACCCCTCCACTGTCTCTGCCTCCACCAGCCCCCTGGGCAGCGCATTCCATGGCTCCACCACCCTCTCAGGGAAGAAGCACCACTTCCTTCTCCCTGAATCTCCCTCCAGCTTCCACACATGCCCTCTAGTTACCCCCTCCTTCCTTCAGAGCACTCTGACTGCTCCTCCCCTATTTACCCCCTTCATGTATCTGAAGACCTCTATCATGTCCCCCTGGTCCCCTCTCTCTTCCAATGTATACATATTAAGCTCTTCGAGCCTGTCCCCATAAGTCCTGTCCCCCAAGCCACAGATCATTTTGGTTTCCCTCCTCTGGACCCTCTCCAGGAGTTCAATGTCCCTCTTTAAAGTGTGGCCTCCAAAACTGCATGCAGTACTCAAGGTGCGCCCCTCCTTCTGGAGGTGATTCCCCTAGCGATGCATCCCAGCATCCTGTTGGCCTGGGCCACTGCCCTCCTACAAGTCTCAGAGTTGTTCATCTTGACATCCACCACCACCCTCAGGTCCCTCTCAGCCATTGAGACTTGTAGCATTCCCCCCCAGGGTGTACACTTGGCCCGGGTTTCTGGCTCTCAGGTGCAGTACCTTGCATTTCTCTGCATTGAACCTCAGCTTCCACTTTCTAGACCACCTTTCCAGAACCTCCAGGTCCCTCTGCCCACACTCCCCTCATCCCCATCCACCACCGCCCCCAGTTTTAAGTCATCAGCAATGAGACTCATGTCACTCCTGATACCCTTCCTTATGTCAGAGATGAAGGCCTTGAACAGGAGGGGCCCAAGGACTGATCCTTGAGGGACCCCACTAATGACCCTACTTGGGGATGAGACTATCCCACCAACCTCGACCATCTGGGTCCAGTCCTGGAGCCAATTTCCTATCCATCTGATCATCTGGCTCCCCACCCCCATTTCTACCAGCTTATCAAACAGGCCCCCATGAGGAACAGAGTCAAACGCCTTGCTGAAGTCAAGAAAGCAGACATCCACCTGTCTACCCAGGTCCAAGGCACTTGTCACCCAATCATAGAACTCCACAAGATTTGTCTGACACGATTTCCCCAGGACTAATCCATGCTTCCTATCGTCCAGGCACCCTGACTTTTCAAGATCCCCCCCCCAGCCTCTCCTTGACAATGCTCTCCATCACCTTGCCCACCACCGATGTCAGGCTGATGGGCCTGTAGTTCCCTTCCACTTCCCTTGGTTTTCCCTTTGTGCATAGGCACTATATGCACCACCTTCCAGTCCTGGGGCACCCGCCCTGTCCTTAGAGAGATGCTGAAAAGCTCTGCCAGGGGTTTTGCCAGGACATCCACCAGTTCCTTCAGCACTCTGGGATGTTATTTATCTGGCCCCCATGCTTTTTCTGTCTTAAGGGACCTGAGGGCTTTCCTCACTGTCTCTTACATGATTTCCACCTCCACTACCTCGTCCCCCTGTTTTGCCTTCCCCCCTCCTGCCAGTGATGGCCCCCCCTCCCCGACCCACTGATCGGTAAGTGTCTAGCCTCTCCTCAGTTTCACCATCTCCTCCCATGTATGATGCAGCCTTCCCCAATTTTCCTTCTTGAAAACTGAGGTGAAGTACTCATTTAGTACCTCAGCCTGCTCCCCCGGGTCTTGTGCCCATCCATCCCCTGTTTTAATCCTGCTAATCTGCCCCTTCACCCTCCGCTTTTCCCCAATGTATCTAAAGAACCCCTCGTTCCCTCTTCTAATTTCCCTGGCCAAGTTTTGCTCCTTCCTTGCCTTAGCCACCTTCACTATCCTAGTGGCCCTTCTGGCCATCAGCTTGTACTCCCCTCAATCCCTTTCACTCCTTGAGCACTTGAAATGCCTATAAGCCACCTTCTTTCCCCTCACCACCTCCTGAACCTCCCTGGTCCACCAGCAGGGTTTACAGGCCCTACTGCATGTTTGTCTTACTCTTGTACAGGTTCTGGTAGCATCCTGCACCCCTTCCTGATGATTTCCCACCTACTGTCAGCATCCGTGTCTGGCCCAATCCCATCCAAATGCTTCTTAAGGGTCCTTCCATTTCCTTGAAATCCACCCCCCTGAAGTCAGTTACCTCTGTCTTTGTGCAGCCTTCTACCCCTCCTAGGTCCAGGCAGAACCAGACCGTGGCATGGTTGCTCCCAGCCAATGGTTCCCTTACCTCCAGGCCCCCAATCTGGTCACTGTCTACCAGGACCACATGCAGTATCTGTGCCTCCCTGGTCGATTCCCCCACCTGCTGATTTAGGAACGCGTCTGGAAAGGCATCCAACAATCTCTGTTCCCTGGCCACCAAGGATGTCACAGTCTCCCAGTCAGTTCCTGGCATGTTTGAGTCCCCCAACACCACCACTCTTCCCCTGCCCAAACAACAGTGTCTCCTCACATCTGCCACCAGACTTTCCTGGTGGGATGTTTATTACTTCATAAACAAATGTGCACCATAGCAAATAAAACAAATAAACAAACAAACATATGCAAAAGAAAATACTTGAGCATAAACAGCTAAAGTAAATGCTTCTCAAAACAGAGCTGCTCTCACTGCTGGTCAGAAAGCACTGACCCTATCTGAACTGTTACCTGCTCAGGTAGTGCTATTTATACTTCCCCACCTGAGTCAGGTGACATGCCACATCATCAACTGTAACATTTCTTTAAATCCTTCAATAAAATAGACATTAGACAGCAGAACACACAATGCAATTAAAGCACAGGCTCATGGAACAACCTAGACTTTGACCCTATCCCCACGCCCACCCACACCCCCACCTCCTGGCCTCTATTCCACTTCCGAACGATCTCACCCCATGATGCCAAACCTTTCCTACTAAAAGCACTCACCTTGCACAACCCAAGTAGTGACCCTCTTGACTCCAGGATACTCCGCCTCACGCTGGATGTCATGCTAATCCCCCTCACGAATGTCATTAACAGATCCCTATGCCTTGGCCAATTCCCGGAAGCATGGAAACAGGCTGAAATCACCCCCATTCATAAGTCTGGGGACCGAACACTACCAAATAACTACAGGCCCATCTCCACCCTCCCCCCCTCCAAAGCATTGGAAAAAATAGTATCCACACAGCTCATAGAATACCTATCTAAATACGACATCCTGTGTCCTGAGCAGCATGGGTTTCGTCCGGGCCACAGCACGTCCACTGCCCTTCTGGAATTCTCCCACCATATACACTCTGCGCTTGATGATGGGCAACTTGCAGGGGCAGTATTCATCGACCTATCCAAGGCCTTTGACACTGTGTGTCACCCCCTGCTGTTAAACTCCCTTAGCCAACTGGGATTCTCATCTGGCCCTCTGAACTGGTTCTCAAGCTACCTACACAACAGATCCCAAAGAGTTAAGCTAAATAGGACTTTGTCCACCAACCTACCGGTACGCTGAGGGGTCCTGCAAGGTTCCATCCTTGGACCCACCCTTTTCAGTCTCTTCCTAAACACCCTCCCAAGCTCCTGCTCCAACAAAATACTTCTTTATGCAGATGATGCAGTGATCATGGCATCACATTCGGACCCATTCCTAGTCCAAAGCTCACTGCAAAGCACCTTCCTCCAAGCAGAAAAATCATTCAGTAACCATCGGCTAGTCCTAAACCTGAAAAAAACAAAGTCAATGCTTTTCGCACATCGGCAAAACAGCGCCAAGGATACTCCCCTGCTCATCACCCCTAGCACACTCCACCCACTTGAACTGGTAACAACATATAAGTACCTGGGCATCACTTTTGACGCAGGCTTTACCTTCCACGCCCATCTAAAAACCTTGTCATCTGCCATGAACTCCAGGATTGGGCTCCTCTACCACCATAAAGACTGCCTCCCAGAATTTGCCTTAAAACTGGCCATCACCTCATCCGTGTTGTCACTGGCCAACTACGGACTTCCAATCTACGCAGCTGCAGACCCCACCGCCCTCTCTAAAGTCCAGACCTCTATTAACAAAGCCTGTAGGCTCCTGACCGGCGCCCGTAGCAGAACTCACACATGCCTGCTATACTCTGCCACAAACATACTCACACTTGAGGAATGGCTGAAGTACCACACCTGCCTGCTGGCTAAAAAGTCCTTGTCTGGGTTATGCCCCCCAGGGATCTCCGCATCCCTGCAACCGGCCGTCCAGTCTGTGCTAACCCATAACTCCACTAAAGCCACCTTCCTAGTAGCCAGAGCTAGGACCTCTCTCTGCCAAAGATCCTTTCATCATAAAGCCCCAGCCTGGTATAACTCCCTCCCAGAGGGAATCACAAAAATTCCCAGGATTGGCCTGTTCAAAATAGCCCTCCGTAAACACATTATTGACAGTCGGTGCTGTAACTGCCTGTAGTGGAAAGTAACTCTGTCTAGACTAGTCCCCCTAAGTCTTCACTGGGTTCCACGGACGACTAAGTACTGGTTTCTAGGTCTGAGTATGACTCTTCATGAATAACTGTAACAACTGTGTTTATTTAATGATGCGTGTAACTAACCTGTATGTATGTATCTTACTTGCATGCAACCTCTGTCTAAACTTCACTTACTTGTTGTCCACCCCCCTGAGATGAGGTACCTTTGTAAACGAGTCTCTGACTCAAAGGTTGTAAAACTGATTATTTTAATAAATAAATTTTATTTATTTATTTAGCTTTTGTTGACCGGGTAAGTGCACTAGACAAATCCTGCCTATTTTCAGGCACGACCCGGGGGAGGGGGAATACAGATGAATGCCAACTGACTTTGAACCAGATTAACCTGTTGGTGGTATTTTTTTTAGTGAATGAGGGAAATTTGGTACAGACACCGGGAAATTCCCTACTCTTTTCGATAAGTGCCATGGGATCTTTAACATCCACCTGAACTACCACCAATCCAGGCAGATGGGACCTTGGTTTAACGTCTCATCCGAAAGACGGCACCTCAGAAGTGCAGCACCCCTCTCATGCTGCACTACAGTGTCAGTACTGGGATATTAACCTAAGTGCCAGATGTGGGAACTGAACCCACAGCCCTCTGATCTCCCGGCCTCAGAGGCGAGTGTGCTACCTACTGAGCCACTGACACTGACAAATAAAATAAATAGATAAAGTAATAACCCATTTAAAAGCTTTTACTGTGCTTTGCAAGAGTTTCTGAACAAGATTGACAGCAGCTTATTATAAAATAGGGCCACAAGGGGCCGCTACTTCCCTATAGGAGCTCTCAGTATGCTGCCCGAGATCCTAGAGGACAGACCAAACATGCAAGCAAGAGGACCCAACTCCAGCTGCACAGGGAAACAACCAAGAAAGGTAATGTTTATTAAACCTTACAAGGTCTGCCTCTGGTAAACTGTTTACTTTGAGTACTGGCAAAGCTATTGTCCTAATAAAGCCTCTTTTATCAGTAGCAGGGACTGGCCCTGTCACATTTACCCCCCCTTCTTGTGAGGGAAGGTGTAGTATACAGATTCCCTACTCCAGACACTCTGGAGAAGGCAGAACTCCTGCCCACCCACTCTCAGGAATTCCGTCCCAGGGTCCAAAAACAAGATGACAGGAATCTGACAAGGCATCACCAGAACATCACATACCCTGGGACATGAGATGCACCAAAACATAGTGCTTCATAAGACAAGCAGGAATCAATACACAAGGAGTTTTTCTGCAGCCAAACATACTGGGCTGGATATTCAAACTGCGCCATTCTGAGGCGCAAGCTCTTGCGCTGCCAGCAAATAGTTGCGCAGAGGGTGGTTTCAGGTGATATTCAAAGGAGCTGCGCTATTGAGCAACCCCTTTGAATATCACCCCCAGCCACAGTTACTGTGCATGGCTAGTGAAACTTGTGCCACCGCAAGTTGTCAGAGTGGAGCATTCAACTTGCAGTGGCCAAGTACCATTGCGCCATGCGCAAAATCACGATATTCAAAAGGTGACATGCAAATGGGGCCATAATTCATGCAAGGCGCAGGGGGGGCCATTTGCATCTGATTATGGCCCCATTTGCATGCCATTAGCATGTAGGTGCGCCGATCCCCGAGGACTTGTGCCTGGCCGCCCTGCCAGGCAGCAGCCGTCGGGGACTGACGCACCTTGCAGCCCGATCGCGGGCAGCAATGTGGCTCCCCACCTCCTCCCTGTACATCTCCCTGGTGGTCCAGTGGACCGTAATGACGATCGCGAGGCAGAATGTAAAATGCCCTCCCCGAACATGTTTAGTGCCGATCGCTGGCAGTAGTAGTGTCCCCATTCGACATCTTCTAGGGTCCAGTGGACCATAATGCCAGATCACGGGCAGAATGTACTGACACCCCCACCCAAACATCTCACAAATCTGACTGTCATGACGGTATGGCTGCCTGCCCATTGGTTCTTGCTCTGCACCAATGGGCGGCAGCCCTACCGGGCAGTCAGTCAGCGGGCTGCGGGCAGCAGGTGGGTGGATGCTGCCCGCCAGCTGCCGGGGAGCGGGTGGTGGGGCTTTTGGTGGGTGGGTGGGGGGACACTAGCCACCAGGGAGATGTTTGGGCGGGGGTGTCAATTTACATTCTGCCCGCGATCGGGCATTACGGTCCACTGGACCACCAGGGAGATGTTCGGGGTGGGGGCACTTTACTTACTGCCCATGATCGGGCACTAGGAACATGTTCAGGAGGGTTCATTTTACATTCTGCCCGCGATCGGGCACTAGGAACATGTTCGGGTTTTTACATTCTGCCCGCGATAAGCACCAGGAACATGTTCGGGGTTTCTATTTTACATTCTGCCTGCAATCGGGCATTACAGTCCACTGGACCACCAGGGATGTGAACGGAAGGGGGGAAGCCACATTGATGCCCGCGATCGGCCTGGTGGGGGGGAGTACACTATGCCTGCGATCGGGCTGGGGGGCACAGGGACTGAGTTGGGAGCCAGCCACAGGTGGCAGCTGCTGTGTTGCGCCCTGCAATACAGCAGCTCACCTGTGGGTGGCCCTCTACTAAAGCCTTTTTTTTTTGGCTCAAGGTCCTGCAGGCTCAGATTGGGGTTGGCGTCAGAGCAACCTGCACAGCCCGGCTGAATATCGGGCTGTGCAGTTTATGCATGGTTCCTCCCCCTCCTGTTGAGCATGCATTCATTTGCATTGTGCTGTTGCTCAGCCTGTTTTCAGTGGCGCAACTGCCTCCTGCTGAATATCGCAGAATGGCACAATGTAGGACTTGAGCATGCGCAACCCTGTTGAGCATGGAGCAACCCTTTTGAATATCTGGCCCACTGGCTTTAACTTGAAGTCCAACCCCCTAGTTATCAAGGGTTGGAGGAGCTCCAGCCCACCCACTCCATGAAGCTCCATCCCAGGGTCCCACCAAAACTAGCACAAATGTGCCAATATGTATGTAATAACACACATTCTAATTACTAATAACTTTACCCTGGGATCTTCATTAATCTGTCACACATGAACCGTACTCAATATTTACATAATCATACAGTTTTAGTCTCAATATCTATTTGTGTCTCCTCAATTCCTGCACCATATCATGCCAGGAAATCTGCATTTGCTCACTTCCCTTCCTGTAAGAGACGGTGAAGCTGTAGGGTTGCAAGGCCAAGTACCACCTCGTAATATGGGGGTTCTTTTCCCGCATCTGTTGCAACCAGCAGAAGGGGTTGTGACCTGTCACTTCCTCAAACTCCGCTCCCCAAAGGTAATATTTAAATGGCTCAATCACCCATTTAGGAGCGAGACATTCTTTTTCAATAGTTGCATACCTGCTTTCCCTCTCATGCATTTTTCTACTGATGAAGATAATGGGGTGTTCTTCATTTTGGACATATTGAGTCAGCACTGCCTCTAACCTAACTCCTGATACATCTATCTGTAAAACAAAGGGCTTGAGAAGTCAGGGCTTCTTAACACAATATGCACAAAGGGAGGCCTTAACTTGCCTAAAGGCTGCATCGCACTCAGAGGACCACTCTACTTGGTTATCATATTTTTTTTTGGTAAGTTCTGTAAGGGGACCTGCTACAGTTGAAAATCGAGGAATGAAGTATCTGTAGTACCTGGCCAGGCCCAAGAATGCACAGACTTGTTTCTTGGTCCTTGGTCCTAGGGATGGCACATGCAGAGACTGCTTCCACTTTGTTCATCTCCAGTCGAATCATCCCATTATCAATAATGAAACCAAGGTATTTGGTCTCGGTCTGCCCCAGACTACACTTTGAAGGGTTGATGGTGACTCCTGCCTGCTGAATTGCAGAAAAAACTTGATGTAAATGCTGAAGATGGGTTTCCCAGTCAGGGCTGAACACTACCACATCATCCAGGTATGCAGCACAAAAGTCAGCATAGGGTTGTAACATTTGGTCCATGAAACGCTGGAATGTGGCAGGGGCTCTATGCACACCAAAGGGCATAGTAACAAACTCAAACAAGCCTTTAGGGGTGCTAAATGCAGTGTTCTCCCTAGACTGAGGAGTAAGGGGTATCTGCCAGTTCCCTTTGGTGAGGTCCAGCATGGAAATAAAGGCAGCATTCCCCAGATAATCAATGATATTGTCAATTCTGGCCATATGGTACCTATCCAGAAGGGAGGTGGCATTCACCCTACAAAAATCAAGGCAGAGGCAAATACCTCCTTCCTTCTTACTAACCACTGCAATGGATGAGGACCATGCGCTATGGGAAGGTGTGATGATCCCCAATTGTTCTATCTTCCTGACTTCCTTAAAGGGGACAGGAAATGTGTGCTAATTGGCAGCAGTTAGTAGTGTTCCTAGTAAGGGAAGTTATAAACTTGCCTCTGAAAGAGCCATATTGAACTGTACCTTAATAAACACTGCTGTGAAAAACTGTTTTCAATTGTTTTCTTTTTATGGGCAACATTCTACACAGTTCTCTTCATGGAACCAGTAATTTGGAGTGTTTACTATGTCACGGTTTGAGTAAAGAATGCTAAATGTGAGCTATTGTCCTATCAGAACCAAACTTAAGAGTTCTTTGCTCAAACTGCGACATTCTTTAAACTCCAGATCACTGATTCCATGAAGAGAACTGTAAACAGAATGCTGCCCATAAAATCAAAATAATGCAAAACACTGTTTTTCAAATCACTTTTTATTGAGGTGCAGTTATATATGCATCTTTCAGGCTGATGGATATTATTTCTGTAAGTGGTAACATTATAAGCAGCTGCATATTAGAACTCATTTCCTGCCCTCTTTAATCACTTCTTCTGACATTCAAAGGCAAGTGGTATGGCTTCTGATACAGAGGGGTATTCTGTGTCACTCTAATATCATGCTCTATACCCTTTGCTTGGAATGGTACATTCATAAAAGTTTCAGAAAAGGTTGCTAACAGGTTTTAGATGTGTTGGTGCTGGTGGGAGGTTAGCTCTGGGTTAATCTGTACCTGCTGTACTTGACCAGTTAGTTCTAGTCTACTGTAAGCTATGTCTAGCTCTGAATCTTGTGATTCTGCCTGGATACAGCAACTTATGTTGGGGGGGGCTGCTCTCTCATGCCATAGTTTCAACAAAGTCACACGATAGATGGGCTTACTGCATTTTTGTTGGGCATATGGACTTCATATGTGACAGGTCTGACCTGCCTTAAGATAGTATAAGGGCCTTGCTGTCTCATGAGGAGCTTGTTCTCAGTGGCAGGCAAGAGAAGCAACACTTGATCACTCTCAGAGAACAGTTTGTGCCCCACCCCCTTGTCATATTCTGCCTTCTGTTCTTTTTGTTTTTCCTGTAAGGACTGGTGGGCCAGTGTTACATATTTCAGGAGGCGTTTCCTTAGTGCTGTCATGTATTCCAGCGCCCCCTGTTTGCCTACCTGGGTATTTTCCTCCCAGTGTTCCTTAAACACATCCAAGGGCCCTTGGGGATTTCTGCCATACAGGAGGGAGAAAGGGGAAAAGCCCATAGAAGCTTGGGGTACCTCCCGATATGAGAACACTAGGTAAGGCAAAAAGGTATCCCAATTTCTCCCCTCCACACTGACAAACTTCTGAATCATTTTCTTGAGGGTTTGGTTGAACCTTTCCACCAATCCATCCATCTGAGGATGGTATGGTGAGGTTTGCATAGCTTGCATGCCCAGTAGCCGATATAATTCTGCTAACAGTACATATGTGAAATTCATACCTCTATCTGTCAGTATGACCTTTGAGATACCCATCCTACTGAACACCTTGGCCAGTTCCTCAGCTACCCTCAGGGCAGTTACCGTTATCATGGGTATTGCTTTCAGGTGTCTCGTTGCATAATCACAAATGACCAATATAAACCTATCGCCCTTGGAAATGGTCTCTAGGGGGCCCACCACATCCATGGTAATATGGTCAAATGGCTGACTAACAAGGGGTATACTCTGTAGGGGTACTATATCCCTTTTCCCTGTTAGAGATACTTTTGACATATCAGACAGCTTTTCACATATTCAGCAACCTGGTCATGTATACCCGGCCAATGAAATCTACCCAAGATCCTGCCTAATGTGGTGTCCCTCCCAGAGTGACCTGCCAGTGGTATGTCATGGGCCAGGTAAATTATTTAATTCCTGTACTTCTGGGGGGGAACTAGTTGTGTAACCTTGTTCCCATTCTTTGGGTTAGTACACTCCCTGTACAAAATGTTATTCAACAGCAGATAGTTGGGGGACCCATCAGCAGTTTGTTTTTCAACCAGTAAAAATAAAGGGGTTAGAGATACATCATGCTTTTGTTCAAACGCCATTGTCTCAGGCTTTAGAGTCTCAGGGCCCATAATCCCCTTTTTCTGCCAGTCCCTTTTTTCCTTTCTTTTAGCTGTTTTCCCCTTTCAATCTTTGCCTGGGGACTCATATAGTTTCTTTGTAAATGGAAACAGTTTCCCCAGCTCAGCCTGTTGCTTGGTGTGTGACCTAGTTGTTACTGCCACCAAAGGAGAATGATCCTGTTGACCCAACAAGGCAGCTAAGTCTCGATAGTCCTGCCCAATAATGATGGGGACAGGTAAATGGGGTACTACTCCAACAGATACTCCTTGTGTCTTCCCATTTACTGTAAGGTTCAAAGGGGTGGTATAATAAATGTGAGTGTCCCCGTGGATACATGTCACCATTGTCCCAGTTCCTGATCCTGATCTTGCAACATCATCCACTAGGTCAGCTCTAAGCAGAGTCTGGTGGCTTCCTGAGTCTAGGATGCTTAGTACTTGATGTGGTCCCACCTCCACAGTAGCTACATAAGGCACCCAATTAGCTAAGGCTAGGTGTCCAAAGTCTCATTTTACAGCTGGGCAGATCCTAATGACATGTCCTTTTTTCTGGCACCCAGGGCATATAATTTCAGACAAGGGTACTCTCTCCTTCCTTTCCCTCTTTACTTCAGGATGGCTTTTAGAGATATTAGAAGGAAAGGTAGTCCTTACCAGGTTGGTGGAGGGAGTAGATGTAGATTCTCCTTGGTTTCTGCCTCTTGAAGGTTGTGCGGCCAGAAAGTCCTAAGCTAGGGCAATGGTTTTCTCTGCCCCCTCCGGGCTTATGTTCCTGCACCCACAATTGGACATCCTGTGGTAGTACTTTGATAAATTGTTTGATAGTAATAGCCTCCATGATCTGCTGACTGGTCTTGCTGCCCAGTTGCAAGTCAAGTCAAGCTTTATTTTTATAGTACCTTTCCAAGCCAAGGCACTGTACATAAAACCAAATACAGCCAATATAAATAAAATTAAAACAATAAATCAGTTTATCCACATTCTGGGAAGGCTAGATTAAATAAGTTTTTAACTTAGTATTGAACTTATTAACGGTCAGGCATTCTCTCAACCGACGAGGTAGAAAATTCCACAGGGTTGGTGCTAAGAAAGAAAAAGCTCGAGAACCAGATGTCTTCAGTCGAACCCTGGGAATCTCCAACAATCCCTCTGTGGTGGAACGGAGATGGTGGAGGGGGCAGTAGGGTATCAGGAGATCTTGCAGGTAGCCTGGTCCCTGGTCATGTAGAGCTTTGAAGGTTAGCAAGCCAACCTTAAAGGTGTTCTGCCACTGAACAGGCAGCCAGTGCAGTTCACTGAGCACAGGTGTAATATGACTGGTCCTAGAAGTCCCAGTCAGGAGCCTGTCTGCCATGTTCTGCACCAGCTGCATGCGGCAGATATCAACCCCTGGTGGCCCTAGGTAGAGGGAATTGCAGTAATCAAAACAGGTAGTGACAAAGGCATGGACCACTGTTGGAAGATCATCTGGAGGAACCAGGTGTTTCACCTGGACGATATTCCTAAGATGATAAAAAGATGATTTAATGACAGCTAAAACTTAAGGCCTTAGAGTCAAATCATCGTCGAGAATAATGCCAAGGTTTTGCGCCCAGTCTGAGGTAGTGAGCTGTGCACCACCAAGCAACAAGCCTAATGGTTGTCCAGCTCCCAAACCTGCCCCCAGATGACCTGGGTCCACTACCAACACTTCAGTCTTGTCTGGATTCAGTCTCAACCAGCTGGAACTCATCCAGATTCTGATCTCAGTAAGGCAATTATTTAGCATGGAAAATATATCATTCTGACCGGGTAGAAAGGACATATATAGCTGAGTGTCATCTGCACAGCAGTGAAAACTCAGACTATCACCTGATGATATCTCCCAATGGCAGCATGTACACTGCAAACAACATGGGGCCAAAATGGAGCCCTGCAGCATCCCACAGAGCAGGGAGTGAGCACCAGAGGAATAAATTCCAGTGGCAACTCTTTGAGACCTGCCCATGAGGAATAAGTGGAACCATTTGAGGACTGTACCAGACAGCCTACAAAAAAGCCACAGGTGCTCCAGTAGCACACCATAGTCTACAGTGTCAAATGCAGCAGAGAGATCAAGAAGGACCAGAATGGTGCATGCCTTTTGATCTCTAGCCATTAGGAGGTCATCCAATACCCAGACAACAGCAGTCGCCGTGCTGTGCTTCTTCCTGAAACCAGATTGGAGAGAATCATAAACATTATATGTTGTAAGATGATCATCCAATTGCAACGCAACCTCCTTATTAATAACCTTACCAACAAATGGCAGGTTAGAGATAGGCCAGTAGTTAACTAGAAAGTCTGGGTCCAAGGAGGATTTCTTAAGGAGTGGTTGAACGACCGCCTCCTCGAGGAAGTCAGGAAAGACCCCACTCTCCAAAGATTTCCAGACAATTTCAGCTAGGATTGGGCAGATAACATCTATGCAACCTACTAAAAGGAGTGTTGGGCCCAGATCCAAACTACAACTGGTAGGGCGCAATGTTTGGATGGTCTTTGCAACCATTTGTCACTAAGATCCTTCAGTCGTGCATAGACATCCCTAAGGGCATCGGTAGATTGCATTTTCAGGTAACTGAAATACTGCTGGTATGTCTTGGGATTGATGTAATAACACCTCAGGATTTCTCATTTGACATGGTTATAGTCATCGGCAAACAGTATGTTCAGTTGACTAGAAACCACTTGTTCTGGTCCGGTTAACTGGTGGGCAAGATGCACCACCCATTGGTCTCTTGGCCAGCCACACATTTGTGCCACCCTCTTGAACGTGTTGAGGTATGCCTCAATGTCATCTGTCTCTTTTAGCCTTGCCAATTTAATGTCTCTTGGGCTCTGTGGCCTTTGAGCATGCTCAGTCTGGATGGCCTGGAGCACCCTCATGTTGTCCGTCCACTTAGCATCCTGTCTTCTTCGTTCAACATCTCTCTCCTGATCCAGTTGAACCTGTCTAACACAGAGCCATTTTAATAGCTCTCCAACATCCTCCATGGGAGCATGTTCCAGGTCAGGGCAGGAGGTATTGACATCTTCCCCTGCATCATCAGGCAGCTGGTCCACAGGCATCTCCTCTCTATGCTCACTGAACTCCTCCTCTGACCTCTCCAATGGCTGTTTCTTGACTTTAGGGTGCACAGCTGGCAATCTAGTTAGCAACCGTGCCCCCATCTGTGCCGCCATGTGCCTTGTGAGGGTGTCTTGAGCCTGGCCACCCTCCACCATGTCCACCTCAGGTAGCAGGAAGTACCCACTGCAATGTCTCCCTTCCCTGGCAAGATGAAGTAGGCAATAGAAATCCCACTTCTGACACCACTTCTCACAGTGTGGGTTCTGCAGATGGACACAGAGACTTTTGGATAAGGTGCAACCCACTGTTTTTCTAGTAGGATGCTTATTACTTCATAAACAAATAAGCATCAAAAAGCAAATAAACAAACAAACAATATACAAAAGAAAATACTTGAGTATAAACAGCAAAAGTAAATGCTTCTCAAAACAGAACTGCTCTCACTGCTGGTCAGAAAGTGCTGACTCTATCTGAACTGTTACCTGCTCAGGTATTGCCATTTATACCCACCCACCTGAGTCTGCTGACATGCCACATCATCAACTGTAACATTTCTTTAAATCCTTCAACAAAATAGACATTAGACAGCAGAACACACAATACAATTAAAGCACAGGCTCGTGGAACAACCTAGATAAAGAAATAACCAATTTAAAAGTTTTTATTGTGCTTTGCATGTGTTCCTGAACATGATTGGCAGCAGCTTATTATAAAATTGGGCCACAAGGGACCACTACTTCCCTATAGGAGCTCTCAGTATGCTGCCAGAGATCCCAGAGGACAGACCAAACATGCAAGCAAGAGGACCCAATTCCAGCTGCACAGGGAAACAACCAAGAAAGATAATGTTTATTGAACCTTATAAGGTCTGCCTCTAGTAAAATGTTTACTTTGAGTACTGGTAAAGCTACTGTCCTAATAAAGTCTCTTTTATCAGTGACAGGGACTGGCCCTGTCACATACTGTAAACGCTATCAGCACTGCACAAAATGTAAAGACTTTGTGTGTACAACTTAAAGAAATGGATTTGTGTGAGATCTGAGGATTTCAAGTTCTGTTCAAATGTTCTGAGGGGAACAAGTGTGTAACAAGTAAACTCTTTAAGTGGAGTTGTCTGGTGTCTGTCAGCAGGGCCGCAGTAATGGGGGGTAAAGTGAGGAAGTTGTCCGGGGCCCTGACATTCATAGCTGCAGCCCTGTCTGTCAGATACAGGTGCCATGGACCTGGACACAATGTTTGTGCAGTAGGATGACTCTTGTAGCCCCTGAGTGGAACTCACTTACAAGATGGACCTGGGGTAGTTATAGATCAGCAATAAGTACACATCAGTGAAGGAAGTATACATGGGCAGGTAAAATGCAAAACAATAGCAGAACAAAACACTTAGGTTAAAACAAAACACATAAAATGAAGAGCAAGTAGTTCAGATTCAAATACATTGGGAGACAGGAAGGAATACAGCTATATAGAAATTCAGTTCATAGGAGGTATACATTCAGCTGAGGATGGCAACTATACAACTTTTTATCACCAAAAACAGGGCACATTCAAGGTGTGCACCATTAAGGGCCAACAGAGTGCGGGTGCAAGAAAGTGAGTATGAAAAATGTATGATAATGAGGGACTAAGCAACAAGGGGGAGGGTGGGGGAGAGTTGGGAACAGTTGTAAATCAAGAAGGAGGGAACACTGGACAGGAGGTTAGGCAAGCTAGTTTTAAAGCTAGAATAGTGTGATTAAGGACAATTACAGGACTCCTGAAAGGACCGCAAGAGCATCTTTTTGAAAGAGGACAGCAGCACCAGGGAAGCAAGCTGCAGTGTTTTTTTGTATGTTGTTCCAGAGTACAGTCACCTAGTGGTCCTCGACATAGTCCAGGAACCCTGCATAGGCCCAGCAGTTTGTAAAAGTGCAGGACTACTGAAATAGGGCTGGATATGTGTAAGAATGTTCTAGAAGTCTATGTCTCCTGAAACAGGGCTAGACAGGTGAGGTAAATGTTTGTGGAAGAAACCATT
Organism: Neoceratodus forsteri; assembly: GCA_016271365.2. Taxonomy (NCBI): domain Eukaryota; kingdom Metazoa; phylum Chordata; order Ceratodontiformes; family Ceratodontidae; genus Neoceratodus; species Neoceratodus forsteri. The sequence continues at coordinate 37,579,043 of CM028130.1, read as the reverse complement.
TTTCCTGCAAGAAAGTTGGAAATGTTTTGCCTGCTAGATAAAGGGTTATCAGTAATTTGCTGTTATAAGCCCTAGGGGCGCCAGCTTTATTCGCTGTTAACACTATGTGAGGAAAAAAAAAACAACATAGTAAAATCCCAAATTTCTGCTTGCAGACAAACATCTTTGAGTGATCTGAGTGATGTTTTGGGGGACCCACAGATAGGAGACACAGTGTAGCCCTGGCTCCTCTTTCCACCCTGAGCAAAAATAGAAATGTTGTGTTGTAGCCTACCCCCAACCTCTGAGACGTCCAAGCCAGGCATTTGCCCTAATGCCAGGGTGATGCCTATTTGCTGCCACTTGTGGTTTGTCGCCTTGCCAAAGTAACAAGCAGGAGGGTAGCCTGGTTACAGACTGGTACAACTAAACAGGAGTACAAGCTGTAGTGTACCATGTAATAGCAGTTCCACCTCAATAAATGAGCGCAAACTGCAGTAAATCATGTAATAGCAGGCACACCTTAAAAATGAGCACAAACTGCAGTAAATCATGTAATAGCAGGCACACCTTAAAAATGAGCACAAACTGCAGTAAATCATTTACTAGCAAATACACGTAAAAAGGGACCACAAGCTGCAGTAAATCGTACAATAACAGGTACACCAAAAGAGGAACACAAGCTGTAGTAAAACATGTAATAGCATATATACCCAACAAACAAACTCTGGTCAGAGCCAACACAGCTGCTATACATTAACATGACACAATGGGTTTTGTTCGTTATAGAAATCCTTCAAAAAATGTAATGCTTTAATTGATATCGTCTACTTTGACTTGATTTGTTGTTGAAATATGATATGTTACATTTTAGGGGTGTACTCACATAGCTATTTTGTCCATTACCCATAGCTTTAGGTAGAACACTACCTGGTTATCAATATTTTGCAGGGCTTTACCACTGACAGTAAATTGTGCATGCATCAATGTGTGATTACTGTTATACTGTATATGGGGATATTAACAGCTTTATAGCAACAGCAACACAAACCTAGTCCTTCTGACACCTTTGTGAATTTGCTTCCCTCAATTCCCCATATACAATGTAACAATAGGTACACACCAATGTATCCATAATTTATCATTAGAGATCAAGCCCTACAAAACATTAATAACCAGGTGGTGTTGCACTTAAACCTATACATACTGGAACAATAGTGCTGGGGTTGTATCCTTAAAATGTTTCACATCACAATGTCCAGAGATGGTCATGATACCTCCACAAGCTCCTCTGTTCTTAGTCAGTCTTTCTGAGACACCTTTATTGCCTGCCTGTAACAGTTCTATAAGTAGGGTGTCACAAAAGTCTGTGCCAAGGTCTCCAAGGGTTGCCCTGGTTTGTGAATGCATTAGCAATTTTACCTCCTTGCCCTTCACCACATGGTTCTTATAGTAATAATCCCAGGTCCTGTGGCTCTTTGAAGTTCTAAGTGCTCTGTCTGCAGCTGATAAGCCAAATGCATAAAGCATTTTGTACATTAAGATTCTATATGGGTGCCTCCTCCTGACCTGTCTTGAACCATGTCATTCATGGGAAATCAACAGGACTGTAGCACCCACTTAAATTATACGGAGCTGTCTATAGGGGACCTCCATGGATCTGCCCAAGGGTAGACTCTGCCAGCATTGAGAAGGATAAGCTATTGGCCAGGTCACCTATTTCTTCTTAGATGAGGAGGAGGAGATGATCAACAACAGGGTGACAAGCCAGCTGAGTGTGGAATTTGACCAGAAGACAGATGCATGGGAAAAAGTATACAAATGCATCACCAACACAGGCTGCTAGAATACCTCAAAAACAGCAACAGATAAGCTTTGCAGAGACTTTCAATTCTCTAATGGCATGCTAGACCCTCACCGGGTGCACACATAATGAAAAATGTCCTAATTTTGTATATTTAGTATTTTCCAAATTCTTATGTAAATACTGGCCAACATAGAAACATAGAAACATAGAATGTGATGGCAGGTAAGGACCACTTGGCCCACTTAGTCTGCCCATTTCCTTACCTACAGGATAAACTGCAGATCCTAGTTAACCAACAAGCTGCATTCCTGGACTTGAACATGGCACAACTGAGTTGCCCCAGCACATCACCAGAAATGTGCCCAGGGACCATAAATGTGCTGTGCAACTTCAGATGCACCACAGTACTAAGATAACGTATGTGGTGCAGCTAGAGGGGCGTACCCATGAATGTGCAGCACAACCACATATTCAGCCCAATCACACGGCGCAACTGTGGAGCAACCCACAAGATGCACCACACAAAATTGAGCATAAAAGCAGGAGGCTCAACTGCACTCCCCCCACAGGCAGACAACAGGATAGGCAGGAGAAAATGGTTGCCACTGCATTCCTCATGGAGCAGGTAATGAGGTGGTGAGGAGGAGGAGGAGGGAGGGACAACAATGTGGCCATGGAGGGGCCCATTGGTGGCATGCCCAACAGAGATGTTACCGCGCCTGACTCACCTTTGAGAACTACAGTGACACCGAGATAGCGGGCAGGTACTATCTAAACAGGGCAATTCTGAGGCAGCTCTGCAAGCTGTGCCATGATGAACTGCAGGCACCCACCCAAAAGAGCCATGCCATGTTGGTGAAGACCAAGGTGACAGTAGTAATGTGCTTGCTCACCATGGGCATATTCCAAAAACCAATGGGTGCCACCACTCGATCACCCAGTCAGCCACGTCCTGCCTCTTCACCCAGGTTTTCAATGCTGTACTGCCACATGCTTCAGCGTGCATTAAATTCCCAAGCACACAAGTAGGTCATACAGTAAAAATGCAGGAATTCCACAGGGTGGCACGCATGCCAGGCCTGATATGTGCCATTGCCTGCATCCAAGTGGCCATATGCACCCCACCTTGCCCTGAAGGTGCTACATACATAAACAGGAAGGGATATTACTCCATCAACTGCCAGGTGGTGTGCAATGCCACAGGGCGCATCATCAATGTGTGTGCCATGCACCCTGGGAGTACACACAACTCATTTATCTGCCACCAATCAATCCTGTGCCAGATATTTGAGAGTGGGTAATCCCTATGGGGCACCTAGTCAGTGATTCAGGATGGGGAAGAGGAGCACAACTGCAGTAGCATGACACACCACACAGCAGCTGGAAAGGGGGTGGGGAACAAGGACAGTGCAAGGTGATAAGGAATGTTTGGAAATGGAGCTTGATGACATGACAGGAAAGCATGCATACAAGGGACCATGTGTTGCTGGCCACAGGGCTTGTATGGCATGTGCATAGCACTGCCCTGCAACACCATGGATGAAAGGCACCACTGTTAGGCATGTGTCCAATGGTCAGCAAGACAGGCCAGAACAGTAGAACAATGCACACAGCAGCAGAGAAATGGCCCACAAGCCTGTGGAGGACTAGCAACAGATGTGTAGGACACATATGTGGGGCCAACAAAACTGGCACATGAGCTGTGCATGTGGGCAGTGGCAAGGGCACATGGGGGGGCAGGTAGTGGCAGTGTGGACTGGCAAGGGTGGTGAACAGGTAATGCCCAGACAGGGTGTCTACTAACACATGTGCTTTCCCCCAGTGGTGCAAGTGGTAGACAAGAAGTACAGGAACTCAGGCACTGGCAAATATGAAATGCAGAATGATGATCCTCAATCTGAAGGATAGCTGTGTCAAGAAACATCTATCTTTTTAGTCACTTGTAGATTCAGTTAGAGATATTGAAGTATTTCTAGGAAAATAGCATAGTTGTACAAGTCAAATGTTGTTATGAAAACCCTGATTTCAGGTCACAGGCCCAGAAACTGTCATTATTTTGCTGGTTTAAGAATTTCAGTTCCAGTATCAGTGGGAAGAAGTACAGGAACTCCATTCCTGCTGCAAAAAAAAGTACAGGAACTGAGTTCCTATGCGTTCCTGTTCACTTTCATCACTGCTTTCCCCACAGGTGACACTGCATACCCCCTTCTACCCTGGCTGCCCACACCCACACAGTGACCCATAAATGGGGCTGAGGAGAGGTACAGTGAGGCACACACTGCTACACACATCAAAGAGCAGGTCTTTGGCATGCTTAAAATGCATTTCTTTTGCCTAGACAGGTCAGGTGGTGCCCTACAATACAACCCTGAGAAAGCCTGTGGCATATTCCTGACCTGTTGTATACTACACAACATGGCCATTGACTGTGGAATACCAGTCCGGGTGGAAGAGAGCGACAACACAGATAATGATGAGGATCAACAGGATGGGGTTGTGCATCTGGCCATGGAGAGGAGGGGATCCCAGGCTGGTGGCACATGCCAGGAGGCACTGGGATACCATTGTTGATGAGCATTTTGGGAACTGTAAGTGAGTACCACACAGGGGAACAGGGCACACACACTGGGCAAGGACAGAAAGAGATGAAAGCACACAGGGACACAAGGACACACACCAGACACACAGTGGGCACACAGGTATGCACACGCACAAACATCCCCAAAAGGAACAACAACTACATACCTGTATAGTCCACTGCCATAGGGAGCATGCCCATGACCACACAAGCATGCAGACACACACAGCAGAACAGCCACAGGCACACCACAGGGCACACAGCACCAGGCAGAGGCACACTCAACAATGCTACCAGGGACATGGACAGACATGGACAGACACGTCAGTACTGCAGGGAGTGGCATGGATCACAGGGCATGCGCTGGCACACAGGCAATGCCAACAGTGCTGCACTCATCACGCCCATGTCACATGTCACATGGTTTGATACCACTGCCCACACATAAGACAGTTGTGACCCAGGTCACGCGTGTGCCACAGCATGTGAACCAGGACACAGCCAGCCTCGTGTGTGGCTGGCAACAACAGCAGCGGACTGGACTGGGCAACACATGTGGTAGGCCTACCGTGCAGATCCATGACTGCCACATCCACGAGGGTGGCCACACCCTAACAGTGTGGCAGCCACAGGGGGTGTCATCAACACATCCACAGGGGTAGATGCCTGAGAAAATGACCAGGTCCTCAGGGGTGTGTCCAACCCAGTGAACAGACTGTTGCTGGGTGTATCGGGAATGGGGATAGCAACAGGCATGGTTAGCCTCATTGTGGTCACCAGAAACCAAGCCCTGGGCATGCTTGTGTTGGTATGGGGAATCCTGTGTGCCCTACTGTGACCACCAGATGGCAGCGTTGCGAAGTCTGCTGCAATGGTCTCCACAATGCGGTCAAGGGAAGTGGTTGTGGCCTTCCATAGTTAACAGATCTCATCAATCTGCTGGGCATGTCCCATGGCCCCACCCTCAGACAGTTGAAGCAACTAATTCTGCAGTGCATGGATCTCCACCCTGAGCATAGTTTCATTATCCATGAAGTTGTGTAAAAGCCGGGTGTGCTCATCTAGCCTGTCGGTGGTTTGTGTATCATGTGCCTGATACCAACAGTCTGAGGGGTGGTGGCCACATACCTTGACTGGGAACATCACACATGACTCTGCAAAGGGGTCTGGGACTGGCTGCAGGCTCCAACAGCAGCCCCTGGGGAGTGCTGCACAGTGTCCCCTGCAGGAGATTGCAGCAAAACAGCACCATGCTGGACCTGTCTGGCAGAACCATTGTCCACACCTGCACCCCATCCCCATCCAACACCAGCAGCAGTGTCTGTTGGTGCAGGGAAGGCACACTGGAGGGGTGCATGTGTGATCTCTGGCCCAGCAGCGCTGCATGCCACCACCTGTGGGACTACTGAATTGGGAGGAGGGATGGCGACACCTGTGTACTCCAATCTACGGGTGATGTCATTGTGACTGTCATAATCATCCTCATCCTGTGTGGCCAGAACAAGCACAAGGAGGTCATCCTGCATGAGGATATTAGCCAAAGTGTCCTCACTGGCAAAACCCAGTAGGTCCACCAACTCACCAACAGGATGTCGACCCCTTGCAATAGCCACAACACAGATGACATAGATGTCACAGCATTGTCCTGTGCAACAGGTCCAGAATCACTCTGAACATTGTCCCTGAAGCATGATGGTGCTGTCAGACAAAATGGAGAGTGGTCAGTGTGTCACTGATGCATTGCAGGTAGACAGTAATACAGTGGTATGTCCGCATGTGGGCCACAGGTGTGCCTGCACTGTCATGCGTATCTGATGCCAGCACTGCTGCCTGTGCCTGGCAGGACACAGGCATTGATCAGGACAATGGTCTGCATCTGTTCGCATATACAGCATTGTGTGGCAATGGGCCACACTTGACAGTCTGTGCCAATACATAAACCCCCTCCAAATGGCAATCAGCACAAATGGGAATATCCTGTCCAGTGTGACTGGCCAGTGCAATGATCCACTGAGGATGGCCAAGTGCATACACAACCTGAAATGGTCACCCAGGGGATGTGCATGCCACCATTGACGTGGTCACTGTACCAGTGAATCCCATGATCATGACTGTGCCTGCAGCTGCCATACAGCACACAGGGGACCATGTGGGACCTCAGTGTGGCTGTGCAGGCACCACTCCATGGCACAATGTGAACACACTACTTGCCCCCTTTAGTGTACCAGGCACACCAATGACCTGCACACATTGCCACCACCACGGAAATAGTCACAGTGCTGTGATGGGCTACCACCTGTCTGGAACCCCCTGTGACACCCACCATGGATGCCCTGGTGAATGTTGATGCCAGCATCTCCTCCTCCACAGTGAGGACAGGTGCTGTAGAGGGTCCACCACCTGTTTTCTTGACTGATGCCCTAATGGCAGCAATTTTCTCCATTGCCCTGTGCTTGTCTGTGTCCATTGTTTTCTTGCACTCCCAGGGATCACATTTTAACAGGAACCCTGTTAGTCAAGTGGTCACTTTGATTTGTTAAAGTCTCAATAGTAAATGTTATTAAAATACATAGAAAAAGACACCCCCATTGAAATCAATGGAGCGCACACACACAGTCTTCGTTTTCTTACATCACAAAACAGGGCTGCATGTGCCTGCGCTGGGGCATGTCGGGGAGTTCAGGAAATGGCTCCTTTTTTATCGGGGAGCTACTTACGAGTGAAATAATTCTTTAACAGTGCTGAGATACATGGATTTAATTATACCCATCAGTTCTGCCAAGGGTGAGGTATCATTTATGTTTGGGGGACTGGAAAATAGGAAGGGCGAGAGCTGCTCTTTAAGAGAGTACAGCTATTATTAATGGCAGCTAAGTATTAATACATCTTGCAAGAAGAGGAAAAAGGAAAAAATGCTGAAATTACAAACAGCTCCTCAGCTAAGAATGTTACAAAAATATTATCGAAGAGAATTACAAAACTGTAAATATTCTCAAAACAGCTCTTAAACTATATCCCAGAGAACCCCCAGGCTACCATATAGATATAACACTCAAATAGTGAATAAACCAATGCAAGATATAATCCTAAAATCTAGTTTCGAGTTCTCATAATAAAAGTAACAGACTGACCCCTTATTAAGATAATAGGTCCAAGAACAGTAAAAATCAGTATCAAATAAGGGGCATCTGTAACAGTAGAGAACAGAACTTTGCTCAGTCAGTGAAGGGAATACAAAAAGTCTCACTCCAACCAGGCAATTTCCCCGATCTCTTCTTCCAGATCCAGGGTCTCTTCTTCCTCAGTTGGATTCGAAGCCTGCCATTTGGTCTGAACTCGAGAGGCCCATTATCCAGCTTCAGTTAGGTCCGAGAATAACCAAACCTTTCCTTTGAACACTGTGCATAGCCGGGCCAGGTATATTATAGTGTAGGAGACCCCAGCCTCTCTAAGTTTTTGCCATACGCCATCAAACTTCTTACTCCATAGACGAGTGGTGTAGCTAAGATTGGGAAACAGATATACCATGCAGTCATCTTGAATTATAGTTCCCACTCATCTGGCCAGTCTCAAAATAGTGTCTTGTCCCAACACCATCTGTTATCAACAGGAGAGTTCGTGGGTTGACAGAATCCTCTCGATAGCCCCACGGTGTGATCGGATATGCCTTTTGGAGGGCAAAGGGAATCAAAGGGGCCTCTAGTGTTATGTTCTTACAGGAGTGGCTGCAAGAGAAATTAACAGGATGATCAACCTCAATTCCTTCAGGTAACCCTAGGATCCATATATGTGAAGACTGGGCCTGATTTTCTAGTGTTTCCAGTCTAGCCCAAAAATGCACATTTTGCTTCACTAGGGTCACCGTGGCTGTGGTCACCGATTCAACTTGGCATTTTATAATCACCAGCCTTTGTCTTTAGTTGATCCATAAAAGTCTTCACTAAGTTTTAGTGAGCACCAAAGGAGTCTATCTTGGTGTTTAAATCTGAGACCACGGAAATCGATCTTTGTAGTTTAGTTCCAATAGAGGACAACGTCTCCTCTGAGTCACTGGTAGTTGAGACCTGTGTGAACGTGTCTGCCTTTGATGACTGAGAAGGCCCACTAGATTTTCCTCCTGTTCCTCGGTCTTTGTCCTTCTTTTGATTGCCCATTTTGATATTCTCCGAGGTGCTCTTTCTGAATATGGAAGAAATTTTACTCAAAATGAAGTACAAAAGGTAGAAATACATTTTTTATCAAAATGTGAGGAGCTGTAAAAACTTGTTGCCACTCAGCGTGGGCTCCACAGCACCCCCCCACCACATTTTCAACATAGGCATTTTGGGACCTCCACTTATGAATAGTGGCACCGTGATTTTGTTAATCTGTCCCAAAACTTGATATCCCACAGTGACTGTGCCATTATGCACCACAGGTATGAAAACACATATTGGGCAGGATGTAAAAAATGACAGCTGCACTGTTCATAAGGAGGTGTAAAAATGCTGATGTTGAAAATCTGGAGTGAAAATAGAAAAAATTGGAAATATTATGAGCGTCCGGGCAAACTGTGCAACATGCTTGTATATGATCATTTTGAATTTTTCACCAAATTTGCAACATGTGTTTTTTGGGACCCCATCTCATATCATTTTGTTAATCAGTCATGAAAGGTGATTCCGTGCAGAAACCACAAAATCACCTTTTAGGACCAAGTAACGAAATGACAGTCACCTGTTCATGAGATGGGGTCCCAAGAACTCCATGTTGAAAATTTGGAGCCAAAATTCGAAAAAAACTTGCTGAGATACCCACCTAAGTTGAAACATAGAAACATAGACTTTGATGGCAGATAAGGACCGCTTGGCCCACCTAGTCTGCCCATTTCCCCACCTACAGGACAAGCTGCAGATCCTATTTAACCAATAGCCTATTTCTTCCTACCCCCACAAAAATTGCCTTATCTCTGTCCCACGCATTCTTAAATTTTTACAGTTTTAGACCCCACAACCTCCTCAGGAAGGCTGTTCCATGCATCCACCACCCCCTCTGTGAAAAAATACTTCCTCACATTGCCCCTAAGCCGTCCCCTCTCTATCTTCAAATTGTGTCCCCTTGTTCTTGCACATCTCTTTTTCTGAAAGATGCTACCCTGTTGGACTTTGTTGATTCCACTGAGGTACTTAAAAGTTTCTATCATGTCCCCCCTCCCTCATTTCCTCAACGGTATACATATTAAGCTCCTTTAGTCTCTCCTCATATGGCTTCTCTTGCAGACCCTGCACCATTTTAGTTGCCCTCCTCTGGACTGCCTCCATCCTGTTTATGTCCTTGTGGAGATGGGGTCTCCAGAACTGGATGCAGTACTCCAGATGGGATCTCACCAACTGTCTGTACAGGGGGATAACAACTTTCTGTTTTCTGCTGGTGTTGCCTCTTCCTATACATCCCAGTATCCCCCAGCCCTCCCTACTGCCTTCTCACATTGTTTTCCAACCTTAAGGTTATCTGATATGATTACCCCCAGGTCCTTTTACATTTTTGTTGTTGTTACTACCTCCCCCCATTGTGTAATCTTCCCCTAGGTTTTTGTTTTCCAGGTGAATTATTTTGCACTTTTTTGCACTGAATCCAAGCTGATATACTTCTCACCATTCCTCCAACCTTGCCAAGTTCCTTCTCATTCTTTCCATGCCTCCTTGTGTATCAACCATGTTGCAGATCTTTGTGTCATCTGCAAAGAGGCATACTTTTCATTCCAGTCCCTCTGCAATGTCACTTATAAAGACATTAAAAAGGACTGAACCCAATACTGAACCCTGCGGTACCCCACTAGTAACCCCTCTTTCTTCAGAAGTGGACACCATTTACAATTACCTTCTGTGTCCTATTGTCCAGCCAATGTTCTACCCAGGCTACCACCTTAGTACCCACTCCCAGGCTGGTTAATTTGATTATTAATCTTGTGTGGAACTGTGTCAAATGCCTTGCTAAAGTCTAGGTAGGCCATGTCCACAGCCCCTCCCTGGCCTACTACTTTGGACACCCAGTCAAAGAAATCAATGAGATTCGTCTGACATGACCTTCCCACTGTGAACCCATGCTGCCTTGGGTCCTGTGCCCCACTGGCCTCTAGGTACTCAACAATTCTTTCCTTCAGAAGTGATTCCATCACTTTCCCTACCACAGAGGTCAAACTGACTGGTCTGTAGTTTCCTGCCTCTGTCTTGCTTCCACTTTTGTGAAGGAGAATCACATCAGCCTTCCTCCAGTCCTTAGGTACCACACCATCCTCCCATGATTTGTTAAAAAGGGTAGTCAGTGGTGTCACTAGTTCTCCCCTTAATTCTTTAAGAATTCTGGGGTAAATTTCTTCAGGCCCCTTTGCTTTGTCCACCTTCAGTTTTAGGAGTTTTCAGAACCCTTTCTTCTGTGAAAGGACTGCGATCGACCCTCTATCTAGAGTGCTTCTGTTAATTGGATTAAGCACCTCCTCTTTTGTAAATGCTGAGCAGAAGTATTCATTCAGTATCCCTGCTTTTTCACTGTTCTTCTCTGCCCACCAACCGTCCATTCTATTCAGCTTCACTATCTCTCCCTTTTTCTTTCTATGCTCCCTGATATACCTATAAAAGGTTTTATCCCCCTTCTTAACTAAGTTGGCTATCTTTTCCTTAGTTTGAGCCTTTGCTATTCTGACTACCCTCGGTGCTTTCTTCTGCCTTAACTGGTACAGTTCTGTCCTGCTCCTTGTGTGTTTCCTTATACTTCCTAAATGCTATCTTTTTCTCCCTAACCTTCACCACCACCTCTTTTGAGAACCATAGTGGCCTTTTCTTTCATTTTGATTTGTTTATTTGCTGCACACAAAGGCTTGTTGCCTCTGTGATGGCAGTTTTGATGTTTCCCCATTGTTGTACCACCCCACCTTCTTGCCTGTTTGCTAGTGCTTTTCTAAGGCACACTCCCATCTTGCCAAAGTCAGCCCTCCTGAAGTCCAGAACCCTCACTTTTGTATGGCTTGACTCTGTAGCTGAGTTTATCATGAACCACACTGTTTGGTGGTCACTTGTTCCCTGATGGCTACCCACTTCTAGATCTGAGATCCTCTCACTGTCTGCATTTCAGAGTATGAGGTCTAAGATTGCTCCCTCATGAGTGGGTTCCAAAACTACCTGTCTGAGGCATGCCACCTGAAGGGCATCGAGAATGGCCCTGCTTTTGAATATGACTGCAGCAAAGGTGCTCCAGTTAACATCTGGCATATTAAGGTCCACCATCAATAGTATCTCCCCTTTCTCTGCCATTCTAAGGATGCCTTCCATCATATCCTTGTCCATTCCTTCCCCCTGACATGGGGGTCTGTATACAACCCCTGTGCAGATTGTGGTGCCATTTCCAGTCTCTAAGGTGACCCACAGTGCCTCCTCTCCTCCCTGTTTACTCTTTTGTTGAGCTGCTTATATCCCTTCCCTTACATAGAGAGCTACTCCCCTCACTGTTCTGCTGTAGGTTGTGTACCCTAGTATGTTAACCTCCCAGTCATGGTTCTCTGTGTACCATGTTTCTGTGACTGCTATGATAGCCAGGCATCCTTCTTCCATCAAGGCCACCAGTTCAGGAAGCTTGTTGCCCAGACTATGGGCATTAATACTCATTACCCTCCATTTCTTGATGGCCTTACTCCTTTTTGCCCCATCCCTGTCCTTATTGCATTTGTCATTTCTCCATTTACCCCTGCCCTTCTCCCTATCGACATCTCTATGTTGGTGTTTTCCTCACTTAATACCCTGATTTTTTGGGGGGAGCTAAGATTTCCCTGCCCCTTCCAGTGCCTCCCCCTTGGCTAGTTTAAATGCTTGCCAATGAAGCATTTAAACCTATCACCTTGGATGCTGGTTCCCTTCCTGGACAGATGCAGACCATCATGGCAGTATAGGCCTGCATCCCTCCGGGTGGTCCCCCAGTCCAATGAAGCCTAATCCCTGAGCTCTGAACCAGTTTTTTAACCATTGATTGAATCCCATGGTGTGGAGCACCCTAGCCTCACTCGTGCCATAGACAGGCAGCACCTCCGAGAAGGTTACCGTGCATGCTACTTGTCTAAGGCCACTCCCATACTCCACAAACACTTCCTGCACTGCTTTGATCCCTTTATTAGCCAGATCATTTGTCCCTAGGTGGACAATGACATCCAGCTCCCTCCCCTGTGCAGCTGCTCCGGCGATCATGAGGATTCGTTCCCTGTCCCCTCCAAGCCATGGCACCAGGCAGGCACCTTACCTCCCTCCCTCTCCCCTTCCTCCCCCACTTCTACCCTTCTAACAATGGAGTCCCCCACCAGGAGTTGTTTCCTTCCCCTGTGGGGTCCAATGTCACCCTCTTGTGGGTCTCCTTTGTGGAGGTTCCCAGCATCCTCGTTGGTCTCCACTGTGGGTGCCTCCGTAGAGGAACCACATTTTGCCAGAATGGCATATGAATTGTGGAGGGGTGTGCCTCTGTTCCACCACCCTCACCCTCCCTGAGCCCACTGTGGTCCAACCGCTCCTCTTTCTTCGCAACATCTGAGGCAACGCAGTGGCCCTGGTGGTCCCTGGTTGGGAGAGGAGGTCCCACAAATCCTGGCCAACTCAGCCTGGAGATGGACAACCTCCTCCCTCAGCACAGAGAGGTGCCTACAGATGGGACATCACCACATCCTCCAGAATGTCTTCTGGAAGACTGCTGCTCCACAGCCACTGCACTGCACCACTCCCATCATGTCTTATTTCTGGCCCCCTAACTGTTTGGAATACTTACTCTTTCCTCTGTTTGTTTATTTTTTTTTTAATTTATTGTGTTTTTTATCCCTACTTACTTACTGCCTCTGTGCCCTTTAAGATCCTAATCTTCCTATTCTGAGACAAGAAGTTCCTATATTTCTCAGTAATCTCCTTACTTGCTCAGAGTCAGACCTCCAGCACCTGGGGGATGGAGAGCTACTCTTATTCTTCTACGATGGTGAGTCTTTGGTGGCTCTGTGATCACTCACTTCCTGCTCCCAAACAGGAAGTTCCTATTGTCAGTCAAATCCTGTGCCTATAAAAGTAGAACTGGTTTAGGGTGGAGGGGAGGGAAGGAGGGCAATATAGTCCCAGTAGAGAAGTTTAGTTATACCAGTAGTTCCTTCCTTCTGGTGTTCTTCCTGTTCACTGGCAGAAGCTATTTAGGGCAGTGTTTAAATCTGGCTTAAACCTGACTTCCTTCTAGCTAAGCCACTCCCTCTACTTTACAAATCTTTCTACACTTAGTTAATGGCACAGAAAACAATTCCCTTTAGTCACCTGTGACAAGCACCTAGATAACTACACAGATAACAGTTCACTTCAACTAACTCTGACAAACACGCTAACTTTTTTTTACCCTAAATTGAAGGTAACAGTTGTATAGTTCTAGTTCTTAGTCCCAGTAGCTCCTTTCTCCTGGTGTTCTGCCTGTTGAGGAAACCGCCAATTGATGCCATTATAAAGCTTACTGTGATTTTCTTCAGTTTGTTGTCAGCTTTTGAAGAGTTCAGACCTGTCCTGCTCCACCGAAGATCTCGGTGCCAGACCTCCTGAGGTAGATATTGGGTGAGGGGGGCAAGGGTGAGCAGGGATGTGGGGTGCACAGAAGGTGGGGGGGTGGTGGGACCACCAGGGACCATTTCCTTTTTTTAAAGGGACAAAACTGACATTGGGAAAGGTTTGCTTTATTTACAGATTTAAAAAGAATACTTTGGGGCACAGTGGGGTGGAATTCCAGTGTGCCACATGAGTTTGGGGTGGGGGGACTGATGCCAATGGGTATTGGGCACATTGGCAAACAAATTAAGCATGGGGAGGAGATACATGATGCCGATTGGGATTGGGCACCCTGTCAGCAAACAAATTGAACTGGGGGGGCATACTGACATGGGGAGTGAGCACCCCTGAAGTCAGCTTTCTGGGAATTATGTGGTAGATGGCAGGAGCCACCACATTTATTGAAATGTTTCATCAGGAAAGGCACATAACAAGGTATTGTCTTCTGATGCTCCAATGAGGGAAATGCATCTCATTGGAGTGGCAGATTTCTTCCAGCTCAGTGGCTCTTTTTGAAACTGTCGTCATCTGCAGCATGCTCTGATTGGTGGCTGAGGGACACACCCACTAAAGCATCCCCTGCATTGGCCAACACTAACACACCTCTGAAATGTGCTATTGCCACAAGATATTGCTTTTGTACGTACAAGCCAAAATAAAAAGGGAGCATTAACTTCAATACATCCAATAATAGCAGGTGTACCAAAAAAGGAGCACAAACTGCAGTAAATCATGTAATAGCAGGTACACCTAAAATGGAGGACTAAATGCAGTAAATCATGTAATTACTGGTACAAATAAAAAGAGCATAAGCTGCAATCAACCATGTAATAGCAGGTACACCTAAAGAGGAGCACAAGCTACTGTAAATCATGAAATAGCAGATACATCTAAAAAGAAGCACCAGTTCCAGTAAATTATTTAATAGCAGCTACACCTAAAAAGGAGAACAATGCAGTAAATGATGTAATAGCAGATACAACTAATATGGAACACTTAATGCACTAAGTCATTTAATTCCTGGTACACCTAAAAAGGAGCACAAGTTGCAGTATACCATGTAATAGCAGGTGCACCTTAAAAAGGAGCAAAACAGGTGTAAGGCAGTAATGAGATTTTTTTTTTACAACCCCTACAGTTACTTCATATTATGTCCCTATGTACACTAATGTATGCGGGAGAAGGTTCCAGAGTGTTGCCACCACAAACACACATTCTGGAGCAGTCCAGTCCTGCAAGCCTACTGGGAGTCAATAAGGAAAGAGATCTACTATATACTGGAGATACCCACTGTGAAGGGCATTAAAACATTGCTTTGAGGCATCATTCCAAGGAAACTCAAGGGATGATGGAAATTATACCTGTTCCAAATACCAATAGCAGCAGCCACTATTTTTCCTTTTTTATGCATTATATTTATTAAAATTAATGGTGTGCTATGTTCACAACTGCTCCAAATTTTAAAGCATGCTTTGAATGATGCTCTCTTGGGAATAACTGTTGTATGTAGTTCCGAAGTGTATGTGGTGTATGAGGAATGATAAGGAGGCTAATGACCCTGATGGTAAAAGGGATTTCAGGTTGTATATGTCTTAACTGAATAACCTGTCCCCATAATGCTGTCTGGCTGTATGCCATCCTGAAGCACTTAATTGTTATGTTTTAGATATGCGGTATGCCTCCAATAATGTAACATTTGTAAGGGAGTCTTATTATTGGTTCTTTGTAAGAATAATGTACTTTTTTGTGTATCTGTACTGTTGATCTCCCTGAGCGGAGGTTGATTGCAAGTTTTGCTTACAAATTCAATAAATAAACAATGCAAAAAAAAAATGGTTCCGGTCAGAACCACCTACTGTCACAATGTGGCTCTCTAACGTGAAATGGATTTTAGAAATGGAATGATAACAGAAAACTCTGTCACAAGGTGGAGAAGTATAAAAGGTTCTGGCTCCCTTATTTTAATTATGTAGATAAGAGGGAAGGTACCCCAGTTTTAAATTAACTGGCAAGATTGCCATAATTACAGGAGGTAACCACTAGCATTCCAAACCACAATCTGTCCTTGCAATAAGGGCTTGTTTTGAAAAGGCTGTAAAAGAGCCAATAGGTTGTGAAATACCTCCAGTTTGTTTAAGTGAATTCAATTCAGAATTTATAATAGGGAGAATGGATTAATCCACAAACTGCTTCTTTGTTGAATGGTTCTTTAATGTTGACCTGTTTTCATTTCCCTTTTGTTCCTATCTGTTTATTGGTTAGTCAATGCTGAACTGATTTCACTGTAACCTGGAGGCTCTGGAAAGATGATCTAGAAAGTGGAAGCTGAGGTTCAGTGCAGGGAAATGCAAGGTACTACACCTAGGGGCCAGAAACCAGGGCCAAGTGTATTCCCTGGAGGGGGAATCCTACAAGTCTCGATGGCTAAGAGGGACCTGGGGGTGGTGGTGGATGTCAAGATGAACAACTCGGGGATCACGTGATGCAGCTCACCAGATAGCAGCTCTCCTACACTGCTCCAGCCTCCCGACTCTTCGGATCCTTAAATATCATCAGTAACATCTGTTGAATTCATATTAAATACTTCTTAAAGACTTTAAGAAGGGGCCTAAATTAGTATATTGTCAAAATTTGGGCATATGGATGTGACAATGTGGAAAAGTACCTCTAAACATACTCCTCCGGCTACTCCAGAGAAGGCCCCAAAAAAATCCAGGACCTCCAGTGGCGCAGAGGGGTCAGTATCAGAGTCTACGATGGGTGAGCAACAGCCTTTCACTTTACAATGATTCCTACAAGAATTTACTCCTTTCAAGGAAGAATTAAGTGTGATTACATCGGAGATTAAGAATCTAGCTTAGGTGATGGAGGACCTGCACCAGCAGACAGCAGACAACAAAGCCCGCATTTGCTCAGTGGAGAGGCAGATCAAGAAGACAGAACCAGAGATCGTGGCCACTCACCAGAAAATGGCATGATTGGAATCTAAAATCGAAGACCTAGAGGGCCGCAGCCACAGGAATAATGCAGTCCTCATAGGTCTTCCTGAAAAAGAAGAGGGACCTGATGCTGTGTTATTTGTGCAAAAAGTGGTGGAAAAGCTAGCTGGTCCATCACCATTCGGGCCGCGGTACGTTATTGAACGGGCGCACCGATCCCTTCACCCGATGCCACCGGTGGAAGTGCCTCCTCGCCCTCTAATATTTAGATTCCTAAATTATTTGTAACATCAGCACTTCTTTGCCAGGATTAAGGAGCTGCACAAAGTGAGATGGGAGGGTGCCAGAATTAGGGTGGCACAAGATTTTCCAGTGTCTATAAGGCAAAAAAGAGCCAAGTTTCACCCTCTGGTTTCTAAGCTAATTGTTGCCAGAGTGAAATTCCGAATGGGCTATCCCGCTAAACTGGGGGTTATGATTACCGGCACATGGACATCCTTCAGTGACCCTGAAACAGCAGCTAAGGGTCTTAAAAATGACTTCCCAGATTTATTCAAGGAGCCATGAAGAGCCTACCCAGGTATTTCACCGGCTACTGTGTGGTGTAAGAGAAAATTCAATTTAAAGATGACCAGAGATCAATATCTCCTTTGCCAAGAGAAGACAAGCTAAAGGGCACCAATAATACCTAATTTAAAGGAATCCACTGATCGCGAAGTCCTTTGGGGGAGGTTCCTGCATTTGATCCCCTTTCTGTTAGAATCAATGAGACTCTATTCCTTTTCAGTGGGGATTTAGTTTTGGTGCTTATGTTTTGACAAGTAGAACTTAATTCAGACTCCACTCTAACTAAATTATGCCGGTGACCTGCTCCAGCTTGGTGAAATCATGGACATTTCTAATAGAAGGCTGTGAAGCAAGTTTACCCTGTCTCATCATCGAACTGGTGTAAGTACTGTTTCTAGCAGCTGCTGCCACTAGAGGGAGCACGGAGCTTAGTTTTGGTAGAAAAGCTGCAACATGCAAGTGGTCAGAGCTGCGCTGTGGACACTGGATTTGGAGAGTTTGAATTCTGAAAACGAGTGACAGATCAGCGGATTGCGGGCATATACAGTATATGGACATTTCCCCTTCTTGTGCTAGTTTTTCAGTTTTTTCTTTCTTCTTTAATAATTGCGCTATTTTAGCATTTCAGGGGATGTAATAACTTGTTTAAAATGGGGCAATTGGTTAGAACTGGCTATCGGTTTGAGGGTGAACCATATGTTATTATATCCAGCACTACAAGAGAATATTTGCCCCTCTGCTTAGTCGATCTCCCTCTTCTAGTTTCACCTAGGGAAGCATTAATGTTAATTTTATTAGTGGGGTATGTAGAACAATAGTTGTCATTATCACCATGTCTTTATTTTAAATGGGGAACAGGGTTTGAAAGAAGTATCTGGGTTTGTATTTTAAAAGGTATTAATAAGGAAAAGGAAGTTCCTTTAAATCACTATAGCATGTGCTGGTTTAAGTTTCAATTAGATTCAAACAAAATCGATAATGAACTTGTAATTTTGTAATAAGGGGCTGAGACTATTCTGTTCAAATATATGGGAATTGAACAACTTATGGAGAATCATTTTGTTCTAAGATTATGTTGTACTATAGACATTGAGGCATATTAACGATTGGTTCAGTTGCACAAATAGCAGCAACATTGTTGACAGTCCATTAACTATTGTTTTGGGACACCAAGTCCAATGTTTTGTAGGGTTAGGTTGAATTTCATATAAAATTGTGTAATCTAGCATGTTGCTATTTTACTATAGGAAGAGAAGGGAACTGTTTATTTTCCTAATCTATTTCAGAGGTTCAGACGTTAGACTGTTGTCATGTTAGCTTTTAAACATGACTAGTTAATATTTTGTAGCCACTGCTGATGGGCAGTAAGATTGGATACTTATGGGTAGGTAGGGATAATCCCTTCTACATTCCCTTTTGCTTCCATTATTATTACTATCTTTCAATTGTATAAGGTGACTGTTTGGTAACAGCCAAGTTAGGATGGCTGGAGGGTGGGCGAGCATAGTAAGGTGTACTGCTGACCGTAGCTAGTAGCAATAAGGGTGGGAGGGAGGAGGGTTGGGAGAACACTATCACTAGGGTATTATTTCATTCTAGTTGTTTGTTGTGGGATTTTGGGATAAGGGGGAGGGAAGGGGGTAGGGTAAGGGGTTGGGTTTGCATGGATTTATTAGTCTTTACTTTGCCGAAGGTAGATTTCATTGGTAAAGTATCCAGGGATCCTTTCAAATATTTAGTCCAAATCTATGGCTAGGAACTTAGTTTTTGCTACTTGGAATGTTAAAGGAGCTAGGCAGAAATGAAAGCATTATCAAATCCTGAAACATTTGCAGTTATTAAAATCTGATATCACCTTTATTCAAGAATCCCATTTATTGATATCGGAGGAACTCAAGATGAGAAGGCAGCAAATAGGTCAAGTGTTTGCAGCTGAGGGTAGTACCCAAAGTTGTGGGGGTGATGATTTTACTAAAGTGTAATGTCCCATTCTCACCAACTAAAGTTATTAGGGATATCCAAGGCAGATTTTTATTAGTCCAGGGGAGAATACACGCTACTGAATATTGTTAGGTAGTATATATGGGCCACATAGTGACTGCCCTGGGTTCTTCATGGAGTTAGTTAACATTTTAACCCCTTTCCTATCTATTCCAATGATTTTAGGTGGGGACCTAAATTTAGCATTCAATCCAAATATGAACCATACATGTAATAAGTTTAAAGGTCTTTCTCCAGCCCAAAGGGCTTTAAGGGATATGTTGGACCAGGTGGGTCTATGTGATGTGTGGCGTATTCTGCACCCCTCAGATAGATGTTACACTTTCACTTCCCCAGTCCACAAAACGTCTTCTAGGATTGACTATATCATGATTTCTCAACGATTATTGTCAGGGGTTGCAGATTCATCCATTCATCCAGGGCCACCCTCTGATCATTCCCTTGTTATTTGCCAGTTTTCTTTTTCTACCCTTCCAAAGACGGGAGGGCATTGGAAAATCAATAATCAACTTTTAAAGGACCCAAACACAGTGAAATATATTACAAATCATATTTCCCAATTTGTGTCAGCCAATTTTAATACCACGGGCAAGCCTGATATAGAATGGTGTGCCTTAAAGGCTTATTTGAGGGGTCTGCTAATTGGAGCTGCATCTGAAAGGAAAATAAATGAGAGAACAGCAAATGGCACAGCTTCTTTCCCAGATTAGAGCTATCGAATTGAATATGTCCCCAAATACACCTGAACAAGTCCATTTGGAACTTACAAAATTAAGGGATTCTTATTTGGATCTTCTGAGGGAGAAGGCAGAATTTTTGATTTTAAAATCGAATGCTACTTATATTGACCAGGGTGAGAAAGCGGGTCACCTTTTAGCTTTAAGAGTTAAACAACAAGAATCTTCTAGGTTCATTGCTTCAATTCGGTCAGCTGATGGGGTGCTGAAAAATAACCAGTCAGACATTATAGCTGAGTTTTATAAATACTTTCAATTATTATACAGTCCAATGGCAAATTCTCCTTCCTTAGAAGATATGGATCAATACTTAGCTGAATCTCAGCTGCCTTCACTCTCAGAAATACAGCAAACCTCATTATGCGCTCCCATAACTGAAGCGGAGATTTTTAAAGTTATTGAAGATCTTCCCTTGGACAAATCTCCAGGACCAGACGGCTTTTCGCCCAATTTTTACAAAGTGTTCGCAAAACAATTAGTCCCTTTGCTCCTCCCTTTGTTCCAACAGATTATCGCTAGCAATAGCAGTGACAAAACATTACTTGAAGCGTTGATCACCTTACTGCCTAAACCCAGTAAAGTGCCCGAACTCATGGAAAGTTACAGGCCTATATCTCTATTAAACCAAGATATTAAAATTCTGAGTAAATTGCTAGCTGAACGTATTAACACAATTCTTCCAGATTTAATAGGAGTAGAACAGGTTGGTTTTATGAGGGGGAGGTCATCAAGTGACCATCTGCATACTTTGGCCCATGTTTTCTTGGTGTCCAGGGATACAGAATTTCTGGCTGTCTTGGTATCCCTGGATGCCGAGAAGGCATTTGACAGAGTAGATTGGAATTTTCTTTTCCAGACTCTACATGCTTTTGGCTTTCCTTTAGAATTTCAAAAATGGATACAGGCAATTTACAAGACCCCTACGGCCTGGGTATTAAGCAATGGAATTATCTCAGATTTTCTTTCTTTATGTTCTGGCACTAGGCAGGGCTGCCCCTTATCTCCTTTACTTTTTAATTTATATCTGGAGCCCCTCATCTGGAGACTGGTCGCTTGTCCCAGGATTCAAGGTATTGTTATACAAGGCTATGAAGTCAAAGTCTCGGCTTATGCTGATGATATATTACTCCAAATATCCCACCCTGGTGAATCTATTCATTCTGTGTTGGAAATTATAAAAGAATATAGCTCCTTTTCCAATTACAAATTAAATGTTGAGAAGACTCTGCTGTTCCCCTTCAACCAGAGAGTATCAAAACATGAAATTAAAGCTTTAGGTTTGTCTTGGGAAAAAGAGTCATTGATATACTTAGGTATTGTTCTCACAAGAAGCGCTGCACTTTTTTAAAAGAGTAATCTGGACTCTTTATTACTCACTATCACACAGGATCTAAAAAGGTGGTCCCTTTTCCCACAATTTACCTTTGGGGCAAAATTAATCTTATCAAAATGAATATTTTTCCCCGCCTTTATTACCCACTCAGCCTCTTGAATCTATGGCTTCCTCAGTCATGGTTCAAGAAAGTGCATAGTACTTTTATTAACTTTATCTGGGCTGGAAAGTGACCTCGTCTTGCTTTTCATAAATTAGCGGCTCCCAAAATCAGGAGTGGCCTTTGCCTGCCACATGTTGGCCTTTATTATTGGGAAAGCCATGCGAGTAAATATTTAAGGTGGCTTAGGCTAGGTGAACCAGAAAATCTCTTCTCATATAAGCCCCTCTGGTTCAAAATAGAATTGGCTCAATCCAACATTATAATCTCTCCCTTTTGGCATTGTTATACACGAAACCCAAATGCCTTCCCGTACAGCTTAATTCGACACCAACTGCAACATCTGTCAAAGTGCATTCCCAGTTTTGTAGTTTCATAAAATATAACCATTGCATAGATTTGGAACAACCGTTACTAGGCAGCCCTAATATCAAAATAAATGGGAGGGTTCTTTCTTCCCTGTGGCTTCTGCAGGCCAGGGATGTTAATCTCACATATTTTTGGAATGATATAAAAGGGACATGGCTTTCGTTCCTGGAGATCCTAGCTAAGATGGGTATTCCGACCTCTAATATTTTTAAAATTTTCCAGTTACGTCACTTGCTTGTGAAAGCCATAGGAGTGGCATACCCGCCATCTCAGAGCCCTGCTTTCCAGTCAGAATTGGTCCAAATGGCTGGCCTCCCACACGCTGTGTTGAGGATTTTCAGTGCCCTATATGACTGGATTTATCCCAAATCTTTTGGACCTTCTGCTTACTGGGCCTTGCTTCTTCCTGAGATGCCTATTAATTGGGTGATGCTCTGGCAAGGGTGCCACAAAATTATTACACAAGACAGGCTCCGACTCATGCAATTTCAGATATTGCACAATTTATATTACACTCCTCAAAAAATGGCTAAATTTGGTTTTGTTTCCTCTTCTAGCTGTACAAGGTGTGCCCAGGGGGAGGGTAACTTATTACACATTTTCTGGCTTTGTCCCAAGATAACTTCCTTATGGTCGCAAATTAAACAGAGAGTGGACCCCCTACTGGGTCTTAATGACCTGTTTAAAGTTTGCCTCTTAGGAGACTACTCTGTAATCCCATCAACTATTCGCAAGTATCATATGGCTCTAATATCCATGTCAGTTAAAAAATTAATACTTAGACACTGGAAAGATAGTGAGGAGACATCATATGCTGAATGGGAGAGGGAACTCCTGGCTAATCTTAGAGCTGAGAAAATGATTGCCAGTCTTCGGAACAGAATGAATAGATTTAACCAAATCTGGGCCCCTTTACTAACCCTCTATTCTCTTCCTACTATTTATATTAATGGGCTTACTGCTGTAGATAAACGGATTGACCAAGTTTTATTCATGCAAACCTGGGAGAGTGGGGAGAGGACATTGTATATTTTCTTTAATTAAAATTTTGCTTTTTGTTGGGGGGGATGGGGTAAGGGGGAAGGGGAGGAGACACATGCTATATCCCAGTAATAATTGAATCTATTCTATGTAACTTGTGATGTGTTGTCTGTTGTATGCTGAAAACTTCAATAAACTATGAATGGAAAAAAAAAAGGATGAACAACTCAAAGACTTGTCAAAGGGCAGCAGCCAAGGCCAACAGGATGCTGAGTTGCATTGCTAGGGTGATCACCTCCAGAAGGATGGAAGTGATACTCCCTCTGTGTAACTGCTTGGTGAGGCTGCACCTCGAGTAGTGCATACAGTTTTGGAGGCCACACTTAAAGAGGGACATTAAACTCCTGGAGAGTGTCCAGAGGAGGGCAACCAAAATGATTTGGTGCTTGGGGGACATGACCTATGAAGAGAGGCTCAAAGAGCTAAATATGTACACATTGGAAGAGAGAAGAGACCGGGGGGACATGATAGAGGTCTTCAGGTACATGAAGGGGGCAAATAGTGGAGAAACAGTCAGGGTGCTTCGAAGGAAGGAGGAGGGGGCCACTAGAGGGCATGGGTGGAAGCTGGAGGGGGGAAGATTCAGGGGAGAAAGGAGGAGGTGCTACTTCACTGAGAGGGTGGTGGAACCATGGAATGCGCTGCCTAGGGGGCTGGTGGAGGAAGAGATGGTGAAAAAGCAGGAATACTGAATGAATATTTCTGCTCAGTATTCACAAAAGAGGAAGGGGAAGTGCCTAATCCAATTAACAGAAGCACTCTTGATAGGGGGGTTGATCCCAGTCCTTTCACAGAAGAAAGGGTTCTGCAAGAACCCTAAAACTGAAGGTAGACAAAGCAATGGGTCCTGATGGAATTCATCCCAGAATTCTAAAAGAATTAAGGAAGGAACTAGTGAAACCACTGGCTACTCTTTTAATAAATCATGGAGGATGGTGTGGTACCCGAGGACTGGAGGAAGGCAGATGTGATTCCCCTTCAAAAGTGGGACCAAGACAGAGGCAGGAAACTACAGACCTGTCAGTCTGACCTCTGTGGTAGGGAAAGATGGAGTCACTTCTGAAGGAAAGAATAGTTGAGTACCTAGAGGTCAGTGGAGCACAGGATCCAAGGCAGCATGGGTTCACAGCGGGAAGGTCATGTCAGACGAATCTAATAGATTTCTTTGACTGGGTGACCAAAGTAGTAGACCAGGGAGGGGCTGTGGACATGGCCTACCTAGACTTTAGCAAGGCATTTGACACAGTCTCACACAAAAGATTGATAGTCAAATTAACCAGCCTGGGAGTGGGTCCCAGGGTGGTAGCCTGGGTAAAACA
Source organism: Neoceratodus forsteri (assembly GCA_016271365.2). Classification (NCBI taxonomy): domain Eukaryota; kingdom Metazoa; phylum Chordata; order Ceratodontiformes; family Ceratodontidae; genus Neoceratodus; species Neoceratodus forsteri. The sequence continues at coordinate 37,554,629 of CM028130.1, read as the reverse complement.
TTGGCTGGACAACGGGACACAGAAGGTAATTGTAAATGGAGTCCACTCTGAAGAAAGGGCGGTTACTAGTGGGGTACCGCTGGGTTCAGTACTGGGTCCAGTCCTTTTTAATGTCTTCATCAGTGACATTGCAGAGGGACTGGAAGGAAAGGTATGCCTTTTGCAGATGACACAAAGATCTGCAACAGGGCTGATACACAAGGAGGCGTGGAAAGGATGAAAAGGACTTGGCAAGGTTGGAGGAATGGTCAGACATATGGCAGCTAGGATTCAATGCAAAAGTGCAAATAATGCACCTGGGAAACAAGAACCCAGGGGAAGAATACGTAATGGGTGGGAGGTAGTAACAACAACAAAACAGGAAAGGGACCCGGAGGTAATCATATCAGATGACCTTAAGGTTAGCAAGCAATGTGAGAAGGCAGTAGGGAGGGTCAGCATACTGGGATGTATAGGAGAGGCATCAGCAGAGAAACAGGAAGTTGTTATCCCTCTGTACAGACAGTTGGTGAGACCCCATCTGGAATACTGTGTCCAGTTCTGGAGACCCCATCTCCACAAGGACATAGACAGGATAGAGGCAGTCCAGAGGAGGGCAACTAAAATGGTGCAGGGTCTGCAAGAGAAGCCGTATGAGGAGAGACTAAAGGAGCTTAATATGTATACCTTGAGGAAAGAAGGGAGAGGGGGGACATGATAGAAACTTTCAAGTACCTCAAGGGAATCAACAAAGTCCAAGAGGGTAGCATCTTTAAGAAAAAGAGACTTGCAAGAACAAGAGGACACAATTTAAAGATAGAAGGAGGGCAGTTATGGGGCAATGTGAGGAAGTATTATTTCACAGAGAGGGTAATGGATGCATGGAACAGCCTTCCTGAGGAAGTTGTGGGGTCTAAAACTGTGGGAGAATTCAAGAATGCATGGGACAGACATAAGGCAATTTTGTGGGGGCAGGAAGATATAGGCTGTTGGTTAACTAGGATCTCCATGCCCATCCTGTAGGTAGGAAATGGGCAGACTAGATGGGCCTTACGGTCCTTATCTGTCAAAGTCTATGTTTCTATGAGGGGACTGCAAGGGTGGGATAGTACAGTGGAAGGGTTCTGGAAGCAAAATCCAATGCAGCGAGAATATCTGGAACTGGGAAGGGAGAGGCCAGAGAAGGTGAGGGGGGCAGCAAGGTCAGCTCCCAGGGTGGGGGCTGACCAAACGAGCAGACGCAAAGGACCATTAGGCCTATTCTGCTAGCATTTTAGTATGTTAGTAATATTTTTTTCACTCTGGGTGATGTCTATTATAGACCTGTGCAGCCCTTGGAATCTATGTAAGAGGTTAGGATAAAGTATAATGGTGGCTGGTTGAATTATACCACGTGAAATGAAATGTATTGTATTACTGTAATGTTTCCACTGGTATATGTAATGTTAAAAAAACTCTCAATATAATTAAATAGAACAAAAGGAGCACAGGTTACAGTAAACCATGTAATAACAGGTACAGCCAAAAAGGAGGATTAACTGTAGTAAAACAAGTAATAGTTACATGTAAAAAAGACAGGCACAAGCTCCAGACTAATAGCAGGTCCACCTAAAAAACTGGAGTGCAAGCTGCAGTAAATCATGTAATAGCAGGTATACATAAAAAGGAGCACTAACTGCAGTAAATCCTGTAATAGCAGGTATACATAAAAAGGAGCACTAACTGCAGTAAATCTTGTAATAGCAGGCATACATGAACAGGAGCATTAACTGCAGTAAATCTTGTAATAGCAGGCATACATGAACAGGAGCATTAACTGCAGTAAATCATGTAATAGTAGGTACACCTAAAAAAGGAGTACTAGTTGCAATAAACCAAGAAATAGCAGGTATACCTAAAAAAGGAGCAAAACTGCAGTGAATCGTGTAATAGCAGATATACCTAAAAAAGGAGCACAAGCTGCAGTAAATCAAGTAATAGCAAATACACATAAAAAGAGCAGAAGATGCAACAAATCATATAGAAAGTTAATAAATGTAATCTGTTTTAAAATTACCTGTTTGGTGTACCTGTTATTATATGGTTTACTGTAGCTTGTGCTCTTATAGTGCTGTGGTCGACTTAGGAATCAGCTAAAAGGGACAGACTGGAGATTTCTTGACTCATGCCCCTCAGTTGACTCTGCCCTGCATCTCTTCATCAATCACTTCAACGTAGCATCAGCCAAGTTTGCCCAGTACCACAAGAAGATGATTAAAGGGGGCAACATAGACTGGATCACCCCTCAACTTCTCGGGATGTTGCAACAATGGGATCTCCTCTAGCACTGAGTCAGGGCAACAGGGACTGCTATGGATGTCCAAAATTACATAGATGCCCAACACAGGTCCACTTGGGCAATCTAGCAGGCCAAGGCTACGTGCCACAAGAACTGGTAGTCTCAATGTTGGGTGACGGAAAGAAATTCTGGCCCTCAATTAAAAACCTTCTTGGATCCAGCAATAGGCCCCCACCCTACATCACAATGATGAGGTCATCATCGTTGAAGGCACAATGGCCAATATCTTTAATAAGTCACTCACAGAATAAAGCTCAGTCCACCACCCCAGACCAGCTACTTACCATGGTGGAATACCTCCCACAGACCACTTGCCCTCTTCTTCCTGCACTAGGTCCTGCCCAGCCTTTCACTAAAGACAGGTAACCATCATGGAAACTAGAAAATACCTTACAAGAGTCTTGGGGAAATCAAGGATGGAAGGTGATGGTATTGACATGAAACTAATATCTGTCGCCTTCCCTGAGGTCATCGTCCCCATCACCAAGCAGTTCAGCTCATCTCTCCACCTATCTGCCTTCTCCTTTACCTGGAAAACTACTCTGGTTACACCCGTGAACAAAGGAGGTCACCGGTTTCTTGTATCCAACTACAGACTCAATGCAATATTATCCCCTCTTTCTAAAGCACTGGATAAAATCATTGCCGATCAACGTACAAACCATCTGCATAAATATAACCTATTCTGGCCCAACAACACTGCTTCTGCAAGCTGCATAGCACTAATACAGAACTAATACAGCACTAATTGACTTCACTGGTTACATGAACAAACTCTTGACCAAGGCCTCCTGCTTGGGGCAATCTTCATAGACCTGACCAAGGCTTTTGACCTCATAGACTATCAGCTGCTGCTCCACAGGTTAAGATGTCTAGGTCTGTCCCCTGACATGGTCAATTTGTTTTCCAGCAACCTGTCTGGCTGATCTCAGAAAGTAAAAATTAGCAGTGCGATCTCTGACACCGGTGAAGTTACAGTAAGGGTCCTCCAGGGATTTATATTTGGCCCACTTTTGTTCAGCCTCTTTGTGAACAACCTCCCTGATGCCTGCCCATCTTCTGAGATCCTGCTCTACACAGACAATATGGTAGTATTCTCTCATAACTCCTGCCAAGGAGCTCTCACAAGGAATTTGCAGTACAACTTTAACTTCCTCCAGTACTGGTTCAAAGATAGCATTCTACTGCTTAACAGCAAAAAAAACAAGACAATGCTCCTTGCCGGACACCAAAAGAGGAGATCCACTGCACCTCTATCCATCACCTGTAACTCTAACTCTGCCTTGGAGCAGGTGTCTTCATTCCATTACCTAGGAATCACATTAGACAAGCCCCTCTTATTAGATGATCACAAATGCAATATCACCACCGCAGTCAACAGGAAACTAGGGGCCCTTTATAAGTTCAGGTTCTGCCTCACACCCAAGGTCAGGCTTCTGGCAGTCAGAGGTACAGTACTAGCCATCATGGACTGTGCAAATGTAGTCTATGGTGCAGCCTCTGAAACAAGCCTGCTCAGAGTCCATACAACCCTCAATAAAGCCTGCAGATTTGATTTAGGTGCCAATCGCCTAACACATATGTGCAACTTATACATTAGGATAAAATTACTTCCCCTTATGGATTGCATTAAGCTACACTCCTGCCATCTAGGGAAGAAGGCCTTTCTAGGACTTGCACCTCCCATCCTACAAGCCCTTTTCTGCACTATCCCTACCGAACATGCTACTAGAAGTGTCACTAGACAAACCCTTGCAGTGTCGTTTAGAAGAACTGCCCCAGGGAGGCAAGCTGTTGTGGTAAGGGCCCCCACTTAGATAAATGAGCTCTCACATGCCACCACAAGCCTCACACGCCTTGGTCACTTTAGGTCTGAGCTCAGGAATTCCATCTCCCATCCGGAACACTGCTTCTGTCTTACCTAACCCAGATGTAACTAGCCTGCTTGTATCCCTAGACACTACTCAGGATCCACCTCCTACTGTTTATTGGTCCCTGAAGTTCACTACTCCCCACCTGCCCTGCTTATCTACCTCTTACCCCTAGCCCCCAGTCACCTCCCCAATGAGTCCTCACCTGCCTTCCTTATACCTTCTCCCCCCAAATGTCCAATGTGCCCCATCTGCCTCTCCCTCTTGCCTCAAAGATACATAGATACATAGATACATAGACAGTGTCGGCAGATAAGGGCCTATGGCCCACCCAGTCTGTCCATTTGAGCTTGTAAGTTCAGTTTGTTTTCCTAGAAGTCTGTTGCCCTCACCCTGACCTCCAGAATTCCTTTATGTCTATCCCATGCATTCTTAAATCCCGATTGTTTCAGCTCCCCACCACTTCCTCTGGCAGGGTGTTCCATTTGTCCACTACCCATTCTGTGAAGAAATTCTTTCTTATGTTTCCTCTGAATCGTCCTCCCTCCAACTTCATCCCATGCTCTCTAGTCCTGGAACATCTTTTTCGCTTAAAAATAGTGTTTTCCTGCACCCTGTTCCTCCCTGTAAGATACTTGTATGTCTCTATCATATCCCATCTCTCCCTCCTCTCCTCCAGGGAGTACATGTTCAGTTCCTTCAATCTGTCTTCATAGGACTTGTTCTGCGATCCATGCACCGTCTTTGTTGCCCTCCTCTGAACCTTCTCTACCCTGTCTATGTCCTTACGTAGGTATGGTCTCCAGAACTGTACACTGTACTCCAGGTGGGGCCTCACTAGTGTCTTGTATAGCGGAATTATGACCTCCTTTTCCTGCTGGTGATGCCCTGCCTATACATCCCAGCATCCTATTTGCTTTACCTGCTGCCTTGTCACACTGTTTCCTCACCTTGAGGTCACTCAGAGATGACAACCCCAAGATCCCTTCCTGCTTGGTCATACTATATCCTCACCCCAACTGATATATTGTGCCAGGGTTTTGTGCCCCATATGCATTATCTTGCACTTCTTTGCATTGAATTTCAACTGCCAAACCCTGACCATTCTTCAAGTTTCTGCAGGTCGCTTCATTCTGTCTACACCTCTGGTGTGTCTACTCTGTTACAGAGCTTTGTGTCATCAGCTAACAGTGAAATTCTGCCTTCTAGGTCCTGCGCAATGTTACTGATGAAGATGTTGAATAGGACCGGTCCCAGCACTGATCCCTGTGGTACCCAACTGGTCACTCTTCCCTCTGTGGAGTTACAGCCATTTACCACCACCCTCTGTGTCCTGCCACCCAGCCAGTTACCTACCCACCACACTACTGTCCTGCCCACACCCATATTCCCCAGTTTGTGTAATAGTCTTCTATGTGGAACAGTGTCAAAGGCCTTGCTGAAGTCCAGATAGGCCATGTCCACTGCCCTCCCCTGATCCACCTCCCTAGTCACCAGTCAAAAAATTCAACGAGGTTGGTCTGACATGACCTCCCCTGGTGAAATCATGCTGCCTTGGGTCCTGTAGTCCATTGACAACTAGATGTTCCACCAATCTCTCCTTCAGTAGTGCTTCCATGATCTTCCCCACTACCGAGGTGAGGCTGACTGGTCTGTAGTTCCTGCTTCCTCTTTGTTCCCACTTTTGTATAAGGGGACTACATCTGCTGTCCTCCAGTCTTTGGGTACCTCCTGTTTCCAGTGATCGGCTAAACAGGATAGCCAGAGGTTCAGCCACCACCTCTCTTAGTTCTTAAGGACCCTGGGTGCACCCCATCTGGCCCCATTGCTTTATCAACTCTTATTACTTCCAGTTCCTTCAGGACCCTTTCTCGTAAAGGGACTTGTGTCCATTTCTGCACCATTCTCACCCCTTGTACTCCTTCAGACCCATTACCTCCTCTTCCTCAGTAAAGACTGAGCAGAAATACCTGTTCAATATGTTAGCTTTACTGTTGTCATCCTCCATGCGGCCCCCATCCTCCCCCTTCAGTCTCACTATCCCTCCCTTTGTCTTTCTTTTTTCACTTATGTACCTGTAAAAGGTTTTGTCCCCTCTACCCACTGATTTTGCAATGTGTTCTACTGTCTGAGCGTTGGCTTCCCTTACTGACCTCCCTGCCTCCCTTTGCTTCTCCTGGTACTTCTCCCTATCCTCTTCTGCCTGTGTCTTTTTGTATTGCCTGAATGCAATCTTTTTTGGCTTTCACTTTCTTTGCTACCTCTTTGGAAAACCATAATGGTCTCTCTTCCTTTTCCTTATGCTAACCTGCTTAATGCATAATTCTGTTGTTCTTGTAATCCCATTTTAAATACTGCCCACTGTTCCTCAACCCTGATTCCTGTCCCATTCCCCTTAATGCCTCTTTCAAGTATCTCCCCATTTTCCCAAAGTCTGTCCCCTAAAATCCAGGATACGTGTTTTTGTGTGGTTTGGTTCTGCTCTTTCTGTGATTTCAAACCACATGACTGGTGGTCACTGTTTCCAGGTGCTCCCCACTGTTATCCCCATCACACTGTCCCTGTTTCAGAGCACAAGGTCCAGTATTGCCTTCGCCGAGTTGGTTCCATGACCAGTTGCTTGAGGAAGGCACCCTGAAGGGAGTCCAGGATAAATCTGCTCCTAGTTGATGCTGCTGCTGGGATGCTCCAGTCCACGTCTGGAATATTGAAGTCTCCAACCAGTACTACCTCACCCTTGTCTGCCATCCTTTGAATGGCTAGCATCAGCTCCCTATCTGTTTCTTCCTCCTGGGCTGGTGGTCTATAGACCACACCTGTGCAGATGGCTGTCCCCATTTTCCTTTCCAGCTTAACCCACAGTATCTCTCCCCCATTTTGTTCCTCCTGGATCTCTGTGGCCCTTATGTCATTTTTCACATACAGTGCCACTCCTCCTCCCTTCCTGCCTGCTCTGTCTCTTCTGAATATGTTGTAGCCAGGTATGGCCATCTCCCAGTCGTGGTTATCATTACACCAGGTTTCAGTGATGGCCACAATGTCCAGGTCTGACTGTACCATGACAGCCTCCAGATCTTCCATCTTGTTGCTAAGGCTCCTGGCATTTGCACACATGGCTTTCCATGATTTGACCTCCCTAGACTGTTTCACTATTCTACTCCAGCCCCTTCCTTGGTTGTCATTTATCCCTGGTTCTCCTTGCTGTCTGCCCTTCTGCTGAATGTTGCCCCTTTTCTGCTTATCCACTTCTTGGGCACTAATCTTCATCTTTTGCACACTGCTTTGCAGAGATAGCCATTCCTCTGGTTCACTGCTAGCTGTGGGGGGTGAGCAAGTAGGTACCATCGTTGCTGGCCTGCCACCCCCCTTTGCTAGTTTAAATGCTTGTCAATGTAGCATTTAAACTTATCATTGAGTGCTTGGATTCCCCTCCAGGATGGATGCAGGCCGTCAGGCTTGAAAAAACCTCCATCCCTCCAGGTGGGTCCCCAGTCACCAATGAATCCAAACCCTTCCTCACAGCACCAGTTCTTCAACCATGAGTTAAAGAGCCTCTAGCTCTGTCACCTTTTATGATTGTCCCCTCACCCCCTAGCATGAACCCACTTCCCCCCTTGGCTGTACTGACTCCGCAAGATGATTGTACATCTTGCACCTGTTAGGATATTGACAAGGTTGCATAGCCATCACTTTGTTCATTCATGATTGTACTTATTTGGACTGGAGCACTTTAATGTTTTCACTGAAGAGTTACTGTATCCCGTGTACTCTGTACCCATGTCATGTTTTATGTTATGCTGTGCTTATATTATTTATTAAATATATGGATCTTCAATTTAATAGGTGTGTAAAGCATACAAAAAAAATCCGGTAATACCCTCAAAGGTTCAGTGATAATAGAATTGTCAATCACTTTTAATAGTATAGTTTTGTGCTAGTAATAGTATTGTTACAAGTGCACAAAAAGATACCTCCTGCTCCCTACATCCTAAGCGTTCCTCCTCATTGGCTGCTTTCCCTGTGTGGGCAGGCAGAACAGTTTAAAAAACATGGTGGCCAGTCTCTTGCTTAGCGAGAGTAGTTACCCTTAAAAAACGTTCCTCCATTGTATTTATTTTTTAATGGAGATATCTGGTTGATCCTGCATTTCCTATTCCCCCAAACAAAAAAAGGTGGGACTGCCTGTGCTGCAAGTAAAATGAGTGAGTGAGCGAGCTAGTGCCTGGGTGGGCTGGAGAAAAGTAATCGGAGCGCTATACAGTGCGGCGCTCTGCCAGGACTGACACAGTCCTTAAGCAACAAACAAAAAACTGTATCCATATATTTAAAAAAATGGAGGATAAGTCACTGGGCATTACCAGAGACCTACCATCTCGAGGTTCTGGACACAAGAACCTCTCGAGCTTCGCTCTTGAGGTTCCCATGTGTCCAGAACCTCTCGATGGTATTACTCACCGGTAATGCCCAGTGACCTATCTATTATTCTCTTTTTAACTACCGTTTGTTCTTAATTGATGACTCCTGACAATGCCTATTGGCTGCTACTGTCTCCCATACTCATGTATTGTTTTCCCCTCCCTTGCCTGACAAGGATTCTTTGTAACTCAAAGATTGTAATTCTGATTATTCAATAAATAATAAAAATAAAGTTGCAGAAATTGCTGTTGTACACTGGGCTGCAGCTATGAATTTTGGGGAACAAGACAAGTCACTGGAAATGGGCCCCTGTTTCCCAAACCGGCTAATGCCAGGGGTAATTCCAGCTCCTCAGGTGGGCCCCTCCTGAGCTCTGGGCCCTGGACAACATCCCCACTTTTCCCCCTATTATTGTGGCCCTGCTGTTGTGCAGGGAGGTCCCCCATAGTGAATCTGTTTTCTGTCATATGTGCACAATTGATGCCGTTTTGAAAATCAGACACTAGTTTTATATCCCTAAGCATTATAGAATTATAAGTAAGGCAGACATACAGATGCAATACAACGCACCTGTTGGTCCCTATCTTTAATGGGTTGGTTTGCACCATGTCAGTTGTTTTGCATCTTTTCTGGTTCTTATATCTTTTTTCCTGTTCCCTGTCCCCCAGGATGCATCTGCACAAGGTATGTTATCTGCTCTATGTGCCTCGTGGGACAAAACCTGTAACTAAATGAATACAACTGACAATCCCACCCCATTTTGTACAGTTGTGAGCCCCACTAATGGTCCTTCCTGCAAGACTGGCACCTCCAGGTTGCACTTGTCAGAAGGGTTTTATTTCAATAAGTTGCATCCCAGATAAAATAAATCATGTTTAGAAACATTTGTTGTTCTTTGTTCTTAATATAATAATTTTTTTACCAGGAGAGACACACTAAGCTAAAAGCTTGTTTACAGGTGCAACCTGGGAGCACAAGAAGGTTTGTCCCTTAAGGACAGGCCCCATTGTTCTAGGCCTGGACCCATGAAGGAAGCTCAGCAGGCTTAGAAAGAGAGAGAGGGGTGGGGGAGGGAGGGAGGGTTATTAAGGGGAAGCCCACCTTCCAACGCAAGCTGGAGACGGGTTAGTGGATGAAAAGGAAAGAAGGAACAAAGTCCTTAATAGGGGAGGGGGGAGGAACCCCACTTTGGTCTATGCCAACGGGGGGTTGGAGGGCTACTCGGGGGTGTGAACATCCAAGGTAGCAAAAGGTGGGGCAGGTATGGACACCTGGCCCAGGATTAAAGAAAAGACCCCCTCAGGTTTACTTCTGGGGGTGAAAAATATAAAAAGTGATGTGATAAGAATGTGTAATGAAAAGAAATAAAGATGAATACAAGACCCCCTCAGGTTTATATCTGGGGGTGGAAGTATAACAAGTGATGTGATGAGAATGGGTAATAAAATGAAATAAAGATGAATACAATTATGATGACAATGTGAATTTCACGGAAAGTAAGGTCTAATATGAGTGGTGAATAAAAGTATTTGAGATTGTATTATGTAAATTAAAGAAATTGTTAAGAATTTTAATAAAAGGTGTGCCGACTGAGCAACCAACATAACATCATGTGTGGTCTCACTTCATTGGGAGAGGGCTCTAGAGCAAGGAAGTTAAGTGACTTGCTCAAGATCACACAGTATGCAAGTGGGGGCTATAGGATTCAAACCCAGGTTTCCAGGTTTGCAGTTCAGAGCCTTAAACCAGTGCGCTATGCTGCCTCCTTCTTTGTTCTTAATATACAAACTTAAACCTTATACTAAACGTAACAAATTATAGTGAGCAGCATAGATATGCAATATAAACATGTAAGCATGCTCCTGGGACCACAGAACCTAGAGAATTGATTAATTTACTGCCAATTCTTTTAAATGTAAAAGTAAACAACGAAAGAGATACAACAGTACCTTTTTGAAATCTGGTATCGGATTCCTATAATTAATTTGCAGGAAGTTCCCAAGGATAGGCAGAGCCCAGGGTCCAGGGGGGAAGTTTTTGGGTCTCCTCCATTTCCAGAAGAGAAGTGCTACCACAATGATAGTGACAGCAAGCCAAAAATGGGCCATCCTGGATGAAAGGAGAGAGAAAGAAAAGGAAGCTCAGTTGCTAAGACTTTGTCAGCTAACTTGTCCAGTCCCTCTGGTATACAGCAGGTAAAATTCTGTTGCTCAGGTGTTATAGCAAAGCAGAGATGCCCTTTTATTCTGCAGCATGATGACTAAAAATGAAAAAAAAGCCAACCTCACCTTTGTACTCAGTAGGCTGCTGTGCAAGGAGAGGCAGGTCTCCGAGTCCCCTTTGTACAGCTATGGAACCAAAGAAGAACACCTTGCTCTGTTAATGAATACCAGTTTGTGCTCTGTACTGTAGTTTATTATGGCATTTTCTTTGCCTTCAAGTTCATTTCATTTCATTTTTATTGGTTATACTGGAAAGGCATATGAGCATTGCAGCCCTTTTATACAAGCGTCCAGTTACATACAAAAATCATCATATGCTAAAAAAACATTTAACTTTCAGTGAGGGTTAACACAATGGTACAATAAAAAAATCTGGACAATATAGACTAAAGGGTAAACCATGAACCAGCCTAGGTAAATTAACAAATACAATAGGTGACACTAAGTATTCAGTAAGGGTTTAAAAAATAATATAACAGTGGGAACCAAAACATTTAAATACCATCTAAAAACTAGCCTAGGTGGATTGACAATACTGCAAGTGCTGGAAAGAGAGGATAAGTGCCAGAGATGGATAACCAGATGGTGAGGAGAAAAAGATTGCAGGAGGCGAGCCAGTTTAGGGCTGCAAGCAGGTGCAGAAGTAGGTGAGGGAGAAATGTCTCCCGATATTGTGTTTAAAGGCATTTGTGTAGAGACAGAGTTTTACTTCCAGAGGGAGAGTGTTGAGGAGCTTGGGACACATACAGGAGAGTGTTTTCTGACCTTGAGTGGTCCAGCAGAAAGGAACAGTGAAAAAGAGAGTGGAGGACAGTCTAGTGGTCCTGGTGGTGGTGGCTGTCTGGAAGAGATAGGTGAGGTAATCAGGAAGAAGCCCTCTGGAGAGTTTGAAGAAGAAGGTGGCCACCTTGCAGTTGAGGCGGGCCTCAAGGGAGGGCCTTCTGGTAAGCTTATAAAGGTCACAGTGGTGTGTGAGTTTAGGGAGATCAGAGGCAAAGCAGAAAGCGTTGTGGTAGGAGCTCCGAAGTCTGGAGAGATTTTTGATGGAGAGGCGGGGGAGGGAGACAAGTGAACCACAGTTGAAGACAGGAAGGAGGAAGCTAGATACTAGGAGAGATTTGGATTCCCTGTTAAGGTACTGCTTAGTTCTGTGGAGGATACTGAGGCATTGGTCGGCTGGAGAGAACCATAAACTTAGTTTTTTTGGAGTTGAGTACTAGACCTTTGGACATGAACCAGACCTGAAGTCTTCTGAAATCAAATTGGAGTTTTTTTAATGAGAGTGGAGGGGTTTTTGTCCTGGCAGAAAAGGCCTGGATCATCAGCATAGAGAAATGAGTTTGGAGGAGGTGCAGATGTCAGGCAGGGAGTTGACCAGAGAGAAGAGAAGAGGGCCCAGGAAGGACCCTTGGGGGATGCTGTATTTGGTGGGGCAGGACTCTGTGGGAACACCACTAATAATGGTGTTATGGGATCTGCCCGTTAGGTAATCCTTGAACCAAAGGCAGACCTCAGTTGAGAAATGTAGGCCAGCCAGGGTATGGAGGAGGACTTCATGATCAACGAGATCGAATGCTTTGGTGAGGTCCATGAATGCAGCACCAGTGTAGAGGCCTTTTCATTGTTGGCTGTGTCTGTGGAGTGGGTGAATTGATGAGGACTGTTTCAGTATTGTGGTGAGCACAGAACACTTGCTGGGCCTCCGTGAGCAGGTTGTATTTGGAGAGGAATTCCGTGGTTTGCCAGTGGACCACTTTCTCTGAAATGTTGGAGAGAGGGTCAAGGAGGGAGTTGGGATGGTAGTTGGATACTAGATCCTTGGAACCAGATTTATGAAGAGGTTTAATAATGGTGCACTTCCATGCTTTGGGGAAGAACCCCATGCAGAGGGAGTGGTACAGGAAGTTAGTTAGCGGGATTGCCAAGGAGTCACAGACACGACAGAAAACTGAGGTCAATGTTGTCGGTGCCCTTGGATGGTCTTGGGTAATTTGTTCTGATTAACTTGACCACTTCAGCAGGGGTTAGGTACCTGAAGTAGAATCTGGGGTGGGAGAATGGGAGGTGGTGGGGAGTAAATGGGGTAGGAGGTGAGCTGGGCTTGTATTGGTCGAGGTCACCAAAGTATTTATTGAAAAATGTTATTAAGATGAGAGGGAGTTGCATTGCTAATGCATTGAGAGCCTGCTGTAATTAACACATTGGTGCACAGTGTAAATAAATTACATTTGTGTGAGTTTTTAAGTGAATTAGGAAAGAGGTTTTTAAATGACTTAATATCGGTATGCTTTGATGACATTACATTTCATGGACTTATTGAATGTTGCATCGCTTATTTTATTTACTAGGGGAGCATATATTTTCCTGTCTTCTGCATACTAATGTTAACAACAAGGTGAAAGACATGGAGATGTTTGATATGGTGCTCCCACATGATGGGGGACATTTCCTGAAGTTCAAAGATGACACATGTCGGTGTGATGCTATGGAAGCGTGTTGTCTTGCAGAGGGTGGTAAACCTATGACAGCACATAAGGTGAGATAGGAAAAATTACTGTTGACCAAGGGAATGACAGGGCACCCTGGGTAGTACAATGAGCTGGCAATCCCTAGGTCATAAGGAGCATACGCGTACCATGGGTAGTACAGTTGGTGGGGAATCTCTGTCTAGTAAGGTGCATGAGTGTACTTTGAGTAGTTCAACGGTTAGGGAATCCCTGAGTAGCAAGATGCATGGGTATACCCCAGATGGCACAGTGAGTAAGGAATTCCTGGGTAGTAAGGTTCATGGGCATAACATGGGTAGTACAATGGGCGGACAATCACTGGGTAGTAAGATGCATGGGTTTACCATGGGTAGTACAATGGGTGGAAAATTCCTGCTAGTAAGGTGTGTGGGAATGCCCTGGTAGTACAGTGGGTAGAGAATCCCCTTTAGTAAAGTGCATCGGCATGCCGGGGGTAGTACATAGGCTGGGAAATTCCTGGGTAGTAAGGTGTTTGGGCATACCCTGGGTAGTACAATGGATGGGAAATCTGTGGTAGTAAGGTGTGTGGGTGTACTCTGGGTAGTAAAATGGGTGTGGAATCCCTGGGTAGTATTGTACAAGGGCATTCCCTGGGTAGTAACAAGCATGGACATACACTGGCTAGTACAATATTTAGGGAACTCCTGGGAAGGCAGGTGCCTGGGTATACCCTGGGTAGTAAAATGGGTGGTGAATCCATGGGTAGTAAGAAGCATGGGCATAACATGGCTAGTACAGTGTGTGGTCAAACCCTGGGGAGTAAGATGCATGGGCATACTCTGGGTAGTAGAACAGATGAGGAATCCCTGAGTAGTAAGGGGGCATACCCTGGGTAGTAAAATGGGTGGGCAATCCCTGGGTAATAAGGTATATGGGTGTACCCTAGAAAGTACAGTGGGTGGGCAATTTCTGGCTGGGTAAGGTGCATGGGCATACCCTGGCAGTACAGTGGGTGGGCAATCCCTGTGTTGGTAAGGTAGATGGGCATACCCTGGGTAGTGCAATGGGCAGGCAATCCCTAGGTAGTAAGGTCCGTGGGCATAATATGGGTGGTACAAAGGGTAGGCAATCCCTGGATAGTCAGGTGCATGGGTGTACCTTGGGCAGTAAGATGCATAAATATACTTTGGGTAGTAAGTTATGTGGGTGTAATCTGGGCAGTAAGGTGCATGACCCCACTCCAGATAGTACAACGAGGGACAAGCCCTGGGTAGTAAGGTGCATGGGCATATCCTGAGTAGTAAAATGTGTGAGCAATCTCTTGATAGCAACGTGCATGGTTATACCCTGGAGAATACAATGGGTGGTGAATCCCTGGGTAGTAAGTTGAATGAGCATACCCTAGGTAGCAGAATGGGTAGGAAATCCTTGGGTAGTAAGGTGCATGGGCATAACAAGGGTAGTACAATGGGTTGGCAATCTCCGAGTAGTCAGTTGCATGGGTGTACTCTGGGCAGTAATTTGCATGACCATACCCTAGGTAGTACAATGGGGGACAATCCCTCAGTAGCAAGGTGTATAGGCATACCCTGGGTAGTACAATGGATGCAAAATGCCCAGGTAGTAGGGTGTCTGGGTGTACTTTGGGTAGTACAATGGATGGGGAATCCTTTGGTAGAAAGGTGGATGGGTGTACCCTGGGTAGAAAAATTAATGGGGAATCCCTGGGTAGCAAGGTGCATGGGAGTACCCTGGTCAGTACAATGAATAGGCAATCCCTGCCTGGTAAGATGCATGGGCATACCCAGGGTAGTACACTGGGCAAGCAATCTCTGGGTAGTAAGAAGCATAGGCATAACAAAGGTAGTAAAATGGGTGTGAAATTCCTGGGTAGTCAGGTGCATGGGGGTACCCTGGGTAGTACATTGGATGGGCAATCCCTGCCTAGTAAGGTGCATGGGCATACCATGGGTAGTACAGTGGGTGGTCAGTCCCTGCCTGGTAAGGTGCATGGGCATACCTTGGGTAGTATAATGGGTGGGGAATCAATAGGTGGAAAGGTAGAAGGGTGTAACCTGGTAGTACAATGTGTGGGGAATCTCTGGTAGTAAGGTGCATGAGCATACTCTGGATAGTAAAATGGGTGGACAGTCCCTGGTTATTAGGATGCATGGGCTTACTATGGGTAGTACAATGTGGGGGAATCTATTGTTAGTGAGGTGCATGGGTGTACCCTGGCCAGTACAGTGGGTGGGCAGTCTCTGGCTGGTAAGGTGCATGGACAAACCATGGGTAGTAAAATATGTGGTCAGTTCCTGGATAGTAATGTGTTTTGGCATATCCTGGGTAGTAAGTTGCATGGGTACACCCTGGGTAGTATGATGGGTGGGAAATCTCTGGGTAGTAAGATGCATGGGTATACCCTGGGTAGTACAATGAGTGGGCATTCCCTAGGTAGTAAGGTGCATGGGCATATCATGGGTAGCAGAATGGGCTTGGAATCCCTGGGTAGTAAGGTGCACAGGTGTGCCCTTGGTAGTAAGGTGTCTGGGTGTACCCGGGCTAGTATAATGGGTGGGTAATTCCTGCATGGGCATACCCTGGGTAGTACAATGGGTTAGCAATCCTATGGAAGTGAGTTGTGTGGCTGTACCCTAGGTAGTACAATGGGAGGCAATTCTTGGGTAGCAGTATGTATAACCATAACCTGGGTAGTAGAACTGGTGGGGAATTTCTGGGTACTAAGGTACATGGGCGTACTCTGTATAATAAGGTGCAGTGGTGTACCCTGGGACATCCAACAACAAAATTCTGGCCTGCTCGAGCAATGAATGCTACTACACACAAAGTCTTTTTAAAGTTTGTTATTTTTATTTATAAAGTCCCAACATTTCACCTAGTATTAGACTTTCTTCTGGGGAACTGTAAAAAGATTTATAAATAAATATTTGCCATATTTCACATTTGAAACTAATATTCAATTTTTTAATTTTCAGTGTTTAATATCTTTCAATATTAGACCATGCTAGTCATAAATGACTGGCTGTACCATCTTTTTATTGCAGTTATTAAAGCAATATTAAAACCAAAATTATATTTTAACCACCTGGTTATCCTTTACATTCATTAACAGTCATAACATTCTTATACATTTTGCCCAACTATATGCCACCAATATAAATGCATGAATAATTCATTGCCTTACTTTTTAACAATGTCAGCAAAAGCCAAACATCTGCCAAACATAGAAACATAGAATTTGATGGCAGATAAGGACCGCTTGGCCAACCTAGTCTGCCCATTTCCCTATCTAACGGATAAGCTGCAGATCCTAGTTAACCAACAGCCTACTGCCTCCTACCAACCACTAGAATTGCCTTATGTCTGTCCCATGCATTCTTGAACTCCCCCACTGTTTTTGACTCTATGACCTCCTCAGGAAGTCTGTTCCATGTATCCATAACCCTCTCTGTGAAGCAATGCTTCCTCACATTACTTCTGAGCCATCCCCCTCTATCTTCAAGTTGTGCCCTCTTGTTTTTGCAGATCTCTTTTTCTGAAATATGCTACCCTCTTGGACTTTGTTGATTCCCTTGAGGTATTTGAAAATTTCTAACATGTCCCCCCTCTCCCTCCTTTACTCGAGGCTATACATCTTTAGTTCCTTTAGTCTATCTTTATATGTCTTCTGATGCAGACCCTGCATCATTTTGGTTGCGCTCCTCTGCATAGCCTCCACCCTATGTCTTTGCAGAGATGGGGTCTCCAGAACTGTATACAGTACTCCAGATGTGGTCTTACTAACTGTCTGTACAGAGGGCCAACAACTTCTTGTTTTCTACAGGTGTTGCCTCTCCCTATGCATCCCAGTATCCCACCAGCACTCCTTACAGCCCTCTCACATTGCTCTCCCACCTTTAGGTCATCTGATATGACTACCCCCAGGTCCCTTTCCATTTCTGTTGTTGTCAGTATCTCACCCCCCATTGTGTACTCTTCCCCTGGGTTTTTGTTTCCCAGGTGCATTACTTTGCACTTCTTTGTATTGAATCTAAGCTGCCATACATTTGACCATTCCTCCAACCTTGCCAAGTCCCTTTTCATTCTTTCCACCCCACCTTGCATATCATTCCTGTTGCAGATCTTTGTGTCATCTGCAAAGAGACGTACTTTCCCTTCCAGTCCCTCTGCAATGTCACTTATAAAGACATTAAAAAGGACCGGCCCCAGTACTGAACCCTGAGGTACCCCACTAGTAACCCTCCTTTCATCACTGTGGACTCCATTTACTATTACCCACTGTGTCCTGTTGTCCAACCAGTGTTTTACCCAGGCTACCACACTGGGACCCACTCCCAGGCTAGTTAATATAACTATTAATCTTTTGTGTGGGACTGTGTCAACTGCCTTGCTAAAGTCTAAGTAGGCCATGTCCACAGCCCTTCCCTGGTCTACTGCTTTGGTTACCCAGACAAAGAAATCAATTAGATTTGTCTGACATGACCTTCCCGCTGTGAATCCATGCTGCCTTGGGTCCTGTGTCCCACTGGCCTCTAGATACTCAACAGTTCTTTCCTTCAGAAGTGATTCCATCATTTTCCCTACCACTGAGGTCAAACTGACAGGTCTGTAGTTTCCTGCATCTGTCTTGCTCCCACTTTTGTAGAGGGGAATCACATCTGCCCTCCTCCAGTCCTCAGGTATCACACCATCCTCCCATGATTTATTAAAAAGGGTATAGTCAGTGGTGTTACTAGTTCTTCCCTTAGTTCTTTTAGAATTCTGGGGTGAATCCCATCAGGTCCCATTGCTTTATCCACCTTCAGTTTTAAAAGTTCTTTCAGAACCCTTTCTTCTGTGAAAGGACTAATATCAACCCCCCTATCCAGACTGCTTCTATTGACTGGATTAGGTATTACCCCCTGCTTTTCCACTGTGAATACTGAGCAGAAGTATTCGTTCAGTATCCCTGCTTTTTCATTGTCGCTCTCTGCCCAACCACCATTCTCTTTGTTCAGCCTCAGTATTCCTGCCTTAGTCTTTCTTTGCTCCCTAATGTACCTATAAAAGGTTTTATCCCCTTCTTAACTGAGTTGGCTATCTTTTCCTCGGTTTGTGCCTTTGCTATTCTGACTGCCTTACCCGCTTCCCTCTTTCTCTTTAACTGGTGCAGTTCTCTGTCCTGCTCCTTCTGTGTTTCCTTATACTTCCTGAATGCTATCTTTTTCTCCCTTACCTTCCCTGTGACTTCTTTTGAGAACCATAGTGTTTTTTTCTTTCATTTTGATTTGTTTATTTGCTTCACACAAAGGTTTGTTGCTTCTGTGATGGCGGTTTTGACGTTTCCCCATTGTTGCTCCACCCCACCTTCTTACCTGTTTGCTGGTGCTTTTCAGAGGCACTCTCTCATTTTGACAAAATCAGCCCTCCTGAAGTCCAGTACCTTCACTTTTGTATGGCTTGACTCTACAGCTAAGTTTATCATGAACCACACTGTTTGGTGGTCACTTGTTCCCAGACGGCTACCCACTTCAAGATCAGAGATCCTCTCTCTGTCCCCATTTGAGAGTACCAGGTCTAAGACTGCTCTCTCCCGAGTGGGTTCCAAAACTAGCTGTCTGAGACATGCCCCCTGTAGGGCATCGAGAATGGCCCTGCACTTGGATACAGCTACTGCAAAGGTGCTCCAGTCAACATCTGGCATATTCAGGTCCCCCATCAGCAATATCTCCCCTTTCTCTGCCATCCCAAGAATGCTTCTATCATTTTGGCTCAGCTGCCAAAATCAAAGCTCTACCAACCCCACTGGAAATAACCGGTCCGGATGGTGCTTCCCTCCCAACAGTGCTCTCAGTCAAGTACCTTGGGGTGACACTTGACCCACAACTTGATCTGGGGAGTCACATTCTCAATGACTGCAGAGCAGTGAACAGCAAACTGGGACTGGCCTACAGGGCCAAATACAACCTCACCCCTGAGGCCCTACTGGCCCTGGTGAGAGGTGTCCTCCTTCCATCCCTTAGTTATGGAATGCACCTATTTGGCCGCTGTCCCCCAAAACCCACCTCATGAGGTGGCACATGAAGTATAACAACATCTGTCACTTTGCCCTGGCCGCCCCTCGTCTCACTCACTACTGCGAGTTATACGAAAAGCTCCACTGGCTCTCCCCAGTCAAGTACCTGGACTTCGGGCTAGGGTGCCTCGTGGGCAAAGTGCTGAGAACTGGAACCCCTCTGGGGCTGGCTCAGCTTCTACCTCCAGCCGACCTCTCCCCTTACCAACTCAGGTCCCAGGCTCTGGGGATGCTAAGAGTTCCCCCCTCCCGGACCCTCATGGGGGACAGAGACTTCACCATGTGTGCTCCCAAACTCTGGAACTCCTTTCCTGAGTATGTCCGCTTGGCCCCCTCACATCAGTGCTTCTGCAAATCCTTGTGGGGCATCCTGAAACTTGCCTCAGTGTGTGATTGCCCTAGGCCCCCCTAGTGCAATGGCTTCCATCCACTGGACCCTAGTTTGCTCTGGCAGGAACTTCCTGCCAAACCTTGCTTGTCTCCAGACCATGTTGTGTGCCCTGTGCACCTGACTGAGTTTTATTTTTTATTATTTGTCCACAACCACCTACTCTGGTTGTGCTAAAATATAATTTGTGTCAAAATGAAATTCTGTTTTACTTGTATATGACCTGTTATTCTCCCTGATGTTGCTTTCCATTGTACTTACACAAGTTGTTGTGCTGTAATGATGTACTGTGTTGTGCTGTAATGATGTACTGTGTTGTGCTGTAATGATGTACTGTGTTTTCTCTGAACCTCTCTGTACCCCATTGTTGTAATCTCCTGGGTCGTTCTTGAAAATAGGCATATTACTTGTCTAGTGTACTCGCCCAGTTACCAAAAGCTAAATAAATTTCCTTGTCCATTTCCTTCCCCTGAGACGGGGGTCTGTATACAACCCCTGTGCGGATTGTGGAGCCATTTCCAGTGTCCAGGGTGACCCACAGTGCCTCCTCTCCTCCCTGTTTACCCTTTAGTTCTGTTGCTTTGATCCCTTTCCTTACATAGACAGCTACTCCTCCTCCTCTTCTACCCTCCCTGTCCCTCCTGAAGATTGTGTACCCTAGTATGTTGACATCCCAGTCATGGTTCTCTGTGTACTATGTTTCTGTGACTGCCACAATATCCAGGCATCCCTCTTCCATCAAGGCCACCATTTTAGGGAGCTTTTTACCTAGACTACAGGCATTGGTCCTCATTACCCTCCATTTTTTCCTTTTTATGGCTTTGTTTCTTTTTGCCCCATCCCTGTCCTTACTGCCTTTGCCTTTTTCTCCATTTACCCCGCCCTTCTTCCTATCAACTGCTCTATCATGGTGTTTACCTCACTAATTACCCTGATTTTTTTGGGGGGGTAGGATTTTCATTCTCATCAGTGCCTCCCCCTTGACTAGTTTAAATGCTTGCCATTGAAGCATTTAAACCTATCACCTAGGATCCTGGTTCCCCTCCAGGATAGATGCAGACCATCGTGCCTATACGGGCCTGCTTCCCTCCAGGTGGAGCCCCAGCTCCCAATGAAGCCAAATCCCTGAGCTCTGCACCAGATTTTCAACCAGTCATTGAATTCCATGGTGTGGATGCCAAGCCTCCTTAAGAATTGCCTCCTGTATATGTTCACTTTAAAAATAAATAGAACACTTAGGTCAAGTACTACATACTCCAAATTGCACCAAACAAAGCTACTTTATCATTTATACTTTAAATTCTGAATATTCACCTTTTTATTTGTTCTATTTTTTGTTGATTTCAGATATTTTTCTTCAACCATTTAACTAATAATTAAATAAAAAAAATAAATAATAGGGGGCAGAAAGAGGAAAAGAAGTTATGATAAAGAACATCAATTGTTAATTTAAATGCTTTAAAGTTATTTACACACATTATGCAGTATTTACATAGAAATATAGACTTTGACAGCAGATAAGGACCACTAGGCCCATCTAGTCTGCCCATTTCCCTACCTATAGGATAGGCCGCAGATTCTAGTTAACCAACAGCCTATTTCTTCCTACTCCCCACAAGAATTGCCTTACGTCTGTCCCATGCATTCTTGAATTCTCCCACAGTTTTTGACCCCACAACCTCCTCAGGAAGGCTGTTCCATGCATCCACTACCCTCTCTGTGAAATAATACTTCCTCACATTGCCCGGAACCGCCTCCTTCTATCTTTAAATTGTGTCCCCTTGTTCTTGCAAGTCTCTTTTTCTGAAAGATGCTACCCTCTTGGACTTTGTTGATTCCACTGAGGTGCTTAAAGTTTCTATCATGTCCCCCTCTCCCTTCTTTGCTCAAGGGTATACATATTAAGCTCCTTTAGTCTCTCCTCATAATGGCTCCTCTTGCAGACCCTGCACCATTTTAGTTGCCCTCCTGACTACCTCTATTCTGTCTATGTCCTTGTGGAGATGGGGTCTCCAGAACTGGACACAGTACTCCAGATGGGGTCTCACCAACTGTCTGTACAGAGGGATAACAACTTCCTGTTTTCTGCTGCAGATGCCTCTCCTATACAGGATTTATTTAACTCTAAAATTGATTAGCGTTTGCTCATAAAAGTGCTAAATCTTTGTGAAAATGCATATCTCTTGCCTCACTGTGTTTAACAAACACAGCACTTCTAGATAATCTATATAAATACTTTCTGTACAGTTAGTATAGTCCCAAGAAAAAACTGCTAATCAATTATTTAAAACCCTGCTATACATCCCAGTATACCCTCAGCCCTCCCTACTGCCTTCTCACATTGCTTGCTAACCTTAAGGTCATCGGATATGATTACCCCCAGGTCCCTTTCCTGTTTTGTTGTTGTTACTACCTCCCCACCCATTATGTATTCTTTCCCTGGGTTCTTGTTTCCCAGGTGCATTATTTTGCACTTTTTGCATTGAATCCTAGCTGCCATACTTCTGACCATTCCTCCAACCTTGCCAAGTCCCTTTTCATTCTTTCCACGCCTCCTTGTGTATCAACCCTGTTGCAGATCTTTGTGTCATCTACAAAAGGCATATTTTCCTTCCAGTCCCTCTGCAATGTCACTGATGAAGACATTAAAAGGACTGGACCCAATACTGAACCCTCGGTACCCCACTAGTAACCCTCTTTCTTCAGAGTGGACTCCATTTACAATTACCTTCTGTGTCCTGTTGTGCAGCCAATGTTTTGCAGGCTACCACCCTGGGACCCACTCCCAGGCTGGTTAATTTGACTATTAATCTTTTGTGTGGGACTGTGTCAAATGCCTTGCTAAAGTCTAGGTAGGCATGTCCACAGCCCCTCCCTGGTCTACTACTTTGGTCACCTAGTCAAAGAAATCTATTAGATCTGCTTGACATGACCTTCCGGCCAGAACCCATGTTGCCTTGGGTCCTGTGCTCCACTGGCCTCTAGGTACTCAACTATTCTTTCCTTCAGAAGTGACTCCATCACTTTCCCTACCACAGAGGTCAGACTGACAGGTCTGTAGTTTCCTGCCTCTGTCTTGGTCCCACTTTTGTGAAGGGGAATCACATCCGCCTCTCCTCCAGTCCTCGGTACCATACCATCCTCCCATGATTTATTAAAAAGTGTAGCCAGTGGTTTCACTAATTCTTCCCTTCATTCTTTTAGAATTCTGAGGTGAAGTCCATCAGGACCCATTGCTTTGTCCACCTTCAGTTTTAGGAGTTCTTGCAGAACCCTTTCTTCTGTGAAAGGACTAGGATAGACCCCCCTATCAAGAGTGCTTCTGTTAATTGGATTAGGCACTTCCCCCTCCTCTTTTGTGAATACTGAGCAGAAATATTCATTCAGTATCCCTGCTTTTCCATTGTCCCCTCTGCCCACCCACTGCTCATTCTATTCAGCCTCACTATCCTCTCCCTTTGTCTTTTCACGTCATGGATGTACCTATAAAAGGTTTTATCCCCCTTCTTAACTGAGTTGGCTATCTTTTCTTCAGTTTGGGCCTTTGTTATTCTGACTTCCCTCCCTGTTTCCTTCTGCCTTAACTGGTACAGCTCTCTGTCCTGCTCCTTCTGTGTTTCCTTATACTTCTGGAATGCTATCTTTTTCTTCCTGACTTTCACAGCCACCTCTTTTGAGAATCATAGTGGCTTTTTCTTTCATTTTGATTTGTTTATTTGCTTCATGTGATGGCAATTTTGATGATTCCCCATTGTTGCTCCACACCTCCTTCTAGCCTGTTTGCTAGTGCTTTTCTGGGCACTCTCCCATCTTGCCAAAGTCAGCCCTCCTAAAGTCTAGTACCCTCACTTTTGTATGGCTTGACTCTGTAGCTGAGTTTAAAGTGAACCACACTGTTTGATGGTCACTTGTCCCCAGATGGCAACCCACTTCTAGATCTGAGATCCTCTCACTGCCCCCTGCTTGAGAGCACGAGGTCTAAGATTGCTCCTCATGAGTGGGTTCTGAAACTAGCTGTCTAATGCCTGCCACCTGTAGGGCATCAAGAATGGCCCTGTTTTGGATGTGGCTGCAGCAAATGTGCTCCAGTTAACATCTGGCATATTCAGGTCTCCCATCAACAGTATCTCCCCTTTCTCTGCCATTCTAAGAATGCCTTCTGTCATATCCTTGTCCATTCCCTCCCCCTGACATGGGGGTCTGTACACAACCCCTGTGCAGATTGTGGTGCCCTTTCCAGTCTCCAAGGTGACCCACAGTGCCTCCTCTCCTCCCTGTTTACTCTTTTGTTCAGTTGCTTTTATCCCTTCCTTTACATAGAGAGCTACTCTTCCCCTCTTCTCTCCTGCCTGTCTCTCCTATAGGTTATGTACCCTGGTATGTTAACATCCCAGTCATGGTTCTCTGTGTACCATGTTTCTGTGACTGCTACGATATCCAGGCATCCCTCTTCCATCATGGCCACCAGCTCAGGGAGCTTGTTGCCCAGACTACGGGCATTGGTACACATTACCCACCATTTCCTGATGGTCTTACTCCCTTTTGCCCCATCCCTGTCCTTCTTGCCTTTGTCACTTTCTCCATTTACCCTGCCCTTCTCCCTATTAACACCTCTATGTTGGTGTTTGCCGCACTTTCTACCGTGATTATTTGGGGGGGCTAGGATTTCCTGCTCTTTCCAGTGCCTCCCCTTGGCTAGTTTAAAGCTTGCCAATGAAGCATTTAAACCTATCACCTAGGATCCTGGTTCCCTCCTGGACAGATGCAGCCTATCATGCCAGTATAGGCTTGCATCACTCCAAGTGGACCCCAGTCCCCAATGAAGCCAAATCCCTGAGCTCCACCCAGTTTTTCAACCACTGATTGAATCCCATGGTGCAGAACACCCTAGCCTCTCCTATGCCATAGATGGGCAGCACCGTATGCTACTTGACTCAAGGCCCCTCCCAATTCCACAAACTCTTCCTGCACTTTCTAATCCCTTTCTTAGCCAGATCATTTGTCCCTAGGTGGACAATGACATCCAGCTCCCTCCCCTGTGCAGCTGCTCCAGAAATCCTGAGGATTCACTCCCTGTCCCTCCAAGCCATGGCACCAGGCAGGCACCTTACCTCCCTCTCCCCTTCCTCCCCCAGTTCTACCTTCCTAACAATGGAGTCCCCCACCAGAAGTTGTTTCCTTCCCCTGCAGGGTCCCCTGCCACGCTCCTGTGGGTCTCCTTTGTGGAGGTTCCCAGCATCCTCCTTGGTCTCCACTGCGGGTGCCTCCATAGAGGAACCACACTTTGCCAGAATGGCATAGGGATTGTGGAGAGGTACCACTGGAGGGATGTGCCTCTGTTCCACCACCTTCACCCTCCCTGAGCCCACTGTGGTCCAACCGCTCCTCTTTCTTGACAACCTCTGAGGCAACAGCAGTGGCACTGGTGGTCCCTGGATGGAAGAGGAGGTCCCACAAATCCTGGCCAACTCAGCCTCAAGATGAGCAACCTCCTCCCTCAGCCCAGGGAGGTGCCTGCAGATGGAACAACACCGCATCCTCCAGAACGTCTCCCAGAAGACTGTTGCTCCACAGTCACTGCATTGCACCACTCCAATCATGTCTTATTTCTGGCCCCTAAACTGTTTGCAATCCTTACTCTTTCCTCTGTTTTTTTCTCTCTCTACTTACTTTCTGCCTGTGTGCCCTTTAAGCTCCTGATTGTCCTGTTCTGAGACAAGAATATCCTATATTTCTCAGTAGACCACTTACTTGCTCAGAGGCAGACCTCCAGCAGTTAGAGGGGCCCGCAGAGCTACTCTTGCCCTTCTAGGATGGTGGGTCTTTGGTGGTTCTGTGATCACTCACTTCCTGCTCCCAAACAGGAAGTTTCTGTTGTCAGTCAAATCCTGTGCCTATAAAAATAGAATTAGCTTTGGGTGGAGGGAAGGAGGGCAATATAGTCCCAGCAGAGAAGTCCAGTCACACAGCAGTCCTTTCTCCTGGTGTCTTCTGCCAAGCTATTTGCAGAATCTTTCTAAGACAGTCTTTAAATGTAGCTTCCCTCTAGCTAAGCCACTCCCCTTACTTACTTGATCTTTCTACAAGTGATTTAAACCTCACAGCAGTTAAGTCCTTTCAATCACCTGAGATTTACACCTAGTTAACTATTCAGATACCCATTCAGTTCAGTTATCCCAGACAAACACACACTTTTTTTTTGTTTTGTATGTTAGTTTTTTTACCCTAAATTAAAGGTCCAAGGTCCAAGTAAAAAAGTTCTTCTACTTTAGTCCCAGCAGAGAAGTCCAGTCACACAGCAGTCCTTTCTTCTGGTGTCTTCTACCAAGCTATTTCAATCCTGTAAGACTGTCCTTCTGAAAATTGTTCCACAGTACCTGCAGTTAATGATATCCATTCCAGATAAGTTGCTGGGTTTATAACCTAGTCAGAGTAATTAGAAGGAAAAAAAATGAAAACAAAATGCAAGTAATGGTTTGATTGTGTTTTGTTTAACTTGTTATAACAAGTTAAATTACTAGTGCCCCTGTAAATGAGCTCACCTTATGGAGGCCCCACTGATCCACCCCTTCCTGCTCTGCCACAGGAAATGTCACAACTGTGGTACCCTATAAAAGGAATGTAGTGTGGGGTGGTTGGGGATGGGGGTGGGTGGCTGGGCCTTTCCCCTGCCAAAAAAGAAGAACCACGGATGAAAGAACAAGGAGGTAAGAGCAGAAACAATCAGTCAACAACAAATGCAGTAACCCTGAAAGCTTATCCTAATGTTAGATAAAACTGTAAAACCTGTAAAGCACCACCTGTAATAATTTCAGAGAAGATATGCGCTGTAAGAAACACTTTGCTACAGAGAAAAATAAAGCAATGAAATGTTAGCAACAAACAGTAACAATTCCTGTGAGTAAAAATTAAAAACACCACCACACAGTAAATCTGTTTAGCCAAAATAAGTCTTAATCCTTTTCCCTTGCTCTGGTAAGTTTCTCTACTCTGCCTTTCAAGCAGTCTTAGAAGGAAAGAGCTCAGGTGAAGCTAGGTGCCTTGGCCAGCAAACCAAGTCTTCTACCTCCTTAGAAGGAAAGAGCTCAGGTGAAGCTAGGTGCCTTGGCCAGCAAACCAAGTCTTCTACCTGTTCTTCTAATATGTTCATACGCTCGATTCAAACCTTTTTATATATGGTACTTTGCTTTTTAACACATTTTCTTCATGCCTCTTGTCTATTAGGCAATGTGCACCAGAGAAAGCCGGGGGGTGAGATTGAGAACAAAAGAGCAATTACTTTTTATGTTTGCTTGCACGCACATGCAAGAAACATAGTGCAACGATCCAAAATGCAGTGCCGTACAGTTGAAAGGGAGAGCACCATTTGAGTGAGCAGCGCTCCCCCTCCCCAAACACACGCGCATGCACTTGCGTGCTCATGCCTCTACCTCCCCATGCATACAAGATGGCTGATGGGGGGTCCAATCCCTGTCAGCTCTACTGTTCCCCCCTCGCAGTCTGTATGGCCAACGGGGCCCAACCTCAGCCTCTACTGTTCCTCCCAGACATTCAGGTGCCACGCTGGGAGCCCACCCCAGCATGGCAACAGGTCCTATGGGCTGGACGGGGTGCCCAATCCCCATCGTGCCCCACTGCCCCCCAACATTTCCAGCTGCCATGCTGGGAGCCCACCCCAGCTTGGCAAATGTTCTACGAGTCAAAGAAAAACTTCCTCGCTGCTGTCTTCACCCCTCCCACCCGCACCCACCCACTGGCGCACCCTGCCTCGCCACACCACCACCTCACCCCCATACTTACCTCTGGAGCTTGGCACGATGATCTTCGGTGGACCAGGAACACGTCTGCACTCTTCAAAGATGACCACAAACTGAGGAAATGCCGGTAAGCTGTATAATGTAACGAATAGGGTTTTTTCAACTTTACTGCATATCTCAGGCATTTTTTGGAATTTTAGCACCAAATTTTCAACATGGGGTTTTTGGGACCCCTCCTCATGAATTCTGTCACTGTCATGGCATTAATCAGGCCCGAAGGGTGATTTCAGGGTCACTGCACGAAATCACCTTTCGGAACCAATTAACAAAATGACAGTGCCAGTGTTCATAAGGAGGGGGGGCTCTCAAAAAGCCAATGTTGAAAATCTGGTGAAAAAAATCCTAAAAATGACTGTTTTATGAGTGTGCATTGCGCTGATCCTATGTACGCTCATAAGTTTGCAAATTTTCAATATTTTCACTCCAGATTTTCAACATTGCCATTTTACCACACCTCCTTATGAGCAGTACAGCTGTCCTTTTTCACATCTCGCTTCAAAATGTTTTCCGCCCATGTGAGTGCACAATGGCGCAGTTGGTGTGCAAAATCAATGTTGGACACATTGAAAAATCACAGTGACACTGTTCATGAGCAGAGGTCTTAAAATGACTATTTTGAAATTTGGTAAAAAATTCCTAAAAATGACTGTATTACGAGTGAGCATTGCGCAGTTTCCACACACCCTCGTAAGTTCATGAATTTGTAATATTTTCAGTCCAGATTTTTACCAGTGGCATTTTTCCACACTTCCTTATGAACAGTACAGCTGTCATTTTTCACAACATGGCCAAAATGTGTTTTCACACTTTCAGCACAGAAATGTGTGGTCGCTGTGGGAAATCATTGTTCGGGACAGAGAAAGAAAATCACAGTGACACTGTTGAAGACCAGAGGTCCCAAAATGCCTGTGTTGACAATCTGCTGTAAACAATTCCCAAACTAATTACATTACTGGTGCACATTGCACAGTTTCTACGCACGCTCGTGACTTCACCAGTTTTTTTAATATTGTCACTGCAGATTTTCAACATTGCCATTTTTTACACCTCCCCATGACAGTACAGCTGTCATTTTTCACATCCTGTTCAGAATGTGCTTTTGCACCTGTGGTGACAAATGCCGTAGTCACTGTGCAAAAGCAGCTTTTGGCTAACAAACTGATATTGCCACTGTTCATGAGGTGGGGGTCACAAAAAACCCATGTTGAAAATTTGGAGTGAAAATACCAACGAATGCCTGAGGCGTTAGGGTTTCCGACCATAACACCCCACCCTGTAGAGAATGACAGGCATCAGGGCTGTGACTTGGGATTGTCACCTGCAATGCTCATACCATTCCACCCCCACCCACACCCTGCAGCCACTGAGAGGCATCGAGGTGTGCCTTGGACTCTTCGGCCCCAAAGTTCACCCCATTCTCCTATACCGCACCCATCTCACAATATTTCCTGATGGAATGAGGTGCGCATAAGGGCCAAAGACCCCAAGGCACACCGTGACACTTGTCGGTGTCTGCACGGTAGGGTGTGGTGAAATGGCGTGGCCGTTATGCCTGATGACCCAAAGGCACACCCCAATGCCTGTCACTATCTGCAGGGTGGTGATGGGGTTGGCTTCAGTTCAATACTTCACTGCCATTCCTATTATGCAGCTCAGCAACTCCTACACTACTGATGCCAATTCCAACAAGCAAACATTCGGCATTGACAAATGCTTGTTTATTTACCTACATAAGTGTTAAATTATGTGTTCATAAACTAACCAATTTTTTATATATTTCAATCCACCTCTACTCAAGTTCCTTAAAAGTTTAGTAATTAATGTAATAATATTCTCTAATTTCCTTTGAAGTTTAGATTTAACTTATTTAAACCATGTGTATACAAAACAAACCTAAATCAGTTCTGTAGTGCCATGTGCTTCTGGCATCTGATACAGTTACATGCAAAGCTTCATTTGTTTCCCCTAGTTTTTCTTTTAAGCTTATCAGATAAACATTCTCCTCAAAATGTTACTAAATAATACAATTCACTTCATAGTCCAAAACTTTTCATTCGCTGATTTTGCTGTTAACTAGCTAAATCCTATGACCAAGTGCATTTCTAAGTACAAGTGTTACAGAAACAATCTCTGACTTACTCAGTGGAGTTCTGAAGGCAGACTGCCTGCTTCACTGACTAGGCCTCTTTATGTCAGGGAGAGAAGTCACATGACACCAAAGCTTGTGTCATCATTCCTTGCCAAAGCAAGTTGGTCGTCATGGCGGCCAGTGACTCTTCTCCCTGACATATTTCAGCATTGCAAGGATAATTAACTGTGCTGGAAAGTCTTTTAAAGGGATATGCACAGTTTTTAAATGTATACTAAGACCCAGATATTCAGACTGCACCAGACTGTGGTGCAAGCCTGGGCGCAGTGCAACTTGGCTGCGCAGGGGAGTTGATAGAGTGATATTCAATGGAGCTGCGCCATGGCACAGCAACATTGAATATCGCACTCTGGCCACCCGCAGTGCACCATCGCAAGTGGCCAGAGTGGAGCAAGGGGATGCACTAGTGCAAGTTCCATTGCGCTAGGTGCAAAACCACGATATTCAAAAGTGCACATGCAAATGGGGCCATAATGCATACAAGGTGCAAATTGGGCCATTTGCATGTCATTATGGCCCCATTTGCATGCAGGTGCGCTGATCCCCGGTGACTTGTACCTGTCACCCTGCCAGGCTCCAGCCGTCAGGGACCGATGCCTCCTGTACAGTGCGGCAAAGTGCCCCACTGCCCGATCGCGGGCATAAATTGAATAATAGAATCATCCTACATCCCTGGTGGTCCAGTGGACTGCTTGCAGCCTAATCACAGGCATAAGTTGAATAACAAGATCGACCTATGTCCCTGGTGGTCCAGTGGACTGCTCGCAGCCTGATCATGGGCATATGCTGTAAAATATAAGTCCTATATCCCTGGTGGTTCAGTGGACTGCTTGCAGCCCAATTGCAGGCATAAGTCAAATAATAAGACCGTCCTATATCCCTGGGGGTCTAGTGGACTGCTCACAGCCTGATCGTGGGCATATGCTGTAAAATGTAAGTCCTATATCCTTGGTGGTCCAGTGGACCGCTTGCAGCCCGATCGCGGGCTTAAGTATAAAATTAAACCATCCAATATCCCTGGTGGTCCAGTGGACCACTACATGCCCGATCATGGGATTAAGTATTTAATTAAATTGACCATCATCCCTGGTGGTCCAGTTGACTGCTCGCTGCCCAATTGTGCACCAACTTCAGTTGCCTTGTTCACTGGATACCCCTACAGCCACACAGGAGCAGCGACCACACTTGCAGTGAGTTATATTCGGTGCTGACAACATGTTGTGGGGACTGGTGTGTGGGCAACAGGACTGGATGTTTCTCCACAACATGTAGGTAGTTATAATAAGTAGGGGGGTGCCCCCACCACATTGAGACTGGGTCAGTGTCGGTGTGTTTCCAGGTCAGTATCGGAACGTGGCACTGTCATGACTGTCTGTGCATTGTGTCACTGTAGAGGATGTTGGCAAACTGAATGTCACCACAGTTTTGTGGAACCTACAATGGGTGGGTAATCCCTGGGTAGTAAGGTGGATGGGTGGGTAATCCCTGGGTAGTAAAGTGGATGGGTGGGTAATCCCTGGGTAGTAAGGCGGATGGGTGGGTAATCCCTGGGTAGTAAGGTGGATGGGTGGGTAATCCCTGGGTAGTAAGGCGGATTGGTGGGGAATCTCTATGCATTAGTACCTGTTTGAACAGCATAATTGTTGGTCTCTGCTTATGAAGCAGGGAGGTGGAGTTGCAGGACATTGAGCCTCTTCTGAACTTAAAAGACTGTACTAAGTTAGTATTTTGTGCCCCTTTTATGAGTTTCCTGTGGGAAGGAGTAGCAGTAAGACATACTCACATATCAGTTCCAGGCCAATACACAAGCAATGATACCCAACAGGATGGGTGGTATTGGGCAATACCGGACTATGCATGAAAGTAATGAGGCCCAACGCCATGGGCACAGGGACTTATAGCCCCTCAATGGTCCGGTATTGCCCATACCACCAATCCTGGAGGTATTATTGTGCTTAGAAAATGGACTAACTGTGGCACTTTAATGTGGGATTTTGGAAAAAGTAAGAAAGTAAAGAGAAAAAAATTAAAGAGAAGTTTAAATCATTTGCTTGTAAAGTAGTCCCTTTTTTCTGAGGTATTCCATGTCCCATTGCCGACCCTTTCACAGAGCTATTCCTTTGTATTTTTGTTCTCCCCCTGCCAATACGCCTGGAACAAGTACCCTGCTGTCATTGTTACTGCACTGCAGAAAAGAAAAAAAAAGACAAGTGTTCTGTGCCATGATTTTAAATAGCGATTGTTCTCCCCTCAGCATTTCAGCATCAGAACGTCGTGGTGGACTGTGACCTTGTTTGATTCTGGGCATGAAAGGAAGAAGTGTGTTCTGTTTGCTTTTGGGATTTTTATACTGTTTTTTTTTTAGTTTCCCAGTCCTTGCTACCTGCGTTGATGACCGGGTCTCACTTTTTTCTGTTTATTTTTTACGTTTTTGTTTTTAGTGATTGCCAGTCCTCGCTGCTTGCTGTGGGGACTGGGAGTGTGAAGTGGAGTGCCATTCATTTCATCGATGTAGTCTCTAGGTACAAAGCTGGAGAAGCAGCAAAGAAGAATAGACCTGTACATGGACAAGAACCATTAGGTACTGCTGCCTATTTCTTGAAGGGGCTATGTCGAATTATGGATTGGAAGTTAGTTTGTTCTTTTTTTTTGGCAGCAGATCGGAGGTATACTAGTTGAAAATGCTATATCAGGAATGGGGGGGGGTTGCTAGCTGTCTCTGGGAAAATGATGGTGATTTGAAATGCGGAACAAAAAATGGTAGCCAGTAGTGGAGGCTGATGTGTGGTTCTATTTGACAGTTGGCACTGAACTTGGGAGTGTTGGGGAGAGTTTCTCTTACTTAGCAAGTGGAAAAAATGGAGGCAATTTTGAATTGATAGAAGGTGTTTTAGCCAGTTATGGAGTAGGGCAGGCACCGTGATACTTCACTTGGTTGGCATGGCTGGTACTTCTTACTTACTTATAGGGCTCTCACTGTATGCTAATGTACCTCTACCAACCAATTGGATTTCTTGAATTCTTAAGCCCATTTTCTAATTACAATACAGTTCATGTGTAACTCCTCTACCAAATTGGGGGTTATGGTTAGGTCTGGGTTCACCCTTAGTCAGAGGGTGCCTATTGGTTCAGACTGGAATGAATATATAAGGCTTTCTGCTAGCTCCAGCTCTGAGTTCTACGTGGGCTCTAGGTGCCGGATGGGCCACTGGGACCAAGGCCTGCTACATGAAAGTCTTGGTATGACTCAGTTGTTTCCTGTTCTGATTAAGTGCCTTCAGTTCCAGATCATGGGATGGAGGTGGTAGGGAAGTCCATACAGGGCTGTGGGCTTGCTATCCCAGCCCTGGACAGTTACTAGTGCCCAAAACTCAGAATGGGGAGGAAGAGGTGGAGCAGTGATGTGCTGGCAGATTTTATAATAACTCCCCCCTCCAAGGTTTTGCTCCCCATCTCTGTCTCCACCTTCTATGTGACCCACTCCCAACATTCTGGCACTGTGACCTCTTCGGTCTTCTCTCAGCTCTATTGCCACTCATGCATTATTGCAATTATTTCTGCAGTGTTGGTAGGGTTATGTTACTTTCTGAGCAGTCTCAATTCCTGCTTGAGATGGAGCCTTCCTAGACCACACCATGACTCCCTAGTGTGCAACAACTGTTACAGCACAATCAGTTGTAAAGCTCTGTTGTTTTGTTGCCCCACCTCCACATTTGTTGAAACACACAGTCAGGACTAACCTTGCTGTTAGCATAGCTGCAGTGCCCTACCATCATGTCAGACCATTCTCATGACACAAGCCAACTTTGAATTTAGAATGCTTCCATTTATTGACACATTCAGTTCAAATGTCCTGTTATTCCCCAGCACCGGCAATCAATAAATCTATTTCAATTAAACAATTCTGTTTTGAGTCCAGTAGTCCACAAGATAAGCATAGTCTCAGTGCCCTCCCATATCAGATTCCATCACATACAGTCAACTGCCAAGTTAAACATTTACCATGGATTCATGGGTCTTTTTAGGAAGAAATGCAGACCCAACTAAACTGTGTGATTTGCCTTAACTTTGCATAGTTCCTGGTCTACCATCCAGAAAAAAGTCATCCTCAAATAATCTAATCCTGTCCACCTGATGAGGACCAATGAGACCATGACAGCTTGCCTGCAGTGATGATCTAACCATTGTTCCTGTCACACCCATAACAAAGCCCCCCCCACCACCACATTTTTAAATAACACTGCAGCACTGCAGTGGTGGATTTGGTGCCAAGCAGCAGGCACTGACTTCTGTCTACTCTTGTGTAGCATCCTGTTACTGGTGGGGAATGGCATGGAATGGGTGGGGTGGGATTAGCTAACACAGTGAGCTGTGGTAAGCAGTATGACAAAGAGGGAGACTATTAGGAGAGAGACTTCCTGAAGAAGCAAGGCACATGGCAGCTATGTCTCAAAAATCATTGCCCTTGCTCTGTGAGTCCTCTGAGTCATCTCACCCAAGTTCTCACACTTTACCTGTGCATACCACTAACATGGGCCATGCCAGCCGATTTGTCTCTCTCACCCCACCAGACCCTATAAAGACATTCTAAGTAGCCACCTTTCACTAGGAAAACACAGTCACATGTAAAACAACATAAAATTAAAAAAAAACTGTCAAATTTAAATATTTCATCAGGGCTTACTAACTGGGGATGCTGAACTAACTACTAGCTTTCATGTTCCAGTAAAGCAGCTTTAGGGAACTAACTACTGGCTTGAGCAAGCCGGCTCTGGCACATCTGTCACTGCATTTACATACCAGTTTGGTTATCATGAAACTGAATTTTTTTTAGCTGTATCCTGGTTATGTAACCTGCATGTTAATGGCACCATTTCCTGGAACCAATTTTTCCCAGAGAACGTTACTGGCAATGTATCCCATGATGATAGCAACCGAATATGGGTGACCATCAAAATGGCGACTTGTATTCGGCGCTGTTGTCATAGGTGACCCACAAGGGTAGCAACTGCTGCTACCACGAGGGTAGGGGATGGCAACCAGTAAGGAGGAATGGCAGGGGGAAGGGGAGGGCTAGGGAAGAGGGTTATCTGGATGAAGTGTGCCTGCGGCCATTGAGCTAGCCATGGGGTGTGGTGGTGAAGGATGCTGACTTCAGCACAGTGGGTACCAGGTTCGGGATTGGCAACAGAAGGGTTTGAATTTTGATGCTGACTGCGGTTCCCAGACATACTTTTTATTTTCAGTTGGATTGTACCCTCACCCCAACATGCACCCTCCCTGGAGATAATAATCCTAATTCAGGGGGGTGCGGGGGGTCACAGCCCACCCCACCCCCCACAAAAACACTTTAGTTATGCCAGATGGCAGTTCTCCGGTAAGTGTATATCGCCTATTTGCTTTTCAGCGATATACACCTGCCATAATAGAGATTGCCGTTTCTCTATTATGATGTAGAACCTACCAGCAGAGGGTCTGCCAGAAACTTTGCATGTACCAGCTACCTGTGTACATATAAACCTATTGCCTGAAGTGGAGAACCAGCTCATTTATCAGACAGAGAATACATTTGGGCTGTAGGGATACGCAAGGCGTCAGGTCCAGGAGAAAGTGGAGCTTTCCTGCAGGTCAGATGACTTTAGGGAGTCTCCACATGGGAGAAGAAAGGTTTAGAAAAGGAAGCTGTTTTTCATGTCATGACTATTTTGCCAGTCTGGAGTACTGAGAGTTTTCCACTGATCATGTCAGAAGCTTGTAATTTCCATAAATACATTTTCAGTTTGTAAAATGGGTTTCAAATCATTTTCATATGCTGGGATTGACAGCTACTGTCTTAGAGGTATGCTGTGAAGCAACTGGTTTCCATTTATGTTCTGTCAATTTTTTACTAAGAATTCAAAGTACAGTATTGTTTCACAGCTGCAGTGTTCAGGTGGGGAATAATTTGCTATTACTGAAATTGTAAAGAAGTTAGATCTTGATGAAATGACAAGCTTTAATGTGTTGTAATATGCAGTACAGTAAACAGGGTTATACTCCTGTCATTAAATATTATTTCAATTATTTAGTTTTTTTCTTAGAAGGACATACTGTGACCCACCACTTATACTTTACAGTCTAATTATCTGTGACAGCAATCTAGCATAAAGGAAACTGGCATCAGGTCTGTACACATTGGAGGTAGAAGGAGTGGGGCAGGTACTCGTAAAATTGGTACTCACATCTGTTAATTTACAGTATTTATTCTGGCCAAAAAAAGCACACAGAGCTGAGGCTTATTGTCAGGAGTGACTCAGGGAGGTTAAGTGATTTGCTTACTGTCACAGTACACATGTAGCACTTGTGGGATTAAAATCCAGGTCCACAGGGTCTCAAGGTTCACATCTTGATGCTCTATCTTCTGGGCCAGTGTTTCTGAAATGCTGAGGTCAGTCTTCCAGGGGAGGCCTAAACCTCAAGCATGTCTGAATTTGCTGTTTTTTTTATTTTCGGTTTTGGATGTTGCAACTATTTGTTATGTACTATACCTGTTACTGTATTTTTTAAGTTATTCT
This sequence comes from Neoceratodus forsteri, assembly GCA_016271365.2. Lineage (NCBI taxonomy): Eukaryota > Metazoa > Chordata > Ceratodontiformes > Ceratodontidae > Neoceratodus > Neoceratodus forsteri. The sequence goes on along the minus strand of CM028130.1, from coordinate 37,518,351 downwards.
TTCTGCATGGGTATCAGTTAGAATTTAGCAGCTCCATGGACAAAGTGCTATTCCTGGGGAAAATGTCAAGATTCTTATATACATAGACAGTGTCGGCAGATAAGGGCCTATGGCCCACCTAGTCTGCCCATTTGAGCTTGTAAGTTCAGTTTGTTTTCCTAGAAGTCTATTATAGAGACATACTCACTGACTCTGAAAGAAATGTACAATTTTTGCTGTCCTGAACCTTGGCAGGACCTCTGAACAGTTAAGGGGATAGATGGAAGTGCAAACTCTCAGAGTTCATGACCCGCTTACCCAGAGGAAAGTGGAGGGCACACTTCCATCTTGAGTCTCATTTCAGTTTTATTTCAGTCCAGACTGACAAAGCACTGCTTTTCATCAGTGCACTGTTAATACACTGCATTGACTTTCTGCTACACTGTTGTACCACTGCTCAATCTTTCTTATTTTTTGATACAGACTGTACGAGCACTGCAAATAATTATTAGATTTTCATGCACACTTCTTTAGCACTGTATTTTCTTCACTGATTTTTGCTGCACACTGCAGTAGTACTGGCAACATTCATCATTTTTATCACACTTCTTTAGCACTGCATTGTCTCAGCAATCTGGTTACCCTTACTGAAATTGTCACAATGGCATTACAGTGGTATAGCAATGGCAATACTGTGGACAGCTGAAAAATCCACAATGGTACTACCCAGGGGTACTCTAGTATCACAGTGGTAGGTGATATATAGATTTTCCTCTGTGCATGGTAGTGCACTGGCAGAATGGTATCCCTATGGCATTTTTTTACCATTTTCTCTGTCTCTCACACATACACTGGTAATACAATGGTATCACGGAATTTTGAGATTTTTGTCGGCTCCCACAAATACTGGTACACAGGTAGCACAATGGTACTGCGTTATTTTTACATTTCCGTATTTGGTACCTCTCACAGCAACCCTCATGTGGTAGCACAGTGGTACCAGTATTAATCTCATTATACTCTGTACTCTAACGCATTATTAAGATAAATTACATTATCAACCTCATGGAGAACAGCTCTCCATTCCATATTTGTATTTGTTCACTTGTCTTTATCTTACTGGTAATGGACTGTTATTGTTCACATAGACCAGAACATTCAAAGAGCATTTGCGATTGCTAAGTGGGTAAGTGACTCTCAAACAACAGTTTGCACCCCAAAAACAGGGTAGGATCACAAAATGATATCTTGAATAGCATAATTAGTGAGTCTCTGACCAGTTGGTGAATGGCTCTACAAGATGTTGCCTCCCTAAACCAGGTATTATCACCTCTGCCTTCTACCTCTGCCCCTTTGAGCTCCCACCATCAGTAATATCGCACTTCGCCTGGTGTTCAGTGGTGCTGCTGTCCATTCCATACATCAGAAACTGCCAATACTTACCTGCCCACCCAGTCCCATCACTCCCACCATTCATAGCCCCCACCATATGTTTATACACTCTCCCCACAGTGGCAATTGGCAGAGACACTCTACTAACCTTTGTGACCAACTGAGGACAGAATGCCAGTTTTGCACTCTTGTGCCTACTGTATAAACAGCTGTGTACAGTTAGCACATGATTGTGAACTATCATCCATTTTGTGCCTGATCAAGGAGCTGAGAGGATGGTCTGTGCCAAATGTGGAAGGGTGTCAAATATATAGTAAGCCTGGAGATCGGGGGTAGTATTTGTTGTAAGAACTAATTGGGTCATGGTGAGGACTTTGGATATATAGGGGGCAAGGGCTTTCACTCAACACACCACTGCTCACTCTATCAGGCCCTGGGCTGGCTTCCGTCATCAGCCCAACAGACCTATCTCCTGGTCAGCACAGTCAATAAGACCATCCAAAACTGAGCTACCTCTCTGCAATCCAACCTCCTTTGGCCAAAAGTGTTTGTTAGAGAGCTCTGTCTCACTGCTGGCCCCATGCTTGAGTGCCCCCAGTCTCCACCTGTATGGGTAAATGTGCATTCTCATCTGCAGTCCCTTTCCTTTGGAACAACCTGCCCACTCCACTTAGCACCACTGACTCTCCAGGGACCTTCCACTCTCTCCTTGGAGCTCACCTTCTGTCCTCCACTCCTTGCTCCTGCCCTCCCAACTTATTATCATGCCTCTACTTCCCTTCCCTCCTTTTCCTTCTTGGTCCATGTCTACACTGCCATGATATACTTTTTCCTTTACTCATCTCAGATCATGCCTAATTTGTATTACAACGTGGCTACTACTGTACCTGCTATTGTCATAAATGTTATTTATCCATTGTGCCTCAAGTTTATATATATCTTCATATAAATATCCTGTATATTTTATTACTGTCTATTGTATGCCTTGTCCCAGCCTCCTTTGCACTTGCTTGTATTCCTGTGCCATCCTCAATGGCCCAGGTCATGCCTGAAAATGGTTCTCAGACCAGTGCACCTACTCGTTAAACAAGTGAATAAATAAATAAATAAATGGGAACCACGGGACATCAGGGATAGTAACAATCTACTGTATACTTGTGGGGTGATTGTAGGATGGAGTAGGATTGGAGAGCAGGTAAATTAAGAACCTGGACCTGTGGGATAATTAGGGGAGGGTGCCCAATGGAGACTGTTTCCCAGGAGGGTGCTTTGGTGGTGTAACTCCCGGGATATGATATGCCTGGTGCAGTAATGTGGCCTGTGCTGTAATCGGCATCAGCAACATGGCTGTCACACCAGCATGGGTGAACCCTTTCTCCACACCCACCTGAGTGTCAACCCTATACCAGGTTTTGGTGGCATCTGCAAAAAGACATACCTTCCCATTCAGTTCTTCTGCAATTTCACTTAAGAAGACTATGAAGTGGCCCACTCCTAGTACTGAGACCCACCCCGCACCATGCCTTTAACCAACTGCTGAAAGCCGGTGTGGAGTGTATTATCTTCTCCCCAGATGTATATAGGCAACCTTTTGGCAAAAGCCACCATGCATGCTTGAGGACCCTCCCCCTATCCCTGAAATTTCCCTGCACTACCCCTACCCCAATCCTTGTTAGGTCATTTGTCCCCAGGTGGACAATGACATCTAACTCCCTCTCATCTCTTGCTGCCTAATGATCCACTGTATCTTCTCGCATCCCTCCAAGCCAAAGTACCTCTCAGGTATTTTCTCTATCTCTCCTTTACCCCACTCTGCTCACAAGTCTATCCCCCAATTAAGTCCCCCACCAGCAGTTGCTTCCTACTCAGCTGGGGGGCCTCTTCCTCCCTCCTTGTAACATGGAATAGTGGATGGATAGTGCTTTCGTTGGGGAAGGTTTCTCCAGGGGCTGAAAGGGTGGTTCAGCTGCAGGGAGAGTGGTTGGCTGGGCAGGGCCCATTTCAGATGCAGGAAGAGTGGTTAGTAAACAAAGCAGGTGAACTGGAACTCTGACAAACAAACCGGCACAGGGGCAGAAAATGCAAACCTCATAGGAAAGAGCACAGTGAGGGTTACAATAGGTAATTTACCAGAGAAGTCACAGGTCAGGGAACTACAGCTGAAGAGAACATGGAGAACAGGCAGGCATTGGAAAATGATGCATGGGGCAGCGGACAGATGTGCACTCGTGACGGCATGCATGGGAACTACAGATGCCGAGATGCCAATGCTAGGGGGTGCAAAGGCCAGCTTAGATAGGTGGACACTGACCTGTAGGTAGAGTGCACAACACACAGGGACTCCTGCATCCTGCAAGCTGGACAGCAGAGAAGTGTACCATGGAGCATAGCCCCACTGCAGCACAGTAGCTGATGGACGCTATGGACACAGAACTTGAATGTGACCATGGTGCACAGCACAGCCATGATGAACTGGGACTGTGGGCAGACAGTGACACTACAGTACTGGTACAAACCACCCACAGACAAGTAGCAGCTGCCACAGGTGTGGCTCATGGAGTGCGATGTGCAAATGAAGTGCAATCACACCCACATGCCTGAGTTGGAACCAAAGCTGGACAGTGTAGCACAGTCCTCTGGCACAATGGAGGACAGCATGGAAGCCATGGAGGGGCCAGGGTGCTCAACTGCAACCCCAACAACAGGGACAATCTGTGAGGTGGTACCATCCAGGAAGGGAAAGTCCTAGCTGAATGTGAATGGCTATCTCCTGGTCCATGAATGGACATGCAATGAGACAGTGTACTGTTTTTTTATCATATCATATTTTTCACCTGCTGTGGCACACACACTCCGGCTTGGGGCATCCAGCCACCAGTTCCACCCACCTGGAGAGCTGGGTAGCTCAAACTGCACCCAGGAGGATCAGGAATGGCCATTATGCCATCCTGCTGGAGGGCTCCGCCTCTGCCTCTACCAGCCAGGATAGCCCCTGACCCTCCTGAACTAGACTCCGCCAAAGTCCTCTGGGTGGCTCAGAGAATAGCCATCAAGCTGCAAGATCATGCCCAGCCATTTTCCTTTGATTGGCCCCAGTAGCACGGATGTGCAATGATGTCCAGGCAGAACATGCCGACATCTGCCGTGCTCCCCATCTAGTGTCACCGACACTAGTAGTGCCCCATGGCATCTCTATGGGGCTGCTACAGCACATTGAAATTCCCAAGCCCACCCCAGGACTGGGAGAGCAGTCTATAGATGTTAAATCCCAGTACTCCCCTGCTGACCCCCGATGGCCCCTGGCATGGCACAAGGTGTAGCATCCAGTGCCTCAACCCTGAGCACCACCAGGCCAGCCTGAGACAGTGTAATGGTGATGCCAGCACCATAAGTCCAGGTCCTGCCTCGGCCAGGCCATCACACTGCTCCAGGATGGCCAGCAACACCTAAAGAAAAAGAATGAGCACAATTATGCTCTGGAGGTGACAGATACTCTACCAGCACAGGCACTGGCTGGCATCAAGTAGAAGGCACACAGCACCATGGTTAGCCCCGCATAGCTACTGCAGAGTGAGGCAACTGTGATGACCACTGAGCTGTGGCAGCAGTTGCCAAGCAAGAGGGCCCTGCTGCAGATTGTGAACAGGACCTGCCACAAGGACCTCTCACCAGAACCAGTGACACTGGCTGACCTCACTATCCCTAAGCAGCTACATATGGTGACTGGATGGCCATGGTACAGCAGGATCACCGGCAGCACCACCCACCAGGTCCTTCTACTCACCACAGAGGACAACATCAGGGACCTGGCTCAGGCACCCTTCTGGGTGATGGATGGTATGTTCAAGACTGTGCCACACCTGTTCACTCATTGTACACCATCCATGCACCCATGGGGATGGGCCCTAACAACCTCATCATGCCATTGGTGTATACACTGATGATGACAAAGAGCTTGCAGTGTTACTGCACCTTGTTACAGGAGCTGAATAAATATGCCAGTATACAGTCCTGCACCCTCAAACCACCTATGAGCATCACTGACTTTGAACAGGCTGCAATCAATGCCCGTAAGATGGAATTTCTGCAAGCCATAAACAAGGGTTGCCTGTTCCACTTTGGGCAGATTGTGTGGTGGAAGGTCCAGAGCTTTGGCCTTGCACCACAATACACAAGTGAATCAGACTTCAGCCTGAAAATCCATGAACTTGTGGCCCTCGCCCATCTCCTGGCATAGGACATTCCAGCAGCATTCAGCCTCCTGAAGCCAACCATTCCGCCCAATGCCACCACACTCCTCTATTGTTTTGAGCAGACACATGTGCTGGGCAGGATATAGCTGTACAGTAGGGTGGCCAAGGTGCCCACAAGATACAACCCCATGTTCCCACCTCAGCTGTGGTTGGTTGCAGATCTCAATGAGCGAGGTATACTGTGGACCAAAAGCAAAGTCGAGACCTGGCACTGCCATCTCTATGCCCTGCTTGGGAAGGTGCATGTAGGGGTCATGACAATGCTAGCAGAGCTCCACAGGGAACAGCAATGGACCTATGTCACCAGGGAAGGCATTTGTAGTGGACTGCCATGGATACCACCCAAGAAGAGCTATGAGGAGTGGATAAGGATGGTACTGGCATCCAAGGACAAGGACAAGCTGCTGAAGTTCCTCTGTGGCATGACACACAACACCACCCTGTAGGGTTTCCATGGTGACATGGCACCTGACAGTTGTACACTCACAGTACACATCATGCACAACCACCAGGTTGCCACTGTGGCCCCCTACTGTTGAATAAAGTTTCACCCCCACATTTCACATGCACCCCAACCTGGTGGTGATGTCTCATCACAACACTGCTGGGTATCGCCAAGCAGCCCACTGCACACTGCCATGTCTGCACTGTCTGTCACATGTTGCACAGGCCTGACTCTGTGTGAGTCCCCCCGAAATCTTTTCAGCTGTTCATGTGTGCAACACGTTGCACAGGCCTGAAGTTATGTGAGTGCCCCCCAATCCTTCTAGCTGTGCAACTGTGTGGCAACAACATTCCCACAATGGGCCCTTGTGGAACCCCCCACAACACACCTGGCAGCCTTCATGTCACTATGGGCTCTTGTGGCACAGGCCCCCCCCAAACACCTCTAGACTTTTTTCTGTGTGCTTACTGCAAGCCCATAGTGGGCTAGCATGACATGGCCACATGCACACATTGCATGGTTGGTGCGATGGCATGCTGCTCTGTGTCCTAGCATCCATATGTGGTGTTGCTGTGGACCATTTCCTGGTGCAGCTATCCATGCTCTCGCTGTGCCACTCTGCTGTGTGCCTGCAGTGTCATGCATGCACCGACCAACAGGCATGGTACTCCAATTCCTTCATGCATGCCCAGCTGGCTGGCTGTCAGCTGACATCATCATGTATGCAGGGATGCATGGACAACACACTGCGGCATGCACGGCTATTTGTTTCATCCCTGTCCCAAGGATGGTGAGACATTCATCCTTACCAGGGGTCTGTCAATCAATCAATCAATCAATCTTTATTTATTTAAGGTGCCTTTCTTAAACCAAGGCACCTTTACAAATTACATAAAACAATAAATATTTAAAACAAAATTAAGATTAAATAATTAACAGTCAATAAAAGCTTCGTTAAAAAGGTAGGTTTTCAAAGCTCCTTTAAAGGTCTGGACATTCGGGCAATTTCATACCTGATGAGGTAGAGAATTCCACAGGGTCGGGGCCATAAAACTAAAAGATCTCGCCCCTGAAGTTTTTAAGAGAACCATGGGAATCTCTAGCAATCCCTCGTCAGTGGATCGGAGTGAGCGGGGGGGACAGTAGGGATGCAGGAGATCTTTCAGGTAAGCAGGTCCCTGATCGTGTAGGGCCTTATAGGTCAGCAAACCAACCCTGAAGGTGATTCGCCAACAAACTGGCAGCCAGTGCAGTCCATGGAGCACAGGCATTATATGACTGAACCTAGATGAACCAGTCAAAAGCCTGGCTGCCACATTCTGCACAAGCTGCAGGTGGCGAAATTCAACCCCCGTAAGCCCTAGATATAGGGCATTGCAATAGTCCAGATGGGAGGTAATGAAGGCATGGACCAAAGTTGGAAGATCCTCTGGAGGAACCAAGTGCTTCACCCTGGTGATGTTCCTCAGATGATAAAAAGAGGTTTTGACAACTGCTGACACCTGAGACTTAAAAGTCAGACAATCGTCAAATACAACACCCAAGTTCCACACCCAGTCTGAGATAGTCAGCTGGATACCCCCAAGCCATAAGCCCGAGGGTGATCCAGCTAACAAACCTGCCTCACAGTGACCCTGGTCCACAACCAACACCTCAGTTTTTTCAGGGTTCAACCGCAGCCAACTCACATTCATCCAGTCTTGGATTTCGGCAAGACAGTTGTTAAAGACCGAAAAGGCAGTATCCTGGCTGGGCACAAAGGACATGTACAGCTGGGTATCATCTGCATAGCAATGAAAACCCAAGCCATACCACCTAATAGTCACCCCTAATGGCAGCATGTACACTGCAAACAACATGGGTGCCAAAATGGATCCCTGCGGTACCCCACAGGATAGGGAGACTGATGTCAAGGAAAAAATTGCTGACATCACCCTCTGAGTCCTACCCTCGAGGTACGATCAAAACCACCCTAGGACTGTACCAGACAGTCCACAGATAAATCATAAATGTTCCAATAGCACACCATTGTCCACAGTGTCAAACGCTGCAGAGAGATCAAGAAGGACCAAGATGGAACAGGTCCTTCGATCTCTCGCTATTAGGAGGTAATTTAGTACCCGTACAAGTGCTGTCTCAGTACTATGCCTTTTCCTAAATCCAGACTGGAGAGAATCATAGACATTGTTGTTGGTCAGATGATCATCCAAATGTGATGCAACCACCTTCTCAATAACTTTACCCACAAAGGGTAAGTTAGAGACAGGCCTGTAATTAGCCAGACAGTCCGGGTCCAAGGAGGACTTCTTAAGAAGGGGCTTAACCACAGCCTCCTTGAGAGGATCTGGAAAAATCCCCCTGTCCAAGAACCTCCAGACTATCTCAGCAAGAACTGGGAAAATTTTATCCACACAATCCACTAAGAGACGTGTGGAGCCCGGGTCCAAATCACAGTTGGTCGGACGCAGTGATTGGATAACCATCACAATGTCACTGATTGTGGGGAGGCTGAAGTCAGACCACACAAACTGGGTGTCCGACATCTCCTGCTGACCATCACAACTTCCATTTGAAAGGGTCAAATGGATCTCGGATCTGATTTTGGCAATCTTATCTGCAAAGAACAGAGCAAACTCCTTACATCGTTCTTGAGAAAAGGCTCTTCCAGGCTGAAGACAGACTGGATTGCACAGTCTGTCCACAGTCCGGAAGAGCTGAGCTGGTCTATTCTGTGCAGCCGCAATCTCTCTGGACAGGAATTCTGCCTTCTTATGAGAGATTGTGGATTGATAGACCAAATAATGGTCCATCAAAATAAGTTTGTCACTATCCAGACCCGATCTCCGCCAACACCTTTCCAACCTTCGTCCAACTCTCCTCAACTCCCTCAGGGACTCATCAAACCAAGGAGACCTGGGGGCGAAGAGTGAGAGGATGAACACAAACAGGAGCAATAGAATCCAGGGCCCCTGCCACTGCCTCATTATAGGTTTGTACCAGCTCTCCTGGATCCATGCAATCTCTCGGAAAGCCCGATAGATCCAGTACCACCATCAGGTCATCTGGAAAAACACCCCTCAATGGGCGGTACCAGACTATTTCCATAGGGGCTGACCTACTAGGGGTGGCCTCAAAACTGAACCCAATGGAGTGATGGTCCGACCATCCAACCGGTTCCACCACCAGGTCAGATATCTCCATCCCCAGAAGGAACACCAAATCCAGTGAATGACCACCAACATGGGTCGAGGAGGAAATTACCTGTGTGAAGCCCAGCAAAGTCATTAACTGGAGGAAGTCTTGACCAAAGTGTGAGAGTTCATCATCGACCCAAGCATTGAAGTCCCCCAGAACCAACCATCTGGGGGATCCCAATGTTAGGTCGACAATGAAGTCTGCGACTTCCTACAGGAAAACATTCCCATCACCTGGTGGATGATATATGAGAAGTATCCTGTGCCCCACACCCTCACCTAAAATACATTCAAAGGATTTGGTAACTCCCACCGGCATCTCCACTAGGCCCAGTTCTGTTTTAAAACAAATAGCAACACCCCAACCCCTACGATCCACCCTCGGGCAGTGTATCACTGAGTACCCAGCTGGAATTACTGCAGCCAAAACTGGTACAGCATTTTCATCAAGCCAGGTCTCGTTGATGCATGCCAGGTCAGATGACTCAATAAAATCAGCTATGATAGCTGTCTTGTTTGAAATAGACCCGGTGTTACATAACACCGCCCGAGTGGGATGAGCCTCCGAGGATGACCGTGCTACCTGCTGACTATAATCAGAACCCTTAGGTATGGGCACTAGACAGGGAGGTCCCCTTTCCTGGGCCCATTGCGCCACAGGGCATCTCCTTGTCCTCACTGTCCCAATCTGCTCACTCCTTTCCATTCCCTCTCCAGACCCTGCCCCCATCCTCCTCCTCCTCCCCACAATCCCCAAGGCCCTGCAACATCTATAGACCTCTGGGGATGGGGGGGACAAGAAAAGGGGCAAAACTCTGTGAGCCTGGATGGGGAATAATACCCAACTGTCCTAATACTACCCCAACACATAATAAACAATCCAGAAATTAACCCACCTCTAAAGTTTAAATAAATACAAAGCTCTACAATAAAACAAAATATAATTTAACCACACCTCAGACTATTAACTTAAACTAGCATGACTATGGGGAATAAGGCCAACACATGCTGTAAGCTATACTACTGACTAACAAGCATTTGTCAATGCCGAACGTTAGCTTGCAGGTATTTGCAGTGGTGTTTGGCATGTATGGTGCTTTACCCTAATGCCCTGTGCGATTGCTGGTATTTGCACAATAAATTGTCAGCATGACCTTGTTGTTACCACCATAGTGCGCTACATAGGCGGAAACACGTTTTGGGGAGGATGTGAAAAATGACAGAGTGGAAATATTGAAAATTCACAACCCCGCCAGCTGCATAGAAATCACGCAACGCACCGAAACAGTCATTTGTAGGATTTTTTTACTAGTTTTTAACATTGCCATTTTAAAACCTCTGCTAATGAACAGTGTCACTGTGATTTTCTTACTGTGTCCCATACATTGATTTCATGCTCGACTGCGCCATTGTGCACTACATGGGCGGAAAGGCGTTTTGGGCAGGATGTGAAAAATGACAGCTGTACTGCTCATAAGGAGGTGTGGTAAAATGGCAATGTTGAAAATCTGGAGTGGAAATATTGAAAAATTCGCAAAACTTCGGCGTGCGTGGGAACTATGCAATGCGCGCTCATAAAACAGTCATTTTAGGATTTTTCACCAAATTTTCAACATTGCCATTTAAAACCTCTGCTAATGAACAGTGTCACTGTGATTTTCTTACTGTGTCCCATACATTGATTTCAAGACAATCGACTGCGCCATTGTGCACTACACGCGGCGGAAAGATGTTTTGGGCAGGATGTGAAAAATGACAGCTGTACTGCTCATGAGGAGGTGTGGTAAAATGGCAATGTTGAAAATCTGGAGTGAAAATATTGAAAATTTGCAAACTTACGAGCATGCGTAGGAACTGCGCAACGCAGAGTCATAAAACAGTCAGTTTTAGGAATTTTTTCACCAAATTTTCAGCACATGCCATTTTAAAACCTCTGCTCATGAACAGTATCACTGTGATTTTCTTAATGTGTTCCATACATTGATTTTGCACATCGACTGCGCCATTGTGCGCTACATGGGAGGAAACATGTTTTGGGTGAGATGTGAAAAATGACAGCTGTACAACTCATAAGAAGGTGTGATAAAATGGCAATGTTGAAAATCTAGAGTGAAAATATTGAAAATTTGTGAACTTACGAGCCTGCGTAGGAACTGCACAATGCACGCTCATAAAACAGTAATTTTTGGAATTTTTGCACCTAATTTTCAACATGGGGTTTTTGGGACCCCTTCTCATGAATGATGTCACTGTCATGGTGTTATTCAAGTCTGAAGGGTGATTTCACACAGTGACTGTGCAGTGCCTGCAAAATCACCCTTCGGGCCCAAATAACGCCATGATAGTGACATCATTTATGAGAAGGGGTCCCAAAAACCCCATGTTGAAAATTTGGTGCAAAAATTCCAAAAAATGACTGAGATATGCAATAAAGTTGAAACCCCCCCATGTAGCCCATTATACAGCTTACCGGCATTTCCTCAGTTCGCGGCCGGCTTTGAAGAGTGCAGACGTGTTCCCGGTCCACCGAAGATCATTTCGCCAGAGTCCAGAGATAAGTTTGAGCTGAGGGGGGTGTGGGGAGGCTGGGTGCGCAGTGGGTGGGTGCAGGTTGTGGGAGGGAGGGCTGGGAGATGCTCGAGGGACCGTTTTTGTTTTCCAGATTAAAAAGATGACGTGGGACCTTTTCCACACTGGGGTGGCTCCCAGTGTGGCAGAAGATGGCTGGGGCCGAGGAGCTGATGGGGATTGAGCACCCCGCCGGCAAACTACATGGGGGTGAGGAGCCGAGGGGATTGATCACCCCGTCAGCAAAGTAAACCATGGTTTGCCATGCTGGGTGGGCTCCCAGCATGGCAGCAGGATAGCTTGGGGCCCATGGAGCTGGCCAGAGTTGAGCACCCTGTCAGCAAATAACATTGCCATGCTGGGGTGCAGGCTCCCAGCGTGGCACCAAACTGGGGCGTGGCGTCTTGGCGGGGGAGGTGGCGTGTGGCGCAGGGGAGAGGCACTCAGTATAGCAACGGTGCTTTCCTTTGAAGCAGAGGAACAGCGCTGTCATACTGAGCTCCTGCACCCATTGGTGCAGGACAGCCATGCCTGCTCAAGGGAGCAGTGCATTGGGTGGGAGAGGCATACCTCCAAGTGTGCTACTCTCCCAAAATGTTCCTTGCGCATGTGCACAAGCGAACATAAAAATAAAACAAACAAAACCTTAAAAGAAAATTGAAACTAACAAACTAACAATACCAACCTAAAAATAATTTAAAAACCTCACCCAACACCCAAATTAACTTAACATCAATTTGGAACCTGAAATTTAGAAACCTTGACAACCCCCCTTAGACATAAAGTAACCCACTAAAACAAATACAGAACAAAACAGAGCTTAGGGACTCTCACCCCCAAACCCAAACATATAATACAACAAAATACTATAAATAATGAATTCCCCTTCCCCACCCAGTCCTCTCATCACTGGAGAGAAAGGGCAGCACTCTCACTGCTAAATAATTAAAACATTATAATAGTACTACAATAACAAATGAATATAAACATAACAAAATTATTACAAAAATTAAAAAAGAAAGAAAGCTGTAAACTACCCCCTCAGTCCTCTCACAACCGAGGGGAGGGAAAATGACAATCTTCCACACTGCCAAAGAAGACAGCTATAAAATCCAACAAAGCAACATAAAGTACATGGACACAGGGTCCTCTCACCACCTGATTGTCCAGATGAGTAGAATTAGTAATTCACAAAAAAGTCAGGAGGGGTCAGCAGTCCCTTCAATCCAGGTCCAGGATTAAGTAAGGGTGAGTCCAGGTACCTCCAAAACCCGCATAATCCACAAATAATTCCAAGGGCTGAATAAATAACCAATTTTACTGCAGAAACTCCTTTAAAAATTCCCTCTGCTTACCACTGGGTGCTCTCAGGAAAATAAAGCCAGCCAACACCAAAGGACCCTAAGAGAGGTCACAATTGCAGCCAATTCCAGGGTCCAAGGAAACAAAGTACCCCAACCGACTCCTCAGCTGAGTAACAACACCAATCCCACTGTGGGTTGGCAAATCCCCATATAAAACACCCATCAAAACAAAGGGACAAGGAGATAGTTTGACAGCAATACTCCACCAAATATACTGTATGCAGATACCACCCAAAGTTCAAAGGGTGGACAAAAAAGTTATAAATCCAGATACTCATCTGTGATCAGGTCAGTGTGTCCTCAGAGGGTGCACCACATGGGGGTTGGTGTTTTCACATCATCTGTGCTGTTCAGTAGTGGCTCAGGTCCTGGGATGGGTGGTGTAGGTTGGGATCGGGTGCTTCATGTGTTTGTGGAAAATCCACTCAACAGCCACACAGCATCCCATCCTCTTCTGGCCTGACAGTGTGTCAGGCATTGTTCTGAGTCAGGCCACTGTGTGTTTGGCTGCTGGGGCTGTTGGGTTGTTGTGCGTGGGATGCAGCATGTCAGGCTAGTAAGTGTTGGGATTATAAAAGGGTACCTAGCAGGGCAGGGTTTTCTATGTGCAAGGAGAGTGGTCAGTGGTGGGATGGGCAACTGGTATCTGGGCAAGATGGGTAGTCTGGGTGGGTCCAGCTGTAGAAAGAGTTTTTATCTAGGGGGTGCTGGTCCAGCTCTAAGGAGGGTGCTTTGTTTGGTGAGGCTGGGAGGTTGGTCCAGCTGCAGGGAAGGTGGTCTACTAAGGTGGGGAGGCAGGTCTTGGGGGGCCATCTGCAGTGGAATCTTGTCTGAGGGTAGAAAGGATGGCCTGGAGCAGCCAGTTACAGGAAGGGTGATAGTTGATGGGGAGAGGCTGGTTTTGGGGCTTACAGGGTGGACTAGCTGCAGGCAAGGTACACAACTTGGGAGAGGTCTATTGGGATGTTGATATGGTTGTCTAGCTGGGTGGTCATCTGGACAGGGGGTGTTCAAGATGTGAGTGGTCATGGGGGGTGCAGACCCAAAGGGCTGTACTTGGGAACCCTCACTGAAGTCAAATACTAAATTTAGTATTAAAGCATTCATTAATTTGCCTTCAAAGACTAAGTTTAGTCATTTTTTAATCATCTTTAATCATCATTCAAAAATACAACCGCTAACAATACTAAATTCTAAGAAGTATTTCAGCAGACTAGTTGCTCAAGAGTAAGTTATTGCTAAATGAAGATTAGAAATAGATCTGCAATGCTCTTAAAAGTACAATTTTTTTTTTAATACAACTGAATTATAAATGAAGATTACAGTCAGTGGAGTAGTTTTAGGATTTAAATTAGCCAATCAAGGCTGGGTACATTACCGTGCATTTCAGTTCTACTAAGCAAGGAGACAGATCAAACAACCAGCAATACTAATGAATTTTAGAGAAGGTAAGCAATCATAAAATGTGGATTTTTACCTTGAAATAATATGGTGCAAAAAAAAGTTGGCAGTGTCCCTTTAAAAGTCTATTCTAAACTACATTTCCCATAAGTCTACTCAGTCAGAGGCCTACATTTCCCAGTTCACTTCCTGTCTGTGTCCAGCCTGATGAAACTGCACAAGCACTCTGTGGTCTCTATTTTTGAACAACTGGGGTTTCCTACAACTAAGATTTACATGTTAAGGTAAGAGCTTATATTTAAAAAGTACATCTTTTTAACTCACTGAAATGTTAACTACAGTAAGGGAATTATCACTCAGGTGTTTTTTTTTTCTAAATGAAATGCTGTGCAGGTTTCACTATCAATGTTTTGTCTTGAAAACATTTTCTCTTCTCTGAACTCATGGCTAAACTTTGAAATACACATTTTATTTTCAATCACCCCCCCCCCCCGAAGTGTCTAGAATGCATTGTGCCTCTAGATTACTTGTTATTTGTGGGATTTTTGCTGATTTAGTTACTTTAAAGTAGTGGGGGAGGGGGCAGGAGAATGAACAGCAGTAAGATTGTATAATTGAGCAAATTCAGAATGCATTTTCTGTGTGTATCCATTTAGTAACCTATTTAACTATATTTATAGAGAAAAGATTCCAACTTTTTTAATTTGAGAACATCTGGAGTTACCTGCAGATAAAGGAAAAAATATTTACTGCAGATATTTGAGTGTGTTTGTGGGGGAACTGTTTTTTTTTTTTTGCATTTAATATTTGTATTTAACAGTTGCATGTGTTAATCCATTTTGTAATCTGGGGATCAGTGCATTTTTTTTTCTTTTGCTGAAGACTGCATTAATTTATATTTTATGTTTATTTGGTTTTTGTTGACCGGCTAAGTGCATTAGACAGATTCTTGCCTATTTTCAGGCACGACCCGGAGGGAGGGGGATACAGATGAAAGCCAACTGACCTTGAACCAGATTAAGTTGATGGTGGTATTTTTAGTGAATTGGGGGAAATTTGGCCAGGGCACCGGAGAAAATTCCCCTGCTTTTTTTGAAAAGTGTCATGGGATCTTTAACATCCACCTGAACTACCACCAGAACAGGCAGATGGGACCTCGGTTTAACATCTCATCTGAAAGACAGTGTCTCATGAGTGCAGCCATCTCGCTCATGCTACACTACAGTGTCAGTATTGGGATATTAACCCAAGTGCCTGACATGGGAATAGAACCCACTGCCTTCTGATCTCCCAGCCTCAGAGGCGAGTGTGCTACCTGCTGAGCCACTGACACTGCAAATGCAATATGTTAGTGTCACCTATTCATTTTTAATACTACGTTGAAAAGTATGGGGTCCATGGTTGAGGAAGGGTGATCGAGGGGGTCTAGGTGTAGGGAGGTTCTGCTCTGGATGGAAGGGTGTGTCCAGCTTTTGGAAAGGGTGTTCAGCTCTGGGGAGGTTACTCAACTTGCAGAGGGGGGGGCCTGGTCTGTGGATGGGAATGAAGACAGAGGTCCAGCTGCAGGGAGGATTGTCTGCTGGGGGAGGCTAGTCCAGGGCATGAAAGAGTAAGCCAGCAGCAGGGAGGGTGGCAGATGGTGGTGATGGGGCTAGTTCAAGGTTGGAAGTGAGGTCCAGCTGTGGGATGGGTGGTTGGATGGTGAGGCTGGTATGGGACTTCAGGTGGATCTAGATGTAGTTTGAGTGGTTGGGTGGGGGACTGCTGGTCCAGGGCCTTGGAGGGAAGCTTCAGATATGTGGCCTGGTAGAGTGGAGGTTTGGGGTGGTGCTCCAGCTACATGGAGGTTGTATAGAATGTAGTTGGAGGCTGGTCCAGAGATAGGGAGGTTGGTTGGCTGGGTAAGCAGCTGGCCTGGAGCCTGTGTGGTGCTCTAGCTCCAGTGCTCATTATGTGAAAGGCTGGGCCTAGAAGAATTGTCCAGCTGCATGGAGGATAGTCTGGTGCCTGGAAGGGTGATCTAGCAGAGAGAGAAGGGTGGTTGACAATTTTGGGGGGCTGGAAGAGGCTAAAGAGATTGATCAGCCTAGGAGGTATCCAAAGTGGTGAAATTAATTAGAAACTGGTTAACATGTGTGCCCTTCAGCTTAACAGTAGCACTATGACCTGCAGTGGAGGTGACCTTAGTTCAGAAATGAGCTCGCATCAGGGGCTCTCTGGGGAGAGGAGACGGAGGATCAACTGTTATGCAAGAGGCTCTCTTCTGGGGAAGGAGAACAGCCAGCTTAGCTGTAGTACTGCCAACTGAGTGACCACAAGTGGCAGTGCAGGTGGAAGCAGCCCATGGGTGGTAAGACATTGGTGCTGTGCCACACATGTCTGTGCATGTGTTTGTGCACCCTGGCCGCTTATGTCCTAGGGGTTGGAAGAACATGTAAACGTATCCTGACTACTTAGGCAGCTGCTCCACATATTGGATTCATTCTATGGTGGAGCAAGTCCTGGCAGATGCCAGAGTGATGGTGTTGTGGTAGCTGAACAGAAGAGAGGTGACCAGAGATGCAGGTTGGAAAACAAAGTAGTAGCTGGGGGTGGAGGTTAAGGTGTCAGAGGGTGATGGTTAAGGGAACTCATTACAGTGATGGGACAGTGAGCAGCTCAGCTCAGTACTGGTGCAGATCCTCTTCAGTGTCTTCTTAAGTGACATTGCAGAAAAACTGGCAAAGAAGGGAATACCTTTTTGCAGACAATACCAAAATTTGTAGGGTGGGCACTAAGAAGGGAGCAGAGAGTATGCACATGCCTCTTGGAGAAACTTGAAAAGTGGTCAAGATTGGGGCAGTTGGGGTTCAATGACAAAGTGCAGAATTGTGCACCTAGGGCATAGGAAACCAGGAGCTGCTTTTATAGGGTTGGGGGTGGTGCTGATGATCACTAAGTGGGGGGGACCTTAGAGTTATTATGATCTTAAAGAGACTCACCAAGATATTGCCCTGCACCATACCCATTGGTGGCATGATGCCAGAAGACCACGAGGAAGTTAATATGTCCCTAAATTTATAAGCCGTTAAAAAGTTCTGTCCCTCATAAAAATATACAAACTGGGTCCCAAGGACTTCCTGTTTTTTTTTCTGCTGCACCAGCTCTGCCTGCATGCTCACTAGCAGGATGACGAGATGCCAGTAAGGGCGTGGGGGCGCACTCCATTATATGTAATGGGTGGCCTCATTTCTATTGATTTTAAATGATATAGTGGCTACCTGACAATAAAATGTGGGCACCGTTCAACTAACACGATGCCCACGTTTCATTACCAGGTGGCCACTAGATAATTTAAAACAAATAGAAAAGCTGCTGCCCATTACAGATGAAGAAGAGCACCCCCACACTCTCACTGGCATCTCGTCATCCTGCTAGTGAGTGTGGGAGTGGAGCTGGGGTGGCAGCAAGCAACTGTGAAGTTCTTAGGACCTGGTTTGTATATTTTTATGAGGGACAGAACTTCTTAACAGCATAAAAATTTGGGGACATATTAACTTCCTTGGGGTCCTCTGGGTGCAAGGCACCAATGGGTATGGTGCAGGGAATGACTTAGTTATCTTGGTGAGTCTCTTTAAAGTTGCTGGGCTGTGTGACAAAGCAATGGGTAGGGCTAGGAGGATGCTGGGGCTGCATAGGTAGGGGTATCTTCAGCAGGAGGAGGGAGGTGATGGTGTTGCAAGTAATCCCTTATTAGTGAGATCTGACTTAGAGTACTGTGTCCAGGTTTGGAGGCTGCACCTTTGAAAGGCCATAGGGTGGAGGCAGTATAAAGGGAAACTAAAATTGTACATGGGCTGTGGCAAAAGCACTGTGAGGAGACTGGGATCTTAACATATAAAACCTGAAAGAGAGGGTACATGCTGGAGACCCACAAGTACCTTACAAGGATGAACAGGGTGCGGGGGGGCTCCCTCAAACGGGAAAAAGGACCATGGGGCATGTGATGAAGATTATGGTGGGGGTAAGATGGATGTGAGGAATTACTACTTCACTGAAAGGGTAGTAGACACCTTGAACGGACTGACAGCATTATAGTGTTGGAGGTCAGGAGTGAAAAATGGTAGGGGGAGGCTTAAAACATGTGTGGTATATAGACATAGGAAAATCTCAGTAAATAAGCAGGGAAGAGGGAGGGCTATATGGGCCACAGGAGACCATTTAGAGTTTGCAGAGAAGGACTTCACAGGAGCCTGTGGTTGCAGTTGTAGTGAGGTCTGGAAACCAGCGCAGAAGTGTGACCTAGACTGTGGGATCATCAGCAGTGGGGTTTGCGAGTATGCAGTTTAAGGAAAAAAATATCTGACAGTTTCTATGTGCTGGGGGAGCTCTGGTGGCAGTTGTAGCAAGTTTGGGAAACCAGAGTGCAGGAGTTATAGAGAGGGCTTATCAGTTTTTGAGGAAGCAGTAAAAAAAAAAATTCTGTTTTGTATATTGAGAGGTGTGGCGAGGACAGAGCAGCAGCATGCAGAGGAATGCGACAGCTGGAGCGCAGCTTGGAGCAGCCAGTTGAAAAACGTTTGGTAAAAAAGCAAAAATCTAAAACTGTTAAACAGAAACAAATGATCACTGTATGATAGTGGTAAGAATGGGGAGAAGTATGACTAAATGGCAGGTGGCGTGGCTGAGGGACGGTCAACCTGGAAGAAACAAAACTAAAAGCAAGATACTAGTAAGCTGTGCCAAACAACGGGGGTGAGGGATGGGGATGTGTGACGCAGTCCACTATGCACATGAATCGAGGATGACGTAATAACTATATGTATAAATGTAAGATTCTGCATGTATACACGTACATGCTCAGATAAAAGGGATTTATCACATTCCGTTTATATCCACCCCATTGCATAAATTTACTTAATATTTATAACCCATCAGGGCTCTTTTCTCTTACTGCTCTGTGTTTTTAATTGTGAGCTGTCCTGGACCTTATGCTGTTCTTTTCCTCCCCCAAATCCTTTTGTTAGCCCCTGGTACTTTGACATTAGCTGCTGTGCAACTCTATTGTATGCAGTGCTTGCTGCTTTCATGGTCCCCTCAGGGAGCCCACTGATTTCCCCTGTTTGCCTCCCACCCACAGCTACTTTTAAGTCAAATTCAGGCATTGCCCTTCAGCTGCACTGTGGATTTTCCTTTGTGGCCCCTATCTTGCGCATTTGCTCTCCCAGTCCCTTTCTACAAGGCCCCCTCAGGGCATCTACAGTCTTCCACCATGTGGCTTAGCTAAAGGTTCCTGCCACCTACTGCTGGCTGCCCACCCTCCAGACCCTCTTAACCTGCCCTGTGGGGGCTTTTCATATGCTACTTTGTGGCTGATGGGTAGAGGGAGGCATATTTGCTCTAGCCTCCTCCCCCTCCCAAAAATATCCCATCTTCATTCCCACACACATGGAGCAGGTTACAGCCTGTGGTCTGTGGGCTGAATCATAGACACATAGACCTTGATGGCAGATAAGGACTGCTTGGCCCACTCAGTCGGCCCATTTCCCTACCTAGTGGATAAGCTGCAGATCCTAGTTATTCAACAGCTGACTTCCTCCTACCCACCAGAAGAATTGGTTCATGTCTGTCCCAGGTATTCTTGAAGTCCCCCACTATTTTTGACACTACAACCTCCTCAGGAAGGCCATTCCATGTGTTCACCACCCTCTATGTGAAAAAATACTTCCTCACGTTGCCCCTGAGCCATCCCCTCTATCTTCAAATTTTGACCCTTGTTCTTGCGCATCTCTTTTTATGAAAGATGCTACTCTCTTGGACTTTGTTGATTCCCTTGAGATGCTTGAAATTTTCTATCCTGTCCCCCTGCCCCTTTTACTCAAGGGCATCCATATTCAGCTTGTCTCTCTTTGTATGGCTTCTGGTGCAGAGCCTTCACTATTTTAGTTGCCCTCCTCTGGGCTGGCAGTTGAAAGTGCCTGCCATTACTGTCACTGTAGTTCAGTAGCACTAAACTAGCTGCCTAGCAACAGCTGCAGCACTTCTGGTCAGCAGTTTTCTGAACAGCCTCCTTACTGCTACATACAGTCTGGACCCAAGGACATCCCCCCACACACTAGGTTCCAGGGAAAGATAATATAAAAAGAAAAAAAATTGCCACTGTCCATGAGGGAGTGACCCATTATATCACCAGAGCTATACCTTTCAAACCACTGACCTCCTGGGACAACTCAAGACTCCTGAACCACCAGTGCCCCGTTTTTTAAATATTATAGGGGCCACTAGCCCAAATTCATTCCCACCTGCCCATCTGGACTACTTCTTAAATTTATTGGCTACCTGCAGGTCACCTAGGGGCACTAAGGGGGGGGGGTTGCCGAGTCCCAAATACCACTTTATTCTCTGTTCTTAGCTGTCTGCATTTTTTATTCCATCTCTAGTCTCCTTACTTTGACCTAGTTTATCTTTTCCTCTAAAACTCCACTTTATTTACTGCTGTGCTATATACCCTTTTTGTATTTCTCTACTCTTGCTACTATAACTTCCCCATACTGATCTATTTTTCCCTTTTTTCTACAGGTCTGGCCAAACATACCAATCAGATAAGTATCTTTGTTTAATTCTAACACTCTAATCTCTCCTCTAGCACCTCCAACCCTTTGTGTCCCTTCAACCTTCTCTGTTCTTCCCTTTCAGGTCCTACCAGAATACCCCTAACCAAGGACACCCCAACTCTGGACTCCCTTACTCTGATGGAGCAGGTAAGTCTTAATTACTTAACTGCCTTAGAATCATAGAAATCTGGTGACAGAACAGGACTATTTTGGCCAATTGAGTCTGCCCCTTACCCCCCCACCAATCATCATCTTTGTCAAGAGACACCCCACTCTGCCCATTGTTCAGTTCCTGGTGTCTGTCCCATGCCCCTTGAATCCTTTCACCATTTTTGGGCACACCACCTCTTCCAGTAGTCTGTTCCAGGACTCCAGCACCTTCTCAGTGATGTAATGCCCCCCTCACATTGCCCCTAAACCTTCCTTCTTCTAATCTTGGTTTATGATCCCTAATTCTAGCACTTATTTTCCTTGCAAATAAGCTTCCTACTCTCACCTTACTAGTCTCCAGTGGGTACAGATCCGATTCCCTCCACCTCTCCTCATAGGGCTTCCTATGCATAGCATGCACCATCTTGGTTGCCCTTGTCTGAACCTTTTCAATCCTGTCTTATGTCCTTGTGTAGGTGAGGCCTCCAGAACTAAACCCCATATTCCAGGTGAGGCCTCACCATGGATTTATAAAGGTGCATCAGCACCTCCCTCTTTCTGTTTTATAACCTTCCCTTTGCCCACCACTGTGCTGCACTGGTTCTCTGCCTTAAGGATATCTGAAATTATAATCTCCAGATCTCTCTCCTACTGAGTTTCCTTACCCCTTCCCCCCCTCGTGTGTAAATGGTTTGTGAGTTATTACACCCATGTGCAATACTGTATACTTTTTGGCATTAAATTTCAGCTGCCAAATTTCCAACCACCTCTCCAGAATCTTTAGGCCCTCCCTCACTGCCTCCACCTCCCTGACCAGGGTGTCTACCCTATTGCAGATCTTCATACCCTCTACAAATAGGCACACCTTTCCCTGCAGTCCCTCCACTATATCTAACATACTAAAAGCCAGCAGAACAGGCCTGATGGTCTGTTGTGTCTGCTCAGTAGCCAGCCTCCTAATGGGTGCTTTCTTTCCACCCAGCCCCAGAGAGGGTCATTCTCTGCTTCAGTTTACCCTTGTACCTGTCCCACTCCCTCTTGAAGCCCTCCACTGTGCCCTCCTCCACCAGACTCCTGGACAGTGCATTCCAGGGCTCCGCCACCCTCTCAATGAAGTAATGTCTCCTGCATTCCCCCCCTGTAATTTCCCCTCTCTAGCTTCCACTCATGTCACCTGGTTGTTCCCCACCTTCTTTCATCTGAACATCTCTTTTTACATATTTGAAGACACCTATCATGTCCCTCCTGTCTCGCCTCTCCTCCAGCTAGTACAGCCCAAGCTCTTCCAGCCTTTCCTCATAGGGCCTTCCTCCCATGCTCTGAAGCATCCTGGTTGCCCTCCTCTGGACAATTTCCAGCAGTGTTACATCCTTCTTGAGGTGAGGTCTCCAGAACTGCATGCAGTACTCGAAATGTGGTCTGACCAAGGCATTATACAGAGGGAGGATCACCTCCCTCTTCCTGGATGTAATCCCCCTGGCTATGCAGTATCCAGTTTGCTTTGGCTGCAGTTCTTCTGCAATTTTCAGTGTTGTTCATTTTGACGTCTACCGCCACCCCTAGATCTCTCTCACTCGTTGTGGCTTGCAGTATGACCCTCCCCAGGTGTATACATGACCCGGGTTTCTGACCCTCGGATGCAGCACTCTACATTTCCCCGCATTAAACCTCAGTCTCCACCTCCTTGACCAGCCCTTCAGGGTATCCAGGTCCCTCTGGACTGTCTCTCTCGCTTCATCCCTGTCCGCCAATGCTCCCAGTTTTAAGTCATCCACAAAGAGACTCATTCTACTCTAAACCACCCTCCCCATATCCAAGACATAGGCATTGAACAGGAGTGGTCCCAGTACCAAACCTTGGGGGACCCCACTGGTGATCTTCTTGGGGGAGGAGACTACCCACCACTACCCTCTGTATTTGCCCTGTTAGCCAATTTTCTACCCATCGAAGCAACTTTCCTCTCACCGCCATCCCCCCCAATCTGAGCAACTGTCCTCTCACCTCACCCCCACAGCTTTATTAGCAGCCCATTTTGGGGTACTGAATCAAAAGCCTTACTGAAATCCAGGTATAGGACGTCCTCGGGTCTATGCTGGTCCAGGGTCCCAGTCATAAAAATCTATGGGGTTGGTCTAACATGATCTCCCCGGGATGAAATCATACTGTTTGTCATCCAATTACTCCAACCTTTCCAGCTGCCTCCTGAGCCTATCCTTGATAATGCCCTCCATTACTTTGCCCACCACAGACATTAGGCTGACAGGCCTATAATTCCCCATCTCCTCTCTAGACCCCTCATTTGTGGATAGGCACCACATGAGCCACCCTCCAGTCTTGATGTACCCATCCTGTCAGCAGAGAGGTGTTAAAGAGTGCTGCTAGCTCATCCACCAATTCCTTCATAACACTCAGATGCAGCCTATCTGGCCCCGGTGCCTTATCAGTTTTTAGTGTTCCAAGGGCCTCCCTCAACCTTTGCACTGTAATTTCTCCTCCCAGCCCACCCCTCATTTAACCACCCATCCCATTCTAGACTTGGCCCAGCCTGAACCCCAACTTCTTTCAGTCCTCCAGACTCCATCTGACCTCTCGACTCTGCTGGCTCCCCTTCCCTCTGGGCTGGAGGGATCCCTGCCTCCTCGTAAATATCAAGGCAAAGTACTCATTTAGCGCCTCTGCCTGATTCACCTGCCTCTTGAGTCCATCCCTCCTCAGTCCTAATCATGCTGATCTGTGCCCTCTTTTTTCTCTTCTCCCTTGTGTATCTATAGAATCCCTTTTCCCCTCTCTGGATATCCCTAGCCAGGTTTTGCTCCCTCCTCACCTTGGCTTCCCTCACCACTATGGTGACCCTTCTAGCCATCATTTCATGCCCCTCACCCTATCCCCCCATAGAGCGCTTAAAACATGCATAGGCAGCCTTTTTATCCCTCACCACCTCCTGCACCTCCCTGGTCCACCAGCATGGCTTGTTGGCTCTACCATGCTTACGCCTTACCTTTGTACAGGAGTTAGTAGTCTCCTGCACCTCCTTCTTAATGGCCTCCTACAAGCTGCCAGCATCCATGTCCGGCCTAATCTTGTCCAAGCTCCCCTGTAGAATCCTGCCCATGCCCACGATGTCTGCCCCACCGAAGTACACTACTACTGTATTAGAATGGTTATCCTCCCCCCCAGATATAGCAGAAACCAGACTGTAGTGTGGTCACCACCTGCCAGTGGGCTGCACACCTCCAGGCCCTTTATCTGGTCACTGTCTGCTAGGACAACATCCAGTATCCACTTCTCCCTAGTAGGTTCCCCCACCTGCTGGACCAGGAATGCATCCTGGAACACATCCATCAGACTCTGTTCCCTGGCCACAGAGGATGCCATAGTGTCCCAGTCTGTCCCCAGCATATTAAGGTCACCCTTGATCACCACCATACCCGTTCCACGATCACAGTGCCCCTTGATGTTCTCAACTAGTTTGTCCTCCAGGGCCTCTTCCATCGTTGGGGGGGATCTGTACACCACCCCTATTTTCAATCTTTTACCTCCCCTCATTTGTAGGGTTACCCAGATCTCCTCCACACCTCACAGCCTCCTCCACTCCACTAACCTATGTCATTTTTGACTATCAGTGCTACACCCCCTCTTTTTCCCTCTCCTCTATCTTTCCTGAATATTTTGTAGCCCACCAAATTTAGGTCCCAATCATTTTTTTGAGTGGCCCATGTCTCAATAATTGTTGTCACATCCACTGATCCCTCAACCGGCATTGCCTGGAGCATGGGAATTTTGTTGCCCATGCTCCTAGCATTGATCAGGGCCATCCTCCACCCTGACCCATCTCCCTTCGCCAGTCGTCTCAGCCCTGAGCAGTCCCTACATGCCCTTTCTTGCACAGCTCTGGATGGATTTACATCACAGTCATCTGCCTTCTTTTCAAGCCCTAGACCTGGACCCTCAAGCAGCCTTCCTGGAGCCACTCTTTTACTTAACCCCCCCTTTTGCAAGTTTCAACTCCACCTCTCGACTATGAATCCATCAAGTTTTAGTTTCAAGATCTCCTTCCCCTTCAAGTTGAGGTGTAGCCTATCCCTGACATATAACCCTTTGTCCTCAAATGTATCCCCCAGTCCCCCACCAGCCCATACCTTTCTGCCCTGCGCCAGTCCCTGAGCCACTGGTTCACACCTCTAAGTTTATGTTTGGTCTCCCCGGAAGCCCTAGGTACTGGCAGAATCTCAAAAAAGGAAATTGTGCTTCCTGTACAGTGGTAAACTCTGGCCAGTTCCTGGAATCTCACCTGGATTTCTAGTTCACTGTTTTCCTCTAAGTCGGTTGTTCCCAGATGTTTTAGGAAGTCTGGGGATTCCCCTCAATCCAATGCTATTGTGTATAACTGGAATTTGGCCTTGTGGACGGATAGGCCTGGGATATATTTAGCCTTGACTGGGCTGCTTTTTCCCTCCCCTTCCCCCTCCCACTGGATGCCCCAGGTCATGGAGTCACCCAGCAGGATCACCTTCACCCCCCTCCACTTTACTGGCCCATTTGATTCCATCCAGGCTCTTCCTTCTGTCATCAACCCCCAGCTTACTTCTCTTGAACCTCTCAGCCTGGGGATCACAAGTCTGTGCTTGCCCTACCATGCTCATTCTTCTACCTGTAACTCCCAGCTTGCTCCTCACCCCCAACCTCCTGGGTGGCACAGATAGCCCCCCCAGATCTCCCCGGACTCTCTTTCTGGGCTGGTATCCTCAGGTCCCCCACCCAGGCTCCCTTCTGCTGCTTCCCTCCTTGCCTCTCCCCCAAGCTCTGCATCCTTCACCCCATCTGCTGTGTTTCTTCCTACTCCCCCATCTTTCCCCCTCCTCTCCACCTCATCTGATTTCTCCCGCTCCGAAGCTGGCCTATCTAGAGTACTCCTTATCCTTGGCTGACTTCCCTAATCTCGTTGCTTGCTCGACCGTAGTCCTCCCTCCTCCCAACCTGGCTTCACTCTGCACTCCCTCATCCTCCCCACTTCCCTCCCACCTAGGCTAATGTCTCTCCCCCCTTCTGTGGATCTGGCTCTCTCTCCTGCCCCATCTCCCCCAGCTTACTGACCGAACCCTCTCTGTCTGCCTGCTCCCCTCCTCCCAGCAGCCTCTCCACCTCATCTCCCAGATATAGCAGGGCGAATCAACTAGTAAGTGTGATGCTTGCCCCCAACTTGCTCTCTCCTGTCCCCCCTCCTTCTGGTCAACCACCTCCCTACGAAGTGATTTCCAGACATTGCTTGTTTCATGCCCCACCCCTCCTGAGTAACCATATGATCCTTGTCCACCTGTTCCCTGGGTTATGCCATATTGGCCTCGTCTACTCTCATGAGGTCCTTTCCACACCTTTCCTCCCCACCTCTCCTGCCTTCTAGCTGCCTTCTGATCCCCTCTACTTCCTCCCTAAGACCTGCCAACTGAAAACACATTGGGCACCCTCTGAACCTCCATGCCCAATTTAATATTATTGCGGCCCCACACCCTGTACACCCAATCACTCTACTGAAGGCGCCCACTTTGGCCACCCCAAGTCTACCCTCATTTTAGGTGAGCAATGCGGCCCTCTAACAGAAATAATTCAGTCAGTGTTACACTAAAACCCAAGCAGTTTGCCCCCTCCAATTACAGAAATTTTCCCTCTTTCTTGACAGTAGCCAATTTTCTAACCCTAGCAGTAGACAGTTCACAAGGAAAATTTATCCCACCACAACACTAGCCAGCTCAGAGGCCCTAGCAGTAATCAAGTCACACACAGTTTGTCTACTCCCACAGATGTAGTTGGCATACACAGTCATTTATACAGTCTGCTTCATTATGCCCTTTCCTGGTAGTAGTCAAATGATGCCCAAGCAGCACAGTGTACAAGACCCTTTTCCCCAAATCAATAACAATCCAGCTTCTTGGTGTTCCAGTTCACCCAATTTTGACTTGCCCTCCTCCAAGGCTCAGCCCTCACCAACCATTTAATAGAAGTCGGGGCCAGGGTGGGTGGTATGGAACAAAGAACAGCTCTCCTCCTCTAATTGCAACTGGACTATTTGTTTTTTTATGGCCCAGTCACACAGTCAAAGGTTCGCTCCCTGTTTGCAGATTGGCCGCTCCTTCCTGAGTCACCAGCTTGCAAAGTTGTGGCCGATGTGGCCCCGGTATGCATGGCCTGTCCCCCACCAACAAGAGCTTCCTTGTCGATCACCGATGTGATCCCATCCTCCCCCACTGTCGATGCAGCCCCAGAATTCCTGCCCTGACCCCTTCAAGCGACAAGCCCCGGTCCGGAAAGAACAGCTCTCCTCTCCTGATTGCAACTGGACTAATCATTGCTATAGATATTAAAAAAAAGAATGGGTCCCAGCACCAACCCCTGGGGCACACCACTGCCACCCTGGAATGCACCCCATTTGCCTTACCACCACCCTCTGGTTTCAGTCTTTCAACTAGTTCTCCACCCACCTTGTTATTTCCTGTCCCACCCCTAACCCTTCCAGCTCATTTACCAGCCTTCTATGTGGCAAAGTGTCAAAGGCCTTGCTGAAATCTGGGTAGGCCACATCCTCCCCCATCCACCTTCCTTATTACTTAGTCAAAAAAACTCAGTTAAGTTTGTCGGGAACAACTTCTCTCCCATAAAACCAAACTGCCTTGGGTCCTGGAGGCAGTATAGCACATTGAGTAAAGGCTCTGAGCTACAGATCTGGAGACCTGGGTTTGAATCCAACAGCCATCTAAGTGCATACTGTGTGATCCTGAGCAAGTTACTTAACTTCTTTGTGCTCCAGGTTGCATCTGGAAACAAGCTTCAGCTTAGTGTGCTACTCCTGGTTAAACAGTGTTCCCTTCCCCCACTTCCCCTGTAGACCATTGACAACCAGGTGTTCCACTATTCTTTCCTTCAGCAGTATTTCCATTACTTTTCCCACTGTTATGGTCAGGCTGACCAGTATGTAGTTCTTACATCCTCTCTGTTCCCACTTTTGTATAGTGGGACCACATCAGCCCTCCTCCAATCTCTGGACATGTCACTAGTTTACAAAGACAGTGTGAACAGGGTAGTCAGAGGCCCTACTAACACCTCCCTTAGCTCCCTCAGTGTCCAGGGGTGCATCTATCTGGCCCATAGCTTTATTGCTGCCAGTTCCATGAGGATCCTTTCTTTTGCAAAGGGATCTGTGTCCTTTTCTGTGATCTCTCCGTCCTTATTACTTAATGCTGGCCCATTTCCTGACCCCTCCTTTGTAAAAACCAAACAGAAGTATTTGTTCAGTATTTCTGCTTTTTGGTGGTCATCTTTTACCCTCCCTCCATCCACCCTTTTCAAACACTCAATATCTCCCTTTGCCTTCCTTTTCTTCCTGATGTACCTGCATGTAAAACGTTTTGTCCTTCCTTACCACAATACCCACTTGCTGGCTTGTGTCAAGGGTCCCACACAAGTGTGGGTCTGGTGCCAATGTGCACTTTGCATGTGGAGCCATTTTGGTATGCCTGCTGTGTGCTGTAGTGTAGTGGATTATGATGAACTGGTTTTGCTTGATTCTGCACTGACAGCTTCATTTGCAGCAGATCCAGGAGTTCTTTGCGGTGGGAGATTGTCCTACAGTGCATGTTAAGAGTTTATATAGGTTCTCATATTTTGTTTACTAGCCCCACTGTACTCTATGGGCTAAGTTCTGTCACAGACTGACTTATCCTCTGGAGAAGAGCAGAAGGGGAAAACATCTGATCAGAGATTGTGGAAGCTCAAATGTGCACTGCAGGCTATTAAAACTTCTATTGTCTGTTGCTCTGGTACCAGCTGTAGGGAGTTCTGGGACTGGTTGTGGCTACGGATATCTGCCTAGAGATGGTTACAGTTGGCCTGCTGTGATGTGCTATACTGCAATGGAGTGGTAGTTGGAAATTCCAAATCGGTGGGGGGGTGGAATTTAGAGGAAGGATTAGGAAGTACTACTTCACTGAGAGGGTGGTGGAAAACTGGAATGGGCTGCTGAGGGAAATGGTGGGAGGGTTCATGAGGGCATGTGATAAGCACAGAGGGCAACTGGCATGGGGTGGAGGACTACAGAAAAGGTCTAGTGGATGTTTAGGCAAACTGGACAGACCAGATGGGCTTACGGTCCCTTTCTGCCATCAAATACCTATGTTCCTATGTATTCTACAGGCAGATTAGGAAAAGGGAGGAGGGATCCACTACACCAGCAGGGAAGCATTCATTGTGCCTTGAATATCTGTCCCTTGGTGTCTTATCCTGCCCTGTGTTGGTTGATGAGTAGAGCAACATGACCTACCCCACAAAAAGATCAGTTCTAGGGGCACAGGGACAAGGAGTATTCCTCCATGACATCCCCTGAGTGACCGAGTCCATTCTAAAAGCCAGGTTGATGGTGTAGTATGGATCTGGTATCCCTCCACCAATCCAATTTTTTTTATTTTAACCTCTACAGAGCCTTCCCAACTGACCCAGCTGATCAGTATTTTTATTTTTCATACTGACCCATTTTCCCTTTTATATCTACAGGTCTGACAGGACATTGACCAGGAGTAGGAGGACACTGACCATATGTATCAGATAAGTATTGTTTTTTTGTTTACCCTACATTGCTTGTCATATAGTAGTTCATAAGGAGCTGCAGATCCTTTGTGAGCCCATTGCTGTTCTTGTTTTACAGGTATGAATGGCTGCTGTGGGAGGCACTGGGTTGGAGCTGTACCTTGTGCTTTAGAAAGGAGGCCATGGGCTGGGGGTATGAGATGGGCATTAAGGTTGGGAACTCCAGGGAACACCACACAACCAATTTGCCAAGACTCGTGATGCTCAAACTCTGTTTTTCGTTTTCTTGCTTTGTGCGCTTTGCATTCTAATGCCTGCATTAATGTGGTATTTTTTTGTTTTGCAACAAGTACTGTCTCATATGTGTGTGTGTATGTGTAATAGATAACCCACTGTAGGGTGTGTGGTCATGCTCTGATATATGCACACCTTGGTGTGCATTGTTACACATGAGGCTGCAGGCCGAATGCATCAACCACCCAAGCCATGCATATATCATTGCGCAACCGCACACCCCAGAGTGGGTTATCTATCTTATAAAATGGCAAAATTATTTTGAAGGGGAGTAAAAGTGCAGGTGTGTGGTCGCACTCTGATATACGCATGGTCACCTAATGGTGTTTGTTCAATGCAATTGATAATCCCATTATAGATATAATACACACACACACACACACACACACACTCTCTTCACTCAAACAGCCCCTTGATACCAAAAATAATTTTCCTCACTGTGCGTGTGCTCCCAATCTGAAGAGGCTTTCTTCTCCTTTTGAAGATAAACCTGGAAATACTGGTGAGGCCCTGCATATCAGGGAGGCTCCCATACCATTTTCTGTAGACCAGAACTATCCATTTTTCACAAATCCATTTTCTGCAAACCAGGACCATTGGTGGTCATTCCTTTAACTAAATGTCCATCCCCTTCCTTGTGACTTTGAGTCAAACATGGGGTAACAGACTTTAGTACCTCTTATAGACATAGCTCCCAAGATCTCCATCATCTTTGGAAATCACAGACGATTTTCTCATTCAGGAACCCTTAAGCAAAGCTTCCTCTGCTGAGGTTGCAGATACTTGCAGGTGAATACTTGTGTTTTTGTTGAATTTTATGTGACACCATATTTAATGCAGCCTAATACACTGAAACAGAACTGCAACACTGCTAACAGGAGTGCTGCTAAAATCACACTGCACACTGAAGTGCACTACAGGTGTTTATGCAGTGCTAATTAACATAATTCGCACACACTGAAAAAGCAATGCAACACTGCTTCAGGCAATGTTGCTGACACAACACTGCTTCAGCCAGTATTACTACAACAACACTGCTTCAGGCAGTGTTGATGACAAAACACTGCTACTTGCAGTACTTTTACAGTGAGATTGCAGTGCTATTTATCATAACCTGCACACACTGAAAAAGCAGTGCAAAATTGCTTATGGCAGTGTTGCTGACATAACACTGCTTCAGCCAGTATTGTTGCACCAACACTGCTTCAGGCAGTGTTAATGACAAAACACTGCTAATTGCAGTACTTTTGCAATGTGATTGCAGTGCTAATTAGCATAATTCGCACGCACTATGTCAGCACTGCATGTACACCAACAGAGACCTGAAGATGCACTAATTAAACACTGATGGACTGCCTTATGAAATGAAGTGTGCAGGAAGTGTACACTGCTACTGTAACACTGAAATAACACCATATAGTGATTATTTGAACACTTCACTTCCCTCTGGGTACTATCCTTTCTTACTGCCTCTGCTACATGCTCCTGCTATAAAGGGCACCGATGACTGCACTTGTTACACACTTGTTCTCTCTCTTATCTGTTGGCAATTGTATGATTACTCTGCTACATGCTCCTGCTATAAAGGGCACTGATGACTGCACTTGTTACACACTTGTTCCCTCTCTCATCTGTTAGCAATTGTATGATTACTCTGCTACATGCTCTTGCTATAAAGGGCACCAACAACTGCACTTGTTACACACATGCTCCCTCTCTTATCTGTTGGCAATTGTATGATTACTCTACTTTATTTGCCGACAATCTTATAATTACTCTAGTTCTGAAATGAAATGCTCTGTTGTTTATGTAGTTTATATATACAGCTGTGAAAATATTGTTCTTTGCTTTTCTGGATTTTATGATACAATTTTAGTGTGTTATCAAAGACTACTATCATTGTTTACATCCACTTGTTGAACTGTCTTTACCTGTTATGCCTATGTGTTTTTATCATGTTGTACTCCCGGGCTGACCCCGAAAAAGGGACTGTAATTGTCTCAGTGGACTTACCCAGTTACCAAAACTCAAATAAACAAATGAGGGTGGCAGTATAGTGCAGTGGTTTAAGGCTCTGAGCTGCAAATCTAGAGACCTGGGTTTGAATCTCACAGCCCCCACTTGCATATTGTGTGACCCTGAGCAAGTCACTTAACTTTCCTGTGCTCCCAAGTTGCACCTGTAAATAAGTTGTAAGCTTAGTGTGCTAATCCTGGTTAAACAATTGGAAAACAAATAAAATAAACATCCCTTTTATGTTCCATGAAGGATCCACTTCTGCTGGGCACAGGATCATCTCACCTAGAACAAAAACTGTGCAGCAATGAATGACACAAGCAAAAGGGAATGCACTGAAATAGGGCTGGTAAAACACGAACCACCACACAAACAGCGCACGGCTGTACAAACAATAGGTTTTCTTATTTTTTTTATATATTTGAAATTTATAATTGAATAACAAACTCCGTGAATGTTTGGACTTTGGAGATGGGGAGAAACTAGGAAGGGGGGAGAACTTTGTTTGAAAAAAAAAACACGAAAAGTAGTAGCATGGTGATACCTGGGGAGAGAGTGAACCATAGTCCCAGGTCTCTATTTCCACCATGTGCTGGTGCCTTTAGCCACTCCATCATGGGAGTGGCTCAACCAGACCCCCCAGCACATGACAACTTGATGCTTCTGTATTTACAGCATACAGCAACATGGGTAGCAGTAATTCCCTATGGTTAATGCCATGCTGTCTTTCTTGTGCAGTACTGAACCAGTACCCTTCTGCTGTATGAGATGAGATTCAGGACCAAAAAATGGATAGATTTGTACATTCAATGCCTAAAGTTCAGATTAGACTGTTTTTTCAAGTGGAGCCAGCTCACGGCACAAAGAATGTTGAATCTATGATGACAGAGAGACATACTGGATGATGTGTCATGGGGGCAACTGCGGGGTCTTAATAGCTGGCAAAGCCTGAAAGAGACAGTCAGGTTTGGGACTATGAACAGCTTCCATATAAGGTAAAGTCTACCTTGACTCACCAAAGTGTCTTGTGTGGTAAGGTATTCTGCCTTGCTAAATAGAGGTAGAAAAAGAGAGTGAGAGAAAGGTTTTTCTATATGTAACCTACTCTTCAAACATTTTCTTTTTAATTTCTGCACACTTAATGTTCCCCATAGTCTTTCTATAGTATCCTGCATTATATGTGTAAATAGCTTGAAGTACTAAACATTATTTTTATATGCTTTATGCTTCTGTGACTGAGTCCTTAGAGGTGCAGCTAACTGTCTATAGTGAGTGGTGGTAGCTACTGATGAGCCCTGCAGGCATCTGAAGGGTTTAAGAATGCTGATAAATGGGAAGGCCAAGTCTGGGAGAGTCTAGTTTGACACAAACTGGAGTCAACAGTTGGAATTTGAAACAATCAATCCGGTCACAGAACAAGATATATAATGTGGGACTTGTGGAAAACTAATCTCTCCCAGACTCAGTCTGCCAGAATTGCCAGCATCCTCCAACTCTTCAGACACCTGCAAGGGCCATGCGTAGCTGCCACCACTCAGCATAAGCACGTTCTTGGGGTATTGCAAGGTCTGGATCCATACAGAGTTGATGCTCACACAGTTCAGTGCTCCTTGCACAAGTGCACATAACCCACCCTTCTCTGTCACAGTTGAGAATGCTACTTTAGAAACAGATTATGGTAATTTTAGCTTTCTCTTTGAAGATGAAAGCACAGTGTATTGCCAAGTTTAATGTCCTTCCCTCCCTTATAGCTTGCTTTTATGATTTCCTTGGCTATGATCACCTACTCTGTAGTAATTTCAATCTCAATCTCAATTGGTTGAATCAAAATAAAAATAAAGTGCATTTGATATTAGCTGACTCCACCTTACCCAACATATATCTGAACCTACTAGGTTGAATACCAAGTCAGGTAATTACTCTCCAATGGATTGGGTAGTTTCCAATTGCCCTCAGATGCTACAGTCTGCTAGAGTACTTCCTGATTGTATAAGCGATCACTCTCCAACTCTCTGCTTATGGAGTAACAAGTGCCCAAAACCTCCCCCTAAAATCACAGAATCAAGAAACATGTCACTCTTTGTATTATCAGCCTTCCTGTCATCTCTCTCTACTGCCAATTGGAGCCCTATTAAAACTTTGCTGGATGTTGATCAGGTCTTAGATTACTTTATTAATACAATGAATGCTATGATTAATTGACATTCTCCCCTCACAAAAAAGAGATCCAAAGGTTTAAAAGAACTTGGCTAAGCAAGGACTTGATGCATCTTATGTTCCTTTGTGATTCAGCCTGGAAAAACTTTATAAAGAGTGGCGACCCCTCTGATTAGTAGACATTTAGGCATCTTTGTAACTCATGTAAGAGTAAGCTTTCCAGTGCCAAGTGCATGTATTGTAGTTCCTTCCCGACTGAACATCTCAGTAACCCTAAGGTGTTCTAGCATGTCGACACATTAATTAAAGGTAATTCCCCAATCTCACCCCAGCACCCCACAAGCTGGCAGTATTACTCTATCTGATCCCCTATCTATTGCAGACAGTTAAAACTGCTCTTTCACTGATCTCACCAGCTATAAGTCACACTTTGCCCCTCTTCCGATTTTGGACCCTTCCTCCTCCCTCCCACCCACACAGTCAGCTTCCTTCTTGCCCAGAGTTTCATCTCCATCTAGCTACCCACAAAGAAGTGTTTCAGCTACTATTAAAGTTAAAAGAAGATAGTTCCCCAGATTTTGATTCCTTAGAACCTCATTTTCTAAAACTAGGACCTTGCTGTCCCATTCGAGACCTGATAAACATGTCTCTCATTGCTGGGAGCATGCCAGCTAAATAGAAAGCTGAAATAGTCATTCCGCTGTACAAGGGTGGCGTACATGCAGTTCAAAACTTCAGACCCATATCAAGCCTCTGCCCCCTAGCAAAGATGCAAGAATGATTACTTATCAGCCCACTTCAATCTTACCTGGAATGTCATCACCTCCTAAGCAATCATCAGCATGGCTTGAGAAAGAATTATAACACCCACACAGCCCTTACCAAGGTATCTATAGATACACTTAGCTCACTTGACAAAGAGATATACACTGGGGCCATATTTGTAGATCTAACTAAAGCCTTTGATTTTGTAAATCATAACCTTCTGTTGCACAAACTACACTCTCTGGGTATGGACCAACAGTCACTGTCTTGATTCCATAATTACCTCTTCAGCCACTCCCAAGGAGTAAAGGAGGCAGTATAGCACAATGGTTTAAGGCTCTGAGCTGCAAATCTGGAGACCTGGGTTTGAATCACACAGCTCCCACTTTCATACTGTGTAACCTTAACCAAGTAACTTAACTTCTTTTTGCTCCCAGGTTGCACCTATATACAAGCTTTCTGCTGAGCATATCTCTCCTGGTTAACAAAAATGGTCAGGGGCTGTCTATTCATTTAAAACTATAACTCATGGTGTACCCCAAGGATCAATCCTGGGGTCACTTTTGTTCTCTCTATTATAAACAATTTACCACTGCACTGCAGCCGGTCCTTGATACAACTTTATGCTGAAAATGCTGTTTTATACCAGTCTTCTTGTGATATCCAATGGCTTAATCATAACTTGGAAAATGACTTCCATACACTTGAGAAATGGTTCTTTAAGAATGACTTAGTCCTTAATACCAAAAAAACAAAATCAATGCTTTATTACAACCCCTTCATGAAAGCGGCTCCCCATGGCACATTTCATGTTCATTCTACTACAGGGAAAATCCTCAAATCAGTTCAATCTTTCAAATACTTGGGTAAGTCCATCTTCTTCCAAGTTATGTACTGGGTGTGCTTTGAAACAACTGAGAAGCTGCATGGGATATAGTATATTGGACTAGATATCTGTAACTAATCTCTCTCTCTCTTGCTTACAACTGAGAGAAGTTTTCCTTACTTTTACATTGGCTTTGTGTTTAATTATTTTAGTTTTTAATTCAGGAAGGGGGTTTTCAAAACTGCGTATCTTGTCAGCATCTTCAGAAGGGCTGAAATAACTGCATATTTGATTTTCCTTTGTGGCTAACAAACCACCAGGTTGTTTTGGGGCTGGAGAGGTTTACCTGTGTCTGACTTGGATGTATGGATTTTTCTCTGTTAGATTAGCAGGGTATTTTCTCTGTCAAATTGTTGTGTAGGGCATCTTGCTGACAGGAAGGCACTCATCACAGCGGTGGGTGAGAGCTTTTAGCTGATTGTTTTGTGAAGGCACAGTTTAGGCTCAACCCTTCCCACCCCTCCCCCACCCACCCTGAAATAAATCCTTTATACCTGAGGTTCTGATATCATTTCAAGAGTGCAAGGTGCATATCACTGTCATATCCTCTCTAGCACACTGCACTGAAAATATAAGCATACACATTGTATAATATATATATTTCTATATAACAAACCAATCACACACGCGCGTGCACACACACACACTCACACACACACTCACACACACTCACACACAAAAACAAACAAAAAAAACTAGATAAACGTGGGGAGTAGTGCAATGTAATGGCTGTGGGGCAGCAGTCTTCCAGGAGTCTCTCTGGAGGCTGAGATGCTGCCCTATTTGCAGACAACTCTCTGCCCTGGGGGAGGAAGTTGCCCGTCTTCAGGCCACACTGGACAGTAGTAAGGAAACCTTCCCCCAGGCCACACTGGACGGTAGGAAGGGA
Organism: Neoceratodus forsteri; assembly: GCA_016271365.2. Lineage (NCBI taxonomy): Eukaryota > Metazoa > Chordata > Ceratodontiformes > Ceratodontidae > Neoceratodus > Neoceratodus forsteri. The sequence goes on along the minus strand of CM028130.1, from coordinate 37,481,431 downwards.
ACCTCCCCCATCCAGGGAGCACCAGCAACACCACCACTACCTCAGAGATTGTGAAGAAAGCACAGCAGTTGGACCACAGTGGGCTCAGGGAGGGTGAGAATGGTGGAACAGAGGCACACCCAGTCAATTGTTCCACTCCACAATAAACACACCATTCTGGGGGAGCATAGCTCCCTATGGATGCACCCGCAGAGAAGACTGATGACAACTGTCACAAGGGAGACCCACAGGAAGGAGGCAGAGGACACCACAGGGAAAGGAAGTAGCTCCTGGTGGGGTACTAAATTATTAGGGGGATAGAACTGGGGGGAGCTGGGAAAACTGAAGTAAGGTGTCTGCCTGGTGCCATGGCTTGGAGGGACAGGAAGTGCATCCTCAGGATCATGAGAACAGCTGCAAGGGAGTCTGAGCTGGACATAATTGTCCACCTAGGGACAAATGACTTGGCTCATCTTGAGATTAGAGCAGTGCAGGAGGACATTGTAGAGTTGGGGGGGCCTAAGACAAGTAGCACACACAGTATCCTTCTCAGAGGTGTGCCTGTCAATGGCATGGGGGAGGCGAGGGTAATTAGCACCATGCAGTTTAATGAATGGTTGAAAAAATGGTGTGGAGCACAGGGGTTTAGCTTCATTGGGGACTGGGGTTCCACCTGGAGGGACACCCGCCTATACTGGCAAGATGGTCTGTATCTGTCCAGGAAGGGAACAAGTCTTTTGAGCAATCAGTTTAAATGCTTCATTGGCAAGCTTTTAAACTAGTCAAAGGGGGAGGCACTGATAAGCAACAGGAAAATCCCAGCCTCTCCCTACAAAACAGGGTACTAAATGAGAAAAAGACTGAGGTAGAAAGGTCAGTGGGGGATGCTGCAACAGAAGGTAAAGCCATCATAAAATGGAGATCAATGAGTACCAATGCCCATAGTCTGGGTAACAAGCTTCCTGAATTAGTAGCCTTGATGGAGGAGGAATGTCTGGATATCGTGGTAGTCACAGAAACATGGTACACACAAAACCATGACTGGGACGTAAACATACCAGGATACACTATCTACAGGAGGGACAGGGAGGGTAAAAGAGGAGGAGGGGTAGCTCTTTACATAAGGGAAGGAATAAAAGCAACAGAACAAAAGGGTAAACAGGGAGGAGGAGGAGGAGAAGCACTGTGGGTAAATTTGGAGACAGACAATGGCACCACAATCTGCACAGGGGTTGTATACAGACCCCATTCTCAGGGGGAGGAAATGGACAAGGAAATGATAGAAAGTATACTTAGAATGGCAGAAAAAGGGGAGATATTGCTGATGGGTGATCTGATTATGCCAGATGTTAACTGGAGTGCAGTTGCAGCTGCCACTTCAAGAGTGGGGTTATTCTAGATGCCCTACAGGCATGCCTTAGACAACTAGTATTGGAGCCCACCAAGAGGGAGCAATCTTAGACCTGGTTCTCTCAAATGGAGATGGAGAGAGGATCACAGATGTAGAAGTGGGTAGCCATCTGGGAACTAGCGACCATCGAACAGTATGGTTCACAATAAACACAGCAATAGAGTCAAGCCATACAAAGGCAATAGTACTGGACTTTAGGAGGGCTGACTTTGCCAAAATGGGTGAGTGCCTAAGGAATGCACTAGCAAATGGGCAGGAAGGAGGGGTGGAAGAACAATGGGGAATAATAAAAACTGCCATCACAGAGGTAACGAGCTTTGTGTGAAGCAAATAAACAAAACAAAATGATGTAAGAAACCACTATGGTTCTCAAAGGAAGTGGCAGTGAAGGTTCAAGAGAAAAGAAAGCATTCAAGAAGTACAAGGAATCACAGAAGGAGCAGGACAGAGAACTGTATCAGTTAAAGCAAAAGGAGGCTGGGAAGGCAGTCAGAACAGCAAAGGCCCAAACTGAGGAAAAGATAGCCAACTCAGTTAAGAAGGGGGATAAAACCTTTTATAGGTACATCAGGGAGTGAAGGAAGACCAAGGGAGGGATAGTGAGGCTTAATAAAGAGGAGGGAGGGTGGTCAGAGGGAGACTGTGAAATGCGGAGATACTAAACAAATATTTTTGCTCAGTATTTACAAATGAAGAGGGGGAGGTACCTAAAACAACCAGTAGAAACACTCTGGATATAGAAGTTGATCCAGCCCATTTACAGAAGAAAGGGTTCTGAAAGAACTCTTAAAACTGAAGGTGGACAAAGCAATGGGTCCTGATGGGATTCATCCCAGAATTCTAAAAGAACTATGGGTAGAACTAGTGATACCACTGACTACCCTTTTTAACAAATCATGGGAGGATGGGGTGGTACCCGAGGACTGGAGGAGGGCAGATGTGATTCCCTTTCACAAAAGTGGAAGCAAGGCAGAAGCAGGAAACTACATACCTGTTAGTTTAACCTCAGTGATAGGGAAAATGATGGAATCACTTCTGAAGGAAAGAATTGTCGAGTATCTAGAGGCCAGAGGGGCACAGGACCCTAGGCAGCATGGATTCACAGCGGGAAGGTCATGCCAGATGAATCTGATAGATTTCTTTGACTGGGTGACCAAAGTAGTAGATCAGGGAGGGGCAGTGGACATGGCCTACCTAGACTTTAGCAAGGCATTTGACACAGTCCCACACAAAAGATTAATATACAAGTTAGCCAGCCTGGGAGTTGGTCCAAAGATGACAGCCTGGGTAAAGAATTGGCTGGAGAATAGGACACAGAGAGTAATAGTAAATGGAGTCCACTCAGAAGAAAGGAGGGTTACTAGTGGAGTACCGCAGGGTTCAGTATTAGGACCGGTCCTCTTCAATGACTTTATAAGCGACATTGCAGAGGGATTGGAAGGAAAAGTATGGGTCTGTTCATGAAAAGGGGTTACCAAGGCTCCTATAACTTGTTTTTTGTGCTAATAAAAAAATGAAAACCATTTTCTGTCAGCAGAATGGTACATTTAATATGTGCTAGACTGCAGAGATAGTTAACATAATACCATTGTTGTAAAATATGCTTAAGTTAATTTTATTGCTTTTATATAGCTTGATTTCTGCTGTTTTTTCACTCCCAAAGTGTGACATGGAAACCCTGCTCTTCTTGGTGTGCTACTGTGACAACACTGCACTTCACAGTAGGCAAACAATGTGTTGGGATCACTCTTGACACACTAAAATTTGAATCCCTTAATGTCCTGTGTCCCTTTAACAATTCCTGTTTGCACAGTGCAGTTCTCTATTTACTGTGATGGTCGTAACGCATGGTGTCTTACTCTGTTACACCCATCACAGTAACCCCAAACACAAGTGTGGTCCGTGTTGCCCTATCTTGCAGTTTCCTGCACAAACAACCTCCCATCTTGTGAAAGAAATTATTCTCATCAGCTGAAGCGCTGCACAGCCATGCAAAGTCACACTTTGACCCCCCACCTGACGTGGTGTCCGAGAATCACGTCTGTTTGCACATCACAGGTGGGGGGTCTATTGGCTTCTGGTTGTGTGCTTTTTGGCAAAAGTCTCGATGGGGAGGTCGCTTAGCATAATGCTCCCTATAAAAGTCTCAGTTTTGGCGTGCTCGGTCGCTCTACGGTTGCTGAATTCACCAAAGAAGGTGTTGTGTGTGCTGGAATCCTGAACTGTTACACTCGTTGAAAGGTAAGCTGATTTACGCCTGTCACAGTGGTCAAACTGTTTTTGGGACTTTGGCAGCATCAGGGTAAGAGGGGAATACTGAAATAAATGATTTTCTTCTCTCCTGCATGATTTGCCATCCTATTGTGTTGATCAGGAGGGAGAAAGTGTAATTTTTGAACATTTGGGGTGGGGGGCTGTATAGTGAGCAGCTATTCTGTGGGAGCAAATAAACTCAATTGCAATTCAGCTTTTGCCATGCTTTCCTTTTGTTGTTTGGAAAAAATGTGTTTATGGCCCCAGTGTTGGAATCAGCTTTGGGAGCTCGGGGGGTGGGGGTCGAAGCCTGTATAAAAAAAAAAAATGATTTTGTTTGCTCGAGTACGTGTTTCATGTGTGAGCATTCACGTTCGGCCATGTTAAGGACCATGCGGTGTCCCTTCTCGGGGGGGGTTGGTGGTGGTGGGGTGGTATTATGTGCTGGTCTCATTCTGGCCGAACAGGAATGCTTCGACTCCCTTGATGCCCTCAATGCTTTTGTTGCTCGAGTATGTGTTGGTTTCAATATTGCTGGGGTTTTTATGCTGGCCTGGAGTGTTGTTTCTTGGCCTTTGTGAGCATTCATGTTCGGCCATCTTGAGGACCATGCGGCTTGTGGGTCTCTTGGCTGGTTCTTTGATGCAGCAGGGCAGCTGTATGGTGCCCTGATATGACCGATCATGAATGCTCTCACTTGCTCGATGCCTGTAATGCAGTAAACCAAAAAAAAAATTTAAAAAGGGTACTTGGCTGGCCTGGGGCCTGGTCCCCTGTGTTTTGTATGTGAGCATTCACATTCGGCCATGTTAAGGACCATGCGTGTCACTTCTTGGGGGGGGTGGTGGTGGGGGGTGGCTTTATGTGCTGGTCTCATTCTGTCCGAACAGGAATGTTCCGACTCCCTCGATGCCCTCAAAGCTTTTGTTTGCTCGAGTATGTGTTGGTTTCAATATTGCTGGGATTTTTATGCTGGCCTGGAATGGTGTTTCTTGGCCTGTGTGAGCATTCATGTTCGGCCATCTTGAGGACCATGCGGCTTGTGGGTCTCTTGGCTGGTTCTTTGATGCAGCAGGGCAGCTGTATGGTGCCCTGATATGACCGAACATGAATGCTCTCACTTGCTCGACGCCTGTAATGCAGTAAACTAAAAAAATAAATAAAAAAAGGGTAATTGGCTGGCCTGGGGCCTGGTCCCCTGTGTTTCGTGTGTGAGCATTCACGTTCGGCCATGTTAAGGACCATGCGGTGTCACTTGGGGTTGGTGGTGGTGGGGTGGCTTTATGTGCTGGTCTCATTCTGGCTGAACAGGAATCCTCTGACTCCCTCGATGCCCTCAATGCTTTTGTTTGCTCCAGTATGTGTTGGTTTCAATATTGCTGGGGTTCTTATGTGGGAGCCATTTTTTTTTTTGTTTTTCCTTCAAATTAAACTACTTGCGCCTTAAGCAATAAGGCATCACCTGGTGTTGGAATTAATATTGTTAATCACACCCTAGGTGTGTAATGTGGCACATGCCACATCAGAATGTCATATTGCCCCAACGGGGTGACTAACTGACTCATTTCTGGGAGTGCCTTATTGTGATTTTATTCGAATTTTCAATGTTTTGCTCATTTAGATGGCGATAAGCTGTTAATGTATGTTGAGTCTTTTTTCTTACGCTGCAACATACATTATTTTAACGTTTAAAAATTTGCATCCCAGAAGTATGGTGCATGTTGGAGAGGTGCCATAAAGGTGCAGTGATGCACTGCTCACTTCTTTAAAGCGAGCAGTGCGTCACCGCACCTTTAGAGATAATGAAGTCTCCCCTACGTGCGCCATACTTTCACGTTGTACATTTTTAAAAGATAATGTATGTTGCGGACTGAGAAAAAAGACTCAACATTAAAAATCTTACCCAGAGGGTAAGTTTTGTAGGGCAGGACATTGATTTGGACAGCTTTCCTTTTAAATTTCTTCCATCAACAGTTTAAGAATGCTGGTTCAAAGCATCATTCCATTCATTCAGTGGTGCTAAAGGAATAATCTGACAGCCCTCTTGCCTAACAACACACCCATGGCGTGCATTAATGCCTCAATACTCCCATGCTATGTCTTGGATTATTGGAATCTAACAGCCAATCAGATTGCAGCATTTTCTAAAGCATTTTATAATATCCCAACTTTCTTACCGTTGAACGGTTTGGAGTGTTCTGTGCAGCTCCCTTGATTAGAAGTATCATGCGGAGTGTGCATGTTGGCTCTTTCTTAACGTCGAATGGTCTGGAGTATTCTGTGCGGCTTCCTTGTGTTCAGTGTTAGCATTTCCAGTGATGTACAGCATCCCATGTAGTGTCCCTATCCTTCACTATGCAGTGTGGAGTAATCGGAACTAATTTTTTTTGCTTAAAGATTGCTGGAGAAATGGAGAATGTGAGACAAAGACTGCAAGTACCTGCTGCAGTGCTTTTGCAAGATGCACTTAAAAATGTATGCAGCCCAATATCTGGCAGGGAGCGAAGTCAGCAATACAGAGATGACTTGAAAAAGAATCCTGAACGTTATGCAGAACATAAGAAAAAAACAGTATTACACTGCAGAAAGTACAGGGCTTCTCTGACTGATGAGAAGAGAAAAGAATATAATGAGAAGTCACAGCTGCGAATGCAGAAAATGAGGGAACGGCAGAAGAACATAGTCTCTGAGCCTGCAGGGAGCCTAACAGGTAGGGGAACAACCATGAATTGAAGAGAAGAAGAACAAAAAAAGATGGAAGAAAGAGCACGCTGGAGGGAAAGCAGAAGGAAAGACTGTGCCAATATGTCTGCACAGTAATGCAGAAGAATAAATGAAAAGAGGAGAGAGAAATACAAGGAAAAGAGAGAAAAGGAAAAAAACAGCAGTGTAACTGTATCATTCACAACAACCAGCATTGCCTCTTCACCAACCCCAAGATTTTCTGAGTCCTTAACAAATGGAAGTGTTTATGAAACCCCAGTGACTGACACACGATCAAACCAAGCCATCCGAAAAGCACTACAAAGAGCCCACAGAGGACTTCCAAGGTCTCCAAGATGATTTTCCACCACTGTTTCTAAACTTATTTCATGCTGCTCCCTGCAAAAAGGAGGCCCTATCCAGTGAACATGAGCATGCCGCGGTCAAGACAAACCTGCACGCCAAGCTGGTGGAGGCAATGAAAGACAAACTATCAGATTTAAAGCATAAAACCTCAAAGGCACAGCGAGAATTGAAGCATGCCTTTACCAGTGCAATATTGGTACTGAAAAAGTACCGTATGCTTCAGTTAGCAAGCCAGACACTTGAATCAGCTGGAGGCAGATGAGAGGGCATCATGCAGCCAAAGGTGAAACCCATCAACAGGCACAAGTCAGCATTGTCTGAAGAATGGTGCAGAAGGTAGAAAACTCTTCGAGGCCTCATCCATGCCATTACCACATAAGAAGGCTGTTTCAAATGAACAGGATTGCAAAGGCTTTCCTTGACAAGCTTTCCTTCATATTCTGTACAACGAGTTCTGTGAGCAAAAAATTGGACCAACCAAATTCCGTAGTCTGCGGCCAAAGCACATTAAACTGGCAAAGGATCAAAATCTTTAGCAGTGCTTGTGTGAGTACTGCACAAATGCCATCCTAAAGTTACAATCATTAAACAGATTTGCAGATTTGCACAGAGTCCCACACTGCAAAATTGTCAGTATATACAGTGCTGTCAACATGACCATGTGTCCAAGGTCTCCAGGTGAACAGTTCTTTGCAAAGAAATGCATTGAGAAGACCCGTGGAAACTGCAGTGCAGATGGCATAGAAAAAACAGCAAAGGAACTGTTGGACAGACATGGCATGGAAGAACTGAAATGAGATGAGTAAAGAGAGCTGAGGGGTTAGGCCAGGGGACCACGATGAGCAAGGAGGAACTAAATGGTACAGGAAGGAAGGGAGGATGAGCCAGGCTAGTTTAGCAGATGGGGGAGAAGGACCAGTTGCGAGCAGTGAGGGGGGAATTAACAAGGTACAGAAGGATACTCAGGAGGAGGAGGAGGAGAGGCATAGGATTGGAGGGGAGGGAGTGGCCATGGTAAATAAGGAACGGGTGGCATGTGGCACCCAGATAGGGGGAGGAACAAGGAGCCAGCTGGGTGGAGGGGCCGGTAGAAAGGATGAGGGACATGGAAGGGGGAAATGGAGGAAAAGGAGGGTCAGAGTGCTCCTGCTGGGGATTCTATGATCAGGGTATCAAATGGGATAGGGAGGGAGAAGCTCTAGCCAGTAGACCAAGATGCTTCCCTGGACTAACGGTGCACAGGGCTAAGCACGAGGTATATCAGCTGGCAAAGGACTGTGGGATTCCCCAGACATACTGGTCCACCTGGGCACAAATGACATTGAGGAAATAGCTGCTGAGATACAGGCAAGATTCAGGGAGCTCGCTTAGGGTCTGTCATGACATAGGATGCACAGTTTTCCTGAAATCCTGCCAGTGCCAAGGGCCAGTGGGGAACACAAAAGGAAAATTAGGAGATAAACCAGTGGCTCAGGGAGGTGTGAGGCCAGAGGGTATGGGTTGATGGGGATTGGGAGGATAAGGAGCTGTATGCTAGATAGACTACATCTCAATTTGGAGGAGGGAATCCTAGGTTGAAAATGGAGGAGTTCATTGGTGAAAAGTGGGGTTTAAACTTGAAGGGGGTGGGATGGGAGAAAAGGCAGTCAAGGGGATGCCGATAAAGGAGGGACTCTGTCTCCACCCCCCTGGGGACCAGGAGGATTGCAGGAAAGACCAACTGGCAAAGTGCAGACCAGGAGAAACAGAATCCCAAGGGAACACGAGCAGGGGAAATGAAACTATAGGGAAAGGGTGGAAGGTAGTCCTGCTAAATGCCAGGAGCTTGGGCAACAAATGCCTGAGCTCCAGGTGATGTTAACTGAGGGAGCAGTGGATGTGGCAGCGGTCACTGAGACTTGGGCCACTGCAAGACATGACTGGACCTGAACCTGGAGGATTACACTGTGTTCAGGAAGGACAGGGGAGGAAGGAGGAGGGTAGCAATGATAGTAAAAACTGCATTGGCATAGGGGAGTTGAGGGAGGTGGAGGAACCGTGGAGGCGATTTGGGTCACCTTGATAACAAGGGGGCAAGAGAGTAAAAATAGGAGTGGTGTATAGACCCTGCCCTGGCAGAGGAGCTGGAGGACAGTCTGGTGGCAGATGTTAGGAGACACTGCAGACTGGGCAGAGGAAAGGTGGTGTGTTAGGGGACTTAAACATGCCAGGAGCAGACTGGGAGACTATGACATCCTCTGTGACCAGGGAACAGAGGTTGTTGGATGTCTTCAAGACGCTGCTCTAACTCAGCAGGTGAGGGAACCGACCAGGAGGCACGGGTACTGGATGTGGTCCTGGCAGACAGTGACCAGATTTGGGGCCTGGAGGTAAGGAACCCATTGGCGGGGAGTGACCATGCCACGGTCTGGTTCTGCCTGGACCTAGGAGGGGTAGAAGGCTGCACAAAGATGGAAGTAACCGACTTCAGGGGGGTGGATTTTAAGGAAATGGGAAGGATCCTTAAGGAGCATTTGGATGGGATTGGGTCAGACATGGACGCTGATAGTAGGTGGGAAATCATCAGGAGAGGGGTGAGGATGCTACCAGCACCTGTGCAAGAGTAAGACTAAAATGCAGTAGCCAAAACCCTGTTGGTGGACCAGGGAGGTCCAGGAGGTGGTGCTGGAAAGAAAGCAGCCTATAAGAAATTCAAGTGCTCAAGGGAGAAAGGGATCGAGGGAGTATGAGCTGTTGGCTAGAAGGGCCACTAGAGTGGTGAGGGCGGCTAAGGCAAAGAAGGAGCAGAACCTGGCCAGGGAAATTAGGAGAGGGAAAAGGGGTTCTTTAGATACATTGGGGAAAGAAGAAGGGATGAGGGCAGATTAGCAGGATTAAATCAGGGAGAGATGGGCACAAGACCCAGAGGAGCAGGCTGAGGTACTAAATGAGTACTTCACCTCAGTTTTCACCAGGGAAAATGGGATGCTGCATCACACAGGAGGAGACAGAGATAATGAGGAGGGGGGCCCCTACCAATCGGCAGGTCTGGGGAGGGGGCATCACTGGCAGGTGGGGGAGGGCTAAGCAGGAAGAAGAGGTACTGGAAGTGGAAATCACAGCAGAGAGAGTGAGGGAAGCCCTCAGCTCCTTTAAGACGGAGAAAGCACGGGGCGGATAAATTACATCCTAGTGCTGAAGGAACTTGCAGATGTCCTGGCGAAACCCCTGGCAGAGCTTTCACCATCTCTCTGAGGACAGGGTGGGTGCCCCAAGACTGGAAGGTGGCGCATGTAGTGCCTATCCACAAGGGGATCAAGGGAGCTGGCAGGGAACTACAGGCCTGTCAGCCTGACATCAGTGGTGGGCAAGGTGATGGAGGGCATTGTCAGGAGAGGCTAGGGGGCCCTGGATAAGTCAGGGTGCCTGGACGATAGACAGCATGGATTCATCCCGGGAAATCGTGTCAGACAAACCTGGTGGAGTTCTATGACTGGGTGACAAGTGCCTTGGACCTGGTAGACCAGTGGATGTCCTCTTTCTGGACTTCAGCAAGGCATTTGACTCTGTTCCTCAAGTGGGCCTGTTGGATAAACTAGGAGAAATGGGGTGGAAACCAGATGATCCGATGGATAGGCAATTGGCTCAGGACCGGACCCAGAGGGTCGATTAGTGGGATAATCTCTTCCCCAAGGAGGGTCATTAGTGGGTCCCACAGGGATCAGTCCTTGGCCCCTTCTGTTCAACGCCACGTATCTGACATAACGGACAGGAATCAAGTGAGATGAGTCTCTTTGCAGATGACTCGGAAACTGGGGGCAGTGGTGGATGGGGAGGAGGAGGTGGCCCTGCAGGGGACCTGGAGGCTCTGGAAAGATGGTCTAGAAAGTGGAAGCTGAGGTTTAATGCAGGGAAATGCAAGGTACTCCACCTGGGGGCCAGAAACCCAGGCCAAGTGTACACCCTGGAGGGGGGAATACTACAAGTCTCAATGACTGAGAGGGACCTGGGGGTGGTGGTGGATGTCAAGAAGAACAACTCTGAGACTTGTAGGAGGGCAGGAGCCAAGGCCAACAGGATGCTGGGATGCATCACTAGGGGGATCACCTCCAGAAGGAGGGAAGTGATACTCCCTCTGTATAACTGCTTGGTGAGGCCGCACCTGGAGTACTGCGTGCAGTTTGGAGGCCACACTTAAAGAGGGACATTAACCTCCTGGAGAGGGTCCAGAGGAGGCAACCAAAATGATTTGGGGCTTGGGGGACAGGACCTATGAGGAGAGGCTCGAAGAGCTAAATATGTACACTTTGGAAGAGAGAAGGGACCGGGGGGACATGATAGAGGTCTTCAGGTACATGAAGAGGGTAAATAGGGGAGGAACAGTGAGGGTGCTTCGAAGGAAGGAGGAAGGGGCCACTAGAGGGCATGGGTGGAAGCTGGAGGGGGGAAGATTCAGGGGAGAAAGGAGGAGGTGCTACTTCACTGAGAGGGTGGTAGAGCCATGGAATGCACTACCTAGGGGGCTGGTGGAGGCAGAGACAGTGGAGGGGTTCAAGAGGGGGTGGGACAGGTACAGGGGAAGGGTTCAGGAAGCAAAATCCAATGCAGCAAGAATATCCGGAACTGGGAAGGGAGAAGCCAGAGAAGGCGAGGGGGACAGCAAGGTCAGCACCCAGGTTGGGGGCTGACCAAACGAGCAGACACAAAAGACCATTAGGCCTATTCTGCTGGCATTTTAGTATGTTAGTATGTACCAATGGGACAGTGTTACCATTACAACAAACACAGAAGGCAATGAGACAAAAAAGAACAGAAAAGTACTGAAAAGAAAAAGCAGCACAGTATCAACATTTTTTGAAGTACTGAAGGACGACGTAACGTTTTTGGGACAGCACATGCATATTGCATCCTGGCAACAAAGTCAGTTTAAGACTCTAAAAACAAATGTGCCAGAAGGATGTGTGCTCATGGTACTAGACTTTGCAGAAAACTACACATGTACTTTCCAGGATGAAATTCAATCTGCCCATTGGCACCACGAACAGGCCACTGTTCACCCCATAGTGACATTCTACAGATGTCCTACATGCCGAAGTATTATGAAAGAGTCCTTAGTGTTTATATCGAGTGACCTGAAGCATGACCACCATGCTGTTAGGCACTTTGTCGAACTAGGCAATGCACATCTTCAGAGCATCCGCTCACTCAAGATTGAGAAAGAAGTGCACTTCACAGATGGCTGCGGAAGCCAATACAAATCAAAGTGGGCATTCCAGGACATTTCAGAAGCACCCGCTAAATATGGATTTACAATTGAAAGTGCTTTCTTCGGTTCCAGACATGGGAAAGGACCATCAGATGGAGAGAGCGCTGTGATCAAGTCCGGTGCCAGTCTAGCAGTGCAATCCCGTCGAGCAGTAATTGCCAATGCAAACCAGCTGTATGAGTTCTGCAAAAAGAACCTCCACAAAGAATCTACCACTGAAGACTGCAGGCACGATCTGCGCACATTCTTCTGGGTGGGGGAGAATGCCATAAAGAGGAGTGCAAGACAACAAATCAGAGCTGTACCAGGGACACACAAACTACATAGTGTATGCTCTGTGGCTTCTGGTGTGATTGTCAGATGAGAGCATAGCTGCTTTTGCACTGCATGCTTGAGTGGCACAGGACACTGTGAAAACAGTAGCCGCATAGAACCCTGGAAGGCAACAAAACTTAAAAATATTGTGGACACAAATTCTTCTGTGCCATGGACCGACAAATGTCATTCTGTCCCCAAGATGGATACACCAGTCACTTATGATTCTGCACCACTGGCACCTTCTTCCTCCCAGGTCAGTCGGGATGGTAACATGACAGATTTGACCAATGAACCTGAACGCTTACATCCTAAAGCTGCACAAATGCATGTTAATGTTGAAGTGCCAACTACTGTGACTACCGTAGCTTCAAGTAGCAAAAACACCAACCAGCTCCTTGATGCAGCCAGTTCATCAGCACCATCAAGTACAGTGGTCTCTCGCCAAAAATTGGAGCACATAAAAATAAACCACTTTTATGCCATTTATTATTCAAGCAACTTTTTTATTGGAGAACTAACAATGATTGATGACAGGAGGCAGTTCCACTTCAGTTTCTTGAGGCATCGTGGGGATGGCATCTTCACATGGCCACGCCGAAAGGACTCTGATGCTGTAAGGAAGACAAGCCGTATTTTCCATGGACCTATTTTTTTTCCATCACTAGGCACATACAATATCCAACAGGAACAGCTGCAAAACATAATGAAAAAATATGAAGAATTGCAAGACCGCTGGCATTAAAAGCGGGTTCATAACCTTGCAATTCAATTAGGGACACTGACACTGAACATTTCCGTGATGGACTGCACACAGAAACACGATGCAATTGTTTGTAAATGGCTTATTTGTGATGCTTGCAACTTACAAAATTCTACAGCTTACAAAACTGTGTGTTATAGTGTGTTCTTTGCGTGGCTCTTGCCACCTGAATAAGGGACACAATAGTTGCTAATGGTGAAATAATGGACATCAAAGCAGGGACCCTTGAGAGGTATGCAGTGGTGTGTTTGTTACACTCATTGCAATGGAACTGCACAGTGCTTTCTGCACATGAAGTGGACAGTGAACTTGTATGTGGCCCACAAAAACAATCTCACTATTGCTGGGAATTGTGCATAATAAAAGATATTCTCACTCCAATGCTGATTTGCACAATTGTAGAATTGCACAGTTTAAAATAGCATAATTATAACAAGCATGTTATCACTGTTTAATGTTACGTAATGTCTTTTACTACTTTCAGTCTATAAATAAAGGTGTTTTTTCCTGCATCAACAATTGTGTGGTGCCCTTTATTACACTCGCTGGGAGGTGTGGTGTCTTGTTACACCCACCATGGTGTGTCTTGTTACACCCACCACGGTGTGTGGTGTCTTGTTACACCCACCACGGTGTGTCTTGTTACACCCACCACGGTGTGTGGTGTCTTGTTACACCCACCAGGGTGTGTCTTGTTACAACCATCACACCAGACCTTATTTTCTTGGGAAGCTTAACATTTTTTATCTTGCAACATACTGTTTTTCTCACATGTGGGTCACAGTATCTTAACCTGTATTACAAAATTAATTTATGATTGATTTTAAAACTTGACTTTCATGTCACACTTTGGTAACCCCTTTTCATGAACATACTCATATATGAACCATCCACCTCCTAACATAGAAACATAGACTTTGATGGCAGATAAGGACCACTTGGCCCACCCAGTCTGCCCATTTCCCTACCTACTGGATAAGCTGCAGATTCTAGTTAACCAACAGCCTACTTCCTTTAACCCCCAACTATAATTGCCTTGTGTCTGTCCCATGCATGCTTGAATTCCCCCACTGTTTTAGACCCGACGACCTCCTCAGGAAGGCTCTTCCACATATCCACCACTCTCTCCATGAAAAAAAATTTCCTCCACATTACCCCTGAGCTGCACCTCTCTTTCTTTAAATTGTGCCTCTTGTTCTTATAATATCTCTTTTTCTGAAAGATGCTACCTCCTGCTGACTTTGTTGATTCGCTTGAGGTACTTGAATATTTCTATCATGTCCCCCCATCCCTCCGTTCATCAAGAGTATACATATTAAGCTCTCTCAATTCTCTCTTCATATGGCTTCTGCTGCAGACCCTGCACCCTTTCAGTTGCCCTCCTCTGGACTGCTTCCATCCTGTCTATGTCCTTGCATAGATGAGGTCTCCAAAACTGCATGCAGTACTCCAGATTGGGTCTCTCCAACTGTCTGTACAGAGGGATAACCACTTCCCTTTTTCTACTTGTGATGCCCCTTCCTATGCATCCCAGTATCCCCCTGGCTCTCCTTACTGACTTTTCACATTGCTTACCCACCTTTGAGGTCATCTGATATGACTACCCCCAGGTCCCTTTCCATTTCTGTTGTTGTTAGTACCTCCCCTGCTATTGTGTACTCTTCTCCTGGTTTTTGTTTCCCAGGTGCATTACTTTGCACTTCTTTGTATTGAATCTAAGTTGCCACATGTCTGACCATTTCTCCAACCTTGCCAAGTCCCTTCTCATCTTTTCTACCCCCCTCTTGTGTATCAACTCTGTTACAGATCTTTGTGTCATCTGCAAAGAGGCATACCTTTCCCTCCAGACCCTCTGCAATGTCACCTATAAAGATGTTAAGAGGACTGGACCCAGTACTGAGCCCTGAGGTACTCCACTAGTAACCCCCCTTTCTTCGGAATGTGTTTCATTCACTATTACCTTCTGTGTCCTGTTGTGCAGCCAGTTTGCTACCCAGGCTACCACCCTGGGATCCACTCCCAGGCAGGCTAACTTGATTATTAATCTTTTGTGCAGGACTGTGTCAAATGCCTTGCTAAAGTCTAGGTAGGCCATATCCACAGTCCTTCCCTGGTCTATTACTTTGGTCGCCCAGTCAAAGAAATCAATTAGATTCATCTGACATGACCTTCCTACTGTAAATCCATGCTGCTTTGGGTCCTGCGCCCCGCTGGCCTCTAGGTACTCAACAATTATTTCTTTCAGAAGTGATTCCATCATTTTCCCTACCACTGAGGTCAAACTTACAGATCTATAGTTTCCAGCTTCTGCCTTGCTCCCACTTTTGTGAAGGGGAATCACATCTGCCCTCCTCCAGTCCTCAGGTACCACCCCATCCTGCCATGATCTGTTAAAAAGCGTGGTCAGTTGTGTCACTAGGTCCTCCCTTAGTTCTTTTAGGATTCTGAGGTGAATCCTGTCAGGCCCCATTGCTTTGTCCACCTTGAGTTTTAGGAGTTCTTTCAGGACTCTTTCTTCTGTGAATGGACTGGTGTCAACCCCCCTACCCAGAGTGCTTCTATTGTCTGGTTTAGGTAACTTCTCTTCATCTTCTTTTGTGAATACTGAGCAAAAGTATTCATTCAGAATCTCTGCCTTTTCACTGTCTCCCTCTGCCCACCTCCCCTCTCCTTTATTAATCTTCACTATCCCTCCCTTAATCTTTCTATGCTCCCTAATGAACCTATAAAAGGTTTTATCCTCCTGCTTATCTGAGTTGGCTATTTTTTCTTCAGTTTGGGCCTTTGCTAGTCTGACTGCCTTCTCCACTTCTTTCTGCTTTAATTGATACAGTTCCCTGTCATGCTCCTTCTGTGATTCCTTATACTTTTTGAATGCAGCCTTTCTCTCCTTAACCTTCCCTGCCACCTCATTTGAAAACCATAGTGTTTTTTTACTCTGCTTTGTTTTCTTTATTTGTTTCACACAAAGGCTTGTTGCCTTTATGATGGCAGTTTTGATTTTTCTCCATTGTTCTTCCACCCCTCCTTTTTGGTCATTTGCTAGTGCATTTTTCAGGTGTTCACCCATTTTGTCAAAGTCAGCTCTTCTAAAGTCCAGTATTGTTGTTTTTGTATGGCTTATCTCCATGGTTGTGCTCATTGTGAAGCACACTGTGCAGTGGTTGCTTGTTCCCAGATGTCTACTGAATTCTAAATTTGTGATCCTCTCTCCATTTCAGAGTACCAGGTCTAATATTGCTCCCTCCCGAGTGGGTTCCAACATAAGCTGTCTAAGGCCTGCCCCCTGCAGGGCATCGAAAATGACCCTGCTCTTGGATGTGGCTGCAGTACCTGTTATCCAGTTAACATCTGGCATATTCAGGTCCCCCATCAACAATATCTCCCCTTTTTCAGCCATTTTGAGAGTGTCCTCTATCATTTTGTTGTCCATTTCCTCCCCTTAAGACGGGGGTCTGTATACAACCCCTGTGCGGATTGTGATGCCATTCCCTGTCTCCAAGGTGACCCAGAGTGCCTCTTGTCCTCCCCCTTTACTTTTTAGTTCTGTAGCTACTCCACCTCCTCTTTTACCTTCCCTGTTCCTTCTGTAGATTGTGTACCCTGGTATGTTGACATCCCAGTCATGGTTCTCGGTGTACCATGTTTCCGTGACTGCCACAATATCCAACTGTTCACCTTCCATCAGGGTTACTAGCTCAGAAAGCTTGTTTCCCAGACTACAGGCATTGGTACTCATTGCCCTCCATTTAATGTTGGCTTTATCCTTTCTCCCCATCCCTGCTCTCACTGTCCTTGTCTATTTTTCCATTTACCACTGTCCTGCCCTGTGTTCAGCTCTATACCTCAGTGTTTACCTTACTACCTGCCATGTTTTGTGGGGGGAGGCTTGAAATTTCCTGCCTTTTATCAGCGCCTCCCCCTTGGCTAGTTTAAAAGGTTGCCAAGGAAGCATTTAAACCTATCACCTAGGAGCTTGGTTCCCTTCATGGACAGATGCAGACCATCATGCCAGAATAGACCTTTATCTCTCCAGGTGGACCCCCAGCCCCCAATGAAGCCAAAGCCCTGTGCTCTGCACCAGTTTTGCAACCATTTATTAAACTGCATGGTGTGCAGTACCCTGGCCTCACTCCTGCCATGGACTGGTAGCACCTCTGAGAAGGTTACCGTGCTTGCTACCCATCTGAGGCCCCTCTCCAACTCCACAAATTCATTCTGCACTGCACTGATCCCATGTCTAGCTAGGTCATTTGTCCCAAGGTGAACTATGATATCTAGTTCCCTCTCCTGTGATGCTGCTTCTGCAATCCTGAGGATGCACTTCCTGTCCCTCCAAGCCACGGCACCAGGCATGCACCTTACTTCCTTCTCCTCTCCCTTTCCCAGGTTTACCCCCCTAACAATAGAGTCCCCTATCAGAAGATGTTTCCTTCCCCTGTGGTGTCCCTTGCCACCCTTTTGTGGGTCTTCCTTGTGGATGTCCTCAGCTTTCTTCTGGGTCTCAACTGAGGGTGCCATCATAGAGGAACCTTGCTCTGCCAGAATGGCATATAATTTGTGTAGTGGTACAACTAGGGGGCTTCGCCTCTGGTCCACCACCCGCACCCTCCCAGAACCCACTATGGTCCAACTGCTCTTCATACTTGGCAACCTCTGAGGCAGTGGTTGTGGCAGCAGTGCTCTTTGGAAGGGGGAGGCCTCCTTAGTCCTTGCTAGTTCAGCCTGGAGGTGGGCAACCTCCTCTCTCAGAGCTGACAGTTGCCTTCAAATAGGACAGCAATGCAGTTTCCAGAATGTCTCCTGGAAAACTGCTGCCCCACACCCAGTGCATTGCACCACTCCCCACATGTCCCTTTCCCTTATAATATACTATATATATTTTTTTATTATTATTATTTGTGATATGTACCTACCCTTTTTGCACTGTGCTGGGTTATTAAGGAAATAACAGTTCTGCCCCAAGACCTGTTGAGGAAGTGATGTCAGAACTGCGGCTATAAAGGAAATGCCACACCTGGGGGGCGAGTGTGGGGTAGGGTGGGTAGTCCACAGCCACTGGTGACTGTTAGAAACAATCAAATACACAACTGCTCCACCACCCTGGTGAGTATTGCCCTTTATAGTACTTCAACTAACACCACAATTTACTAGACCACGTCTCCTGCACAAATCGCTGTACTGAGTCCAGGGATAAAAATTAACTCACTCCTCAGCCAGCAGGACACTTTTAAAATGTTGCAAAAATATCCTTCCAAATCCTAGGTCTCACCCTAACAATCAAGCAAATTCAGTTGTATCTCACTCCCTCTGGTTATAAAATTACTACACTTTTAATGGAATCCTGCAATTCTCTGCTTAATGCCAATAAGGAAAAAAAATGAAACTTTTTGTAGAAAGCGTAGCTCCCTTTCTTTACAAGTATTATGCTTCACAAGGTTTCCAGGTCCTAAATGGAGTTATAGTTTGTTCTTTGCAGTGTAGCAAGATTCTCAGCTTCCACAGACAAATCAAAGTCAGACTTCTCGATATCCTCTGATTCCAGTAACTGTTCTGTTGGGAAGTCATCTCCAGGTTCACCAGGTTCATCCTCTGACCTCTCAGATGGTTGTCTCTTAACTTTGGGATGCACTTCAGGCACACCAGTCAATGATTGGGCCCCAGTCTGGGCTGCCATGTGTCTTGTAAGGGTGCCCTGTGGTTGCCCACCAGCTGCCATGTTCATCCTGGGTATCCAAGCAAATACCCACTGCTTTGACTCTCTTCCTCACTCTGGTCACAAACACGGCAATGAACTCCCACTCCTAACACCAAATGTAAAGGTGTGGGATGTAAAAGATGGACAGAAGCTCCAGAAAAAGGTACAAGGGAAGAAGCCAGAAGGGGAAGGAAGGAAACATATTCAATTCAGTGCCTTAGAGTAACTGGTAATTGCTATTTTTCTCTTAAACTTAGATTGTGGGCTTTTAGTGACACTGTACTTTCTTTGTTGTCTTTACTTAGAATTGTTTTTGGGCTGTTGAAAATGTAAAACATAGTGGTGGTGTAATTCTGTGCTGTCTTTAATTGCTGCAAATTTTATCTTGGCTTGTTTGACTGCCCTGTAGTTGGGTGAAGGGTGTTAATTGTCTGGCCTCTGACCTCAGCTACGTGATAACTGAAGGTGGGGCTTAGTCAGAGTTGAGGTAGCAAGTAGAGTTTTATTTTCTCAGAAGAAGTCAGAAGGGGAAGGAAGGAAACATATTCAATTCAGTGCTTTAGAGTAACTGGTAATTGCTGTTTTTCTTTTAAACTTAGATTGTGGGCTTTTAGTGACACTGTACTTTCTTTGTTGTCTTTACTTAGAATTGTTTTTGGGCTGTTGAAAATTTAAAACATAGTGGTGGTGTAATTCTGTGCTGTCTTTAATTGCTCCCCCCCCCTTCCCCAACTCTTAATTATATGCCCTGTTAAATCTGATTGACAGGAGCTAAACACAGGGTATAGTAAGGGGTGTGAAGTAGGAAGGGCATAAGGGGGAAGAAGCCCACCCTCAGCACAAGTGTTTTGACTCATTTATTTATTTATTGGTTTCTTTTTTTTTTTAAAAGAAAATTGTCTGAGGATCAGTGGCAGGATTTTTAGGACAGTAAATTAATAAAAAGGAAACTAGGAGAGCTTCAGTAGCAGACAAGTAGTGGAATAGCAGTATAACTGCAGTATAATGTGGGGAGTGGTGCAATGCAGTGGCTGTGGGGCAGCTATATTCAGGCAGACCTTCTGGACACTGAGGTGCTGCCCTATCTGCATGCATCTCTCTGGACTGCAGGATGAGGTAGCCAGACTCAGAGTGGAAGAAAACTGGGTCAGGAGTACCATCACTCCTATCCAGAGACCACCCAGTCCAATGCAACTGCCTCGAAGGATGCTGAGAACGAGGAGCACTTGGATGACAGTGGGCTCAGGGGGGGTTAGAGTGATCAGGCAGAGGCACATCCCAGATCCTATTCCACTCAAGAACTCATATGCCACACTGGCAAACGAGGACAACCAAACAGAGGTACCCAGAGAAGTGGAAGGAAAGGATGTGGAGGTTAGCCAAGGAGGTGACCTCAGCGGAGAAAGCAGTGGACCCCAGAGGAGGAGTAAGTGAATCCTGGTGGGGGACTCCATCATAAGAGTGATCCAGCTAGGAACACAGGAGGGGGAGGACAGGGAGGTGAGGTGCCTACCAGCTGCCACGGCATGGAGGGATGGAAGGAAGATCCTGGGGATCAGTGGGAAGGCAAGATGGGAGGGTGAGCTGGATGTCATTATCCACCTAGGTACTAATGACCTGGCAAATGGGGAGCCAAAGGAAGTTCAGGAAGATTTTAGGAAATTGGGGAGGGGTCTCAAGCAAGTAGCTACTTCTCTCACTTTCTCTGAAGTACTACCTGTGAGAGGCAAGGGAGAGCATAGGAGTGCATGCACCAGGAACTTTAACTCATGGTTGAAGAACTGGTGCTGTGAGGAAGGGTTTGGATTCATTGGTGACTGGGGACCTACCTGGAGGGATGGAGGTTTGTTCAAGCCTGACGGACTGCATCCATCCTGGAGGAGAATCCAAGCACTCAATGATAAGTTTGAATGCTACATTGACAAGCATTTAAACTAGCAAAGGGGGGTGGCAGGCCAGCAAGGAGGGTACCTACTTGCTCACACCCCACAGCTAGCAGTGGAACCAGTGAACCAGAGGAGTGGCTATCTCTGCAAAGCACTGTGCAAAAGATGGAGATTAGTGCCCAAGAGGTGGATAGGCAAAGGGCACAATTCAGCAGAAGGGCAGACAACAAGGAGAACCAGGATAAAGGACAACCAGGAAGGGCTGGGTAGAACAGCAAAACAGTCTAGGAGGTCAAATCATGGTAAGCATGTGTGCAAATGCCAGGAGCCTTAGCAACAAGATGGAATTCTGGAGGCTGTCATGGTGCAGTCAGACCTGGACATTGTAGCTATCACTGAAACCTGGTGTAATGATAACCATGACTGGGAGATGGCCATACCTGGCTACAACATATTCAGAAGAGACAGAGCAGGAGGCAGGAGGGGAGGAGTGGCATCTATGTGAAAAATGACATAAGGGCCACAGAGATCCAGGAGGAACAAATGGGGAGAGATACTGTGGGTTAAGCTGAAAAGGAAAATGGGGACAGCCATCCAGCAGGTGTGGTCTATAGACCACCAGCCCAGGAGGAAGAACAGATAGGAGCTAATGCTAGCCATCCAAAGGATGGCAGAGAAGGTGAGGTAGTACTGGTTGGAGACTTCAATATTCCAGATGTGGACTGAAGCATCCCAGCAGCAGCATCAACTAGGAGCAGATTTATCCTGGACTCCCTTCAAGGTGCCTTCCTCAAGCAACTGGTCATGGAACCAACTCGGCAGAAGGCAATACTGGACCTTGTGCTCACAAACAGGGACAGTGTGATGGGGGTAACAGTGGGGGAGCATCTGGGGAACAGTGACCACCAGTCACTGTGGCTTGAAATTACAGAAAGAGCAGAACCAAACCACACAAAAACACATATCCTAGATTTTAGGGGGGCAGACTTTGAGAAAATGGGGAGATACTTGAAAGAAGCATTAAGGGGAATGGGACAGGAATCAGGGGTTGAGGAACAGTGGGCAGTATTTAAAATGGGAATTACAAGAACAACAGAATTATGCATTAACCAGGTTAGCGAAAGGAAAAGGAAGAGGAGACCATTATGGTTTTCTAAAGAGGTAGCAAAGAAAGTGAAAGCCAAAAAGATTGCATTCAGGCAATACAAAAAGACACAGGCAGAAGGGGATAGGGAGAAGTACCAGGAGAAGCAAAGGGAGGCAAGGAGGTCAGTAAGGAAAGCCAAAGCTCAGACAGAAGAACACATTGCAAAATCAGTGGGTAGAGGGGACAAGACCTTTTACAGGTACATCAGTGAAAAAAAGAAAGACAAAGGGAGGGATAGTGAGACTGAAGGGGAGGATGGGGGCCACGTGGAGGATGACAACAGTAAAGCTGACATACTGAACAGGTATTTCTGCTCAGTCTTCATGAGAAAGAGGAGGGTAATGGGTCCAAGGAGTACAAGGGTGAGAATGGTGCAGAAATGGACACAAGTCCCTTTACACGAAAGGGTCCTGAAGGAACTGGAAGTAATGAGTTGATAAAGCAATGGGCCATATGGGGTGCACCCCAGGGTCCTTAAAGAACTAAGAGAGATATGGCTGAACCTCTGGCTCTCCTGTTTAGCCAATCACTGGAAACAGGGGAGGTACCCAAAGACTGGAGGACAGCAGATGTAGTACCCTTATACAAAAGTGGGAACAAAGAGGAAGCGGGGAACTACAGACCAGTCAGCCTCACCTCGGTAGTGGGGAAGATCATGGAAGCACTACTGAAGGAGAGATTGGTGGAACATCTGGTTTTCAATGGACTACAGGACCCAAGGCAGCATGGTTTCACCAGGGGGAGGTCTTGTCAGACCAACCTCATTGAATTTTTTGACTGGGTGACTAGGGAGGTGAATCAGAGGAGGGCAGTGGACATGGCCTATCTGGACTTCAGCAAGGCCTTTGACACTGTGCCACATAGAAGACTATTACACAAACTGGGAAATATGGGGGTGGGCAGGACAGTAGTGTGGTGGGTAGGTAACTGGCTTGGTGGCAGGATACAGAGGGTGGTGGTAAATGGCTGTCACTCCACAGAGGGAAGATTGACCAGTAGGGTAACACAGGGATCAGTGCTGGGACTGATCCTGTTCAACATCTTCATCAGTGACATTGCACAGGACCTAGAAGGCAGAATTTCACTGTTCACTGATGACACAAAGCTCTGTAACAGAGTAGACACACCAGAGGGTGTAGACAGAATGAGAAGGGACCTGCAGAAACTTGAAGAATGGTCAGGGGTTGGCAGTTGAAATTCAATGCAAAGAAGCAAGATAATGCATATGGGGCACAAAAACCGGGCACAATATATCAGTTGGGGATGAGGATATAGCATGCATCAAGCAGGAAAGGGATCTTGGGGTTATCATCTCTGATGACCTCAAGGTAGGGAACAGTGTGACAAGGCAGCAGGTAAAGCAAATAGGATGCTGGGATGTATAGGCAGGGCATCGCCAGCAGGAAAGGGAGGTCATAATTCGCTATACAAGACACTAGTGAGGCCCCACCTGAGTACAGTGTACAGTCTCTGAGACCATACCTATGTAAGGACATAGACAGGTAGAGAAGGTTCAGAGGAGGGCAACAAAGATGATGCATGGATTGCATCACAAGTCCTATGAAGACAGGTTGAAGGAACTGAACATGTACTCCCTGGAGGAGAGGAGGGAGAGAGGGGATATGATAGAGACATACAAGTATCTCACAGGAAGGAACAGGGTGCAGCAATACATTATTTTTAAGCGAAAAAGATGTTCCAGGACTAGAGGGCATGGGATAAATGTTGGAGGGAGGATGATTCAGAGGAAACATGAGGAAGAATTTCTTCACAGAACGGGTGGTGGACAAGTGGAACACCCTGTTAGAGGAAGTGGTGGGGGCTGAAACAATCACGGGATTTAAAAATGCATGGGATAGACATAAAGGAATTCTGGAGGTCAGGGGCAACAGACTTCTAGGAAAACATAAACTGAACTTACAAGCTCAAATGGGCAGACTGAGTGGGCCATAGGCCCTTATCTGCCGACACTGGCTATGTATCTATGTAACCCACCTGGTTAAGTGGGAATTTTATTATGAAAAGAAAAAAATAACAATAAAAATCTCATTCTTAGTTTTGGCACCTTCGCCAGCATTCACGTCAGCTTGTAAAACAAAATACAAAAGAAAAAGACATAAATGGCATTCCCTCAAACCTGTAGAACCTTCCTCCACCACTGGTCAGAAAGCACTGACCTTATCTAAAACAAGCATTTGTCAATGCCGAACGTTCGCTTGCAGGTATTTGCAGTGGTATTTGGCACTTGGACATGGCTTAAAAAAATCAGTGACAAAGAAGTACAAGCATTTGTCAATGCCGAATGTTGCTTGCTTCTATGTGCTGTTTAGGTATTTGGAAGTCATTGGAGTGCAAATATGGAAAATTCGCGAACTTACGAGCGTGTGTAGGAACTGCACAACGCACGCTCGTAAAACAGTAATTTTTAGAAATTTTTCACCAAATTTCAACATTGCCATTTTAAGACCTCTGCTAATGAACAGTGTCACTGTGATTTTCTTAATGTGTCCCATACATTGATTTCGCACACCGACTGCGCCATTGTGTGCTACATGGGCGGAAACATGATTTGGGCAGGACGTGAAAAATGGCAGCTGTACTGGCCATAAGGAGGTGTGGTAAAATGGCAATGTTGAAAATCTGGAGTGAAAATATTGAAAATTCACAAACGTACGAGCGTGTGTAGGAACTGCGCAATGCACGATCGTAAAACAGTCATTTTAGGAATTTTCACCAATTTTCAACATAGCCATTTAAGACCTCTGCTAATGAACAGTGTCATGGAGATTTTCCTAATGTGTCCCATACTTTGATTTTGCACACCGACTGCCCATTGTGCTACATGGGCTGGAAACACATTTTGGGCAGGATGTGAAAATGACAGCTATATTGCTCATAAGAAGGTGTGGTAAAATGGCAATTTTGAAAATCTGGAGTGAATATATTGAAAATTCACGAACTTACGAGCCTGCATAGGAACTGCGCAACGCACACTCGTAAAACAGTCATTTTTTGAATTTTGCACCAAATTTTCAACATGGGGTTTTTGGGACCCCTTCTCATGAATGATGTCACTGTCATTGCATTATTCAGGCCCAAAGGGTGATTTCGCGCAGTGAGTACGAAATCACCCTTTGGGCCCAAATAATGCCATGACAGTGACATCATTCATGAGAAGGGATCCCAAAAAACCCATGTTGAAAATTTGGTGCAAAAATTCAAAAATGCCTGAGATATACAATAAAGTTGAAAACCCCTATCTAGCCCATTTACAGCTTATCGGCATTTCCACAGTTCGCGGTCGGCTTTGAAGAGTGCAGACGTGTTCCCGGTTCACCAAGATCTGCCGCACGAGCTCTGGAGGTAAGTGATGGGGGTGAGAAGGAGTGGGGAGGCAGGGTGCACAGTGGGTGGGTGCGGGTTGTGGGGGTTGGGAGAAGTGCTGGGACTGCTTTTGATTTACAGGTTTTAAAAAAAAAAGACTACGTGGGACATTTTCCATGTTGGGATGGGCTTCCAGTGTGGCAGAAGGATGGCTCGGGGTCAGTGGAGTCAACGGGGATTGGGCACCCCCGCCGGCAGATGACACGGACGCTTGCCACGCTGGGGTGGGCCCCAGCGAGCAGAAGGATTAAAGGATGGCTGGGAGTCTGGAGCCAAAGGGGATTGAGCACCCCAGTCGGCAGATGATGCAGGATGTTTGCCATGCTGGGGTGGGCTCCCAGTGTGGCAGCAAAGATTTGGGGGGTGGCGTGCTGGTGTTGGTGTATGACAGTGGTGGTTTTCTTTGAAGAGAAGACCACCACTGTCATACAGCACAACATCCGGATTGGTGCAGGACTGCCATGCCTGCTCAATGGAGCAGGGATTGCCTAGAGGACACACCTCCAAAGTGTCCCCATTCTCCCAGCCGCCTTACATGCGCCGCTTTAATGTAAAAAAGGCAGCCTAGTATAGGTCATTTATATCCTCCCACCGAATCATGTGACTCAGTATCATTATGTAACAAGGCAAAAAATAATTTTACAACTTGCTCTAATATATTATAGTACACATGAAATGCTGTACAGAACTCAAGTGGATTTTAGAACTACTGGCTGTAACCAAATGTATATACACCAAGTCTCAGTGTATTAAAACACTATACATTGCTTTGTAATAGTATAAAAATAGTCCACTAGGGGCTGCCATTCCCCTCTAGCCCAATGACAGAATGCCACAACTAAATCCCAGAGCAACTTCACTTTTATCTGTCCTGCCAAGTGTAAGGTAAAGTTTCCCTACTCCTCTACTCTTTCATTTTATATTAATAATACTAATGTGGAATAAATGGAGGGGAACACTGTAATGGCACAGTGGGCATAAATGGAAGCCAAACAGCAAAATAAAATGCTCCAGGGGAAAGAAAAGAAAAACCAAAAACCCTCACAGGAAACTTAAGCTTATGCTCACATTAACAGAGTTTCCTAGGTTTCCTGTAGAGACTAAACCTTTATTTTAAACCTGCTCACATTCTGTTGCAACCAGGTCCTTTTTATTGGGAAGCAAAATCTCTCACAGCATAAAACAGGAGGAAAACCAGGTTTCTTGTACTACACAGCTGAATTCTGTGTAAACTTGGCAGGCTAAGCTGCCGGCAGCGTTTTTCTAAACCATCGGCTTAGCGTTTGGCATTTGAGCTTGGAATCTCTTCAGAGAGTCACTGCAATCTCACTAGGATGAGGGGATTTGCGATTTTGGGCAACAACATACCTTTAGGCAGTATTTAAAAGAATACTGCCATTAAATCCAAATTGAGGTGAATTTAAGCTGCATAATTTTATCGCCACGATTGCGCTGTCGCATGACTATCACAAATCGCTCGCAAAGCAGAAACAAAAGGGGAGAGCTACTTAAGCAGGCTAAATAAGCCTAAAAGGTCATTATTACTTCTAAGGAGGCATCCTATGGACCTTGCTTCACAAAAACTCGAAAGGGTACAAAACTCCCACAGTCTCTTTGTTTTAAAGCTCAGGGGATATCTTTTTCCCTTATTTGGGTTATTATTCACTAACCTATGCAGCCAGTATAGTGTTATGCTTCTGTAACTGTTAGTTTTGGTTGTGGCCGTTCGCACTCTCTATTCCAGAGGAATTACCACCCTGTAGGGGTACAAAGTAAAGGACTCTCAGAGAGGGATCTGCCCCTAGAGGGGCCACGGGATGGTTCCCGTGGCTAAAGGTACCTTAGGAATCCCCCTAAGGAGACAGTGCTGCCGCTGGAGGAGGAGGGGAGGATGGTGGGGCAAAGACAAAATGCTTCACAGTAAGGCTGAGAGGAACTGTTTATATAGCTCAGGAAGTGGGAGTGGCTGGCTGCTTGGCCACTGAATTACAGGCAAGCCTTTCAATTCACTGACCTCACGAGCCAGTATAGTGTTATGCTTGTGTAACTGTTAGTTTTGGTTGTGGCTGTCAGACTCTCTATTCTAGAAGAATTACTACCTGTAGGGCAATGCAAGGAACTCTCAGGAGGGTTCTGCCCCTAGAGGTGCCACAGGATGGTTCCCGTGGCTAAGGTACCTAAGGAATCCCCAAAAGAAATGTAGTATCATCACCAAAGGAGGCAACATGATGTGTATGAGCAAGCAGTAACAGTGACGTAGAAGCAGTAACTGGAACATAGTAATAGAAGAATAGTGATGGCTTGCATTGAGAGAAGGGGATCCCCTAAGGAGAGAGGGAATGGCAGGACATCCTCCACCTCCATCTAACAATGGAACCTACCTAAGGAAACTAGAGGAAAACTATGCTAAGTGTTATGACCTGAGGCAACGGAGGAGAGAATAAAACCCCTATGAGGAGGAAATCTCTGGGAATCCAAGGCCTAGGTCACCTTCCTCCTGGCTTGGGAAAATGTATTTGGTGATGGCTCTGCAGCTGCAATTTGGAAAACCCAATTAAAGGGAGGTGGAAAATATTCCAATTTGGATGAAGGCTCTCACTCAAACCCTCTAGTGGAAACGTTTTGGAAGGTTGCAAGAAAACTCTGCAACAATACGAGCATCCAAGGCACAGGAGGAGAGCAACAACTGCTGAGGCACTCACCTGGCCTACCCACCCTAAATCAAACCAGATGAACCAGAGTCAATCATGGGGAGAATGCGGTGAAGGTGCCTTGCTAGGGAAACCACTAAAGTCAATGGCCAACTGTTATAGTGGAACACTAGAGCCAAAAGAGATAGTCGTAACCTCCCTCCACCGCTAGTCTTAAATTCTACACCAGGAGCTGCTGTTGCATAGCAGGCAGCTAAAGCCAAGCCCAGGGTGAGGCCATTCCCAGTTATGGGCAAGGTGAGAAGGATCCACCCAAGTTGGACACGCCGATGATGCGGACTAAATGCAGAGCAAGACCATCAGCTGCAGGAACCTGTGCCAGATTAGAATGGCTGGCATGCCCCAGAATTGATTGAGAGCTATAAAGCTGGTGAGCTGAATGAGCAAGGCGTGCTGAGAGTGTAGGGAGCATTGAG
Source organism: Neoceratodus forsteri (assembly GCA_016271365.2). Lineage (NCBI taxonomy): Eukaryota > Metazoa > Chordata > Ceratodontiformes > Ceratodontidae > Neoceratodus > Neoceratodus forsteri. The sequence goes on along the minus strand of CM028130.1, from coordinate 37,453,154 downwards.
TGCTGAGACCTTGCAAGGTCAGATGCAGATTGAGAGCAGTAGCATCCCAGGCGAAGCCGAGGGGATGGCACTAGGCATAAAGCAATGGTTTGCATAAGCAAGGAGCAATGGTTGCGTAGCAGTGGGGACCTGATAGGTCAGTGCTGTAGTAGTAGTAATGGGTGGACCTGCATAACAACTGTACAGCAAGTAAACAGCACTGAGTTATAGCCAAGCTAGCAGACATGAATAGCCAAATCAAGGTAACAAAATCTGAGGATTTTCAGTGGCAAGGACAGAATTTAGAACAAAATTAATTAACCACATAGGTCACAACCCCCAAACACCTCCCAGTCCCCACCGTAGGATAAACAAGCAATTGATGAAAGGCTGAGAACCACATGCAGATATTAAAGCTAGTTTAATAGCCTTAGCAGGAGCTTAGCTAACCTCAGAGTAAACAAAGTAGAATAGGAATGGGTGTAAACAATGCAGCAGCAGGAAGCAAGTGGGCCTGTACAGCAGTAGTTAAATGAGTACAGTGTTAAAACACAGGCACTGGGTACAATGGTAATTAAAGTAAACAGTCAGCAGCAGTGGCTGAAGTTGTAGGTAACTGAAAGCAGTAGCATGAGCTCTGAGAAGGTTTGCAGTTGCAGTGCAGTAAATTGAGAGTTGTAACTGAAAGCAAGCAGAATGAGCTCTGTAGTAGCAATATACTAGTTTTAAAAATCAAAGCCCCCCCAAAGAGAAAACCAAAACACAGCAAAACAGAAAACATGGAAAGGCCCAAAAAACAAAACACAGGGAAGCATACAGCTGGAGGAAAGATGCAAACCAGAAGCAGGAAAACAAACATTGAAGTCCAGCAGAGACACACAGAAACAGCGGCGGGGGGGGGGTAGGCCCCAGCCAGCTCAGACCAGAAACCAACATAGCCTCCAGCTGCAAAGCCAAAATGCTTCACAGTGAGGCTGAGAGGAACTGTTTATATAGCTCAGGAAGTGGGAGTGGCTGGCTGCTTGGCCACTGAATTACAGGCAAGCCTTTCAATTATTTCTCAACTATATTTAAGGGAGCCATACCTTTTTCTTCCACAAAGATTAGGGTGGGTTTCTGATGGAATGATTGTACTAATGTTTCATTTGAAAAAAAGAGAATAAAAAGAAGGGAAGAGATAATAGAAGACTTTATGGGGGGGGGTCTTGATAAGGAGGTGGCCTGCATCCTTTTCAGAAAAAGAAAGGGATAGCTCTAGAAGACAGGAAAATAGATGGTTGCAACCAAGAAAGGAATGACACATTAGTACGTGACGGGTATTAGTCCTGTCAAACCTCCCCCCACCTGTCTCCCCTTATAATTACCTTCCTCCTTGCCTTGCTATCATGGGGGGTAAGCACATTTGGTTTCACATCACTAGGCCTCTGAACTCCTCTCTCCATCCTGCTATCCCCCTCCTAGTTTAAATGCTCCTCAATGTGCTTCCCTATCCTTACCTTCAGTACATTTTTTCCTTCCTCATATAGATTCAGTCTATCTTTTGCATACAGACTGTTCTCCCAGGTCCTCCCTGCCCTCCTACCAGCCCGTATCCCTTTTCCCAACACCAGGCCCCAGCCATTTGTTAAACTCTTGAATTCTCCCTTTTCTTGCCATACTTGCCCTGGGAATAGGAAGTACCTCTTAGAAGGTGACAGATCTCTCTGCTCCCTCACACAGAGGTCCCAGTTCCTCAAACCTCCTCTTTACCTCCCCTACTGTCCCATCAGCCAGGTCATTCATCCCAGGTGTATTATTAGGTGAGGCCTTTCCCTTCCCCTGCTTGCATACCTTAGCACAGATTGCCCCACCCTTTCCGCCTCCATTTCTGGCATGGCTTCCACTCATATTCTACTGTGCCTCTTCCCTTTGCTGCCCCACCTGACCCCTCTTAGTATCGAGTCCCCCAACACCAAGACATCTCCTTTCTTCCCTTCCCCATCTTCTCCCATCTCCTCTCCTTCCTCCTTCTGCACAATGTTCCCTCCTATTGTCTCTGTTTCTCCCCCTGTGTCCCAAGACCAAGACACCTCCCTTATTCTCCTATTTGTCCTCCCCTTCTGCTCTCCTTCCTCCTCCTGCACAACATTCCCTCCTATTGTTGCTGTTTCTTCTCCATGTTCTCCACTATACTCAACCCTTCTTGCCCCATTTCACCTATTTCTATATCACCCTCCCAGCCATTTTGTTCTTTGTACCCATGGACTGCGCTTCTCCTTTCTTCTTCCCCTGTTTGACCCCTCTGTTAGAGGTCGTCCCCCATCTGAGCTTACTGTGTTACCATATCTCCTGTATTCCTCTTACCTCCTTGCATATTTATTGCCTGTGCCTGGGTCACCTCCTGCCCCCTGACATGACCACCCACCATCTCCTTAACTCCCCATCTTTTTCTTTCCTGGATGTCTTTAGTGCTTTCCATGTTTCCTTCTCCTCCCGACCTAATATGCCTTTCATCATCTTTTACACTTCCCTATTAACCTTAGTACTTCTTCCTCTAGCCTCCCCAGACTTATGCAGACTGGGCACCCCCCCCCCACAGGGTGTCCATGAATTCTGCCCCTCCACAGTTATTACATCATACAATCCTTCCTCCTCTGTGATTTCTGTTCCTTCTTCCCTGATTTCTGTGCCCCTCTCCCCTCTACTGACCCTCATTCCAGCTTGCCCCACTACCTTGTCTCCTTCCCAGACTTCCCCAGTCTGTTGTCCTGGTCCCATTATTCCTTCCTCTTCTTTGTTCCCTCTGCTCCATTCTCCCTCTCACTGGTCCTCTTCTTTCTATCTTGCCCTGTCTGTTGGCAGCACTATTTCCCTTATCTCCCTTATTTTCCAGTCCCTCTACCCTGTGGTATGTGGCTGTATTGTGTATGGAATTAAGATGGCTAACAGTGTGTGTATGCAGTCAGCAGGTACTGTATAATGTCACACATGTTACCAACATAAAGGAAGTGATACATTAGGGAGTGAGGGGTTGAGTCCCTTCCTGAGCACCAGAGACAATCAGCTACCCAGCAAATCCTCACCATGACACTCAGCTGCACCAGCAAAATCCCCAAACTGCTACCTTCCAGCTTAAGTCAGAAAGCTCCCTGTACCAATTGAAAACAATACGCTGCAAAAGAAACAATAACGGCAATAAATCTATGAAAATCAACACATACTTCCCTGAGATGTGTCTGCTTCCTTCCCCAGCTCCACCACCTGACTCATCCCCACCTTCAGTTAGCAGTAATGCTTGATGAGGCCCAAGGCCAGACAATTATCACCACTCCCCAAGCTACAGGGCTACACACACACACACAGACACACACACACATACATTCACACAAAACTACATTCCTGCAAATCCCCCCAAACAGGTTCCTTCCCAGCTTAAGTTAGAAAGCACCCTGGTACCAACTGAAAACAACAATAAGCTGCAAAAGAAACAATAACAGCAGTACATCAGCGAAAATCAACTTCCCTGATATATGTCTGCTTCCTTCCCCAGCTCCACTACTCTGACACAAAAAGTCTGTTGTGCCCACTGGTATGTGCCTCCTTATTCTCATTGAAGAGGCTCTGCTCCTTTGCTGAGTTGATTCCTTTGAGGTATTTAAACAGGTATTTCTGTTAACAGACAGTCTCCCCCATTTCAATACATACATTCCGTTTCTGTATGTAACTAAAATCTCCTCACCATACAGTACTGTCAGTGGTATTGCATGGCTGCACTCCCAGATGCCATCACACAAAGGGCCACGACACCACCCACAGGCAGACAAGGTGCATCCTTACTTAGAGGGCAGCCCTGTCCCCACCATGTTACTGTCTGACCTTAGAATATACATCATGCCCTAACACTGTCCTGGCACTGCTATGTCATAGCCACCCTCCCCCAAGCATGCGATTTTTGGCATAAACAACCCCTCAACTGTACCCTTCACATGATGTCTCCTCCAATTTCAGTAACCAAGATCTGCTGACATAGGCAATTGCAAGACACCACCACCCAGAATACTTGCAGCACTGCCATAGCATGGATGCACTCACTGCATGTACAGTCCAGCAACTCACGCCAATACCCACCAACTGGAATGGTATGCATGCCTTTATAGCCCGTCACTGTACCTTCCATAGTACTGCCTGTGTTAGCCATGACAAGGACTCCCTTCCTCTGAAGCGCTGGTACACATAATTTATTTCTGTCCCTTCTCACGCCATCACACTGATCACAACACGACAACCTACCGTACAACATGGAGGCTCAGTTGCAGCTCATCATTTCACCATACTTGCTGTTGGTTACCTTTTTGCATGCCATGGCATGCTGTTCATCATAACTGCTTGCACATCTATGTTTCCTAACACCCCCCGCCCCCATGAATCTTCACACCTGGAACACACAGACACAGAAACTCAAATACACAAAGCATGTTGTGAAGCTGCTCGTGGCTCAAGACTTTCAGTAAGCATTCTTCACCATGCCCCCTCATGCTGCTTTAGACACACCTCCTTTACAATGGGGGTCACATGCATTGCATGTCACCTGTTCCAATGGCATCCATACCCAAGTGACATCACCACTGTTCCACAAACATGTATCCCAACTGTACAAAGTACATTTCAGTTGCCAACTGCATTCAGTACTGCCATCTGAATTATGTCATGACTTCCCTCAACACCGCAACATGACTATGCCATGTACCCCACCCCAAGGCTTTAGCTGACATGCTGTTCCATCTATCTGTGTATCACTACATACACTATTCAGTGAGAAAGTATATTGTTAAGCACCACGATGGCCATGGCCACTGACAGTTACTTCAAATGTGTGGATTAGTCAGTGGATGATGTAGTATAGGACTGTATTTGTATGCGTCTTGTGGGAGAATGGTCTTTCATTAGCCCTGTCATAGATGCACATGCCTCACAGAGGGGTACCCAAGGGGTCAATTTTAGGCCCCCTGTTATTTTTACTGTTTAGCAACAATTTACCCATATCAGTGCAGTACTCCCAGGTGAGGCTATATGCGGACAGTACCATTTTGGTTGGCTCTGGAAATAGCGTTCCAGACCTCCAAACAAAGTTACAATCTGACTTTGACAGCTTGAGAAAGTGATTCACCTGGTCAAAACTTCAAATGAATAGCAAAAAACCTAAGCTGATGCATTTTGCTCCAAAAAAGAATAATGATCAAATTAAGATAAAAATTAATCAAAATGAGTGTTTAGAATTAATAAACAACTATTGTTATCTGTGGGTTATTTTTTTGGCACACACATGACTTTTGAAAACCATATAAACTCAGCAATCAGTAAAGCAAATAAAAAGCTTGGTGCCTTACATCGTACAAAAATTTTTTTAAAATAGGGACGATCGGAAAAAATTGGCTGAGCAATTAACTTTTCCAACCTTGACATATGGAAAATTGTTGTATTGGACAGCAAATAAAAACTGTTGTACAAATTAGACAAAACCCAATATAGAAGTGCTAGGTTTGTTTTAAAATGCAAAATGAATGTGCATCAGTGTACAATGTTGACTGCACTGAAGCGGCAGATTCTGCACATGAATTATACAAAAAACTTGGCTAAAAATAGTGGGCTGCATATTCAAACTGCGCCATTCTGTGGCGCAAGCTCTTGCACTGCTCAAAAAGTTGCGCGAGGGGGTGGCCATGTACAATGTTCAGCGGAGTTGCGCTTAACGCCAACTCCGTTGAATATCGCCCTTGGCCACAGCCACTGTGCATGGCGCAGTGGAACTTGGCGCCACCGAAGTGGTCAGAGTGGTGCATTCAGATGCGGTGGTGCAAGTTCCATTGTGCCATGTACATTCTGATATTCAAAGGTGACATGCAAATGGAGCCATAATTCATGGCAAGGGTGCAATTGAATATCTGCATCTAATTATGGCCCCATTTGGATGCCATTAGCATGCAGGTGCACTGATCCCGATGAGTTGCACCTGGCACCTGCCAGACAGCAGCCAGTGGGACAGACCTTCACTCAGCCCCGATCGCTGGCAGAAGTCATTCCCCCGCTTTCCCCAGTAGCCCGCCGATTGTGGGTGAACACACTCTTTCGGACTACTGGACAAGAAGGGAACGGAGCCATCCCCTCAGATTGTTTCTTGAGGACCAGTGACCCGCGCGGTTAATCAGGCATAAGAGGTCAAATCCCTCACAAAGTTCATCTTTGCATCCAGGAAACTCCCCCACCACCACCACAGAGTTTCACCCCCCATCAGCCGGTGCTGGCGGCACTTCACCCGCCAGCCAGCCCGCCACCACGATCGATGGCTTGGTGTTATCGCTTCATTGAGCCCAGAGCAAGAGCCAATGGGTGCAGACCATACGTGGCTGCCGCAGTCCAGATATGTATCTGAACCGTGCCTGTACGTTATGGCTGGACACCCATTGCCTTGCCTGAACCATGGGCAGCAGCCCACCGAAGGTCGGGCCGCGGGGCGGTGGGGCAGGAGGGTGGGTGCTGCCAACCGCCAGCTGACGGGAGCGGGTGGTGGGGCTGTGGGTGGGCGGTGAGGGGCCACCAGATCACCAGAAAATTGGACTTTGGGGGATTTGACTCTTATGCCCAATCGAGCTTCGCGGTCACTGGACCACCAGGGATATTAGTCTTTGTGGGGGTTGAACTCGTTCTGACCACAGTCGGGCTGAGTCAGAGGTTGAACTCCCGTTCTGCCTGCGATTGAAGTCAGAGGTTGAACTCCGTTCTGCCCGCGATTGGACTAGTCAGGGGTTGAACTCCGTTCTGCCTGCGACGGGCTAGTGGGTGGGGTTGAACTCCATTCTGCCCGTGATCGGGCTAGTCAGGGAGGAGTGTGTTCTGCCCGCGTCAGGCTAGTCTGGGGTAGGAGGTGAGTTCTGCCAGTGATCGGGCTATGGGAGGTTAATCTACATTATGCTGCCCGTGTCGGGCTATTGAGGGGAACAGTATGTTATGCCCGCTCGGGCTACTGAGGGGTACTATTATGCCCGCGATCGGACTGCAGGGGCACAGGAACAAGTGGAGGCCACCCACAAGTGGCAGCTGCTGTGTTGCACCCTACATTGCGGCAGCTCACCTGTGGGTGGCCTTGACTTAATCCTTTTTTTTTTGCTCAAAGTTGTGCAGGCACAGGTAGGGGGTTGCACCTGCTCAACTCTGCATGGCCCGGCTGAATATCGGGCTGTGCAGTTTATGCATGGTTCCTCCCCTCCAGTTGAGCATGCCTTCATTAGCATTGCACTGTTGCTCAGCATGGTTTGGGGGCACAACTGCCTCCTGCTGAATATCGCAGAATGGCACAATTTCGGACTTCCGCTGGTGCAACCCTATTGCGCATGGCGCAACTCTTTTGAATATCCAGCCCAGTATATAAATACCAGAGTTCTTATCCTGAGCATTATATAACTAAAGTAACATTTGATAAGGACAGAAACGTTTTCCAGGATTTAAAGAGAACTGTACATGTAAACAAAATAATATTGCTTAAGACCAAAAACAAATATGGTAGAAAAACTTTGCGATCTCAGTCAGTAAATGCCTGGAATGTATTACCTTACCCAGCTCAAATGTCACCTTCTTAGTTTTGACACTGTGGACCATGAGGTGTTTTTGGAAACCCTGTGGTTTCTCTGTGGTGTCAGGCACAGTCCTCAAGTGGTTTCGATCTTTTATTGTAGGCAGGTCTCAGAGGGTAGCCACAGGAATTTATTCTTCTGACTCCCTCCCTGGCCTGCGATGTCCTGAGGTTCCATATTGGCCCTCATGCTGTTACGCAGTGTATATGCTGCCATTGGGAGATATCATCAGGTGATACGGCTTGAGTTTTCACTGCTAGACAGATGATACTCAGCTGTACATGTCCTTTATGCCCAGATAGGAGGATATGATTTCAGTGCTGAATAGTTGCCTCGCCAAGATCAAGGACTGGATGAGCTCGAGCTGATTGAGACTGAATCCAGATAAGACTGAGGTGTTGGTGGTAGATCCAGGATGCCCTGGGCGGGTCTTGGAGCTGGGTGCATGTCGGGTCTATGGCTTGATGGTGTCCAGCTCATTACCTCAGATCGGGTGCATAACCTGGGTGTTATTTTTGATGACAGCCTGACCCTGAAATCTCAGGTGTCAACGGTGGTCAAATCCTCATTTTACCATCAGAGGAATATTGCCCCGATGAAACACCTGATTCCTCCAGGCTACCTCCCGACATTGATCCACGCCTTCATTACTACCCGTCTTGACTACTGCAATCCCCTCTACCTAGGGCTGTCTGGGGTTGATATCCACCACTTGCAGCTAGTAAAGAATGCTGCAGCCAGGCTACTGACTGGCACCTCTAGGACCAGTCACATTACACCTGTGCTGCGCCATCTGCACTGGCTGCCAGTTCAGTGGTGGACCATCTATAAGGTAGGCTTGCTTACCTTTGAAGCCCTACATAAACAGGGACCCGACTACCTGAAAGATCTCCTGGTTCCCTACTCCCCCAATCACCCTCTCTGCTCTGCCGGTGAGGGATTGATAGAGATCCCCAGGGTCCATTTGAAGATGTCTGGAGTTCGAGCATTTTCTTTTGCAGCACTGACCCTGTAGAATTCTCTACTTCATCAGTTGAGAGAATGCCTGACCGTCAGCACTTTTAAATCAATGCTGAAAACGTACTTATTTTCTTTAGCTTTCCCTAGTTAAGTATTGATTGTTTTAAATTCGTATATTGTTTTTATTGTATTTATATGATGTACAGCTCCTTGATTATAAAAGGTGCTATATAAATAAAGTTGCTTTGCTTTGCTTATGAGATGTTTGCCCAAGAAATAAATTAATTAAGTTTGTTCCAGTGTTCTGGTAGGTAGTAATAAATTAGTGAATCTAGCACTTAGCACTTTATATTTAAAGTTTTGAGTAAAAAAATTGATTGTATGTTTCCTTCCCCCTTCCCCCTCCCCTTTTTATATTCAAATTGTTACTGTGTATAGTTTTAAAAACATTCATAAATGTAACTCGAAGTGAAGTGAAATTGTGATTGTATAATGTAAAATCTGTTTTGTCCTAAAAATTTAAAGTTCTGACAGGACTGTCTTGAAAACAAGACTGTGAAACCTTAATGACATAGAAACATAGAATTTGATGGGAGATAAGGACCGCTTGGCCGACCCAGTCTGCCCATTTCCCTACCTAATGGATTAGCTGCAGATCCTAGTTAACCAACAGCCTACTTCCTTCTACCCCCTACTAGAATTGTCTTATGTCTGTCCCCTGCATTCTTGAATTTCCCCACTGTTTTTGACTTGATGACCTCCTCAGGAACACTGTTCCATGCATGTACTACCTTCTCTGTGAAGAAATACTTCTTCACATTACCTCTGAGCTGTCCCCTATCTTCAAATTGTGTCCCCTTGTTCTTGCACATCTCTTTTTCTGAAAGATGTTACCCTCTTGGACTTTGTTGATTCTCCTGCAGTATTTGAAAGTTTCTATCATGTTCCCCCCTCGCCCTCCTTTCCTCAAGGCTATCATGTTAAGCTCCTTAAGTCTTTCTTCATATGTCTTCCTGGTGCAGACCATGCACCATTTGGTTGCAAGTCCTCTGGACAGCCTCCATCCTATGTCTTTGTGGAGATGGGGTCTCCAGAACTGTACACAGTACTCCAGATGTGGTCTTACCAACTGTCTGTACAGGGACCAACAACTTCCTGTTTTTCTACTGGTGATGCCTCTCCTATGCATCCCAGTATCCCTGAGACCTCCTTACTGCCTTCTTATATTGATTGCAAGCCTTAAGGTCCTCTGATATGATTACCCCAGGTCCCTTTCCATTTTGTTGTTGTCAGTATCTCACCCCACATTGTGTACTCTTCCCTGGGTTTTTGTTTCCCAGGTGCATTACTTGCAATTTTGCATTGAATCTAAGCTGCCATATATTTGACCATTCCTCCAACTTTACAAGTCCCTTTTCATCCTTTCCACCCCACCTTGCATATCAACCCTGTTGCAGATTTTGTGTCATCTGCAAGAGCATACTTTCCCTTCAGTCCATCTGCAATATCACTTATAAAGACATTAAAAAGGACCCACCCTGGTACTGAACCCTGTGGTACCCCTCTAGTAACCCCCCCTTTTTTCACTGTGGACTCCATTTACTATTACCCACTGTGTCCTGTTTTCCTGCCAGTGTTTTACCCAGGCTACCACCCTGGGACCCACTGCCAGGCTGGCTAATTTGTTTATTAATCATTCTTGTGGAACTGTGTCAAATGCCGTGCTAATGTCTAGGTAAGTCATGTCCATTGCCCCTCTCTGGTCTATTACTTTGGTCACCCAGTCAAAGAAATCAATTATATTTGTCTGACGTGACCTTTCTGCTGTGAATACATGCTGCCTTGGGTACTGTGCCCCACTGGCCTTTAGGTACTCAATAATTCTTTCCTTCAGAAGTAATTGCATCATTTTCCCTACCACTGAGGTCAAACTGACTGGTCTGTAGTTTCATGCCTCTGTCTTGTTCCCACTTTTGCAAAGGGGAATCACATCTGCCCTCCTCCAGTCCTCAGGTACCACACCATCCTCCCATGATTTATTAAAATGGGTAGTCAGTGGTGTTACTAGTTCTTCCCTTAGTTCTTTTAGAATTCTGGGGTGAATTCTATCAGGCCCCATTGCTTTATCCACCTTCAGTTTTAAGATTTCTTTCAGAACCCTTTCTTCTGTGAAAGGACTAATGTTAACCTTCTTATCCAGAGTGCTTCTATTGACTGGATTAGGTATCTCCCCTGCTTTGCCACTGTGAATACTGAGCAGAAGTAGTCATTCAGTATCCCTGCTTTTTCACTGTCGCTCTCTGCCCAACCACCTTCCTCTTTATTGGCTATAGCCAAGGGGATATTACTTCCCACCCTTTCATATGGTCTTGTTGCCTTTGCCGCCATCCCATCCTCAAGCCTCGCTAAGTGGGACACCACATACAACAATATCTGTCGCTTTGCCCTCTCGGCCCCCCGTCTCACACACCGATGTACACTCCACTCGCGACTGGAATGGCTCCCCTGAAAAACATCGGACCTATATCATGGGAAACTTCATTGACAAACATAATCTGTACAGCCACCCTGCCTCTTTGCCCTCCCCTTAAACATGCCTCCCCTGCTCACCACTCAGGTCTTTGGTGTCCCAGACCCACCTGGTCCCCAAGACCTGCACTTCTCTCAGGTGATCGGGCGCTCACCACCCATGCTCCCAAGCTGTGGAACTCCCTTCCCTTACAAGTTTGTGCATCCCCCTCTCATTCCACCTTCAAAACCTCTCTCTGGAACTTCCTGAAACCTGCTGCACCTTGCCTGTGTGCCACTTAACGCCCAGTCTGACAGCCCTCCCTCCCTCAATGGTACCCCAGCTAGGCTCTTTCTGCCGCGCCACCTTGGTGAAGCACCTTACCTGAGGTTATGCTATGTATTGTCTATTATCACCCTAGGGGGGTCCTATACCTTTGCTGCCCCTAGGCCAGTATGTACCCTATGATATCCAACCCACTAGTGTCGTATATACGCTTATCTCTATACTATGTACTACTGCTTTAATGACCATTGTTGTTTCACTCCTGTGTTGGAGCATGCCACTCCAGGTTTGTACTGTGACTATGTATTTTTCTCAAGTATACCGTGTAACTATGTATTTCTCTCATGTATACCTTGTAACTATGTAATTCTCTCATGTATGCCTTGTCACACCTGAAAATAGGCACCAGTTGTCTAGTGTGCTTATCCAGTTACCAAAAGCAAATAAATAAATAAATTCAGCCTCAGTGTCCCTCACTTAGTCTTTTTTTGTTCTCTAATGTACCTATAAAAGGTTTTATCCCCCTTCTTAACCGAGTTGTCTATCTTTTCCTCAGTTTGGGCCTTTGCTATTCTGACTGCCTTCCCCACTTCTTTCTGCATTTACTGGTACAGTTCTCTGTCCTGCTCCTTCTGTGTTTCCTTATACTTCCTGAATGCTGTCTTTTTCTCCCTTACCTTCTCCGCCACTTCTTTTGAGAACCATAGTGTTTTTTTCTTTCATTTTTGATTTATTTGCTTCACACAAAGGTTTATTGCCTCTGTGATGGCAGTTTTGATGATTCTCCATTGTTGCTCCACCCCTCCTTCTAGCCTGTTTGCTAGTGTTTTTCTGAGGCACTCTCCCATCTTGCCAAAGTCAGCCCTCCTGAAGTCCAGTACCCTCACTTTTGTATGGCTTGACTCTGCAGCTGAGTTTAACATGAACCACATTGTTTGATGGTCACTTGTTCCCAGATGGCAACCCACTTCTAGGATCTGAGATCCTCTCACTGCCCCCATTTGAGAGTATGAGGTCTAAGACTGCTCCCTCATGAGTGGGTTCCGAAACTAGCTGTCTGAGGTCTGCCACCTGTAGGGCATCGAGAATGGCCCTGCTTGGATGTGGCTGCAGCAAATGTGCTCCAGTTAACATCCAGCATATTCAGGTCTCCCCTTTCTCTGCCATCCTAAAAATGCTTTCTATCATATCCTTGTCCATTCCCTCCTCCTGACATGGGGGTCCGTACACAACCCCTGTGTGGACTGTGGTGCCCTTTCCAGTCTCCAAGATGACCCACAGTGCCTCCTCTCCTCCCTTGTTACTCTTTTGTTCAGTTGCTTTTATCCCTTCCTTTACATAAAGAGCTACTCCTTCCACTCTTCTCTCCTGCCTGTCTCTCCTATAGGTTATGTACCCTGGTATGTTAACATCCCAGTCATGGTTCTCTGTGTACCATGTTTCTGTGACTGCTACGGTATCCAGGCATCCTCTTACATCAAGGCCACCAGCTCAGGGAGCTTGTTGCTCAGACTATGGGCATTGGTACTCATTAGCCTCCATTTCTGATGGCCTTACTTTTTTGCCCCATCTCTGTCCTTCTTGCCTTTGTCACTTTCCTTATTTATCCCTGCCCTTCTCCCTATCACACCTCTATGTTGGTGTTTACAGTACCCTACCGCAATTGTTATGGGGCTAGGTTTCCCTGCTCCTTTCCAATGCCTCCCTAGCTGGTTTAAAGCCACAATGAAGCATTTAAACCTATCACCCAGGATCCTGGCTCCCTCCTGGACAGATGCAGCCCATCATGCCAGTATAGGCTTGCATCACTCCAGGTGGACCCCAGTCTCCAATGCAGCCAAATCCTGAGCTTTGCACCAGTTTTCAACCACTAATTGAATCCATGGTGCAGAACACCTACCTCTCCTACACCATAGATGGGCAGCACCTGCGAGAAGGTTACCTTGCATGCTACTTGTCTAAGGCCCCTCCCCAATTCCACAATCTCTTCCTGCACTGCTGTAATCCTTTCTTAGCCAAGTCATTTGTGCTAGGTGGACAATGATGTCCAGCTCCTCCCTGTGCAGCTGCTCCTGCTATCCTGAGGATTCTACTCCTGTCCCTCCAGCCATGGTGCCAGGCAGGCACCTTACCTCCCTCTCCCCTTCCTCCCCCAGTTCTACCTTCCTAACAATGGAGTCCCCCACCAGGAGTTGTTTCTTTTCCCTGTGGGACCCCATGCCACCCTCCTGTAGGTCTCCTTTGTGGAGGTTCCCAGCATCCTCCTTGGTCTCCTCTGTGGGTACATCCATAAAGGAACCACACTTTTCCAGAATGGCATAGGAATTGTGGAGAGGTACAACTGGAAGGATGCACCTCTGTTCCACCACTCTCACCCTCTCTGAGCTCACTGTGGTCCAACTGCTCCTCTTTCTTGGCAACCTCTGAGGCAATGGCAGTGGCACTGGTGGTCCCTGGATGGAGGAGGAGGTCCCACAAATCCTGCCCAACTCAGCCTGGAGATGAGCAACCTCCTCCCTCAGCCCAGAGAGGTGCCTGCAGATAGGACAACACTGCATCCTCCAGAACATCTCTGGGAAAACTACGGCTCCACAGCCACTGCACTGCACCACTCCCATGATGTCTTATTTCTCACCCCCTAACTGTTGTTTGGAATACTTACTCTTTCCTCTGTTTGTTTATTTTTTTTTTCTCCCTACTTACTGCCTCTGTGCCTTTTAGTTCCTGATCTTCCTGTTCTGAGACAAGAAGTTCCTACATTTCTCAGTAGTCTCCTTACCTGCTCAGAGTCAGACTTCCAGCAGCTGGGGGTGGAGGCTACTCTTATCCTTGTAGGACAGTGAGTCTTTGGTGGCTGTGTAACCACTCATTCCCTGCTCCCCAAACAGGAAGCTTCTGTTGTCAGTCAAATCCTGTGCCTATAAAAGTTGATCTGCCTTTGGGTGGGAGGGTAGAGAGGAGGGAGGGAAGGAGGGCAATATAGTCCCAGTAGAGAGGTTTAGTTATACCAGCAGCTCCTTCCTCCTGGTGCTCTGCCTGTTCTCCGGCAGACGCTATCTAGGGCAGTGTTTAAATCTGATTTTAACTTGGCTCCTTCTAGCTAAGCCACTCTCCCTACCTTGCAAATCTTTCTAAACTTAGTTAATTTCACAGATAAGAATTCCCTTCAGCCACCTGTGACAAGTACCTAGATAACTCACACATAACAGATACACAGATAACAATTCACTTCAACTAACTCTGACAAACACACTAACTTTTATTTTTACCCTAAATTGAAGGTCCGTAGAAGAGTTCTAGTTCTTAGTCCCGAGAGAGATTTAGTTATACCAGCAGCTCTTCCTCCTGGTGCTCTGCCTGTTCTCTATAGGTAGAGAAGTGGAAGACCTTGGTATTCTGATTAAGGGGATTACATTGATATAAAAGGAAATATGTAGGAATAGTCCAAACAGTAAGTTTATCACTACCAATAGCAGTAGGGCAACAGAAGTCAGGAGAATTTTGGAGCAAAATTAGGGTATCTTGGAAGTGAAGCCAGTAATGCACACATTGATACAGCAGACCCCTACTAGGATATATTGATGCTGCAGAAGTGTTAGGAACACTGTCATAAAGTCATACTTTCATGCCCCACTTCATCGTCCATTGATGTCACTACCACCTCAGCAATTGGGTATCCACAAATGTGGCAAATGTAAACATTTATCTGACATCATTACAACAAAAACCTTTGCAAATCCCTGTACACATAAAAAATTGGATATTAAGTAGCTTGATAATTGTAACCCTCTAGTAGTTGTTTACTTCATTGTGCATGTGGATTATTTTACATAAGATGGACTGTATATCATTTCAAGATGAGAATAGGAGAACTTGTAAGAGCACTAGAAAATGGGGACAAATTGTATGTGATAGTACAGCATGTCAACAACTCAGGAGGTCAGAAACATGCTATAACTTTTACAGATATTGAAAGGGTCACTCTAGAGTGGGATGGAGACCTGGAAAGGGTTGTGGGATGAAGACATTTTACTATAAGGAGATACAGGGGAAGCAAGGGGGTCACTAGACCACCAGAAATGGGGTATTTCATCCAAAATGGTAGAATTTTGCCCACAAAGGGCAAAACTCTGCCATTTGTGGGTGAAAGTTCACCATTTTGGGGTAGAATTTTCTCATTTCACTCCCATGAAAAAGTTCGTGAAATGCGCAAATTCCGTTACATTTTTTTGCACAGCGAAATATGTTAATTTTGCCCATCTCTACACAACAAAAATCATGATTACAATTTTTACCTTGTCCAGTTCTTCTAAATAGCAATCAATAAAATCTCGTGGTTGCCCTGGTGTCTGAGTCTTCCTGTGTTCCTCTATGATGTTACACACAAAGCCACGGATTACTTCATTGATCTTGAACATTTTCTTTAATGGCAGTGGGAGGCCCCGAATAAAGGCTATTGAATTGTAGAGCTGCAATAAAGAAGCATGTTTGAACCCCAGGCATTCTGAGGAATGGTATCTGGTCAGACAATCAAACAAAGTGTGGCTTTCAGTTTATTTTCTTTAAATGCTTTCATATAACAAGATATAGGGATTACTGAAATAACAGGCAGATTTTATGAAATGAGATTAGACCACTTTAAAATAACTTTATCATTTGCAAACTATTACCATCACTACTTATTTCTATGATTATGAACAGAAAATCTGCAAACATTACAATGTTTTAAAATTGTTGCATACATGTACAGTCTTGATATACTGAATGCTGATGTAATGTATAAATTATATACTATACTGTACCTCATTGTACTGAGTACACTGATGTGATGTATACTGTATATTGCTGTACTATACTGTGTTACTGATACACTGAGTACATTGATGTACTGTCTTGGTATACCGATGCACTGAGTACTCTGATGTAATGTACAATTGATGCACTGAATCATCATATTGATATGCTGAATGTACTGATGTAATGTATATACCAATGTACTATATTGTTATATTTGATATGCTGAGTACTTTGATATACTGTATTGGTATGATGATGAACTGAGCACACTAGTGTGATGTATAAATGACGTACTCTACTGGTATCTCATTGTACAGAGTACACTGATGCAATGTATACACTGGTGTACAGTATTATATTGTGATACTGATATACTAAGTACACAGATGTACTGTATTGGTATAGTGATCTACTGAGCTGAACATTGATCTAATATTTATTTATTTATTTATTTAAGAATCAGTTTACAACCTTTGAGCCAGAGGTTCATGCATAAAGGTACTTCATCACATAAAGACATACATTAGCTTTCGTTATATAGCAAAGATTTGCCAAAATCAATAGGCATTCACCAGAGGTGCCACGTCATTGTGGTCAGACAAATACAATTGGTACAGGGTATATAATTGATAACAGGTATTACACAAGTCGGTATCAAGTGAGCATTCTGGTAGATAAACATTGAAACAGCTGGCACTGGCCAGGTTAAACCTAGGCATGGTGTACAGGGAATATATAAATTATGTACTATATTAGTACCTTATTATACCAAGTACATTTATGTAATATGGACCATGCCCCTAAACTGTAGTTAGGGTTCAACCTTCACTTCCACTTTAAACTCAGGGGACCCGATTCTCAAAGCTGGCTTGGAGTGGCACAAGCTGCAGCAAACAGCAGCTTGCTCCAAAGGCCGGTGCACCAAGGACCCCACACCAGATTCAGGAACAGGAGGGGTCCCAGCTTATAAGTCCCTACACATGTGGCAACCACTCCAGTGTGTCAAACACCTGGCACATGAAAGGGGCATGCTGCAAGCCTCTGCCACAAAAGCAATCATCCATGCCCCCTTCCCTGGTGATCTAGTGGTCCCCTCCCAAACCCCCAATATCGCCTGCATTGTATTGTAAAATATTATCCCCAACCTGGTGGCCTGGTGGTCCCTGATCCCCGATAGCACCCATTTAAATAATATATATTAGTCATCCTAGTCCTGGTGGTCTAGTGACTCCCACCCCCCATCTTACCAGGTAGCACCCACCACCCTGCTCCCACCCCCAACTCCCACAATGCAGCCAGTGTCTTTTGCTTGTTGAGTGAAAGTAGATTACTTTGCTCTTGAGCTGGGGTAAATTTCCCTTTATTTACCAAAGAATAACATTCTAATGTGAAGTGTATACATTTGTTTCTTTGTCATGCCACTGTAAAGACATGGGGCCCAGTTCTAGAAGCTTGGGCAAGTTGCCACCAAAGGCACCTCAGCCAAACACCATTGCAACATGGACCCTGTGCCCTATTCTAGAAGGGGCAAGGTCTTTTGTGGCTGTCCTGTGACTTGCAGCATGTGGATAGGTATGCCAACCTAAGGGTGTAGCATGTGGCAAGTTGCAGCCCCCAGCAGCGTTAGTGCACCCAAAGCCTGCAGGGTAGCTGTGTCCCCAATCCAGTACCAAACCCAAATTCAGTGCTGCAAATGGATAATTATAAAAAAAATAAAGAGCCATGGTAGTCTAGTGGCCCCATCCAGCAGTGCCAGTCCACCTGCATCCCTCCAACCCATCCTCAGGCAGTGACTGGCATAGCCCACCTCTTACCTCCATGGCCAGCTGCTGACTGAGCATCACACATGAGCTTACTGGATAGATCACCCAGAAATAAATGAGTCATTAATTCCTGAGTGTGTCTTGCCAATAGCGCCATGCTGTAAAACTGGATCCAATTATACAGTTTATACAAGCCTTTATCTGTTGGTTCAAGTCCATTGGACTCTTTTTTCCCGGCCCCACAGTTAGGTTATGACCCTTACCTGTGCTACTCTCTAGATTACAACATTTTTTACCAAATTACCAGAATTAAGACCAAACCAGCTCCTGGCTGGCTTGCCATTTTGTAAAACTGGATCCAATTATACAGTTTATACAGGTTTCCTGTTGGTAATTCTCAGTAATTCAATAAAGCCAACACACTATTTCTTTGCCAAATTAGTGGTAATTTATTATGATAGTATTAATAAGATTAGCCATAAAAATCCTATTATAACAATAAAAACACACCCTGACAGGATGAATAGTTGCAATACACAAAAAGAAACCAGAACAATCCTATTTTAACAGTAAGAATGCATCCTGTCATGATTAATAATTCTAGTTTTCAAATGGGAATACATGATAACATTATTTTAAACATCAGGTAGCCCACCACTACCTAGGTGGTCCTGTTACAATTTAGTTCTAAACAGCCAATCAGGGCAATCCCAATGGGGTGTTCCTAACATGCACTCTAGACAGCTAGTAATATTTGCATTACAGGGCTACATAATTTCAGAGACACATGAAACCATATATCTCTGGATCCCCCGAGCAATCTATGGATAGTCTCAGACTGCAGATTGTCCGACACTGTGACTTCTCGAAGGGATGCTGGACATAACCATAGGTCCCATATTTATGTGTAGCAAGCTTAGAAAAAAATGTAAGACTGGAATTTCCCCAAAACTACCTCCGCAGATTTAAACACAGACAATATGTCATTCAACAAGTCATAAGACTTGGGTTAAAAATACATTGGCCATAAGATACCTCGGTCATAAGATACTTTTGACACTTTGCCAGAGACATACGGTCATTCTTAAATGGGAAAACAAGTAATCAGGGTTTTTTTATTTATCAAAAATACTTACTTCAAGAGACAGAAAACATGCAAGGGGATGTGACTGTTTTAAAAATAACTGGTTTACAGATAAAAAATAGACAGTGGCCAAATTGCAGAGGTCATTACTTTATATCAACGCTTTGTAACACATATTTTTAAACAGTAGCAATCACAAAATGGGGAAGTTATAGTCATGGCCAGCCACGGTTACTAGCAGCTGTATTCTTATCTTAGCCATAACCTTTTAAAAAGACGTGTTTTGATACGCAATGTTCTTCTGCTGAATTGGGTGATTCCAAGCTAAACCTCTGTTCTGTGCTTTTTGAATTATTTCATTTTCTTCATTTCAACCATTAACCTTTTAAAGTCTTACACATGCATGCATGCATGTTAACTGACATGGTGGTATCATTCATTTACTTAGCCACTTGCAGCCATTGCTACTAGACATACCAATTCACATGTTGGTATTATTTAGTCATCTACGAGCCACTTTTACTTTTTACTAGCCCTTTATCAATCTACACTAGCCATTTTATACCTTTCTATCTCCTCAACCTTTTGGCTAGCCAATTATATATTTTGATAAAAGTTTGGTCACTGGTTACTGAAACATTGGCCACTGGTCACTAAGCATTGGCAACTGGTCACTAAATGTTGACCACTGGTCACTAAATGTTGGCCACTGGTCACTAAACGTTGGCCACTTTCAACAATGCACTGCTCAGTTGGCAGCTGGCCATGTAGGTGGGAGGTGGGCTGTGCCAGTCACTGGCTGGGGATGGGTGGAGGACTGGCACTGATGGGTGGAGCAGGTGAGGGCCACTAGACTACCAGGGATCTCAGGGTTTACTTTCTAAACATTTGCAGCAAAATATCGGGTCAGGGAATAGATTGCGGGAGACACAGCTGCCCTGAGGGGTCACTAGCAGTGTGGGGTTCAGGGGCATGATGTGTGTGAGCTGGGGGCATTTAGGGGCTGGGGGTTCTTGGGGCTGGGGGTGCAAGATGTCCAGCTGGGCACATCTGCTATGGGGAATCAGGGGCTGGTGGGGTTGTGGGTTGCCCTGTGGGCACCGACAGGGGTGTTTTGGGCATGAGGGCACATCCTGGAGTGGGTGCAGTGGGTCTACAGAACCCCTGGAGGACATATGTACAGTTATGCCAGTTAAATACTGGTGTAACTTACATTGCTGGTTCTCCTCCAGGGTTTCTTCTAGAATCCCAACATTGTGAACTTTGTTGCGTCCCTACTAGAATAGGGCACATGTCACAGGGGGTTTATGGTGCAGCTGCTGGTGTAACTACTCTGTGGCACAAGTGGCCTGTGACATGTCGCAGGTCACATTGTAGAATCCTGCATGTTGCAACTGCTGGCATAACTTGCTACTTTTTGGTGCAAGTGCTGTTACACCAGGCATATCTCTTTTAGAATCAGGCCCATGGCTTGCAATTTTTGTCTGAAATGTTCAGGGTGCAAAGAGCTTGCCCCACAGATGTGCCATTTGCTAATTTGGTGAAAAGATATTCATTTGGTGTGGAGTTACATAGGTTTCAAATGTTTTTTGTGGTTGACATATAATAACATTGCAATGTGAGGTGTTTCTTTGGTACTGCACACCAAAGGATTGGAGGCGAGTACAGTATCTTTAAAATTATAGATGGATGGGAGTGTAGGGCCCAGAGGGCCCTATGCCCACATGGAAATATAAATACTGTTGTGGACTGATTGGAACACAGTGCCCCCACAGGAAATAGTGATATAATTATAATATCTCAAAAATCATGGATGGGTGCTAGCACAGGGCCCAGAGGGCCTTGCAGTCCCATACACAAATATGGATAGCATTAAAGAACTCTGGGACCTGTGCTCCCCATAGAGAAATCATAGAATCATAGAAATCTGAGGTCAAAAAAGGACCTCACTGGCCATTCCAGTCTACCTCTATCCCATCCCCATAGGTAGCCCTGGACCTTCCTCTTTGCTCCCCACCCCTGGGGCCCCCTCGACTCCAGATCCCTCCTTACTTCCAGGTTTATCCCCTTCCCCCTCCTGTTTATTCCCATGTAGTCATTCCATTTAATCCTAAACCTCCCTAAGATTTAGGCATCTACCACCTCTCCCAGCAGTCCCAGAGGGTCTTAACAACTACAGGGCAGTCTTGAACCTCCCATTTTTAGGGAAAGTTCTAGAGAAAGTGGTGGCCATCCAGCTTGAGATGTGTATTGCCTCCTCCACCATTTATGAGTGTTTTCAGTCTGGGTTTTGGCTTGGGCACAGTACTGAGACTGCCCTGTTGAGGGTGCTAAATGATTTCCTGATGGCAAAGGACAGAGGAGAGCAAACCATCTTAATCTTCCTCAATCTCTGTGTGGCGTTTGATACCATGAGTCACGAGGTGCTGTTGGACCACCTGCAGAACTGGATGGGACTAACCAGAATAGTCATCAGCTTGTTTAGGTCCTTCCTCATGAACAGAGTGCAACGGTAATGATCAGGTTAGCCTCATCCAGTCCAATACCACTGTTCTGTGGTGTTCTACAGGTGTCAGTTCTGTCACCTTTCTTGTTCATGATATATATGCTTCCATTGTGAGACATCATCAGGTGGTATGGGCAGGGTTTTCATTGCTATGCTGATGATACCCAGCTTTACCTGTCCTGTGCACCCAAAATTCAGGTGGCAGCCTCAGTGATTAACAGCTGCCTGGAAGAAATCCAGAACTGGATGACATACAACTGGCTATGGCTCAACCCGGACAAGATGGAGGTAATAGTGATGGAACCAGCTCATCATTGTGGTTGGAGGAGATGTGGGGGCCCACCCAGGCTAGTCCTATGGGGAGTTCCCTGGTTCCTCCACTTGGGTGGAGGCTGTAAGCATGGTCCTAGATGCTGGCCTGACACTTGAGGCTCAGGCATCAGCCATTGTTAAGAGAGGTTTTACCACTAAGTAACATTGCCCAGATCTGAGCCCTGATACCATCTGATGACCTTCCACCCTGGTGCATGCCTTTATCAAGTCCAGGATGGATTACTGTAATGCTCTGTACCTGGGGCTATCGGGAGGCAAACTTCACCAGCTGCAGCTGGTGCAGAATGTGGCATCGAGGTTGTTGACTGGCCCTTTAAAATTTGATCATGTCACACTTGTCCTCCGCAAATTGCACTGGCTGCCAGTGAGGTGTAGGATTGCCCTCAAGGCCAAGTTGCTGACCTATAAAGCCCTGCATGGGAGAGGATCCAGCCTACCTGCAAGATCTCCTTATTCCTATCTGCCCATGTCGGGGTCTCCATTCTGCTGAGGGTTACCTCCCAGTTGTTTCCGGGGCTAGGCTGTGGCAATCTGGGCATCAGGCATTCTAAGTTGCTGCTCCAACCTTGTGGAACTCCTACCTCAACATCCAAGGGAGTCACCCTTTGTGGAAACTTTTAAAAGAGGCTTAAAAATGCTGCTCTTTGAGCAAGTGTTTTATTTTGCTTGTTAATTACCACTGCTGATTATTAACTGATTGAACTACTGATTGTTGGGTAGGTTTTGGAATTAGGATTTATTATTTAATTGTTTTGTTAATATGCTTTATTAATATATTGCTTGATGTTGATTGGATTGGTTGGAATTTGTATTAGTCTCTGTGTCATGTGTGGTTTTATGTTATGTATATTTTTAATATTGTTAAGCTCTCTGAGCCTCTGGGAAGGAGCACTATATCAATAAAGTTCCTGTCCTATCCTATCCTAGCCTAGCCTGTTCCAGGGTCCCACCACACTCTCTGAGCAGAAGTACCCTCTCCTGTTACCTCTGAACTTTCTTCCCTCCAGCTTCAAACTGTGCCCTTGATTTTCTGATTTTCTTTCCTCTGAAAAATGTTCCCTTCCGTCACCTTGTTTATCTCCTTCAAATATTTAAAAGTTTCAATCATACATGTATTCATATATACATATATAAATACGCAAATACAAAGTTGCCAGTAGATTAGGCCTAATTGTCTATGTTGTCTTCCTCAGATGCAGCTCCCAATTAAGTTACTGCTGAAGCCCTCCATCTCCCTTTTTGTGCTTTTTTCTCCTTGCCCAACCCCCAGCACCCTGTTGCTTACATCCCCCAACCTATACTTTGCCCCTGTACCTGTCCCATCCCATCATGAATCCTTTCACTGTTTACTTTGTCATCAGTTCTCTTAGTAGTGCATTCCAAGGTGCCACCATCCTCTCTGTGAAATAGTGTCTCCTCACCTTCCTCTGTACCTCCCTCCTACTAGTTTAAGGTTATATCCTCTTATTACCCTCACCCTTCAATTGGATTAGGCCTGCATTGTCTACTTTATTTATTTATTCATTTGGTAACTGGGTTGGTGCACTGATCTGAAGACCTTTTTTAGGCATGGTCCAGGCCAGAAACACAAACAGTGTAAAATAAAGTGAGAGAACAGCATGAATCATACAGGAAACATAACAGTATGCTAAGCTAACAGAGAAAATATGTGGTAAACAGTACTAGGTTCATCAACAGTTGAGCACACTGAGATATATACCATTCGTGTAAACAGGGTAAGGTTGATCCATCATTTAACAATAGGAATAACAATAGTATTTGAGGTGGGAGAGGAGAGTGGAGCACTGGATGGGGAAGGGGGTAAGGGTGGACAGCAAGGGAGGAGTAGTCGTGCTAGAGTTCTGTGGACAGACACAGGTCATGGTGGACAGAAAGTGTATTGCTAACAGGGAGTTTAGATTTTGGGGGGTCAAGGGAATTTAGGGAGGAGGGGAGGTCATTCCATATTGAGGGTCCTGCTGCAGAGAAGGCTCTTATGCCCATCCTCGTAGCTATGTTAGGGTGTTCTAGTTGAAGGAGAGAAGACTGATGTAGATTGCAGCAGTAGATTCTGGGCTGAATAAGAAGGGGTAGTGGAGAGTAGGAGGGATTGTACAAGGTATCAGCAACAGTCCTGGCCAGCAGTTAGGAGTGTCGTGCTTGTGGACAGAGCCTGGTATGGGACTGATAAAGAGAGCAGCCATGAGTGAGGTGAGGGATGCAAAGGGCAAGGTTACATATTCAACTGTAGGTAGCATCCAGGCAGTTAAGGTTGGTAATAGAGGTGAGGGAGTACACCAAGCAGCCATAGCCAAGGAGGGGAGGAAGTTGCCACAGGCACTAGCAAGGTGGGCTTCTGGTGAGAGGTGGTTGATCATGTGATAGCAGAGCCTTATCTTCTGGTTGATGCACCTGGTCAGTGAGTCAGTGTGGTCAGTGTCAGTTAAGGATGGGTCCAGGATTACCCCAGATACTTGAAGGAAGGAACAGTGTCAAGGAGAGATCCATCTCGGGATTTGACAGTGAGAAGGCTGCCATTGAGGACAAGGGTGAAGACCTTTGGTCTCAAACCAGAAAGTATTTTTTTGTTTTGGCAGCATTGCCCAACAGTTTGTTGGTGAAGAACCAACAATGTGCCTTGCAGAAATCATCAGTAATATTGTCGGAAAGTGAGGAAGGGGAGGAGTCACTTTGGTATAGTATTAACTCATCAGTATAGAGGAGTGATTTACAGGATAGGTCCTCAGACAAAAGACAGTTAATGAAGAGGGAAAAGAGGAGTGGCCAAGGACAGATCCTTGGGGGTCACCCACAGAGACAGGCAAGAGGAGGAGGAGGTGGCACCACCAAGGCAGATAATCAGTGTTTTATCAGAGAGGTAGTTAGTAAGCCAGATGGTGGAAGCAGGGGAGAAACCAAGGGTTTCGAGTTTTGCTGTCAGGATGTTGTGATTTACAAGGTCAAATGCTTTAGACAGATCAACAAACACTGTACCGGCTAGCTTCCCTTCATCCATATTCCTCAGCAAATGTCCATTAAGAGGGCAAGGGCCGTGGTAGTGCTGTACCCCTTCCGGAAACCATGTTGCTGAGGGCTAAGGAGATTATATTTGGAGATATGCTCTGTAATTTGATAGTTTACTGCCTTCTGTAGGAGCTTGCCAAGATGGAGCAGAATGGAGATCACCTGATTTATGAATGGGGACAATTTTGGCCTGCTTCCAGATAGAGGGAACAGAGGCTGTATTAAAGGAGAGATTAAAGATGAAGGTGAGTGGATAGGCAATGTCTTGAGCCACTAGTTTTAAGAAGCAGGGGGCTAGACCATCACTACCAGCACTCCCTCAAGATGGTAGTCTGCAAGGGGCTTAAGTGTCCCAGGAGGAGAAATGGTCTTAAAATTAAAAAGGAGATGAGTAGAAGGGGTAGGTGGAGGAGGGGGCAAGATGGTTAAGAGTGGGAGCTTAGCCAGGTAGCTGTTAAGGTTTGAAAAATGTGCATTAAGTGCATTCACATTGTCAGTAGGGTCAGTAAGGGAGCCTAGTTGTGCATTTAGAGGGGAAGGTTACTTCTTGGTGGAGGACGGGGACAGCAAGGCATTAATGGAGGACCAGAAACACCTGGGGTTGCCTAGGTGACTGGACTGAAGTGATTGAAAGTAGACCAGCTTCCCAGAGTGCATATTGTGCTTGCAGAGATTTCACAATTGATGGCAGCTATTCCAAAGGGAAGGGAATGGGGCAGCTTTATAGTTAGCCCACTTTGAGTCATGCTGCTTCATAAGTTTGAGGAGGTCTGACATGAGCCAGCAAATGTCACCCCATTCACTTTGCGAGAAGTGAGCAGGAAATGCTTGTCTTGGATGTGAGACAGGGCTGAGACAAAGATGTCTAGTACAAGCTCAGAGTTAGTGGCATGGGTATACTGTCACCACAGCAACAGGAAACAATGAAGGCCATCACAATGACAGAATCTGCTGTTTACTGTCATGGTCCCTGGCTTCCCAACACTGCTATCTCTAGGGAGTTTGCTCGCTCCCTGAACCAACTCTGACTCAGAGTTGGTAATCTATAGTAAGTGGGGTGTGGGGGAAAGCCTACCAGGTGACATTCTCACAAGGAGAATGTCATAGGGCAAAACCGTGCAACAGGGACAGTACAAGTCAAATCAGTTACAGGGTACACAATGCCACATGATGGACATAGTGTGTGACCCTGTAGCTGTTTCTGGGAAAGAGAGTAAGAGGTCTACTGGGAGGGGGGCCACTGAGCAGCTGCCATGGCTCAGGGAGTAAAGCCTTCAGAACTGGAGGGCAATGGAGCTGTTGTGGACTGGGATTCTATTCCTGGTCCCAGAGCAGGTAAACACTTGTATTTCTTTTTTTTTATCATGTGGTCCCCCTGCTGAGTTTCATCTTCTCCCCGAGTTGCCCCCCCAGAGCAGGTTATTTTAGTAAGGAGCAGTTCAGGGGTGCAGCCTTTTATAATGGGGGGTGCGGAGGGGGATCCCCCCACAAGAAACAAAGATATCTGTTTTTTTGGGTGGTCATTGTCTAGACAGCACAGTATAGTTCTGTGCTGTTTTGACATGCAACATTATGACCCCATGCCGGGGGGAAGAGCCCTCTACATGGAGGTGTCTGTGAGGACACTGCCCCCACCAAAACAATTTTATACAGTGATGGCACAATGCCAGTTGTTGGCATTGTGCCATCGCTGCAATGACGGTTGACAAATTTCGTGTTTCTGCAGCAACATGGAACCGGGGGCACCATAGAGGGAATTCCAGTCAAGGCTCTGAGGTCATCCTGAAGCCTGAGTGGGTCAAAATTAGAGAACTTGTGGAAAGTCTGGAAGGTTGGTGAGGGTTGGGGGGTGGTACTTCAGACTCTGTAGATGGGGGAGTGGTCAGTAATGGCATCAGACAGTATGCCAGCATGGGCAACTTTGTCTGCTCGAGTCGTCAGTATCTGGTTCAGGGTAGTGTGTTTGTCAGACCAATTGTTGAGGCATGTATGGGAGGAAATTAGCTGGGTGAGACTGTGCTGTATGATGGAGTTAAAGTCACACAGTGTGTTTGAGTCCCAGTCAATGCTGAAATCCCCTACAAGAATGGAGGATCTTGCGGGGAAGAGGTGCAAGTAGGTTCAGGAAGTCTGCATGTCCAGGGACACCAGCTCTCACAGGGTTATAGCAGTACACAACAATCAACTTCTTATTGGTTGCAACTGTTAGTTCAGCTGCAAGCCACTCAGAAGGGAGCTCACTGGAGTACTGGCCAAGGAGTGTGGCATTGTAGTAGGTATGGTAATACAGAAGCACACCATCACCATGGCGTGAGGTGCAGTACAAGTCAGATTAAGCTGTTCCTTAAGCTCACTGCTGTGGCATTGTTTTTTGTGCTGCTAATGCAGTAGCAATTCTACATGCTTAAAACACAAACTCTTTTTCAGCTAGATGTCAGCTCACATGCAATACATTTCCAGCTACAGTAAATTCATTTCAGCTCCCACTCCAATGGTCATGAAATGCATTTTCAAATGCAGTTACAGTGCAGTACTGTGCTTTACATAATTCTAGTAGTACAGTATCTGCCATCTTGCCTCTCATATACATGTACTGTACAGTACTGTACAGTCAAGCCCATTCATAAGAAACATAAAAAACAAGAATAGACAAGGCAGAGAATTTAACTTTAATAAACTTTATTTTACTTTTCTTTAGTTTTAGTTATTTTGCCAGCGGCATCACCATGACTCCTCCCGTTTGTTTCCCCACCCCTTCACTGACTGTTAACACATTGACAGGGCACAGTACTATACAGTGTATTGTATATATATATATATATATATATATATATATATATATATATTTATACAATGGGGTGGTGATAAACATTGCAAATAAAAACATGTATTCTCACTGGAGTGAGATATATCTTGCTGGCGTTGCTAATGTGGATGATATGTACATTTACACACACAGTTCCTATGTCAGCAGCATTTATTTCTACTCTGCCTACCTCATTCATTACGTTTCTCATGTCGGCATTACTTTCCTAGAGTAATAAAAGTAAATTCCACACACCTGTTACAGCACCTGTGTGCTCTCTCAGACAGCCCGAGTATTCTGTGAGCTCACAATCAGTTTCAGTTCACTGAGAAGTTATAGCTTGTTTCAATAATCCAACGATATCTGCATTACATATAACTTTTAAAATCTTTCAAGGTCAGTTCGTGACAAACCACTTAAACCCCAATCTTACTGCATATTCACTATCTAGCCGCATACTATCTGTGCGTACACATGATATGTTTCTTTTTCTCTCTTACAAAACCACATAAGACACACAGAAGCCCACCTAGGACAACAATGAAGCCAATATCATTGGACAGTGACTCTGATGAATGAAACTCCATGAAATTTACCTTTCCCTTCTCCAAAGCAGAATTACACCCACAGTGTCTTCAATGTACACATCTTAAGCCATATGTTCCATGTTCCAAATGTCTCATGCAGGAGACTGAAACAGTTCCACAAGTGCAAATCTTTCAAACACCATACATTAACGAACATGAAGAAATGAAAAAAATACCCCACATACATTAAATAACTTAAACCCCTCATACACAACCACTATCCTGGAAGTCTTCTTCAAGAGAATAGCCCACCCACTTTCATGTATACACCAATCACAATGGCCTACGTAAAGACTGACAGCCCAACTCACCAACTGAAGTATGCAGTTGTCTGTCAAAGGAAATAGCCCTCTTCCAATCACAGAGCTGCAGTAACACTCACAAAACTTTAAACCAATCACAATGCCAGTGACATCTGAATAAACCAATGGATACCACAAAAAACATAGGAAGCACAACTACCACAACCCACCTATTCTGAGATAAACAACAATACAGCCACAGAAACGCACGGAACAACAAAAGAAACCCAAGAAACTGCTTTTCAGAATGAACACACTGCACTCACACTCCTGCCCTATTGCATAAATTGAACACATGATGGCAGCAGTGGGATATGGCAAATATTCTCACTCCTGCATTGTGAGGCATAGATATCTCACTGGAGCTTTCTGCACTTGTGAGATATACATGCTTCACATGCATGAGGCACAAAACAAAACCTCACATACTGCTACCACAAACAAATGAAAGAGAACATATACAGTATAGCTGCTTCACAAAGTATTTTTCCATTGGAAAGTATACGAAATGTGTCACAAACTGCAATACTGCTAATTAAGGCACATTCTTTAAAAAAATATGACAAAACAACCACAACCATGGATATATCATTCCAAATTGAGCCCAATACTATACCTATAATACAGAGTCAAACAAAAGACAAATCTACTTCAAAGAAAAACGAACACAGAACAAACATCACAGAAACTGAGCACTGTGAAAATCAGCCATCAACGTCTTCTTCAGCAATTACAGACAAGTCACATGATTGTCTCACCATAGATGAGCCAGTGTTACACACTACCAATCATAAACTCACAAATCACACACCTCACAAAAATACTTACACACTATAACAATAACAAAAATGACTGCTTTTCTTTTCTACTCCCCCAACAGAGACAATCAACAAGCACACCAGCAAAAGATGCCTACAAGTAATATCAAGTGAGTCAGACTCAGACTAGCTTTGTATACAAATATCATACATCATCTTCAGGAAACATCACAAAATGTATATTTACATACAAAAGCTGATAAATAAACACACAATAATTTTCATAATCCATATTAGCTAGCAATGTACTTTATCTACAATACCTATAAGCATGCAAAATGCAAAACATAAAAATGTACTTTATCTACAATACATACAAGCATGCAAAATGCAAAACATAAAAATGTACTTTATCTACAATACCTATAAGCATGCAAAATGCAAAACATAAAAATGTACTTTATCTACACTACTTATAAGCATGCAAAATGCAAAACATAAAAATGTACTTTATCTACAATACATACAAGCATGCAAAATGCAAAACATAAAAATGTACTTTCTCTACAATACATACAAGCATGCAAAATGCAAAACATAAAAATGTACTTTCTCTACAATACATACAAGCATGCAAAATGCAAAATATAAAAATGTACTTTCTCTACAAAACAAAAGATGCAATCATACAATTACAAATTGAACAAAATCATACAAAGAGTTTTCTAAATAACAACCACAGATAAAGTACAATGTTGCATACCAAACAAACACCCCATAAAATACAATAGTATCAATATAACACCACTAACTATTTATTTTCTTTGTTTATTTCTCAGGAATGAAGACCCACACTCCAGAAGATGTGAAACACCAATAGGCCACAAGAAGCAGAAACAAATGGCACCAAACAAAGAAGAAAAATGTACAACTAAAGGCACAAATGAACTAAAATGACAACTCCAAGAAGACAACACAGACTGTGTACTTTTTATATACTCTTCATATGCTAAACAGACTTACAGCCGTTTCATAATCAGAAACAGAAGAGTCCTGTAACCAAAAAAGACTTAAACAAAAGCCAGTACTAGAAATGTTATCTATGGCATATTATCTAGGCCTCAACAAAGAACAATGCTACCATATTCATGGACTTAATATTGTCTTAAATGTAAACTTTACAAAACTTTAATGACTATCAACTTAATACTGTGCAAATGTAAAAAATCAGAAAGACACAATCTTTTTCACTCATTGTATTAGTGGCACAAAACAACTGAAATATAGTAATACTGATCTGTGCTTAACCAGTTACTTAAATAAATACTGTAGTTATAAAGTTAAAATTTCACTGGTTACCAAAGAGTTAACAAACTACAGTGTCTATTGCTTGACAGTTCTATTCAATAGAAATTTTTCTATGTTACAGAAAACTTTAAACACATTCAATGTTTCCATAAAAAACACTTTGTAAATTAAAACCTTTGTTGTTAAAATACAATCTTTATTCACTTTAAATGTCATTGGTCATGAAACAGTTAAAATACTACAATCATTACTAACTTATTTTTTTTCTATTGTTCAAACAATTAACACAAATTAAATACTTCTGTATGTAGCAATATGTAGCAACTTTATACATTAAAGAATAGTTTTTTTGCAAAACCAAAATAAAGTATTTTATTTTTATTTACATTATACTCACTACTATAACTCTTATGCTTTAATTACAAAACTACAAATAATATCAAAACATACATAGTATAAACAGAACATGACATGGCCCCACTGAAGATATCATATTTATCTTTACGAGAGGCCAATGACATCAAGATCTCTCACTCGTGGCTACGCCACTTGTGAGAGATTTTGATGTCATTGGCTTCTCATGAAGATAAATATGATGGGCTGGATATTCAAAGGGGTTGCGCCATGCGCAATAGAGTTGCATCTGTGCAAGTCTGAAATTGCGCCATTCTGTGATATTCAGCAGGAGGCAGTTGCGCCCCCCAAGTCATGCTAAGCAACAGAGCAATGCTAATGAAGGCATGCTCAACCAGAGGGGGAGGAACAATGCATAAACTGCACAGCCCGATATTCAGCCGGTCTGTGCAGAGTTGTGCAGTTGCAACCCCCTACCTGCACCTGCACAACTTTGAGCCCCCCAAAAAAAGAATTAAGTCGAGGCCACCCACGAGAGCTGCCGCATTGCAAGGTGCAACACAGCAGTTGCCACCTTTGGGTGGCCCTCCATGTTCCCTGTGCCCCCGCAGTCCAGCGCGGGCATAATAGTAACTCCCCGGCCCGATCGCGGGCAGGCCACCTCCCCTCCGCTAGCCCGATCACGGAGATCTCCTCCCTCCCACTGGCCCGATCGTGGCATGAGTAAGTCTCCCCACAAAGCCTGATCGCGGGCATAATGTAAATGAACCTCTCCGACTGGCAGAATGGCGGGCAGAATGTAATGACTTTCCCCGACTGGTCTGATCGCAAGACATTTAATGAACTTCCCCAACTGGCCCGATTGCAGGCAGAATGGAGTTCAACCCCCAAAGACCAATATCTCTGGTGGTCCAGTGGTCCAGAGCCTGATCACAGGCAAAGGTCAAACCCACCTCCCAGTCCAATCTCCCTGGTGATCAGTGGGCCCCTACCCCACCCACCCATGAAGCCCCACAACTCCGCTCCCACCCTTCAGCCGCCACCCCACCACTGACAGCTCGATGGGCTGCACCATTGGTTCACAGCAAGAGTCAATGGGCATGCAGCCCATACCATACAAGGCTGTCCAGATATGTAAATGGGCATGCAGCCCTATCGAGCTGTCAGTCGGTGGGCGGGGCAGAAGGCGGGTGGGCTGCTGCTTGCTGGCTGACAGGGGGAGAGGGAGTGGGGTGGTGGGGCTCCATGGGTGGGTGGGGTGGAGGCCACTAGATCACCAGGGAAATTGGAGTTTGGGAAGGTGGGTTTGACCTTATGCTTGCGATCGGGCATCACAGTCCACTTGACCACCAGGGATATTGGTCTTTTGGGGAGGGTTGAACTCTGTTCTGCCCGTGATCAGGCCAGTTGGGGGGGGTTCATTTACATTATGCCCGCGATCGGGCCAGTCGGGGAAGTTTAATTACATTATGCCCACGGTCGGGCCAGTCGGGAGGGATTCATTTACATAATGCCCACGATCGGGCCAGTGGAGGGGGTTCATTTACATTATGCCCGCGATCAGGCCAGTCGGGGGGAGATTTACTTCATGTCCACGATTGGGCTGCAGGGGGCGTCGGTCCCTGATGGCTGCTGCCTGGCAGGGGCCTGTGCAGGTCGTCGGGGATCGGCACACCTGCATGCTAATGGCATGCAAATGGGGTCATAATTAGATGCAAATGGCCCCCATGCTCCTTGCATAAATTATGGCCCCATTTGCATGTCACCTTTTGAATATTGGAAATTTGTGCATGGCGCAATGGAACTTGTACCACCGCATCTGAATGCTCCACTCTGACCACTTGCGGTGGCACAAGTTCCACTGCGCCATGCACAGTGGCTGTGGCCAGGGGGCGATATTCAAAGGAGTTGCTCAATAGCACAACTCCGTTGAATATCACCCCTGCCACACCCCTGCACAACTTTTTGAGGAGGTGAAGGGCTTGCACCACAGACTGGTGCAGTTTGAATATCCAGCCCGATATCTTCAGTGGGGCCATGTCATGTCATATATATATATATATATATATATATATATATATTTGGTAACTGCTGTACTGTCAAAAGAGAGAAGTGTACAGTACAAGTTTCAGAAAGATTGCACAGGTCTCATCAGACACCTCAGCTACTCTCTGCTCCCCTCCCCCCACTTCTCTGATCTCTGTGATCTCCTCTTTAATGAATACTGTACACTGTGCAGTGCTGTACCTGTGTACAGGCAAGAGAGAAGGATCAGTACTGTATACTACAGATTGAACTCATCAGAGCCACCCCCTTCTGTGACAGTTTCTCATTGGGGCTGCTTCCAACTGACACTAACAAGAGAAGGGGATAGGTACTGATACTGTCAAGATCACATTTTTTTTATTTATGATTTCATTCATTTTTGTCCCTGACTGCTCCTATTGCCTAGATTAGATGCGGACGGGGAGTTCATATGGTGATCCTTAGAGCCACATTCTGCAAGTCCGGTAAGGAGACCCAGTGCAAAGTCTCAGGGAAGCTGGCATACATACTGTAAACAGTTTCCTGGAGCTCATTAGAGAGGCTACTGTACAGTACTCCATTCTTGCTAAACTTATTTTATTTTAATTTACTTTGCAGGTCTCTCCTCAAGCAATCAAGATCTGTTCCTTTCAGACAGCCATGCTTGCCTGGGTTCTCGAGGCTCTTCCGTGCTCACATGTACTGTTTTCAAGGGGTTACAAGCCCCATTTTCAGATTTCAGTAGCATCTACTCTATAAACTTACAATTATGTTTATGCTGTATATAAAAACATCAGGGGCATAGAAATTAGGGTTGTCAGAACCCTCTGAAGTTCTGGGTTCTAGTTCTAGTCTAGAACTTTTGAAAAAGTTCTAGGGTTCTAATCTTTTAGAACTTTTAGAACTCGAACCTCTATTTTTTATTGTGCTGCCAGTAACGAAGATAGTAATAAAATACATGTAAAGGAAAACTGTTCAAAATAAGGGGAGAGAAATTATCTTGTGTGACATTGATAGGAATACAACTAGGTTTATCTATAGTTTCTTCTGTTTGCTAAAGTCAGCAACTTAATATGTAACAGGCCCACCCACCCACCCATATGTTAAAGTTTTCCTGCTGCAGCTGCATCATAGTTCCTTAGTGAAAGAAAGAGGCACATTAGCCATTTATGTACTCAGCTATATATACTCATCGTCATGAATTAGGAGAAAAATAACTGATATTACCTAATTTCAGCTATTTGCTGCTTTCTGTTTTAAATGAGTGAATCAAAAGTTGCTATGTTTAAAAGAAAGCTTTTATAACAAAGTCAAGCCAAGTACTACAGCAGCAACATGTGGAACTGTTACAAAACATATTATGTCATAACATATTCAGTCAAGACATTGGAATAAAAAATATTTGCAGAAACCACAAGAAGGCTGCTCCAATCCTAAGTTGTGCCTGTGTGAAAAGTTGAGCACCAAGAACAAAGATACCAACACTTCCATATATAGTGTATTGTATTATCTACTGATAGATGACGTAGATAAAATAGTTTAAACAGACAAAAGGTCCTTTTGTCTGTTTAAACTGTTTTGTCCTGCATGGCGTTTCTGTACTGTGATGCTATCAGTTAAAATGCACAATACAGTATATTTTTGGAAGTGTTGGTGCTGTGTCTTTTTGTTCTTAATAAAAAAAATATGCCAGTCATTGTTGCTGGCAAAATGCATGCAATTTTCTAAGGTAATGCATACATATACCAACATTTTTGTTGGCAAATTGAAGTAATACATACAAAAAATTCTAAGATGATGCATTTTTGCAGCTGATACTTCAATAAAATCTGTATTTCAGTCACATAAATAAAAACAGTGGTTTTCACCACATACTAAGGAACATTTAATGTAGCTGCAGCAGTTGGCATGTGATGTTTAAGGACAGCGCCTGTCAACCCCATTATGTATCAAATTATCACTACTTATAAAGCAAAAACACTATGATATGTCACATTCTGTGAAAACTGCTGATGCAGATTTTCTTTATTTCTGATTCCTTTATTCTTTTTTAAAGGGACAGGACAATTGTGCTAGGTGGCAGCAGTTTGCAATGTATTTAATAAGAATATATATTATGTGTACAGTAGGTTCGGTCTGTCATCATTTTTTTCCTCACCATCCCCAGCTGATCACGAATCTGTAAATGAAAGAACTAAAACAACACCCACCTTTCACCCCATCACCCATTCCACTTTTCTTCCACCACCCTCATCTGTGCAGTAGCACCCATGCCACCCTTACACCCATGTTAAAACCAACCCACAACCCTCACCCATGTACTAGCATCCATTTTTCGTTTATGGCTAACATTTCTGTAATTGAAAAAATAATAAACAGCTACCAATTAGAACTCATTGTTTTGTCCTCTTTAAAATTGAAAAATAGACGCCTCCTGTCCCAGCCCATGCTGATGCACCACAAAGTCACAGAAGGTAAATCCAAAAATATATGTTTGCACTTTAACTATAAATAATATGATACAGAAAGGATTGACGTGACAGTGTCCCTTTTATGCCAAATTTGGGCCTGTTCCACTGATGTTAAAATTGCCCTGTATATAAAACTTGTTGACTTTAGTTTAGACCCTAGCTACAAAGCAGTTTGCCATGAAATGGTGAAAGTTTTGGGAGTATATAGTCCAAGGTAGTAGATCGAGAAAGGAGAGAAGACAACCAAAGTCATCACAGTCTGTAAAAGTTTCCTTTTTGGTGCAGAGACTCATTCCCACAGTATTTACCAGCCATCACCATCTGAGTTGTCATCACCATCAACATCCACAACATCAATCACTTCAGGATCAGTTTGTATACTCTTGTAGGGATACGAAAATCTTGACTTATTAACTTTAATAAAAGTTAACGTGTGTACATTTTCTGGCAGCAACCTATTTCTGGTGTCTGTCACAATATTGCCAGCTGTACTAAACATGTTCTGAAGAGACACTTGTTGCAGGACAACCAAGATATTTACAGGCTTCATCATACAGCTCTGTCCAAATTGACTTTTTGATCTCAGTATTCAAAAGGGCATGCATCAATAGGAATAGGCAGTTCTTGCAGGTAACTGTCTACCATGTTGGACAGAGACCACTCAGAAGAGGAGTCAGCAGAAGCAGCTGGTATGGCAGCAATTTGGGAAAGGTTTTGCCACAGATTTAGCTTGCTACTAAGGGCTGAAGAAGTGGCAGTTGTGGAACAACTACTGTTAATGTTTGGTGACTTTTCAGTTCTGTATCCCTTTGGAAGATGAACCTGCATGTTGTGGTGATGACAACCTGATGGTACTGTGCATGTCTGTGTTTGACTCCTGTGAGTGCTGCAGCTCATCTAGCAACATACATTTGTACTGCTCTATATCATCTGTTTTTGGAAGATGTATAGCCTTGAACGCTGGGTAAGAGTTGCAAGGATGTAGTGTCTTGATTTCGTCATTGCAACTAATTTGTCATTGGTTTTGAAGCGCTCGCTCATTCTCTTTACGAGATTCCCATGATATAGGCGACATGTTGTCTGCGCTTCAGATCTGTCTTTTTCTATTTGTAGATTTAGAACACTAAGATGATGTGAAATGAGCATTATGAGTGGGATAACCTGACTCACAGATGCACCTTCAGAAGACATGTCCCTTGTAGCTGTCTCAAAAGGAGCTAGGATACAGCACACTGTCTCCATTAATTTCCACTGCAGCACAGACAGCATAATGCCATCTCCAATAATGTAACTGGAGCAGTACTCATGTACAGCTTGCTTTTGCTCCAAGAGGTGCTGCAGCATATAAAGAGTTGAGTTCCAATGAGTGGAAACATTTTGAATCAGCTTTTGCTGGGGCAGCTTGTGTTTTTTTTGCAGTTCGGACAATGTCCGTATAGCCTTGGTTGAATGTGAAAAGTGAGTCACAATTTTTTTGCAAACAGCAATCATACCATCCACTTGTGTTTCGTTGCTGAGAATCCTGTGACAATTAAGTGTAAGCAATGTGCAAAGCAAGAAGCATGCAGAAATCCTCCATCCTGTACTGCTTTTTAAGATGTTGGCTCCATTGTCACTTACTATGAAGCCACATTTTAGACCGTGAGAATAAACCCATTCATCAAGGAGGTCATTTAGTTCTGCAAGATGTTTGCAGCAGTATGACTTTGCCCAAACTTCTTTATATGCAGCAGCGCCATCTTTGGGGTGTCTTTGTTTTGAAGAAGCACAAAAACGTGACCCAATGAGGGTAAGGACATGTAATCTATGTTTTGAGTGCTGGTCCACATATCTGTTGTGACATGAATAACCCACCCTCTGCAGTTTTAAGTGCAAGCATCACTGTCGCTTTTAAAGCCTGATAAATGTTTGGTATTTCAACATAGGAAAAGTACCTTCAATGAGGAACATTGTAACGAGGTTCTGCTAATGTCATGAGCTCCTTAAAATCCTCATGATCTACCAAACAGTATGGGAGAAGGGCTCCGGCTAACAGTTCACCAATTCGGTGATTAAGAAGAAGGGTCTTTGGATGATTTCTAGTAAAGGTATTCTTCCTTTCAAAAGTCTGAGACAGTGTTAGCTGTTTGCAACATGTCCCTGCTGGTTTATTATACACCGTGCTTCGATGGGCAGATGGACGCAGAGATGGTGGACTAGGACTTATACATTCAGTGCCATCACTGGATGTGCAACTGGTACTAATGGTGCTGGCATTGGTGGTAACAGTGATCCTAGGGCTGGCAGTGTTTCTGCCCTCATCAAGTTCAGACAATTCAGTATCCATTTCAGATTCCTGATCCTGACCCTTCTCCGTGCGGTCTGGAAGATGGAGGACATGGGTTTTGGTTTTGGATGATCAAGCAAACCGAATGCTTTTCAGATGGCGTTTAAGAGCTGAAATGCAAGGCATGACACAACTTTACCACGGCTTTACACTCTGTTTACAGAGGAACAAATTGCTCTGCATGGATCAGTTTTACTGACTGAGAAATAATTCCACACCTCAGATGTGACAGATTTTGTTCGAGTGCTAGGAAGATAGCTAAAGACTGTTTGTGTCTTTTCACCTGTCCTAACAGAACCTGGGACATGCTCCTTGGTGCTAGAAGAGTGGACAGAAGACTCTGATGGATTTTCATTGCTGGCCAACACAGAAGTGGTGGATTCAATGGATATGTCCTTTCATTGCCAACAGCGCTGGATGTATTTGCGAAGTGCACTACCTGATTCATTGTCAGCAGACTTGCTCATTTCACTTTGTTGAGGAAGTAATGATTTGTCACGAGACACAACAGTGTGGGACTGAGACAAAGAGCTACTGTCTGAGTCAGAGAGGGACTCACTGTCACTTGCATTATTGCTGCTAGTCACAGGGATCTTAACGGCATGAATGGCATACCTTATGGTGCCTCTCCGCAGACCCCAGCAGCTGTACATGTTTTCTTAAAAGGTCCCCTTTACCACACTTCACTGTTGCTCTTTTGCTGTTTGTTGAATTTTTATCACGTGAAACATTTTGGTTATTTCTGTTAGCACCAGGATTACCACTACCACCAACACCTGCTCCAACACCAGCACTAAATGCTTCATTTATGTTGGTGTCAGCCATAACAGACAGTAAGTACCAGTACTACCAGTCCAGTATACTGCAGTGAACACACCAACACCCAAACAATTCCTGTGTAACAAAGCAATGTGATCTGTAATCGCTGGCTACAACTCCAAAATTTTATTTTGGTTGTGTGACACTGTGATACGTGGACTGAAAGTAATTGAAGAATATGACAGTTTGCAACTAAAGGATCCCAGGTTCAAGGCTTACAGAATGATTGGGCTTCTGGGCATAGGCATACACTAGCAATCAAAAGGTGCACAGCAGCAGGGTGATGGGCTGACCACAGGAGACGGAGTCACATACGCAACCCAGGGAATGAGAATTATATTTCTACGTTTCTGTCATGTAAGGTTAATGCCACCACACAACTGGCCACTGGGCTTCTCTCTGTAACACACACACTGGGTAGGGTACAGTGCAGTCAAAGGGCACACAGCAGCAGGGTGATGGGCTGACCACAGGAGATGGAGTCACATACGCAAACCAGGGAATGAGAATTATATTTCTACGTTTCTGTCATGTAAGGTTAATGCCACCACACAACTGGCCACTGGGCTTCTCTCTGTAACACACACACTGGGTAGGGTATAGTGCAGTCAAAGGGCACACAGCAGCAGGGTGATGGGCTGACCACAGGAGACGGAGTCACATACACAACCCAGGGAATGAGAATTATATTTCTACGTTTCTGTCATGTAAGGTTAATGCCACCACACAACTGGCCACTGGGCTTCTCTCTGTAACACACATACTGGGTAGGGTACAGTGCAGTCAAAGGGCACACAGCAGCAGGGTGATGGGCTGACCACAGGAGACGGAGTCACATACGCAACCCAGGGAATGAGAATTATATTTCTACGTTTCTGTCATGTAAGGTTAATGCCACCACACAACTGGCCACTGGGCTTCTCTGTAACACACACACTGGGTAGGTACAGTGCAGTCAAGGGCACACAGCAGCAGGGTGATGGGCTGACCACAGGAGACGGAGTCACATACGCAAACCAGGGAATGAGAATTATATTTCTACGTTCTGTCATGTAAGGTTAATGCCACCACACAACTGGCCACTGGGCTTCTCTGTAACACACACTGGGTAGGGTACAGTACAGTGCAGTCAAGGGAACACACTGGGCTTCTCTCTGTGACACACACACTAGGGTTCAGAAAGATTTATTTGCCTTTTTGTGCCCCCCTACGTTTCTGTCATGTAAGGTTAATGCCACCACACAACTGGCCACTGGGCTTCTCTCTGTAACACACACTGGGTAGGGTACAGTACAGTGCAGTCAAGGGGCACACACTGGGCTTCTCTCTGTGACACACACACTAGGGTTCAGAAAGATTTATTTGCCTTTTTTTGCCCCCCTTGTATGCTTGTTGCTGGCAGCTGCTGAGTGTGCAGTGTGCTGCAGTTTCAAATAATCACATTTCACAAAGGTTCTTATAATCTTCAGTCTTCTTCTTATTTTTTTAGTCTCTCTCCGAGTCCTCCTCCAGTCCTCCTGATATTGGTCTCAAATCAATCCCTCCCTATTCCCCAGTCCCTTCCCCCAATCTTGATTAATCCCTCCTTCTGTCCTGAACTGGCCCCTAGTCCCACTCCCAGTCTCCCCCCGATTTTTAGCTTTTTTTTCCAGCCTTTCTCTTGTTCTCAGTCTCACAGGAGAAGAAGAAGTGGCACGACTGGACAAGAGTAGGACGCGCTAACCGCTTTGCTACAGTTTAGTGGGCTGCTGGTGCTGCCTGCTGCTGCTGTCTCTGTCTGCTCCAATGATCCTCACTCAAATGGCGCCTCCTCCTGGCGCATCTCTTTAAATACCCACAGATCCCGCTGCTGCGAGGCTTACTCTCGACCCCTATCGCCGCCTCACTGCCTCGCGGTGATTAGAACCCTTTATGGTTCTGCTTAGTGTTCGAGTTCTAAGTTAGAACTCGAACACCAGGGTTCAAGGAGGGTTCGAATCTTTGCAGAACCTGTTCTGACAACCCTAATAGAAATTTCATAAGTTGGGCATTCATAGTACAGTACTGTACAGTGCAGTACAGCAACTACTGTTTGCTGCCATTTTGAAATCGGGTTCCAACTC
The DNA here is from genome assembly GCA_016271365.2 of Neoceratodus forsteri. Taxonomy (NCBI): domain Eukaryota; kingdom Metazoa; phylum Chordata; order Ceratodontiformes; family Ceratodontidae; genus Neoceratodus; species Neoceratodus forsteri. The sequence continues at coordinate 37,412,449 of CM028130.1, read as the reverse complement.
GGTGGTTAAGCATTTGTTTTGAAGGGGGTTGCTTAAATTGTGCATTGCTCAATGCACTGTATTGCTAAATGTTTCCTGAGAGCTGCAAACTTAGCTGAAACTGAATAGCAGCTACAGACAAACCATTAGGAAACTTTTAATAATTAATTGCAGTAAGCAGTGCACACATTAAGCAACTCGTTGCAATATGCTAAACCAGTGAGTTGGAGGAACAGTTTAATGTGACTTGTACTGTAGAGCAATCATGGCAAAGGAAAGTGTAACTGCATAGGGAGCAGTTTTGGTCATGGGTGGAGTATTTTAGCCAGGTCTCTGAGACACCCAGTATGTCAGTACCTTATTTATCCTCGTCATATACTTGAAGACCTCTGTCATGTCCCCCCTGTCCCTTCTGACTTCCAGGGAATGTATGTTCAGCTCCCTAAGTCGCCCATCATAGACATTTCCCCCAGACCATGGATCATCTTTGTGGCTCTTCTCTGGACTCAATCCAATAGGGTAACATCATTCCTTAATAACAGGATTTTGGAAACAAGATGCTTGAGCTACAGGCATTGTTGGCAGGGGGTGGTGGATGTGGCAGCAGTAACAGAGATTTGGGCCACACAGTGCCATGATTGGGACCAGAGACTTACGGGATGCACCACTTTTAGAAGAGATAAGAAAGCTGACAAAGGAGGTGGAGCAGCCTTGTTCATTAGAATGGGGATTGCCTGTCGCAAGGAGGAGGACATGGCAGAAATGTGGAAACAATATGGGCCACCTTTCAGGATATCAAGGGAAGGAAGCTCAACCTGGGGGTTGTCTACAGGCCACCAATGCAATCAGATTTCATTGACAATGAACTAGTGGATAGAATTAGCAAGCACTGTAGTAGGGGTGGGGGGGGACCGTAGTACTGGAGATTTTAATATGCAGGGGGTGGGGTGGATTGGAATACCATGTCTTTGGCATCTTCAAAAGAACAAAAATTAATGGATGCCTTGCAGTATGAATTTCTGACCCAACTAGTGGGGGAGCCAATCAGGGAGCGGAGCATCCTGGACTTGGTACTGATGGATCGGAACCAGGTAAAGAACTCACTAGAAGGGTAAAAGTGGCTAAGGCTGCTAAGGAGCTTAGGCTAGCACAGAGGATCAGGGAGTGGGATAAGGAATTTTATAGGTATTTCAGGGAGAGAAAAAAGGAGAGGCAGATAAACAGGTTTTAAAAGGAGAGGGGTTGGGCAGAAGGGATGGTAGAGCAGGCTGAAATACTAAATAAATGTCTTTATTTTTTTTCCAATTGTTTAACCAGGAGTGGCACACTAAGCTGAAAGCTTGTTTACAGGTGCGACCTGGGATCACAGGGAAGTTAAGTGACTTGCTCAGGGTCACACAGTACTTCTGCTCAGTGTTTATGAGGGAAAGGGAAGGACCATTACCACGGGGGAGGCAAGTTTCGGACTGGGCATGGGGGGCACTCATAGATGATGAGATCCAAGAGGGGACGGTAAGGGAGGTGCTCAAGTCCATGAGGACTGATAAAGCTCCAGGCCCAGAGAGAATCCTCCCTAGAGTTCTAAAGGAACTGGTGCATGCCCTGGCTGCTCCATTGATGAAACTATTCAATTCCTCTCTCCAGTCAGGATGGGTACCCCTGGACTGGTGGACCACCCATAGTGCCACTCCACAAAAGTGAACCTTGTGGCAAACTGGGAAACTACAGACTGGTCAGCCTGACATCCATAGTGGGGAAACTGATGGAGGTAATCTTGAAGTAGCAGTAGTAGTAGTAGTACATTTTATTCAAAAACCATGAAAGGGAAATTACTCCATTGAGCGTTGCTCATCTTCACAAAGGTCCCATATGCATACATACAGTTTCCATTCATCACAGCTTTGCTACTCAACATTATGTATACAGTACAAACATTGAGGAAGACCTATGGAAGAGAGAAATGCTGACAGACTTTTTATATGCAGTATTTTCACATTTATTGTGCTGATAGCAGCAAGACTCAATTAACGCATTCAAGCGACTCTGGTATGGAAGCAAGGCAAAGGGCTTTTACCTAGATCCCTGTACCATTTGTTTAACTGACTTTTCTTAATCAAGTTGTTGACACCCCACATTTTCAGTGGGATTGAATTCCATGTTACAGTACCTCTATACAGAATTGAGGACCTCCCAATTTCCAACCTACATTTATTAACATGAAATTATATACCCCCAGCGAATCTCAAGCACTGTTTGATCAGTCTAGTATTAAACAAATCCTGAATGTAATTGGGGAGGCACCCTTAAGAACTTTAAGCGGGAATAATGAAATCTCTAGATCTCTCCTAAGTTGTAATCTAGACCGATTTAAAAAAAGGATGATGGATTTCCTGGAGGCAAATGGCTTTCAGGATGGCAGTCAACATGGGTTTGTCCAGGACAAATCATGTCAAACCAACCTAGTCAAATTCTTTGATTGGGTGACAAGATCCCTGGATGGTGCAAGGTAGGTTGATGTCCTGTACACTATTCAGTGATAATACTGACCCAAAATGAGTGACTACAAAAAAAGTGACTTATTTTGGGTGCTATTATTATGGGCTACCCTGCACAATAGTGAGGGTATGGGAAAGCAACCATGGGGATGGGTAAACAGAAGGGGGGAATACCTGAGGGAAGGGGAGGGACAGGGAACGTGTTTTAGTGGATTGGAGTACCTGCTGCCGCCGAGCTAGCCGTGGGGTGTGGTGGTGTAGGTGACTAGCTCTGGCACAGCATGTATTGAGTTTGGAACGAGGAGTGAGTACATTTTGCTACAGTCACAAGCTGCAGGACTTAAAATTTTGCTGAAATCCAGATTTTGCCCCCTCCTCAAAATGCACCCTCCTGGAGTTGAGAATCTTAATTTGCAGGGTTGTGGGGGGTGAGGGACTGCCCTTCCCCCTGCATAAGCACTATTTTGAAATCTGGATGTTGGGTTGCCTTGAAGTGCATATTACTAATTTGCTTTTTGGCAATATACACTTGTCATAATAGTGATCGTTGTTTTGTGATCGCTATTATGACAGAACCGTCCTGTACTTGGACTTCAGCAAGGATTTTGACTCGGTCACACATGGAAGACTGATACATAAGCTAAGGAACCCAGGAGTGTGGGATAAAATGGTGGGATGGATTGAAAACTGGCTCAGTATCTGACAGTGGAGGGCTGTCTTGGGGGAGAGGCTTCCACTCACAGAAGAGTCATTAGTGGGGTCCCTCAAGGCTTAGTGTTGGGCCCAGTCCTGTTAAATGCTTTCATTGCAGACATTGGGGAGGGAGTTAGGAGTATTATGAGCCTGTTCACAGATGATTCCAAGCTGGGAGTGGAGGTGGACAGTGAAAGGGGGAGGAGGGCACTTCAGGATGAATTGTTGAGGTTGGAATGGTGGGCACTAACTTGGCAGCTGGGTTTCATTGCTTGGAAGCAAAGCATTCTGCATTTGGGAGTTTGGAACACTGGGTATAACTATAATTTCAGGGCAGAACAGCTGGTGATCTCCAAGGTGAAAAAAGATCTGGGAGTGGTAATAGACACCAAAATGAACAACACAGAACAGTGCCAGAAAGTGGCTGCTAAGGTGAATAAAATGCTTGGGTGTGTTGCCAGGGGGATAATATCGAGGAGAAGGTAGGCCATTCTGCCCCTGTACAACTCCTCAGTGAGACCTTACCTGGGTTACTGAATATAGTTCTACACAGATACATAAATACATAGACACATAGACACTGTCAGCAGATAAGGGCCGATGGCTCATCCAGTCTGCCCATTTGAGCTTTTAAGTTCTCTTTACGTTTTTCTAGAAAATCTGTTGCTCCTTACCCCTGACCTCCAGAATGCTCTTATATCTGGCCCATGCATTCTTAAATCCTGTGATTGTTTCAGCCCCCGCCACTTCCTGTGGCAGAGTGTTCCACTTGTTCACAACCCTTTCTGTGAAGACATTCTTCTTCATGTTTTCTCTGAATCATCCTCCCTTTAACTTCATCCCATGCCCTCTAATCCTGAAACATCCTTTTTGCTGGAAAATAGTGTCTTCCTACACCCTGTTCCTCCCTGTAATGTACTTGTATGTCTCTATCATATCCCATCTCTCCCTCCTCTCCTCCAGGGAGTACATATTCAAGTCCTTCAGCCTGTCCTCATAGGACTTGTGTTGCAAGCCTTGTACTATCTTTGTTGCCCTCCTCTGAACTTTCTCTACTCTGCCTGTGTCCTTACATAGGTAAGGTCTCCAGAACTGTACACTATACTCCAGGTGGGGCCTCACTAGTGTCTTGTATAGTGGAATTATGACCTCCCTTTTCCTTCGGGTGATGCCTCTGCCTATGCATCCCAGCATCCTATTTGCTTTATCTGCTGCCTTGTTGCACTGTTTCCCTACTGAGGACATCAGAGATGATAACCCCAAGGTCCCTTTCCTGCTTGGTGCATGCTATATCCTCACCCCACCAACTGATATATTGTTCTAGGATGTTTGTGCCCCTTATCTTGCACTTCTTTGCATTGAATTTGAACTATCAAACTTTTGATAATTTTTCAAGCTTCTGCAGGTCCCTTCTCATTCTGTCTACACCCTGTGGCCACTGTGTTCCAGAGCTTTGTGTCATCAGTGAACAGGGAAATTCTGACTTCTAGGTCCTGCACAATGTCACTGATGAAGACGTTGAACAGGACCAGTCCCAGCACTGATCCCTGTGATACCCCACTGGTCAGTCTTCTCTCTGTGCAGTGACAACCATTTACCACCACCATCTGTGTCCTGCCACCTAGCCAGTTACCTACCCAACACTCTACTGTCCTGCCCACTCCCATATCCCCCAGTTTCTTTAATAGCATTCTATGTGTCACAGATTCAAAGGCCTTGATGAATTCCAGATAGGCCAAGACCACTGGCCTCCCCGATCCACCTCCCTTGTCACCAAGTTGAAAAATTCAATGAGGCTGTTCTGGCATGACTTCCCCCTGGTGAAACCATGCTGCCTTGGGTCCTGTAGTCTGTTGGCAACCAGGTGTTCCACCAATCTCTCCTTCAGTAGTGCTTCCGTAATCTTCCCCATTACTAAGGTCAGGTTGACTGGGCTGTAGTTCTCTGCTTCCTCTTTGTTCCCACTTTTGAATCAGGGGAATGCATCTGCTGTCCTCTAGTCTTTGGGTACCTCCCTTGTTTCCAGTGATCAGCTAAACAGGATTGCCAGAAATTCAGCCACCACCTCTCTTAGTTCCTTTAGGACTCTGGGGTGCACCCCATCTGGCCCCATTTATTTTATCAACTCTTATTCCTTCCAGTTCCTTTAGGACCCTTTCCCATGTAAAGGGACTTGTGTTCATTTCTACACTGTTCCCACCTGTTGTACTCTCTTTAGGCCCATTACCTTCCTCTTCCTCAGTAAAGAATGAGAAGAAATATCTATTTAGTATGTCAGCTTGACTGTTGTCCTCCTCCACGCTGCTCCCGTCTTTGTCCTTCAGTCTCACTATCCCTCCCTTTGCAGTTCTTTTTTCACTTATGTACCTGTAAAAGGTTTTGTCCCCTCTACCCATTGATTTTGTGATGTGCTCTTGTGTCTGAGCTTTGGCTTCCCTTTCTGATCCCCACTGCCTCCCTTTGCTTCTCCTGGTACTTCTCCCTATCCCTTCTGCCTGCATCTTTTTGAATTGCCTGAATGCAAACTTTTTGGCTTTCACTTTCTCTACTACCTCCTTGGAAAACCATAATGGCCACCTCTTCCTTTTCCCCTTGCTAACCTGTTTAATACATCGTTCTGTTGCTCTTGTAATCCCTGTTTTAACTATTGCACACTGTTCCTCCACCCCTGATTCCCTCCCCATTCTCGTTAGTGCCTCTTTCAAGCATGTCCCCATTTTCCCAAAGTCTGCCATCCTAAAGTCCATGATACATGTTTCTGTGTGGTTTGGTTCTGCTCCTTCTGTGATTTCAAACCACAGTGACTGGTGGGCACTGTTCCCCAGGTACTCCCCCACTGTTAGCTTCAGCACACTGTCCCTGTTTGTGAGCATGAGGTCCAGTATTGCCTTCTGCTGAGCAGGTTCCATGACCATTTGCTTAAGGAAGGTACCTTGAAGGGAGTCCAGGATAAATCTCCTCTTGGTTGATGCTGCTGCTTGGATGCTTCAGTCCACGTCTGGAATATTGAAGTCTCCAACCAGCACCACCTCCCTCTTGTCTGCCATCCTTTGGATGGCTAGCATTAACTCCTATCTGTTTCTTCCTCCTGGGCTGGTGGTCTGTAGACCACTCCTGTGCAGATGGCTGACCTAATTTTCCTTACCAGCTTAATACACACTATCTCCCTTATTTTGTTCCTCCTGGATCTCTGTGGCCTTTATGCCATCTTTCACATAAAATGCCGCTCCTCCTTCCTTCCTGCCTGCCCTGTCTCTTCTGAAGAAGTTTTAGCCAGTTATGGCCATCTCTCAGTCATGGTTATCATTACACCAGGTCTCTGGGATGGCCACAATGTCCAGGTCCGGCTTCACCATGGCAGCCTCCACTTAATCAAAACCACCCTCCAAACTGGCCTCCTGTCACTCTCTCTACACCTTTACCCTTTGCCGTTTTCCATGTCTGAGTCTGCCGTTTCATTCTGTACACTTATTGGGGAGGGGGATGCCCCCAGCCTCCCATGTTGTATTCTATTGTCTGCTCCATGTTGTCAACCCCTCCATCACAAATTTGAATCCCACCAGATACTTAAATATTCCACCAGATTATTCTTCAGGATATCCATTCCTGCTTTGCTTAGATGTAATCTATCCCTAGTGAATAACTCCTTATTTTCCCAAGTACTTCCCCAGTCTCCTACATATCCATATCCATATCCACAGCTAGACACAATTACCTCAACCAATTATTAAATTTATTGATTCTCTGCTTCCTTTCTATAGTCACCATTGGTACTGGCAGGACTTCTGAGAAGGAGAGTGTTCCCCTCTACTGTGCGTATTCTAGCCAACTCCTTGGATCCAGCTTACACCTCCTACACACCATGCTCTGCCAGACCATTAGTGCCTATGTGCACCACAGTGTGTGACCCCCTCCTATGCAGTCTCACTAATGAGTGCACATGGTGCTAGACCTTATGCGTGGTCATTTCCAGCATGCACGCTACTCTCACCTCCCCCCCATTTGATTCCTCTGACTATGGAATCCCCCAGTATTAGTACCCTATTATCCCCTGTACTTGTGTATTGTATACTATTTTCAACTAACTGCTCCCTATTTGATATGATGGACCCCTCCCTCCTGAACTTTCCTCCTCACTCATTAATATCCACTTGTCTGTATTTCATCCTTGCACCAGATGACACCTCCTAGTCTGTGTGTCGTAGTCTATCCCCCATGCTACCGACTCCCCCCACATCGAGTCTATTAGTCCTTTTCCATAGACTCCTTCCCTTCCCTTACTGCTCCCCCAGAGACTGACCTAGCCCCTCCTTTTTGTTCCTCCTTATTCACAATCTCAATCCCTATCCCCAACCCCCTATTATTCCTCTTGGATCCCTGTTAGTCCCCTCTCCTATCTCCCCTTCTCTTCCCTGCCCTCCACTCCCATCATCAAGTATCTCTGTCTCCACTTGGGTCCCCTTGACCTTAATATTTTGAAATCCCCCCCTTCCTCCTAATTTCAGGGGATACAGATCAAGCTCTTCCAACCTCTCCTCATAGGTCTTCTGATGCATACCTTGCACCATTTTGGTCGCCCTCCTTTGAACTCTGTCAACCCTATCTATATTCTTTCTTGGGAGAGGTCTCCAGAACTGGATGCCATACTCCAGGTGAGGTCTCACCATAGACCTGTATAGGGGCATCAACACCTACCTCTTTCTGCTTCTTATACCCCTCCCTGTGCACACCATCATTCTGTTTACTTTTCCTACTGCTTTGTTGCACTGGTTTGCCTCCTTTAGGTTGTCTGAAATGATACTCTCCAGATTCCTGTCCTGCTCCATTATTAAAACTTCCTGCCCCCCCCCCCGTGTGTATGTGACTTTTGGGTTTTTGTGCCCTATGTGCATTATTCTGCACTTCTGAGCATTAAATCATTACTACCAACTGTACGACCACCCCTCCAGTTTTATCAAGTCCTCCTCCATTGCTTTCACCCCCCACAGAGTGTCCACTCTATTGCAGATCTTTGTATCATCTGCAAATATCTGCAGCTTCCCCTTCAGTCCCTTCGCAATATCTCAAAGGTAGATGTTAAAGAAGATGGGTCCCAATATTGACCCCAGGGCACCTCACTTGTCACCCACCCTTCCTTGGAGTGCATCCCATTTAATACCTCTGGCATCTGTCCTTATGCCAACTCTCCACCCATTTAGTTATTTTTGGCCCCGCCCCTAAACTGCTTAACTTGCTCACCAGCATCCTGTGAGGGACGATGTCAAAGGCCTCACTGAAGATCAGATAGGCCACATCTGCCACCCCCACCCAATCAATCACGCTCATCACCCAGTCAAACAATTCTATCAGGTTCGTCTGGCATGACCTCCCCTTCGTGAACCCATTCTGCCTGTCGACTTGGAGACCACTGGCTGCAGGTACTTAACAATTTGTTTCCTTTAGGAGTGCTTCCATAATCTTACCTACCATTGAGGTGAGACAGACCTGAGGATAGTTTCCCACCTCCTCCCTGCCACCGCTCTTGTGCTGCAGCACCACTTCCACCCTTTTCCAGTCTCCCGGAACCCCCCGTCTAGTGATAGATTAAATAGTCTTGTCAATAGTGAAGCTAGTTCCTCCCTAAGCTCCCTGAGCTGACATGGGTGTAGCCAGGCATACTCCAAGTACTCCATGGTGTGCAATTTTATTTAAGGGGGTAGCAAATAGGCTCTGAACTGTTTCCATTTTCCATGAAAACTAACAAAGAAAATGTTGAACCTTTCTGTAATTTTATTCATAGGAGTCAAAACTAGAAGGACTGATCACTAATACTGTCTTTGCATCCCAAGGACAATACAACTTTACAGGCTCTGGGCTGGTATGTGGGTGTCTTAGGGAGCAATGCATGGCATTTGTATTTACCTATGCATGGCAACAACCATTGTCATGAGATTCAAAAGTTGTATTTATTGTGTCAAACAAGGCAACAAACATGGTCCTGGTGTGCATTTGTGTATTGTTTGGCTACCCCTGGGGGAGTGGGGGGGTAGCACACCCTAACAAGGGGGGGAGGGGTAGCAGTGAGTCCACTTGGTGTGCAGATCTGAAATTCCTGGCTACACCCCTGCCTGAGCACCCTTGGATATAGTGCATCTGGACCCATTGCCTTAACTACCTTCTACTTACCATGTTCCCACAGTACCCTGTCTTCTTCAAGTGGGCTAGAGTCCACCCCTCTGCCTTCTGTGCCCCTCCCTGTCAACCCTGTTCCCGTACTCTGGCCTCAAACTCCACCATGAAAACTGAACAGAAGTACCCATTCAGCTAGTCCACCTTCACAAAATCCCTCTCTACCAAAACTCTCATCTCCACTTTTATCCTCATTATACCCTATCTGGATTTTCTCCTCTTAGTCCACCACATCTTCATTATGGCCACCGAGTCTAGTCCCTTATCCACCATAGTCGCTTTAAATTCACCCAGTTTATTTCCCATACTCTTGGCATTGGTGGTCACATGCCTCTACCAATTTCCACCCACTCCTTTTCACCTGCTGTCAACCTCCTCTGCCCCCTCCTGCAGGGGAGTGCTAGCTAGGGAATGCCCTCCATTTTTGTCCACCTTCTTATCCCTAGTCACGTACTCCCCCATGCCTAATTTAAATCCTCCCAAGACACTATCTATATAAACTTTTGGTTTTTCCCTCAGTGCCCTAGCATCCCCTCATGAATGTGCAGCCTATCTTTTGCTTATTGACCTTCACCTACCCATTTGTCCCCCACTCCCATATACAGGTAAAATCTTCCTTTCTATACTAGTCCCTGAGTCAGCTATTAAATTCCACAATTCTCTGCTGCCTGACAGTACTAGCACAGGGAACCAGCAAGACTTCAGAGAAAGTCAGCAAGCTAACCTCCTCCCTGCATCCCTTGGCCAGCTCCCTGAACCTGTTTAGAACCTCCTATTCTTCATTGCCCACCAGCTCATTTGTCTCTAAGTGTATGACAATGTGTAACTTTCCCCCACTACCCTTATGCTCTTCTCATCTATTGCTTTGTCTGTTCTACCTTCATACCTGGTTTTCAGAAGACTGACCTACTTCTACAGGCAAACCCTCTTCTAAACCAATGTACTCCCCTTATGATAGAGTCTCAAAAGACCATGACCTGGTCAATTTTCTCTGCCATAGCGAATGACCCAGTGCCCCTTTCTGGTTCCCCCTTCTTTACACCTCCTTGTCCCATTGCCTGATATCCCCCACCTGTGCTGCTTACCTGCATTCCATTTTTGTCCCCTCGCTCCTCCTGCTTTCCTTCTCACCAGCTTCACCAGGATGGTCTTTATCACCCCCCTCCCCATCACCTCCTGCATGACCCCCATTCCTCCCTCCTTTGTCCACCCTGCTCCTGATACCTCCCTGTCATCCAGTTCCCTTTCACTCAATCCTCTCTTCCCCCACCCTGTTCCTACTGGGTCCTATTCCTAACCCTTATTATCCTCCTTCTCCTTTTGATCCTCTTGTCCTGCATAGTTTCCAGCAGTGTAAACCTGTTAGATACCCTTACACTGCCTCCTGTGGGATCTTGTCTGATCCCCAGTGCTGTGTCCCTGCCACAAGCCCATGTCCTTGCCCGTTGCTCCTCCCCCTCTTTCCTCCTCTCCTCCTGCTAGCAGTTTTCCTCTATATTGCTTGGTCTTTCCCCCTACCTTCCACCCACCCCTTCATTTCCCTGCCCCCACTGTCCTTTCCCCAGCCCACAGGAGTGCTGGTGCAGTTCTTTCCATCTTTTCTTCTTGACTCACTCCATCTCTTGACCACCCTACCCCACTTCCCTCTTCAGCCAAGTTATTTCTACCACTAGCTGTCCCATTTTCAGACATATTGGACACCGCCAATTCTCCATAGAGTGTCCATGAAAACTACTGCACATGTGTTGCAACCAACTATTCTTCCTCTTCTCACCGGTCCTCCTAATACTCCTTGCCCCCATTGCACCTCCTCCCTTGCCTCTGTCAGTTTCCAGAATACTCCATCCTAATACTCAATAACTCACCCTTTCCTTGCTCCCAACAGCTGACTTACTGTTCATTTTACCCCTCCACTTCAGCCCTCCCTGTGTTCAGATTTAAGTTTCTCAAGCCCCATAGATCGCTCCCTGATATAAGTATACAATCAACATCCTTACAGCCCTAGACTGGTGCCTATAAAAAGTTGTAGTTTCGATTTGCTGCCCACCACTTTGGTACACATTCAGACAAAAAAAATCATACACTTTGTTCTTCCCCTCTTATTTCATCCCTTGTTAAGAGCAAATAATGATATAATTACACTATCTCAATATCTCAGAAATTATGGATGGAGGGCCCTGTGCTCCCACATGCAAATATGGATACCATTGCAGACTGATGGGAGTGCACAGCCTGGAGGGCCCTGTGCTATGACAGAAAAATAATTATACAAATACAATATCTCAAAAATAATGCATAGCTGCGAGCACAGGGACCAGAGGGCCCTGAGTTCTCACTGGAAATAAGGATACAGTTATACTATCTCAAAAAGTAAGGAAATTCTTTGCAAAAAAAACAAAACATAACTTTATTAATGCACTAGTTAGGATTTCAGTGACAAAAGCAGGGAAATATGGTGCTAGGGTTTCCAACCATAACACCTCACCCCACCCTAACCCTAATGTCCCACCCCCACCCTGAAGGCAGGACCAGGCATGGAGGGTGTCTTGGGGTTGCCAACCCTAATGTTCACCCCATTCCATGTGTAAGAAAGTTGAGATGGGTACAGTATATGAGAATGAGGTGAGTGTTAGGGTTGGCACATAGTTCAATATATGATGTAATATATATCAATATCGTATATACATATATATATATATATATATATATATATATATATATGCACATACACTATATGGAGCACCATATAACCAACAATAAGTGGTTAGAAGGAGAAGGAATTAGTTTCATTTCAGGGAAGTAGCTACTCATTGCTGATTTTATTGCGTCTTTTGCTGCTTATTGTGATTTCACTTGGTGACAGGTTGCTTTTGCCTTCTTTTAGAATGGTACCTGCTTGGGTTTTTTACTGATGCAGCTAATTTTTTCTGAGGGGTTTCACTGATGTAGCTGATTGTTCCTGGTGGTCCAGAGGTAGTAATCAGATTCATTTTAGTGTAGCCCCTGCTCACTGCTGATTCAATTTATTCTTGTATTGCTTCTTGTATTACTCTTATTGAGGAAGCAGAGTAGCGCAGTGGTCTAAGGCTCTGAGCTGCAAATTTGGTGACATCTAGCAGACCAGACCTAGGTTTGAATCCCATAGCTTCCACTTACATACTGTGTGACCATAAGTAAGTCACTTAACCTCCTTGTGCTCCCAGGTTGCTCCTGTAAAAAAAGCTTTCAGCTTAGTGTGCTATACCTGGTTAAACAACTAAATAAATTCATAATTAATGCTTATTGCTGATTTTTCTTGGGTTACTGTTCTTATCTCATTTTTCTTTACTCCATTAATATTATAGTATAGGGATTGTTATTTTTCTAGCCCTGTAGTTTGGGGGAGGGCTACTAATTGTCTGGCCAGGGGACTCAGCTACTTGATAACTGGAGGCAGTGCTGAGTCAGAATGGTGGTAGTAGGCTGCTTTGTGGCTTCTCAGAAGAGGCTAGAAGGGAAGGAAATGAAAATTTCGTACCTACTGTAATTCTTGATCTTCTCTTGTATCTTCACCATTCATTACTTCTTGGGTGTAAGCCGGAGGCGCACACCCGCCACGAGAGCTTTTTTTTTTTTTCAAAAAGGCCAGCTCTAACGGCGCTGCCCTCGAGACCGGCGCCTTGCATCATGCGCTAGGGGCGGCTGTTAGTAGCTACCGACTCCTCCTCCATCTCAGTTCTGTGAGCCGGAGAGGCAAAAAATATATTGTGGAAAAAAGAGAAAGCGAGGCAAGATAGCCAAGGGATAGCAAAGGAAGGAAAATAAACTGAAAAAGGAATAAGCCAATGGAGAATAGGCAGAGGAGAGAGTATTTCTGCCCTAAGGGATCGCAGGGCCTCCTTTCTGGGGCGACTCTAGGAGGAACAGATAGGGAGAAAAGGGAAGGAGAAAGAAAGGATGAAGAAAGCAGAGAGAAAGAAGAAGAAGAAGAAAAGTGGGATGTTGAGGAGACAATAATGCCCAACGAGCATTGTTAGCTGAGAGGCTTAAGGCTCGACTTAACAAGGGAGCAAGAATCCCTGTTGGTAGTGCTGAAGAGAAGGTTCACCGAACCCGCTAGGCAGACCAAGGAGGGCAGAGTCTTTGAACCTCAACATGCCATGGTTCTTTATCCTAGTTGAGGGCTCCTGGACTGATTGAGCAGAGCCTTGTTCTGGAAGAGCGCCCAGCTAGGAAAGGGTTGATTCCCAAGCAGCTTGTTAAGAGCTTCTCTAGAAGAGTATAGAAAGAAACTGAGCCTTTTGAAGGCGGTTTGTAAGGAATATAGAGGAACTCAATCGGACTTGCTATGCCAAGACAGATAGAGATTTGAGGCTGGCAAGATCTGCCAGTGGCTGAAACTGCTTTTCCTACAGCAATGCCCGCAGAAGGGCCCTTGAAAAAGGCATCAAGACAGAGCATGACTCACAGGCTTATGAAGAAAAACATGACCTGAGAAAGCAAGGGATTGCCTTCGAAGTAGTCCGAAAGAGTTCCCTCAGCTTTAAGATAAGAAATTGTATAACCGTACCCATTCCTCTTACTCTGGAAAAAGGGGAGGGTTTCCAGGGCTTAGTAATTGATTAGCAGAAGATTCTGGGACTAGATAACTGCACAGACAGAGTCAGGCAGAGTCCCCAGGAGTGCCTCGCCTGAAAACATGGCAGTGAGATAGCCGTGCATCTGCCTCACGACCCAGCACTCCTGCAATAAATGCCAAAGAATCTTAGAGTAAAGAATTTCCTGGAAACCATTGAGAAAATGGCAAAGACAGAGATTTTTTTTTTTTAAATTAAAAATTTTTTTTTTTTAGGCATAAAGGTCAATAAGAGAGAGGAACGAGACGGGAGGGGGAGACGCCCCAGAAGGAGGCCACTGAGGGGAAGGAGGGTGGGATCGGTAAAGAATGGTGAAGATACAAGAAAAGATCAAGAATTACGGTAGGTACATAATTTTCATATCTTCCCTTGTCAATCTTCACCATTCATTACTCTTGGGTGAGTACTAAGTCTCGCCCCTAGAAGGGGAAGGGTAAAACCCTGAGGGAACAAGACCCCAGCCCTGTTGGTGAGAAACAGAAGGGAAGACCCTGGCTAGTTCAGAGAAAAGCCTAGTGGGAGAAGAGCTAGAGGTGCCTCCCGAGGACGTGAGATGGAGTTAGCCCCTGCAAAGTCTCCTAGCTCTGGAGGAAAAGAGACGGTCCTCGAAGGCGGAGCGTATCACCCAACGCCGGGCCAGTGAGCAACCTTTGAAAGACGGCCATGCCGCCCCACACGCAGATCGCTGTCCCCGCAAGCCTGGAAGCCACCTCACTGGCGCCATAAGATGCCCTTGCCTGGTGTCTTGCCAGCTCCAGGCCTATAGCAGAGGGCAACAGCTTGTCTGGTTTGCTCCGTATCAGGCATCGACGCCAGAAGTTGAGAGAGCATCGACCACAGGTGCCAATTGTAGGCAGCGTGGTGAGCCTGATGTGATGCTATACAAGCAACCACATGAGAAGAAGAGAACACCCTTCGCCCCCACCGGTCAAACTGAAGAGAGTCCGGGTTCGGTGGGTGGTCGTACGCCAGGCAGCAGCGCCCGGAGGGAGTCTCCAAGTAGACCAAGCCAGAGGGGGGTTTGGGTAGAGTACCTAGAGATTCTGAGGGGGCACAATACCTATGCTGACAGTCAGCCGGGGCTGGAGAAGAGGCGGCTGGTGACTGCCAGGAATGGATAGACATCTCCTGGAAGGGAATAGGCCAGGAAGGTACCACCAAGTGCTGGGCACTCCGAATTCTCCAAGGAATTCACATGTCTCCCATTCGGTATTGTCTCTCCGTATGTAAGAGATCCAAGATCCTCACCATCTCTCGAAAGGAATCGCTGATATTCAGTGAAATCAGCATTGGAGGAGAGATGAGCAGGGGGTTCCTTTCCCTCAGAGGAGGGAGACGAGGATGATGGAGAGCTGGAATGCTCAGAGGACTCCTGCGGCAGTGGGGAGAGTCGAAAGACCCGCTCATGCATACATCTAACGTATGAGGGGAAGGCCGCTGCAGAACCCCTGAACTGCTCCCAGGATAACGGACCCGTAGGACTGACATGGCCCGGGAGCGGGGGTGGTGGAGGCAGAGATATGGGAGAGGGGCACCTACGAGGAGGCAATTGACCTCTGCCAGGGCTCTGGAATCTGGGGAACGGAGCCCGAGCTGGCGGGGTCCCGGACAACAAACCAGGCCTCAAGGCAGAATCCTGAGGAAGCGGAGCCTGGAAGAGCCATGGGGGAGAACCTCCACTGTGATGAAGTCGGGACTGCATGGATCCAGAAGGGCAGCCCACAGCAACGCCACCGGAGGGCACTCTAGAGCCCCGGAGGGAAGGGCGGGGTTCAGCACTGTGGCTCCTAGCCACCCCCCTGAGGTGGCCAGAGAAGCCCAAGGTCCTGTCCCCCTGCCCCTCAACCCCTCGGACTCTGAGAGAGCCCTCCTCCTTGACCGCAGTGTTCCCGCCCCCCCAGAGGAGGACAGCTGTCACCGGTCCCCCGGGAGGAGGAGCCTCCCCCTTAGTCTCCACCACGTCACCCCCCTGGGACTCAAGGCCACCCCCAGCCGGAGAGCCCTCAGGGGAGGACGGGAGGGGGGACAGAGGGAGGGGCCGCTGCACCGCCTGGTACCTCATGCCACAGGAGACCCCGACTCCGAGGAGTGAGGGTACCAGGATGGGTCCACATCTGAGTCGTCGTCCTCCGAGGAGGACAAGACCAGCAGGACCTCAATACTGGCCACCCCGGGGTTCCCCATGGCAACTGCACCACGAACGGCACCGGTACCAGAGGCGGCGCTGGCCGACCCCCGAGCACCAGTGACAGCCAGGCCCGGTCCTAGCTCTCCCGTGGCACCAGCAAGGCCTACGGCACCACTCCCGGTGTCAGAAACCGACCCAGCACCGCGAGGAGGCGAGACCAGGCCCACGGCGCCGCCAACGGCACTGGGGGCCAAAGTGGCGCCGCCAATGGCGCCGTCCCGATCACCGGTGCCGCGAACGGTGCCGGGATCTGAAACGGCACCTGAAGGTGGTGTTGAGGGTCCACCGATGTCGGCCCAGAAATCATGGGCCTCGACACTGGGGAGCCTGCACCTCCGAGGAGGTGACTGCTGAGGCGGTAGTCACTGCCGCGCTCCCCGGGAGGGACCGCCACGCCCCCGACACCGCAAAAGAAGCTTCCTCGGCAAGAGAAGAGGAGGAAGGTCCTCCTCGCTGACTGTATAGGCCCGGGAGGGACCCGGGAAGGGCCTAGAGACCTTACCTGGGAATCCTGTGAATGATGCCATCTCAAAAGTCGGCGGGCCTTGCCGAGCTTGAACGCTGTGGACTTCAAGGACACGACGGTCCATGGAGAAGCAGGCGCCGCACGTAATCCATGTCATGGTTGGGTCCCAGGCAACGAAGACACATCATGCCGGTCCGAGACGGAAAAATGCCGCCATAGGAGCACCGACGCATCGGGTGTGGCCTGTCAAAAAACGCCGCCCGAACCGACATAACGCTAAACAATTAAGGTAAAAACAGTAGGAAGCACCCACTCCTTACAGATAGAAAAAGGAACAGTCTTACCGTGGTATGGCGTCGAGTATAATACCAAGAAACGAGGAGTCGGCAAAAATTAGACTAATGCGAACTTTCCACGAACTTTTCACTCTCGCAAGCGTAGCAGGTGCAGCCTCGATGGCGGGAGAAACAGAACTGAGATGGAGGAGGAGTCGGTAGCTACTAACGGCCGCCCCTCGCGCATGACGCAAGGCATCGGTCTTGAGGGCGGCGCCGTTAGAGCTGGCCTTTTGAAAAAAAAAAGTTTTGTTGGCGGGTGTGCGCCTCCGGCTTACACCCAAGAAGTAATGAATGGTGAAGATTGACAAGGGAAGATTCAGTTTTATTTCAGTGAAGTAACTGTTCATCGCTGATTTTATTGCTTCTTTTGCTGCTTATTGTTGATTTCCTTTGATAGCAGGTTGCTTTTTGGCTTCTTTTGGAAAGATAATTGCTAGGGGGGTTGTTGGTGCAGCTAATTATTTCTGGGTTTTTTGCCAGCATAGCTGATTAGTTCTGGTGGTCCAGAGGTAGTAATCAGGTTCATTTTTTGTGTATCCCCTGCTCATTGCTGACTCTATTTCTTCTTTTACTGCGTATTGCTGATTTCACTTTGGCTTCTGTTCATATCTTGTTGTTTTTTACTCCATTAATATTATAGTGCAGGAATAGATCTGTAGTTTAGGGGAGGGGTGCTAATTGTCTGGCCTGGGGCCTGGACTACTTGATAACTGAAGGCAGGGCTGAGGCAGATTTGTGGTAGCAAGTTGCTTTCTGGCTTCTCATAAGTGACTAAAAGAGGAAGGAATCAGTTTTATTTCAGGCAAGACTACTCATCACTGATTTTATTGCTTTATTTGCTGCTTATTGTTGATTTCACTTGGTAGCAGGTGTTTTTTTTGCTTCTTTTGGAAAGGTACCTGCTTGGGTTTTTTGCTGGTGCAGCTAATTGTTTCTTGGGGGGGGGGAGTTGCTGGTGTACCTGATTGTTTCTGGTGGTTCACAGTGGAAAGAGTCATAGATGAACTCAGGAAAAATAAAAGCAGATAAAGCAATAGAGCCAGAGGGATTACACCCCAGAGTACTAAAGGAACTCAGGGATATGCCAGTAGAACCACTGGCAGCCTTTTTCAATGCATCACTAGAGACGGGGAAGGTACTGGGGGCTGGAGGAGGGCAGATGTGGTCCCTCTCCATAAGAGTGGAATCAGAGAGGAGGCAGACAATTACAGGCCTGTAATCCTGACCTCAGTAGTTACTTAAGGAGAAGATTGTGAAATTTCATCCTCCAAGCAGTGAAAGTTGCCACTTGTGGGCAAAATTTCGCTATCCGAGGGTGAAATTTCTCAGTTTCACCACTGGGCCACCAATCTTTAAAAAACAACAACAGTCCCATCCCTGGTGTCTAGTGGCCCCCCGGCCGATCACTGGCTGAATTCAAGAACCCTTCCCCCAGTCACCCTGAGTTATCCCCAGGCACCTGGCCCCCAATCTTTGAGAAAAACAGCAACAATCCCCTTCCCTGTCCCTGGTGTCTAGTGGATCCCAAATTGAAGTAAAGAACTCTCCTTCCCAGTCAACTGCAGTTATTTTCCCTTCCTGCCAACCATGACCACAGCCCCCCATCTTCAAAATAAAAATAATCCCCTCCCCTGTCCCTGGTGCCTAGTGGACCTCCCACCCTGTCTTAAGTCAGAGCCCTCCCTGCTTCCCCCAAGTACCCTAATTGGGCCACCGGCACAGCCCTCCACTCACCTCCATGGCTCCCTGACTGGGCTCTCGGCACAGCCTCCACTCACCTCCATGGCCCCTGACTGGCATCCATTCCATCATCCATGGCTGGCAGCCTGTCTGAGCACTCAGTGAAGAATCACATGCTGCACTCAGTCACTGAGTGCTCAGAGAGGCTGCCAGCCATGGAGGTGAGTGCAGAGCTGTGTTGGTGGCCTGATCGAGGTACTGGGGGAGCAGGGTGGGCTCTGACTTAAGACAGGGTGAGGGTTCGGGGTTCACTAGACACCAGGGAAAGGGGAAGGGATTTTTTTTCATTTTGAACAATGGGGGTGGTTTTGCCCTGGGATAATATGAGGTGACTGGGAGGAGTTCTTGAATTTGGCTGGTGATCAGTTGGGGGGAGCACTAGACATCAGGGAAGGGGAAAAATAAAATGTAAAAAATATGCGGGCAAAATATTTCACTGGGTGAAATTGCTGTTTTTGCTGTAATTTTGCCAGCAAATAACATCTCTAGACTCAATACTTAAAGTTGTCAGATGGGGTAGCAAGTGGGAGAAGCATAGTTGCATATGCACCCTGTGATCCATTTTAAGGATTCAAATTTTAAGGAAGCAGTGTAGTGCAGTGGGTTAAGGGTCTGAGCTGCAGATATGGACACCTGAGTTTGAATCCCATGGCCACCTAGGTGCATAGTGCGTGATCCTGAGCAAGTTACTTAACTTCCTTGTGTTTCCAGGTCGCATCTGGAAATAAGCTTCAGCTTAGTATGCTACTTCTAGTTAAACAATGTTCCCCAGGGTGGAGGCCATTTCGGGTATGAGAGTGGAAAGGGTGGGTCAGTCTGTTCTGAAGTATGGTGGGGGTAGGGAGAAACTTCACATAGTTCTGCATGTGGAAACAAATGGCCTGGCAGGAAATACAGTGGATGTATTTATGGAGGAGGTTTGAGGACCTGTGCTTGATATGTGAGTTGGAAGGAAGAGCAGTAGCTTTCTCAGAAGCATTCCCTGTACCCAAGACAAGCACTACAAGGAAACTGAGGAGAGAGGAATTTAATGAAGCAGTGCAATGAAAGGTTTTTGATTTTTCTACTTGCGATTTTAATTTAGTAACATGCTGCTTGATGTTCATTTTAAGTTACTGTAAGGGTTTCCATCGGTTCTCTATTATTTTGTAATTAATTTGCACAATATGTTTGTTCTCTTCATGTGGCTTTCCAGCCAGTACATTAATTTGCACAAATTTATTACAGTGTTTATTGCACTAATAAGAAAAAAACAATAAGGAACAGAAGGAATTCTACACTGTAACCTAAAATGGAGTTAAAGTGGCATGTAACTAAACTAAAATCACAGGTAACCCCAAAACTGCAACTTGTCCTTGCACTGCTACTTTATCACATGGATAAGAAATTGGTGTCAGTCCAAAGAGTACTGACTGGTGGGGTAGTGGGGAAGGACCTGGGAGGATAGTGATCTGTATGCTAAGGGTAGGCTACACTTAAGTGAAGAGGAAAGGAGGGTATTGAAAAAAGACTGGGGGAATACATAGCAATAGAGGGGAATTTAAACTATGAGCAGGGGGTGAGGGATGGCAAGTGGGCAGAACTCATGCAGAATCCACAGTAAGGGAAATCAAACAAGTTTACACCCCAAACCAACAGCAAGGCACTAGGAGAGAGTTCAAGAGGTGTTGTTAGAAAGGAAAAGTAGATAGGGAGAGGGGGAAGGTACAGTATAGGGGTGGAAGGTGGTATCCTTGAACTCTGAGAGCCTGGAGAATAAAACAGCAGAGTTCCAGGATCTCAAAGCAGATGGGGAGGTGGACATGGTGGCCATCACAGAAACTTGGCCCACCCACTACCACGACTGGGACATGGCAGTCCCAGGGTATAGGATGTTTTGCAGGGATGGGGTAAAAAGGAAATGGCAGAGTGATGCTGTATGTGAGAGAAGGATTGAAGTGCATCTGGGAGGAGGGAGAGGAGGGTAGTAAGAAGTCATTATGGATGCAGCTCTAGGATTCCAAAAATAGGACTCTCAGGATGGGAGTGGTATACAGACCACCCTCTCAGACAGAGGAGTTAGACAAGGAACTAGCAGGAGAGATCAGAAGGACTTTCAGGAAGGGTAGCATGGTGATTGTGGGGGATTTCAACCTGTCGGGAGTGGACTGGAGTTCCCCAGCCACCACAAATAGAAGGGAGGAGGTACTTCCGGGCCCCTTCCAAGACAGTTTCCAAGTGCAAATGGTCAGTGAGCCAACCAGGTTAGGTAACACCCTAGACCTCATGCTGGCTAATGGGGAGTCTGTGAGGGAACTGGGGGTGGAGGAACTGCTGGTGGGGAGTGACCACCACTCAGTGTGGTTCATGAAAAATATGGTCAGGGATAGAGTAGAAACAGGTACATGGGTGTTAGACTTCAGGAGGGATGACTTCAAGAGGATGGGGGAAGTAGTAAAGGGGCATCTGGCCAGAATTCATCTAAATATGGACACTAACCAGAGGTGGGAGGTCATCAAACTGGGGAATGAGAAGGCATCCAGAACCTGTACCAGGGTTCAGAGTAAGAGAGCTAGTGCCAAGAAACCCAGCTGGATGATCAAGGGGGTCATGGAAAAATTAAGGAAGAAAACAGCAGGTCTATCTTTTTAAGTATCTTGGCATCCTGTTGGACCCCCAGCTTGACCTTTTTATCTCAGGTTCAGTCGGTAACTCATATCATAAATCAAAAGTTAGGTCTTTTATATAATTTTAAAAATTATTTTTCTTTTGAAGTTAGGAAGTCTATAGCAGTAGGCTAGAAGTAACTAGAATGGGAAGGGATCAGATCAGTTCCAGTACAGTAGCTTATTCTTGCTTTTTTACATTGTTTCTTGTGGCTTTTACTTGGTAGAAGTTTTTTTTCTTTTCTTTCTTACTATTTCTAAGAGGCTACAGGGTATTGTTTTAGGGCTGTTGGAATTTTGAAACCTGTTTTGGTAGCTGTAAGTGGGCTCACTTGTTTGATGTTTCACTGTGTAGCAGGCTGCATTTGTAGAGGTCTATTTCTTCTGATTTAAAACCTAGTTGGTGTAATTTAACTGGGGCTGTTTCTTTTAATTGGAGACCTAGGCCTTCTAATTTCAAGCCTGTTTTGATGTGTTGTTGGTGAAGCTGTTTGAACTGGAGACCTGTTTCTTTCAGTAGCAAACTATTTTGGGCATTTTGAGTGGAATTATGATTCCTTTTTGCTGGCTTCACTAGCTGCAAAGTTTAATGCATAGTGGGGGAAGAGTGCTAATGGTCTGGCCAGGTCTCTCTCAGCAAACTAACTGGAGGTGGAGCTGAATCAGATTTGCGGTGTCAGTTACTTTTGGCTTTCTAGAAGTAACTAGAAGGGGAAGGGATCAGATCAGTTCCAGTACAGTGGCTTCTTCTTGCTGTTTTTACATTGTTTCTTGTGGATTTTACTTGGTAGAAGGTTATTTATTTTCTTTCTTACTACTTCAAAGGGACTACGGTGTATTGTTTTTGGGCTGTTGGAATTTTGAAACCTGTTTTGGTGGCTATAAGTGGGTTCATTTGTTTGATGTTTCACTGTGTAGCAGTTTGTGTAGGCCTATTTCTTCTGATTTAAAACCTATTTGGTGTGATTTAATCAGGGTTGCTTCTTTGAATTGGAGACCTATATCTTCTAATTTCAAGTCTATTTTGATGGATTGTTGGTGAAGCTGTTTGAATTGGAAAACTGTTTATTTTGGTAGCAAATCTATTTTTGGGGCTTTAAGTGGAATTGTGATTATTTTTTGCTGACTTCACTAGCTGCAAAGTTCAGTGCATAGTGGGGGAAGGGTGCTAATGGCCTGACCAGGAGTGTCAGCTACCTGATTGCTTCTGGAAGGCTTGGGCTGGTCCCATCCTCCCAGCCACTCACCCCACCCACCCCAGGTCTATGATTTCCTTTATACTAGGGTTCTGACATCACTTCCTCAAACAGGCAAAGGACATGCACCTGTCATAGCAGAAGCATACATCTAGGAAAGAAACCACAGCGAGCGAAGAGGTGACTGCTACCTCAGTGGAAGGGAAGTAACTGCAAATAAAGGAGCTTTCATTGTTACTTCTTTGTGTTGATATTTGCATTGTGGAAAGGAGGAGTAGGAGTTTGAAGAAGGTTGTGCAATAGTTACTTATAGTCTCTTTTTGGGTGTGGATAGGAAGGATAGGAATGCAAAAACCAGTTGCTCAATCTATCTAAAAGTGTACAACAAAGGGGGTGAGGAAATTAAGAAAAGAATGTTTTGCACTGATAGAGGAGGGAGAGGGGATACTTGGAGAAGTGTTTGGTATCCTTCATCTGGAAGGGTGGGGATCACTGGTGGGCAACAAAAACAATGGGTAGGGTGGTAGGCTGCAACAACTGTGGTACACCAATCTTTCTAAAAATTGCTTGGAGTGTTGGGGGATGTTTAGTGTACAACCACATAGAGAAACTTAGAAAGGAGATACAGGGTCTGCAGGAGGAACTAAGACAGGGAAGACAGACTAGAGATGGGTTTAGCCCAGTACCGAAGGGATGGAAGAGGGGAGATGAGGGAGGGTGATTTGAGCCAACAGTTGTGAGGAGAAGGTCAGAAGAAGGGAAGCAGAGACAAAGTGGCCCCAGCCAGGAAGAACAATTTCCAGGGAAACCAGGTCAAGAAACAAAAGACAAATTGAAGGAGGAGACAGGGACTTGTGAGGGGAAGAGAAGAAGTGGCAACAGTCATGGAGTGGAAAGGAGGAAACAGGTTACCATGAAGAGAGAGGGAGTGGGCATTTGTGAAGGGTCTTCAAAAAATAGTTTTGCACTGCTAGAGGGGATGAAGGAGGAGGGAAGTGATACAATTGGAGGAGTAATTCATAAATGCCTGGACCAAACTGGAGTGGGGGGAAGTTCTGCTGGGAGAATTGCAACAGGGGCAAAAGGGAGAAATAATGTGCGGGAGGAAGAAGAGGAGCTGGAATGAGAGATGGAGATGAATGGAATCAAGCAGGGAGTAAGAGGGGTGGATTCTTAGTGCTGGGGAACTCAATACTAAGAGGAGTGAGGTGGGGTAGCAAGGGAGATAGGCATAGTCACATTTTGGTGGAGGCCGTGCCAGGAATGACAGCAGAAAGGGTTTGACAATCTGTTCTGAAATATGCTAGAAGGGATAGGGAGAAGCCTCATTTAATTATACATCTTGGGATGAATGACCTAGCTGACAAGACAGTAGATATAGTCCAGAGGAGGTTTGAGGAACTAGGACAATTATGTGAGGGAGCAGGAATATCAGTAATTTTTTCAGAGATACTTCCAGTGCCCAAGGCAAGCACAACAAGAAAGCTGAGAATAGAAGAATTTAATGGATGACTAAGAACCTGGTGTTATGCTAAAGGGTATGGACTATTAGGGGTGTGGAGAGACCTGGGAGGACAGTAGTCTCTATGCCACGGACAGACTACACTTGAGTGAGGAGGGAAAGAAAGTGTTGAAACAGAGGATGGAGGAGTACATAGAGGAAGTAGGGAATTTAAACTAGGAGCGGGGGGTGGCAAGTGGGCAAGAGATATGCAGAAACCACAAGTTAGGAAACCATATGAGTTTACCCCCATAACAGTAGCAAAGGACAAGTGGCAGAGTCCTATTGGCGTGTTAGTAAAAGAGGGTGGGATGGGAGGGGAAGGGTCAAGGTGGTTACCCTTAATGCTAGGAGCCTTGGGAGGAAAAGTGCAGTTACTGGTGCTCATGGCAGAGGAAAGGTGGACATTGCAGCCATCACAGAAACATGGGCCAGCCAATACAATGACTGGGACCTGTTTGTACCAGGGTACAGGTTATTTTGTAGGGACAGGGTGATTGGGAAAGGAGGGACAGTGGCACTATATGTGAAGGAAGGACTAAAGTATGTAAGGGAGGAAGGGGAGGAGGGTAGTACGGAGTCACTTTGGATGCAAATCCAGGATTCCAAGAATAGGATTCTCAGAATGGGAATGGTGTACAGGCCACCATCTCAGATGGAGGAGTTAGACAGGGAACTAGCAGGACAGATCAGGAGAACTCATGAGAAGGGAAGTGCGGTGACTGTGGGGAACTTCAACATGCCAGGAGTGGAGTGGAGTACCTCAACAACCAGGAACAGAAGGGAGCAGGTACTACTGGATGTCTTCCAGGACAGTTTCCTGTTGCAAATGGACAGTGAACCAACCAGGTTAGGGAATACCCTTGACCTTGGACTACCAAATGGGGACTTTGTGAGAGAACTTATGGTGGAAGAACCGCTGTTAGGGAGTGACCACCAA
The DNA here is from genome assembly GCA_016271365.2 of Neoceratodus forsteri. Lineage (NCBI taxonomy): Eukaryota > Metazoa > Chordata > Ceratodontiformes > Ceratodontidae > Neoceratodus > Neoceratodus forsteri. Next base: position 37,387,484 of record CM028130.1, on the reverse strand, counting down.
TCTGTATGGATCACATTGGATATGGGCAAGGAAGGAGTGGAATCTGGCACAAGAGTGCTGGAGTTCAGGAGGGCTGACTTTGGGAGGATGGGGAAAGTGGTAAAAGGGTACCAGGCCAGAATTCAATCTAGTGTGGACACTAAACAGAGGTGGGAGCTCATAAAGCTGGGGATAGTGGAGGCAACCAAAACCTGCAGCAAGGCCCAGAACAAGAAGGTTAGGGCTAAGAAACTGAGCTAGTTGAGCAAGGAGGTCATAGAAAAGGTAAGGAGAAAAAGAGCTGCCTTTAGGAGGTACAAGAAAACAGGGAGGGGGAGGACAGGGAGGAGTACTTGATGGAATTGAAGGAGGTGACACGGGCAGTAAGGAGAGCCAAGGCATCTATGGAGCTCAGGCTGGCACAAGGCATTAAGAAGGGGGAGAAGGACTTCTTTAGGTACATCAGGGAGAAAAGGAGCTGTAAGGACCACATAGTAAGGATTAGGACAGAGGGGGGTTGGATGGAAGCAGGGTGCAATAAGGCAGAAGCACTAAATGATTACTTCTGCTCAGTATTTACTAAAGAGAAGAGGGGGTGACACCCAAGGGGAGAGGAACAGCAGAAACAGGGGGTGGAGTGACAGATGGGGAAATCATGAAGGGCAGAGTTCAGGAAGGTTTGAAGGCACTGAGGGTAGACAAGGCGCCAGGCCCAGATGGCATATGCCCCAGGGTACTGAAGAAGCTGGCAGAAGTCCTTGCGGGACCTTTGGCAGACCTATTTAATGCCTCACTAAACTCAGGGTGTGTACCTCAGGACTGGAGGATGGCTCATGTGGTGCCCCTCCACAAGAGTGGCCCCAAGGATGAACTGGAGAACTACAGACTGGTGAACCTCACATCCATCATGGGTAAGCTAATGGAGACTATCCTGAAGGAGAGGCTGGTGGCCCTCCTAGAGACCAAAGGACTACAGGACAGCAGACAGCATGGCTTCATACATGGCAGATCCTGCCAAATCAACCTGGTGGAGTTCTATGACTGGGTAACTAGCAACTGGACAGGGGCCATGCAGTGGATGTGCTGTATCTGGACTTCAATAAGGCATTTGACTTGGTGCCTCATGGGAGGCTGGTAAGTAAGTTAGAAGGCACAGGGCGGGTGCAATGCTGGTGAGATGGGTAGGGAACTGGCTTCAGGGAAGGCAACAGAGGATGGTGGTGGGTGGGGAGCTCACACACAAGGGTAGTGATGAGCAGTGTTCCACAGGGCTCAGTGTTCGGACCAGTGTTGTTTGGAATCTTCATTGCAGACATATCATTGGATGTCAAGAGCAAGATCAGTCTGTTTGCTGATGATACCAAGATAGGAGTGGTGGTGTATGACATAGGGGGATGGCAGGGGTTGCAGGATGATCTGGTAAAGCTTGAAACCTGGTCAGACACATGGCAACTGGGGTTAAATGCCAAAAAGTGCAAGTTGCTGTATTTTGGGACAAAGAGTTACCAGCTGGGGGGAGTGCAGCTAGCCCAGACAGAGGAGGAGAAGGATCTGGGGGTGCTCATTACAGGGTCAATTAACAACTTGGCACAATGTAGGAAGGCAGCTGCAAAGGCCAACAAAATTCTGGGTTGCATTGCAATGGGTATATCCTTGAGGAAGGAGGAGGTGATTCTGCCATTGTATAGGTCATTAGTTAGACTACACCTGGAGTACTGCGTGCAGTACTGGTGCCCATATCTGAAGAGGAACATCAAGTTACTGGAGGGGGTGCAGCGAAGGGTAACAAAGCTGATCAAGGGGATGGGGCACTTATCATATGAGAGGCGGCTGAGGGGGTTGAACATGTTCTCACTGAAGGAAAGGGGGGATGGGGGAAATGATTGAAACCTTTAAGTACATGGCAGGAATAAACAAGACAGGTACAGAGGGGTTGTTCAAAGTAAGGAAGGGGAAGGACACCAGGGGCCATGATATGAGACTGGAGAGAGGAAAGTTCAGGAGGGAGATGAGGAGACATTTTTTTACAGAGAGGGTTGTAGATGGGTGGAATGCGTTACCTGCAGGAGTGGTATCCAGTAGAACAATGCACTGCTTCAAAAGGGGATGGGACAGGACAAGGGGGAGGGTCAATGGAGGGGAAGGGTGGAAGGAAGGGGCAGCTGCAGAACAAGGGGTGCTAGCTGCACATTCAGGCAGACTTGATAGACCTCAACGCCTTTATCTACTGGCAAATTTTGCATGCTCATATGTATGTAGATAATGCCACTTTATGAATATGTTTCTTATATTTATTTGGGGTTGAGTAGTAGGGAGCTGTAGTCCTTGAAGGTTGCTTATAACAACATCTGTCGATTCGTTCTTTTGGTACCTCTTCAAACCCACCATTGTGTTTTGTACCCCAGGTTGTGATAGATGGCTCCTAAGACCAGAATTAAATATTTTTGGGCTGTATAATTTTTAAAAGTGTTTTTCTTAGATCACAATTCCCACTTTAAAATTTGGTCAGCTTGCAAAGTGTTCCCCCTAGTTTACGCTCTTCTGATAGTATCACATTGGTTACTGTATTGTCCAAATTGAAAACTGCATCTCGTACATTTTCTATTGCTGGTCCCCTCTATTGGAATGCACTTCCTTTAAATACACATCAGGAAACATCTATATTTGGTTTTAAGAAAAAATTGAAATAATTTCTACTATTGAAATATTTATGTGAATGTTCTATTTAGTTTATTGTTATTGTCAAATTTATTGTATTGTTAATGTTGTTATTGTCTAACTTGTATTGTGAATTTTGTGTTCTGGATTGGGCCTGAAAAAGGTTCTTTGGTCTAGTGTTTCTTACCTAGTTAACAAATGAATAAAGAAAATAAAATAAAACAAAAGGGCCGCCTTTAGGAGTTTTAAAAAAACAAGGAGGGGAGGACAGAGAGGAGTACCTGAAAGAGTCGAAAGAGGTGATGACAAGATCAGTCAGGGCAGCCAAGGCGTCTAGGCAGCATAGGCTGACACTGGGCATTAAGGACGGGCAGAAAGGCTTCTTCCAGTAGATCAGGGAGAAAAGGAGTTATAAGGACCACATTGCAAGGATTAAGAGGGATGGGTGTGGGTAGAGACAGGGGCAGAACAGGCAGAAGCACTAAACAAATATTTCTGCTCAGTATTTACTAAGGAGAAAGGAGGGGCTATACCAAAGGTGGGGTGGGAGAGCAGGCATGGGGAGGAGGAAGAGGAAGTAACAAATGGGAAAATCACAGTGGGCAGAGTACTGGAGGGGTTGAGGGCACTAAGGGTGGACAAGGCACCAGGGCCAGATAGCATATACCCCAGGGTACCGAAATAGCTGGCAGATGTCCTGGCAGAGTCCTTGGCAGATCTGTTCAATGTCTCCCTGGACTCAGGAGGCCCAATTCCAAGATGCATGGCACAACTTGTGGGCGATCTGAGTTGCACCATGCGGTGCTACACCAGGGACCTTGCGCCATCTTCTAAGGCAGGCAGGGTCCCCGGCACCTACATGTAGAATGTACAATGTAGAAAGGCAGCTGCAAAGGTCGACAGAATGCTGGGTTGTATTGCCAGGGGTATGCCATCCAGGAGGGGGGAAGTGATCCTGCCACTGTATAGGGCACTGGTTAGGCCACACCTGGAGCACTGTGTATAGTTCTTGCACCCGTATCAAAGAAGGATATTAGGTTACTGAAGGGGGTGCAGCACAGGGCAACAAAGATGATTCAGGGCTAGGGGACATACTCTATGAGAGCAGGATGAGGGAGCTGAACATGTACTCCCTGGAGGAGAGGAGAGATAGGGGAGATATGATTGAAACTTTCAAGTACATGAAAGGAATAAATGACAGAGACACAGATGGGCATTTCTGCTTAAGGTGGGGGGACTCTCAAGGCCATGATCTGAGATTAGAAGGGAGAAGGTTCAGAAGGGAAATGAGAACACACTCTTTTATGGAGACTGTGGTGTCTGGGTGAAACGCGTTGCCTGTGAAAGTGGTATCCTGTAGAACAGTGATCTGCTTCATAAGGGGATGGGACAGGGTAAAAGGAGGGTCACAGAAGGAGGGAGGGGCAGCTGCAATATAAGGGTTGCTAGCTGCTCAATTGATCAGACTTGATAGCCCATAAGGCCTTTATTGCCTGGCAATGTCATTCGTTCATAAGTTACGGGTTTACATTATTTGCTACTGCCTTGACTTGCTTGATAATGAAGTATTTCAAACACCTCATCAGAGTGAAGTGAATATTTGGGTACCAAATAAAAGTAACAACTACAGTTCTGGTTGCAAATAGTAATTATGCTGTATTATACTGGTTGCTGCCATCCGTATTTTTACAGTAGCTTTCCTAACACCCTCCCTAACTGGATTGTGTCCTGAGGTTTGCTGGTTAGGAATCTACAAGAATTGTCTGCTGTTAATACTTGCTCCTGTATGCTGATAGTGATTACATTGATTATTACTGGTGATATTACATGCATTTTTACTGCAATTTTGCTAACACACTCTATGATTGATTGTGTCCTAGGGCTTCAGGTCAGTGACCTACCTGTTTTACTTGCAAACACCATTCCTCACTGCAAACATGTTCCTTGAAACATTAATGCTGCTCACCTGCTTACCCATAACATTAATACCTGAACTTATAGAGCCCTCAGAGATAACATAGAAACATAGGCCCATATATTCAAAAGGGTTGCACATGCACAACCCACTGATGTGCCCTGGCACGATATTCAAAAGGGAAAAGTGCGCCTCACAAATCCTGATGCGCCAGAGCGTATCAGTAATGTATGCAGGCACAGGTAAGGGGGCGTGCCCATGCATAACCTGCACAGCCCAATATTCAGCCCGGGATGTGCAGAGTCATGCATGCACAACCTCTACCTGCACCTGCACAAAGTTAAGCCAAAAGAAAAAGGAACACGTGATGGCCACCCACAGGTGAGCTGCCACATTGCAGGGCGTGACACAGCAGCTGACACCTGTGGGTGGCCACCCGAGTTCCTGCCGCATCTGGCGGGCGCCCCCATGCCCCATTGCGGCATCCGTGCAGCTAAATCCCCCTTCTACATCTCTGGTGGTTCAGGATACTATGCCTGATCTCAGGCATCGGGTATAGTAATACCCCCCACGCCCAATATCCCTGGTGGTCCAGTGGATTGCACTCGCCTGATCGCGAGCATCAGTATAATAATACCTCCCCACATCCAATATCCCTGGTGAGCCAGTGGACCGATCACTGCCCAATCACGGGCATCTGTAAATCATAACATACTCCTATCACCTGGTGGTCTAGTGTGCCCACCCCGTCCTCACCCCACCCACTGAGCCCCCTGCCCTGCCCCGTCAGCCAGCGGCGGGCGCTGCCTGCCACCCCACCGCCTGCTGACTAACAGCTCAGTAGGGCTGCATGCCCATTGGTTCATAACTTGAGCTAATGGGCGGCAACCCATACCAAGATTATTTCAGTCCAGATATGTGAATGAATTCATTCACATATCTGCACTGTGTTAGCCAGTATGGTTGCATGCCCATTGGCTCAAGCTGTGAACCAATGGGTGTGCAGCCCTACCAAGCTGTCAGTCAGTGGGTGGCGGGTCAGCAGGTGGGTTGGATGCTGCCACCCACCGGCTGATGGGAATGGGAGCAGGGCAGTGGGCAGGTGGGAAGGGGGGTACACTAGACTACCATGGTGAAAGGAGTATGTTATGATTTACAGATACCCATGATCGAGCAGTGATCGGTCCACTGGACCACCAAGGATACTGGATGTGGGGGGGTGTTACTATACCGATGCCCACGATCGGGCAGAGTGTGGTCCACTGGACCACCAGGGATATCGGACGGGAGCTTATTCTTAGAGATAAATGCCCGTGATTGGGCACATAGTGGTCCAATGGACCACCAGGGATATTGGAGGGGGGTTTCTTTTAGACAAATGCCCATGATCGGGCTGCAGGGCTCATCGGTCCCCAATGGCTGCTGTCTGGCAGGGCTCCAGGTGCAAGTCGTTGGGGATCGGCGCGCCTGCATGCTAATGGCATGCAAATGGGGCCATAATGTCATGCAAATGGCCCCATGTGCACCTTGCATAAATTATGGTCCCATTTGCATGTCCCCTTTTGAATATCGTAGGTGCTGTGCATGGCTCATTGGCACTTGAGCTAGCGCATCTCCATGCTCCACTCTGGCCACTTGTGCTGGCACAGTGCCACTGCACCATGCACAGTGGGGGTGGCCAGGGTGCAATATTCAAAGCTGCTGCACCATAGCGCAGCTCCGTTGAATAGCACCCAGGCCACACCCCTGCACAACAAAGTTGAGCTGTGCCCAGGCTTGCGCCACAGCGAGGTGCAGTTTGAATATCCAGGCCATAGACTTTAATGGCTGATAAGGACCGCTTGGCCCACCTAGTCTGCCCATTTCCCTACCTATTGGATAAGCTGCAGGTTTTAGTTAACCAACAGCCTATTTCATCCTACCCCTTGCTATAATTGCCTTATATCTGTCCCATGCATTTTTTAATTCCCCCACTGTTTTTGACCCCAATACCTCCTCAGAAAGGTGTGAATAAATACTTTCTCGCATTGCCCCTGATCCTCTCCATCTTCAAATCGTGCCCCTTGTTCTTGCACATCCCTTTTTCTGAACTATGCTCCTGTCTTGGGCTTTGTTGATTTCTTTGAGGTACTTGAAAGTTTCTATCATATTTATTTTATTTATTTAAATTTTGGTGACTGGGTAGGCCCACTGAGACCAAAACACTCCCTTTTTCAGGGGCAACCTGAAATTAATTATATTCATCTAGAAACATAACACAATACATGCATGTCATTTCACAATTAATAGTCACTGTAGACATACAGACACAGTCAAAGATACAGTGGCAGGTTAATTACAGTCAACATTAACAGAAGTGCTATTATACATGAGACAGTCACAGTCAGATTGATGTCCCTATGAGGTTAGATCCACAACAGGGAGTTGGTTGACTCAGTGGTAGCAGGTGCAGAGGCTCAGTTCCAACAGGTGGGCACTAAGACCCTACTTGAAGCCCCCTAGGGAGGTACATTTCTGGAGACTGCTGGGGGGACCATTCCAGATGGGAGGGATGAAGGCTGCATAAGACTGGAGTCCTAGGGAAGTCCTTACACTGGGGACTTGGAGAAGCTGGCAACCAGAGGATCATAGTGTTCTCCAATTCTTTTTGGGAGCTAATGTGTTACTTAGGCTTGGAGGGGTGTCATTTTGCTTGAGCTTAAAAGCAAGGCACACTGTCCCCCTTCTCTCTCCTTTCCTTGAGGATATACATTTAAAGCACTTTTAGTCTCTCTTCATATGACTTCTCTTGCAGACCCTGCAACATTTTAGTCACCCTCCTCTGGACTGCCTCTATCCTTTCTATGTCTCTGCAGAGATGGGATCTCCAGAATTGTACACAGTACTCTAAATGGAGACTCATCAGCTCCCTGTACAGAGGGATAACAACTTCTTGTTTTCTACTGGTGATGCTTCTCCCTATACATCCTAGTGCCCCCCCAGCCCTCCTTACTGCCTTCTCACATTGCTTACCTACCTTAAGGTCATCAGGTATGAGTACCTACAGGTGCCTTTCCATTTTTGCAGTTGTTTGTGCCCCTTCCCCCCATTGTGTACTCTTCCCCTGGGTTTTTTCTCAGGGTGCATTACTTTGCACTTTTTTGCATTGAGTCTAAGTAAAGGAGGCTATCTGCCTTTGTGTGACACTGATATCAAGGCCTACAGATCCCCTGAACAACCCTGCAGTATCTGAACCCCCATCTATATGCCCCCTAGATTAGACACCTACCACTGGTAGCACATGGGGTGCATTATGGGTTTGCCTCCCCTTCTTCCTCGTAGTAAAGCCTGAAGACTGAAGCACTACCTTTGAGCTACCAGAGACTTGCAGTAATGTGACTCCTACTGTTTGGTAATGTCTATCCCAAGACTGGCCCTGCAGGTAGCTCTGGGTCTGGCACATGTAGCCAAGGACTACTAAACATAGTCTTCCTAAATATCAGCAGTCTGCTATCTAAATTCCATCAATCCAAATCCTGGGTTAAGCTAGTGCAGTCACACTCTACTCGCCTAACTGAAACTTGCCTCATTCCACAGACGCCGGATGTCACTATCTCATTGCCAGGCTTTTATAGCTTCAGGGTTGATGGAATGGGCAAGCCAGGTGTGGGCTCCCTTAGCCACCTCAGATTAGACCTGCAAGCCTCTAAAGTTGTGAACAAAGATGTAACCAGGGACAGTGAATTCCTAGCAATAAAGCTTTTGCTAGGGCAAGAGCACAACTCCTTGTCATCCTGTCTGTATATATACCACTGGGTAAACAGAAACTGGGCATAGAATCACTTACTCCCTACTTCATGCAGTTCAGTCAGAACTTGGAATATGTTGTTATTGATGACTTTAACATCAACTGGAATGCTAAGTCCAGCACATGTTATGGGGATAAGATATCCAGCCTATTTCTCACACAAGTGGTCACTGAGCACACCAGGACCAATTTTGAAATAGGTGCCATAATGCTACTCATCTGCTAGTTATACACCCTGACAGGGTTAAAGTTGTTAAAGTTCTGCCAGATACCCTAAGTGATGACAATGTCCATGGGCAGTTAAACAGGCAAGGCCAACCCCCAGATCACCGTCAACCAAGTCCTAAACAAAATTAAAGTGCTTGAATTAAAATCTTACTTGGCACAAATTGATTGGAACTTCTTAGATGTCATTCCCAGTGTTGACTTGGCCCTCAGTTTCTTTGTCTCTGAGTTTACACTTGCCTGTGATAAATTTGACCCTTTAAAAAATGCAAACCAGGAGAAACACTGTCTGGATGGATCACCTCCGAGCTCATTTCCTGAATCGGGGATAGGGCCCATCTGTGGACACTGGCCAATGAAACAGAGTTCCCTGTCCACCTACAGAGGTAGAAGGAAGCTGGCAACAAGCACAACAGTATGATTAGAAAGGCCAAATCTGACTTTAAAAAGGACCAGCAGACTCAGAACAAGAGCAATGGAAAAAGAGTCTGGAAAAATGTCTCGGTTCCATAGCAAAGAAGTTAAAACCACTCCTCAAATGCTTGTGGTGGAGGGTCGAGAGGTTGTTGATCCAATCGAAACTGCCAATTACTTCAACACAGCTTTTACTGACCTCATTTCTGCCATCTCCACTGAGCTTGTCCAAACTCCCTGCAGGGAACCAGGTCTTGAAGTCTTGCAGGTGGTGGTCTCTGGACCAAGGTGCCATAAATTCTGCTTTGAAGTTGTTTCAGTCAGACACCTTGAAATATACCAATGGGGTATTAGGAAAAACTAGGTGTGGCAATGACTTGGTTGATATGAGACTAGGTGTGGGAAATACTTGGTTGATATGAGACTAGGTGTGGGAATGACTTGATTAATATGAGACTAAGCGTGGGAATGACTTGGTTAATATGAGACTAAGTGTGGGAATGACTTGGTTAATATGAGACTAGGTGTGGGAATGACTTGGTTAATATGAGACTAGGTGTGGGAATGACTTGGTTAATATGAGACTAAGTGTGGGAATGACTTGGTTAATATGAGACTAGGTGTGGGAATGACTTGGTTAATATGAGACTAGGTGTGGGAATGACTTGATTAATATGAGACTAGGTGTGGGAATGACTTGGTTGATATGAGACTAGGTGTGGGAATGACTTGGTTGATATGAGACTAGGTGTGGGAATGACTTGGTTAATATGAGACTAGGTGTGGGAATGACTTGGTTAATATGAGACTAGGTGTGGGAATGACTTGGTTAATATGAGACTAAGTGTGGGAATGACTTGGTTGATATGAGACTAGGTGTAGGAAAGACTTGGTTAATATGAGACCAGGTGTGGGAATGACTTGGCTGACATAAAAAGTCTTGACCTGGTGGTACAGTGTCTTTCCAACTCCATCTCTAGAAAGTAAAACTTTTCCCTGTGCTACTCACTGTCCCCAGATAAGTAGAAGTCTGCACTGGTTACGCCACTTTCAAAAGTGGAGACTGCACTAGCCTTGACAGTTACAAACCCATTTCTATTGTCTCCCCATCTCCAAAACCCTCAAGAGAATAATCTCTAACCAACTTGTCAAAGCCCTCACATAATACAGTGTCTGATGTGTACAGCAATATGGCTTCTGGAAGCTCCACAACATGAACATGACATTATTGGAATACACCAGCTGGGTAGCCCATAATGATAGTGATTTTAAATGAGCGACTGTAGAAACAGCAACTCATTTATAGTACTATCATCATCAGTTACCCTGCCAAGGTAGCGATGCTGTAGTGCCTACAGCAACCGGAAGGGGAAGGATGTAAAGCTGTAGGGAAGGAATAGGAGGGAGGGTTTAGAAGTGGAGGACAGCCTGCTGCAACTAAGCCAGTCTTGTTGTGTGGTGGTGAGGGGTGGCTGGCTATGGTGCAGTAAGCACTGGGTTTGGGACCTGCTGTGGGAAAATACTTTGCCACTGCTTATGGCTCTGTATTTTTTTATCCACCTCAGAATTTCACCCCCCTCCTCAACATGCACCCCTGTGGAGTTGAGAATCCTTGGTAAAGGAGGTGCAGGGGGTGAAAACCCTGTAAGGGGTTGTGGATGGGCACAGCCCCCCAAAAACATGTAATTTCATTGGATGGTGGGTCACTGGGTATTGCATACAATATCACTGAAGTGCTTTTTGATTATATACTTTCGCAACGATAGTAATCACTGCTTTTTGATCACTGTCATCACATGGAACCCACCAGCTGTGTTCACAAGACCCTTGACAATGGTGATCTAGTTGGAGTTATGTATGTTAACCTTACTAAAACCTTCAACCTAGTCAATGATAAGCTCCTACTTAGGAAACTCATTGCTCTGGGTTTGTCACAGAACACAGTTGACTGGTTTCACAGCTATGTCACTAGTTGCTCCCAGCAGGTACAGATCGATAAATCTTTGTTCAACATTAAGGTAGTATCTATTGGTGTCCCACAGGGCTCCATCTTGGGCCTATTCCTATTTGGCCTCTTCCTAAATCAACTATCTGGTGCTTGTCAGACAGCCAACAGACACCTCTTTGCTTAATATAATGTCATCCATTCCAAAAACCCTGACCTTGACAGCCTTACTGCCACTCTCCAATGTAACTTTAGGTCACTTGAAAGCTGGTTCTCCAACAACAAAATAGTCCACAGATCAAAAAATAAGACTATGCTCCTCTCTATCCACCCACGGAAGACAAATGTTTCACACTTTGTCATCCAAAATGACCAGGGACAAAACCTTGAACCGGTGGAGACCTTCAAATACATTGGTATAACTGTGGATGGCACCTTATCTTTTATTTATTTATTAGCTTTTAGTAACCGGGTAAGTGCACTAGGCAACAGACCTGCCTATTTTCAGGCACGACCCGGGAGAGCACAGGACATTGGTTACAATATGCAGAAATGCACAAACATAATATAGGTGTACAGGAGCAAAACAAGATATACATTGGGTAGCACAGTAACAGTTACATAAGGGTACATTTTAGGCATAGATCATAATAAAGATGTAAAATAAAGCAATTAGGGTAACCATAAGACAGCTGAGGACAGTAAAGGCATTAAGGTTCATAGCCACCTAGACAAATGTATTGCATGGGAGAACATTAGTGTAGTACTCAGGGTCAGACCCGACAGCCTGCAGGGACAAAGCAAATTAAGAGCATTTGCATTGGCCAGAGGCTAGGAGGTGGGTGAATAGCGAGTTTTGAATTCTCAATGGGAGGATGATGTTTTCACCATAAGGGGAGTGAGTTCCAGAATTTGGGAGCAAAATGGTCAAATGCCTGTTCACCCATTTTGTCATGCAAGGTCTAGTGGAGAGTATGGGGACAGAGGAAGACCTGAGGGTACGGGTGTGTGAGACAGGAGTCAGGAGGTTGGCAAGATAGACAGGGCAGGGAGGTCTAGACAGGGAGTTGATAAAGCAGCCCAGGGAGTAGGCTCGAATATCCTTAGGTGACAGCCAATTTAAGCCAGAGTAAAGGAGACAATGATGGGTAAGACGTGGGACAGTTAAGGTGAATCTACAGATGTTGTTGTAGACAGTGTCCCATTTGTAGAATGTAGCAGAGTTTGCAGCAAAGAGGAGGGGCAGAGCATATTGGAGCTGGGGTAAGAGAATACCTCTCCCAACAGAAAGTCTAGCGGAAGGAGTGAGGGAGTGGCGCACATGATAAGCTCTGCCAATTTTAGCATTGACGGCACGGCACACCATATTGACATGTTGAGACAGGTCAAGTGTGGGATCCAAAGTGACCCCAAGGTACTTGAAGGACTCAGTGTTTGAGATGAGGGAGCCATCAAGGCATTGAACTCGGAGCCTGTTCGCAGGGGCAGACAGTTTCTTAGAGGATCCAAATAGCATAGCACAGGTTTTCTTGGTTCAGGACTTGGTGGTTGCTAGAGAGCCAGGTCTGCAGGAATTGGAAGTCATTAGTGAGTGGAGTTGATGGCAGCAACCGATTTTGACCCAGAGTAGAGAACAAGGTCATCTCATGCATATAAGAATGCAGCTATGCCGGACATGGTGGGATTATCATTTAGGAAGAGGGAGAAGAGTAGAGGTCCAAGAGTGGATCCCTGGGGAACTCCAAGGGAGATGTTTAGGGGAGGAAAGGGCCTTGTGAAATGCTACCGCCTGAGTCCGATTGTCAAGATAGCTATGGAACCAGGAGAGGGCTTGGTCAGATGCTCCAATGGATTGGAGCTTCTTTAGCATGAGAGGATGGTGTACCATGTCGAAGGCTTTAGACAAGTCGATAAAGACGGCCCCAGTGAGTAGGCCATGGTCCATATTATTTCTGATGTCATTTGTAAGTTGTGTAAGTGCAGAGGTGGTATGTGACCGGGCCGGAAACCATGTTGGCACGGGGTTTGAAGATTAAACATGTCAAGGTGAGCAGCAAGCTGGTGGTGGACTATTTTTTCAAGCAGCTTACTGAGAGTGGGCAGAAGAGATATAGGGCGGTAGTTGGACATGAGTTTGACATCACCCTTTTTGTGTATAGGGATGGTTCTGGCAGTTTTCCAGGTGGATGGGACAGTAGACATACGAATCGAGAGGTTAAAAAGCCAGGTGATAGGTCTGGTCAGCCAAGGTGCATACTGCTTAAGTATGCAAGGATGGATGCCCTCAGGCCCTTGACCCCCGCGTGCTGGAAGGGAGTTAAGTAGCTTGCGAACTTCAAGGTATGTGGTTGGAGCCAGAATGAAAGGGAGGTGTGGGGGGGTGAGGGAGGAGAAGAGGGACAGTCAGGTTGAGGGCTAGTTAGAGTAGCAACTGGTGGAGAAGAAAAAAGGACATTGAAGGCTTTGGCAATGGTGTCATGGTTGGTGCAGTGAACACCTTGAATGTTTATGTCAGCTGGATTCTGTGGCTTGTCGTTGCCGAGAATGTCCTTAATTTTGGACCAGTACCTATGCGGATTTGTAGAGGATTTTGGACCAGTACCTGCGCGGATTTGTAGAGGATTTTGGACCAGTACCTTCGCGGATTTGTAGAGGATCACAAACACCCCATGTTGACAATTTGGTGGTCATAGTTAAAAGAAAACTGAGCACCTATACCATAACAGGAACACTCTCACTGGGGATGCTAGACACCTTACTGTGGGCAGCTGCATTCTGTTATTTATAGAGTATTGATACCCTGTCTATGCAGCTGCCTGTGACGCTGTACTAAACAGTGTTATGGTTCTGTATTAAAACATGCCACTTTGTACTTGGTGCAGATAACCACACTCGCAGCTGTTCCCTTTACGCACTAACAGACTGGCTACCTTTACCCAGCAGAGTGATGCTCCAGTCCTATTTGCTATCCAAAAAGGCCCTCTTGACCCTAACACCCCCTTCTTTAGCAAATTGCTTCATCACGTCTCCAACCAATACACAAGGAATGTAGCCAGGAATGCCCTCAAGCCTCCTTTCCAGCACACTCAGCTGGTAAGCAATCATCTGTTGTCAGGACTGCTAACTGGTTAAATGAATTGCCTGATAAGCTAGTGAATCTCCACAAGCTTAAATGATTTCAGAAATCTTTGCAGTCCGTCTTTGTAATCCAAAGCAGCTGTAACCATTAAACAGTTTTATTCAGTTTCTCGCTATACATAACCTGTGATGTAGTTTTTATACAACTGTACTGATTTTTTTCTGAACTATATGTAATTGTTCTGCCTTACCTTCTTTAAGCCTGAATTGACTGAATTTCTTCTGGAACTGCTTATTACACTTCTAATTTTCTTTTGTGACTATGTAAGTAAAGAAGACCTGCATTGAATCGGCAGGTCATTTTCCCAGAAGAAGTTGATTTTTAAATACTGGTTCAAATTCTGTTATTGTTCCATCTATACAGGCTGTTTAGTTAGCCCTGTGAATGTTTTTGATGTACACACAGCTGGTAAGTACCATTTTATAACCGTATGATGTGGATTATGTCCTTTGCTCTGCCCTTCTGTTGTTGGCACACTACATCCTTGTTCTACTACATAATTCTGTGGCTGGAAAGGGTCCTAAACTACATCATACAGTTCTAAAATGGTACTTACCAGCTGTGTGCAATTACGAAATGTCTGCAGTAGTTACTGAAATTCCTGCAAGGATGAAACAATAACAGAATTTGAACCAGTTCTTAAGAACAGTTCCTGCTAGGAGAATGACTTGTAGGTTCAGTTCAGTTCCCCTTTCACATGGAACCTTTATAAATGAGCACTTGTGCTCAAAGGTAATCTCTGAAGTTGTCAATAAAATAATATAAATAGATAAACATTTTTATAATGATATGCTGTCGGCATTGATGTATTGAATCGGTATACTGATGTACTGAGCACACTGGTGTAATGTGTAAATGATGCACTCTGTTGGTACCTCACTGTATGGAGCTCATTGATGTAATGTATACATCAATATACCGTCAATATACTGTATTATTGTATTGATAGATTGTGTACATTGATGTATTGATTTGGTATACTGATGTACTGAGCACACTGGAGTCATGTGTACATGATGCACTCTGTTGGTACCTCATTGTATGGAGCTCATTGATGTAATGTATACATCAATATACTATATTATTGTATTGCTAGACTGTGTACATTGATGTATTGAATTGGTATACTGATGTACTGAGCACACTGGAGTCATGTGCACATGATGCACTCTGTTGGTACCTCATTGTATGGAGCTCATTGATGTAATGTATACATCAATATACTATATTATTGTATTGCTAGACTGTGTACACTGATTTACTGTATTGCTGTACTGAAGTACTCTGCACACTGGTGTAATGTGTAAATGATGCACTCTGTTGGTACCTCATTGTATGGAGCTCATTGATGTAATGTATAAGCTGGGAGAAATGGGGGTGGGGAACCAGATGATCAGATGGATAGGCAATTGGCTCCAGGACCGGACCCAGAGGGTCGTAGTTGGTGGGATAGTCTCATCCCTAAGGAGGGTCATTAATGGGGTCCCACAGGGATCAGTCCTTGGGTCCCTTCTGTTCAACGCCTACGTATATGACATAAGGACAGGAATCAGGAGTGAGATGAGTCTCTTTGCAGATGACTCGAAACTGGGGTGGTGGTGGATGGGGAGGAGGGGAGGGTGGCCCTACAGGGGGACCTGGAGGCTCTGGAAAGATGGTCTAGAAAGTGGAAGTTGAGGTTCAATGCAGGGAAATGCAAGGTACTCCACCTGGGGGCCAGAAACCCAGGCCAAGTGTACACCCTGGGGGAATGCTCCAAGTCTCGATGGCTGAGAGGGACCTAGGGGCGGTGGTGGATGTCAAGAAGAACAACTCTGAGACTTGTAGGAGGGCAGCAGCCAAGGCCAACAGGATGCTGGGATGCATCGCTAGGGGGATCACCTCCAGAAGGAGGGAAGTGATACTCCCTCTGTATAACTGCTTGGTGAGGCCGCACCTTGAGTACTGTATGCAGTTTTGGAGGCCACACTTAAAGAGGGACATTAACCTCCTGGAGAGGGTCCAGAGGAGGGCAACCAAAATGATTTGGGGCTAGGGGACAGGACCTATGAGGAGAGGCTTGAAGAGCTAAATATGTACACATTGGAAGAGAGAAGGGACCGGGGGGACATGATAGAGGTCTTCAGGTACATGAAGAGGGCAAATAGGGGAGGAACAGTCAGGGTGCTTCGAAGGAAGGAGGAAGGGGCCACTAGAGGGCATGGGTGAAAGCTGGAGGGGGGAAGATTCAGGGGAGAAAGGAGGAGGTGCTACTTCACTGAGAGGGTGGTGGAGCCATGGAATGCACTGCCTAGGGTGCTAGTGGAGGCAGAGACAGTGGAGAGGTTCAAGAGGAGGTGGGACAGGTACAGGGGAAGGGTTCTGGAAGCAAAATCCAATGCAGCAAGAATATCCTGAACTGGGAAGGGAGAAGCCAGAGAAGGCGAGGGGGACAGCAAGGTCAGCACCCAGGGTGGGGGCTGACCAAACAAGCAGACACGAAAGACCGTTAGGCCTATTCTGCTGGCATTTTAGTATGTTAGTATACATCAATATACTATATTATTGTATTGATAGACTGTGTACATTGATGTATTTAATTGGTATACTGATGTACTGAGCACACTGAAGTCATGTGTACATGATGCACTCTGTTGGTACCTCATTGTATGGAGCTCATTGATGTAATGTATACATCAATATACTGTATTATTGAATTGCTAGACTGTGTACATTGATTTACTGTATTGCTGTACTGAAGTACTCTGCACACTGATGTAATGTATAAATGATATACTGTACTGGTACCTCGCTGTACTGAGTACACTGACGTAATGTATATATTGATGTACTACTGTATATTGTTATGTTAATATACTGTGTACAATGATGTACTCCATAGGTATATGAATGTACTGAGTAAAATGATACAATGTATTCATCAACATATTTTATTTGTATGTACTGAATTCTTTGATGTAATGTATATACACATCAATGTATCATACTGATATATTGATTTCCTGAGTACATTGATGAAATGAATAATTTCAATGTACTGTAATGTATTTGTATATCAGTACATGGAGTACATCAATTTACTGTATTGACATAGTGATATATTAATCACACTGATGTACTGTATCCTGTGTTTGTACCTGTATATTGATGGACTGAGTATATAGGTGTACTGAGTACAAATATATTGGTTTGGTATATCAAAGTATGGTATCTAGTGATAATAGTAATTGTATATGGGAGACTGTAAAAACAGCGGCTCATATTGTGGTGCCATTATCATGAGTGACCTGCCAGGGTAGTAAGGACTGCGACTGCAAGGGGAGGGAAGGGCAAGTGGGAAAGATAAATAGTGAGGGGAAGGAGAGAGATAGGGAAAAGGGTTAATACTTTCTAGTGTTCCTGCTCCACTGAGCCAAATGTGTCTTGTGGTGGGCAGAGAGGCTGGCTCTGATGGAGCAGGTCCTGAGTTCGGGGCTGGGGTCTGGAAAGAGTTTTTTTGTCCCCGCAGCTGTGGGACTTACATTTTTTTTAAACTGGGCTGTGCCCTCTCCTGATATGTACTCCATTGGTGTTGACAATCCATAATCAGAGGGGTGTGTGACCTGTCTGCGCCTCGTCACCTGCACGTGTATGTCACCGAATTGCTTTTCAGCAATATACACTCACCATAATAGCAATCGCCATTTTGCGTTAGCTATTATGACATGGAACCTGTACCATCAATGTACTTAGTAAATTGATGTAATGTATACATCAGTGTACTGTACTGGTATAGCGATGTACTAAGTACTTTGTTGAGCTCAGTCTCTGTGCTGTGGCATAGTCTGACACCCAGCTGGAAGGGTTTATAGAAGACAAAATCCTCAAGGTGAGACATGAGCTGTGCCATCACATATCCCTTGATAACCTTCTCCAAAATAAGGAGGTTCAAAATAGCCTGTAATTTGCCAAGACAATTGGGTCTGATAATGGTTTCTTCAGAACAGGCTTTATGATGAGTCTTTTAAGAGCCACTGGGATAAGCTGGCCGGGTGGCTCACCAGTAGCACTACTGCATGCCATGCCAGTGACCCATGTTCAGGAATGGACTCTAGTTGCTGGCAAGTGGCTGAGGGAGAAGCTCAAGCATCCACAGGAAAGCTCTCCTCTCTTTGGAAGTGGAGGGTTCATCTGTGTGCCATTAACTGCCACCAGGTGGAGACCTGGTGGTAGTGCAGGTTCGAGGACATGAAGGGATGGAAGTTGCCAGTTTGATGCAGTGGGTGTGATGCCTCCACATGGTATGCATTGATAGGCACATGGAGAGGATGAGATGCAAAATGTGTTTAGTAGAAGATATCACGCACAACATCGCTGTTATTGTTCTTCTAATACTTCTAACTGTGTTTTCACCTGGTGGCATAGCACCAACACCTGTATAATCTTCATACAACAGGGATAAAGCAGCTAGGGCAGAACCTGGAGAGAAACAAAGGACCATGTCTTAGACAGAAAAAGACAGGCAAAAGCCTGCCCCAAGTATTTTGGCTGCAAAGCCCGGAACCAAGATGATGAGTATACTACCAATGGTCTGGGGTCACCACTGCTGGTTGAAAAGGAGCAATATTGACAGATTCTGGCAATCACCATGGACAATGGTGAATGAGCTACTCCTAGAAGATGAACATGGTTGGGAATGTTCTGGGAGATGAAAAATATGGAAAACTATTTTTATGGAAGGAGGACTATGTTATAATGGATGACTTTAGAAGGTGGTTGAGAGTAAGAAAGCCTGCCTTGTAGACATTCTATGGCCAGAGAGCCTGCTCTAGGAGGTAGTCTGCAGTAGGAGAGTTTGTTCTGGGTAGTGGCCAATGGTTTGGGCACCTGCTCTGGGAGATAATAGATGGTAAGAAAGCGTGCCATGGGAGGTAGTCTATGGTAGAAGGGCCTGCCCTGAGAGATGATCTAGGCTAAGACAGCCTGCCCTGGGAGGTGATCTGTGCTATGACAGCCTGCCCTGGGATATCATCTATGGTAGCAGAGCCTGCCCTGGGTTGTGGTCTGTGGTAAGAAGCCTATCCCAAATGGTTGTCTATGTAAGGAGATCCTGCATTGGATGGTGGCCTGTGGTAAGAGATCCTGCCCTGGGTTGTGGTCTGTGGTAAGAAAGGCTGCTGTAGATTGTGGTCTATAGCAGAAGAGTCAGCCCTGGTAGGTGGTCTATGGTAGGAAAGCCTGACCTAGGAGGTGATCTATGGTGGGACATCCAGCCCAGGGTGCTGGTCTGTGGTAAGACAGCCTGCCAAGAATGTTGGTCTAGGGTTGAAAATCTTGCACTGGGTTATGGTCTGTGGTAAGAATCCTGCACTTGGTTGTTTTTTTCTTTCTTTATTTTTTCTTTATTTAGTCTAGGATTACAAGCACCTTTGAGCCAAGGCTCTTTTACAAAGGTTCCACGTCAATTGAGGTACAATACAATCATTACTTAGAATTGAATAACAATGCAGAAATGGTGCACATACATTTTTAAGCAACTGAAATAGATTACATTGAGGGAAAGTGAGTACCAAGGGGCAGGGTAGCCAGAGGTAACTGAGGCTTGGAATGGACACAAAAACAGAGGTGCAGCTGTGGGCATTTGTCACTTCTCAAAAAAAGTGCTTGGGGTAGGGGCCAAAAAACAGGAGACGATGATTGGCTGTAAGAAGAGGAAGAAAGGGGGTAGGAGTAGAAGTGCTAGGAGGGAGATCAGTTTATAAGGGACAGTCACAGGAACTAGAGACAGCTAGTTGGAGATGAAGGTTGACTTTGAACAGGCCTAGCTTTTGCAGAGAGGAGATGTCTTTGTTGAGTCCATTAATCTAGCTAGGAGCTTGCTGCACAAAGAATCTTTGACCCTGTGTGGTGTGGCACCGAGGAATGTGCAGCATTTCATTTTATGAAGCCCTAGTGAGGCAGGAGTTGCTTGCTGTATGAAGAAGACTTTGGACTCTGAGGGGAGCAAGATGTAACATCATTTTCTTAGTCATTAGACAAGTTTGGTACTTGATATGGTTTGATAACTGGAGCCACCCTGTTTGAGCATAGCGGTCACACGTATGGGTGAGTCAGTGGGATCCCGTGATGAGTCAGTAGGCTTCATTTAGGGCCAAGGATAAGTGCCTGAGGGCTGTGTCAGTTGCAGAGCCATAAATAATCAGACCATAGTTGATTAGAGAGACCACCGAGCTCTTTACTGCTATCCTTAAGGCATCCAAGGTAAGGCATTGCCTCTGCCTGTAGAGGAGACCAATGTGTGTGTTTGCAGCTTTGGTGATGCTATCTATGTGGATGCTGTATGATAGGTTGCTGTCTATGGTGATCCATAGATATTTAAAGGAGTGAACCTGTTCAAGGACAGCACAAAGGCAGTTTGTAATATTAAG
Organism: Neoceratodus forsteri; assembly: GCA_016271365.2. Classification (NCBI taxonomy): domain Eukaryota; kingdom Metazoa; phylum Chordata; order Ceratodontiformes; family Ceratodontidae; genus Neoceratodus; species Neoceratodus forsteri. Next base: position 37,367,015 of record CM028130.1, on the reverse strand, counting down.
AAGGTGAAGCCTATGTTTGTTGTGGAAGCCACAGAAAAGCATTGACTTGGTTTTCTTATAGTTGAGAGTTGTGGTCTGTGGTAAGAGAGCCTGCTCTGTGAGATGGTCTATGATAGGAGAGCTTGCCCTGAGAAATGATCTATGCTAGGAGAGCTTGCTCTGGGAGGTGATCTGCGCTATGAGAGCCTATCCTGGGTAGTGATCTATGGTAGAAGACTCTACCCTGGGTGGTGATCTATGCTAGGAGAGTCTGCCCTGTGAGATCATCTATGGTAGGAGAGCCTGCCCTGGGTGGTGGTTTGTGGTAAGACAGCCTGCCCTGAGTGGTTGTCTAGCTTAGGAGATCCTGCTCTGGATGGTGGCCTGTGGTAAGAGATCCTGCGCTGAGTTGTGGTCTGTGGCAAGAGAGCCTGCTATGGATTGTGGCCCATAGCAGAAGAGTTTGCCCTGGTAGGTGGTCTATAGTACAGTAGGAAAGCCTGCCATAGGAGGTGATCTATGGTAGGACATCTAGCCCTGGGTACTGGTCTGTGGTAAGACAGCCTGTCCTGAATGTTGGTCTAGGGTTAAAGATCCTACACTGGCTTGTAGTCTGTGGTATGAATCCTGCACTTGGTTGTGGTCTGTGGTAAGAGAACTTGCCCCGTGTGATGGCCTATTGTAGGAGACCCTGCCCTGGTAAGTGATCAGTGGTAGAAGCGCCCACCCTGGCAGATGGTCTATGGTAGGAAAGCCTACCCTGTGTGGTGGTGGTCTATGGTAAGTGAGCTTTTCTTGCTTGGTGGCCTACTGTAGGAGAGCCTGCACTGTGTGGTGGTCTGTGGTAGGTGAGCCTGCCCTGGGTGGTGGTGGTCTATGGTAAGTGAGCTTTTCCTGTGTGGTGGTCTACTGTAGGAGAGCCTGCACTGTGTGGTGGTCTGTGGTAGGTGAGCCTGCCCTAGGTGGTGGTGGTCTATGGTAAGTGAGCTTTTCTTTCATGGTGGCCTACTGTAGGAAAGTCTGCACTGTGTGGTGGTCTGTGGTAGGTGAGCCTGCACTGCATGGTGGTCACTGGTAGGACAGCCTGCCCTGGTAGCATCCTGTGGTAAGAGAGAATGCCCTGGCAGGTAGTCTGTGGTAAGAAAGCCTTCTTTGAGTGGTGATCTGTTGTTGGAGATCCTAGTCTGGGTGGTGGTGTGTGGTAGGTGAGCCTTCCCTGGGGTTACTGTAGGGTAAGACAGCCTACCCTGGGTAGTGGTCAATGGTAAGAGAGTCTGCCTTGGGTTATGGGATATGGTAGGTAAGCTTTCCATGCGTGGTAATCTCTGGTAAGACAGCCTGTACTGGGTTGTGGTCCGTGGTAAGTGAGTCTGCTCTGGGTGGTGGTCTGGGATAGAAGATCCATCCTGGTGAAGTGTTCTATGTTAAAAGAGCCTGTTCTGAGTGGTGGTCTGTGGTAGTGGGAACCTGCCCTGTGTGGTGATCTGGGATAGAAGACCCTTCCCTGGGAAGTTTTTCTGTGGTAAGAAAGCCTGTCATTGGTGGTGGTTAGTGGGAGGTTATATTGCTGTGAGTGATGGTCTGGGATAGAAGATCCTGCCCTGAGAAGTGTTCTATTGCAAGAGTGCCTGTTCTGGGTGGTGGTTTATGGTAGGAGGGCTCACCATGGATGGTGGTCTCTGGTAGAAGATCCTGCCCTGGGTGGTGGTCTGTGCTAGGAAATCCTGCCCTGAGTGGTGGACAAAGATGCAAGGTCCTGTTACACATGTTGTAAAGTAATGGGACAACCTACGTGGGAGATAGACAATGGTGAGACAGTCTTATCACTAGGTGGATAATGGAGGTAAGGCATTTCTTGGGAGCTGTTTAGTGGTGAAAGGGCCTATTGTAATACTGTCAGTTGATAATAGCTGAGACACTTTTCCTGGGAGGTGACAATAGTGAAAATTTATGACATATGAATAGGACCACAGTAGGAGCCAAAACCTGTTCTGGGAAGTGGTCTGTGTTGATAGAGGCTTAGTGTCCTTAGTAGCAAATTAATGACTTGTCTGTATACAAATTCTATTTGTGGTTTGTGAATTTTTAATTGCATATTACATTAATTGTTATATGATTTTTTTGCAGTACTGTGTTATATTCCTGCACAGTATGTTGTAAATTATGTATGGCAGACACAGCTGAAAACAGGAACATGTAATCCAGACTATTGTCCTGGTCTGTTAAACCAAACAAAAAAAATTGTGGTAATGTGTAGAAGCATGACATCAGTGAAAATAAGATGCTGCATCTTAGCTGGGCTATCCTCAGTAAGTAAATTGTAAAACAAATGTTACTTAATCTATCTAAGTGGTACACTTTGCTCTGTTATTTAGCAGATAAAGTGTTTCCTAGAGATCCAACTTATTATCTGATGGATGTTAGAGATAGGTGATTCACGCTACCGTATAGGGTGCAGACAGAGGCAAGCAAGTATTTCATTTCAGAGCTGCCTTATTTTGGAGTAGCCAGTCTCTAGACTTATGAAATGTAGCAAGTACTGAGGATTTTAAAACAACATTTCTAACTATTGTAATAAAAAAAAAGTTGTATATGCTTTCCAGTTAATCTTTTTATCGAAACAACAAAACACAAAAACCAACAAGTATATTGACAGTCATTGGTAAAGTGATACCATATGGACTTCATTGTATAAGCTGTTTGGAGCAATTAATCCCTGACAAGCTTTAGGATTCCTGTGGACTGTAATGGCTCAGAGAATAAGCAAGTATTGGAACTGGAACTCCTGAATAAACAGAAGAACAAACAATAGCTCAACAAACTAACAAATTACTTAAATCTTAGCTCTATATACTTCATCATGCCCACAATTGTCTCAACAAGACAGTCCTGTTATGAGGATGGAGGTTCCTGCCTTTAAAGGGAGAAGTAACAAATAGGCTCAGTTTTGGATCTTGTGGACACATGATACCACTATATTACTAGCCCAAGTTTTACAGGGACAAAGTGTTATCCATCTGTGGCCTGCTGCAGCCTTTTCTAATCAAGATTAGGTAGGGGTGGGGGTCCTAACTGGGATATTTAAGCAAAAGTGGGAGTCGAAATGTGGTCCCCATACCAAATAGTATGTTTTAAAGGTGCCTGCATTTTTTGTTTGTTCGTTTGTTTATTTGCTTAAAGAGTTAGTACTATAGAACAAAAGTTCTGTTTACAGGTGCGACTCACAATAAAACTTAACAAAACAAGGTACAAAACATACAGTAATTACAGCTTAACTACATTAAACAAAACAGCCACATTTAACTAAGCTTCTAGAATGCTCTAACAACATTTTTTAAAAAGTAGAGACAATCAATATTTCCCATAAGACAAGTGGAAGATTATTCCAGATAAACAGCCCTTAATAAGTAAATGCTATTGGGCTTTAGGCATCGCCCGTAGGAGGGGGGAGGGGGGTGAACAGTGGAGGTGAGTGGAGCAGAGCACTCCCATTACGGTGATTAAGCCCAGGATATGCCCTGGGCCGAAGTGGAGCTTGGAGCGTTGACCACCTTGTTTGGTCCCCATACCCAAGGGCACCTTCATCAGTGATGGGCAGGTAGTCAGGGCAGCCCAGGAGTTTTGTCCAACCCGGGTGATGTTGTGCAATGCCAGATATGTCTGGAAAAAGACTGCTGTGATTTCAGATCTTGTTGGTTCTACAGATCTGGCTTGCATCACTGAGACCTGGCTGGATAATAATGCAGGACCAATATTGGAGGCTGCAATTCCAGCCGGGTATACGGTGATACATCACCCTAGGTTGAACCGCGGAGGGGGTTGTGGTCTGTTCTAAGACCAAATTGGCTCTCACTAGTGTTCCAGTTGAGGAGACCATCTCCTTTGAATGTGCTGTTGTAGCAGGTGTGCGCTATTGAATTGCTCTCATCTACCATCCATCAGTAGATGAGAAGCAATTCCTTAAAGAAGTAGCGGACTTCGTTATCGACTTGACTTTTGAGTCTCCAAGGCTGATGGTCCTGGGCAACTTTAATGCATGGGTTGATGACGAACTGTCATAATTTGGACAACACTTCTTCCAGTTACTGGACTCACTGGGCCTAACACAGGTGGTTACCAATGCTACACATAAAGGTGGCCATTCTCTTGGCTTGGACTTCCTCCTGGGGATCGAGGCCTCTGATGTGGGGGTGGAACCAGTCAGCTGGTCAGATCACTACACTGTGAGATTCAATTTTGGCACCCCACCTTGTAGGCTGACCCCTGTGGAGATGGTCAAGTACCGCCCTTTGCGGAATATCTCTTCCAGTGGCCTTGCTGCGGTTCTTGACCTATCACAATTTCCTGTGCATTGCAATGATCCAGAGGTGCTGGTTATGGCTTATAATACTGCCATTGCCTCTGCCCTGGAATCTATTGCTCCAGTTCATGTGTGTCCTCTCTCCCTTCGACCTTGGGCCCCATTGTTTGATGAGGTCTTGAGGGAGTTGCGGAGACTTGGACGCAGGTTAGAATGTTGTTGGTGGAAGTCTGGCCCGGATGCTGACCACCTTAGACTGTAAGAACATTACCAATTCTATCAGTCAGAAATCTTTCGTAAGAAGGCAGAATTCCTGTCCAGGGAAATTTCTGCCACTCAGAACCGACTAGCTCAGCTATTCAGAACTGTGGGCAGATTGTGCAGCCCAACCTGTCTACAGCTCCATAGAGCATTTTCACAATTACAGTGTGATGAGATTGCTCAGTTCTTTGCTGATAAGGCGGCTGACATTAGGTCAGACATCTGTTTGACATGCTTTATGCGGGTTGCAAGTGGTCGGGTTGCATGTGAGGAGCCCATTCTACTGGTTCTAGCACAGAGAGTCTGGTGCTCCCTTGGCTCAGGTGATTATCCCTGTTCCCTGAAAGAGGCAGTGGTGACACTCTTGTTGAAGAAAGCATCTCTGGACCCAGACTGTCTTGCCAATTACAGACCTATCTTGAACCTCCCCTTTCTAGGGAAGGTGATCGAGAAGGTGGTGGAAGCCCAGTTGGAGAACCATTTGACCATCCATAGCAGCTACGAACCTCTTCATTCAGGTTTTCTGAAGAGGCACAGTACCGAGACTGCGCTAGTTCGGGTGCTCAATGATCTCCTGATGGCGAGAGACCAGAGAAAACAGTCCATCTTGGTACTATTAGATCTGTCATCAGCATTTGACACCATTGACCATGGAGTCCTACTTGAGTGCCTGAGATGTATTTATGGACTTTCTGGGATGGTTCTCAGATGGTTCATTTCATACCTCACCGGAAGAACTCAGATGGTGGTGTCAGGATTTTTTTCCTCTGATTCTATCTCTTTATTTTGTAGGGTTCTTCAGGGCTTTATATTGTCCCCCATGTTGTTTGCAGTGTACATGCTTCCCCTCGGAGACATTGTGAGATGGTATGGGCTGAGGTTTCACTGTTATGCAGATGATCCCCAGCTGTACCTGTCCTTTGCACCCAACCAGGAAGGAGCTATCTCTGTATTTAACAGCTGCCTGAATGAAATCCAGGATTGGATGAAGTCCAGTTGGCTGAAGTTGAACTCTGGGAAGACGGAGGTGTTAGTGTTGGATCTGGATCACCAGATAGGGGAACTTATGGCCAGCACCCCATCTGAGGTGTTTTGTGGGGATGTCGAGCTACGGGTCTCTGAATGGGTGCAAGATCTGAGAGTGATATTAGATGCAGGGCTGACTCTTTGATCCTAGGTGTCAGCGGTGGTAAAATCATCTTTTTATCATCTAAGAAACATCGCCAGAATCAAGCACTTGGCTTTTACTCAAGGCATGAGAGACGTGCTCTATCACAGCCCGATGGTCATGAGTCATGTCAGCTTGATTGTGGTGGCTGAGGTTCTCTATTTGATAAGGATAAGTCATTTCATCACTACACTGACTGCCTTGAGTCAATGGAGAGCGACGCTGCATGGGTAAGGAGGTGTGTTGGAATTCCAGGCAGCAGTTGAGGGGAATCCATCAGTATATGGACGCACAACACCACAAAGCTTGTCTTTCTAACATCTTTGCAGTACTCTCTGTACCGCACTTGGGCAAATGGCTCAAGCGATGAGGTACTGCAGAGAATATGCTTTGGTAGGGAGGGATAGCATTTTGGGATCTGCTAGTGAAGGGTCAGGGGAAGGATTATTAATGTAGGGAAACCAAAGAGGTAAAATGTATATGCCTGCATTTGAACTGGGCACTTTTTTCATCAGGGTAGATGTCACCTAGAAGATGGATGTAACTCCACAAGCTGTAAAAGTGGGACCTCATGCAACCAAATTAGGGTACAAAATCCAGTGGTACTGGCTAAGACATTAAACGAATATGGCTGATGGTTGGCCTATAACCTAGAACGGGCAGGGACTCAATTCAGATGTCAAACTAAAGTAAGTCTTGACAGACCTGAAAAAATTGAAAGCCCAGGTAGCACTGTTGCCTGAGACCTGGCTCATGTCAGATGAGGCAGGAAAGTTAAAGAGGGAAAGGGTGGGTCTGGAAGCTCAAGGTGTGGGTCTGAATCAGAAGACAGATGTCTTGATACTAATCCATAAGAGCTTCAGCTGGTTCTTATTATACTCAGTAACCAATCAGGAGGGTAGGTGGGGAATTATAGAGCTAGCCACGCCTGAAGGGTCCCTAATAGTTGTCAATCTCTATGGGCCTAACACAGATGCCCCCCTCTTTCTTTTACTCATTCAGTGAGGAAAGTACTATAGGAAGCGTGGGGTGGGTGGTGTAGCCGCCCCAGGCGCAAGCCTCAGAGAGGCTCATTTTCACCTTAAAATAAATACTCACTCTATTTATAGCACTGCTACTTTAAATTTGTTTTTCTTCACTTCAGTAAATGACTTTTGCTGCCAGGAGTGGGTGCAGCTGTGGAACTGTCAAGGGGGGTCACATGGCCATAGCCAAGAAGCAGTAAGAATCAGGTGGTACAGAGTGCCAGCTGGTGCAGCAGCAAAATATAAGGTGAAAGTGATTGCCACGCAACTGTAGAGACTCAAAGAGAGTTGTTGGTGCCTGTGGCAAAGCTAGCATAGTTAGATAGTGTTGGAGTGGGAGACTGATGATCAATGAACTTATCAAGTCAGTATTTTTTATGAAGGGCAGACAAGACCCCTTCCTTGGTCATCCTTGCCCTCAGTTTCACTGTTGCATGTCCATAATAATTTTTTTTTGATGAGTGAAAAAATGAATATGTGATGATTGAGGGGGTTATTAAGGCAAAAGTTAAAGGGTTGGGGTGGCTGGGCTCAGCAAACTGGAGGTGCAGGTGCAGCCACCATCGTTCTCCCTCCTCGACCCCTGATTTCACTCGATCACCTTGCTTCCTCCCTTTGCAGCTGCTGCCTGATTGTGATCCCACCTAAAGGTGCCCATCTTGCTGAGCCAACTCCCAGGCTGTTGAGCCAAAGCTGATCTGATTTAGCTGCAAGCCAGGATGTGTAGTCTGTCTCAGACTCTCTCTGTCTGACCCAGCAGCCCCCGTCTGACTCCATACTCTGATGCCAGCTACAATCTCCCACACCTTAGACTCTATGGGAGCAAACATTTCCCCTGTAATTAGGGTAGGTAACATATTGCAAAAATATAGTTTTTATTCAAGAAAAGCCCCAAAACTCACCACAGAGGATGTAAAACCCCCAGAGCTTCTGGGGGCCTTGAGGCTCCCAGACCCCAGGCTATTTTGTTTTGCAGGGGCACAAAATTAGTATCTTGCCCAGGGCACCACAATGCCTCCCTATGGCACTGAGTGAGAAGTTGAGTCAATTCAGGCCTCCATCGGTACCATTGTTGGTAGAAAGAGATTTTAATATTGCCATGGAGTCCTGTCTTGATCACAACTCTGGTCTGCAAGAACCCCATGTAAAGGACAGGCAGAACTATGACTCTAATGTGGTTCTCTTTGCTAGCACTCACTCACAACACACTGTTGGTGGACATCCACTCCATCATTATCTTGGATCATGCTGCAATGGGGTGTCACATTTTTGGGGGAATATAGTTTCTGCGTACGAGATCCTGGTGGCTAGAACAATTGATTCTCCATGACATTAATTTTTAAACCTGGCCCAAGGTGTAAACTGCTGCATACTTCACTGCCAATAATACCAGGAAAGTGCCCAAAGACATGGTATGGGAGGTCTACAAAGCTGCACTCAATGGGTAAATTATCAGTTACATTGCCCAGAGAAAGAAAGTGAGTGAGATGGAGGCTTTAACACTAGGAGAAAAGCTGCAGGAAGTGGAAAAGGCATACAAGCAGGTTCAACCTCCAACTCAGTAACTAGTAGCTAAACAAGTCAGTACCAGAACCAAGCTCAATGAACATCTGACAAGGAAGGCTGAATTGTCCCTATTCCGAATCCAACACACATACTGGGAAGGGGATGATGAGGCCTGCAAACTGCTCACCTTTTGCATCAAAAAGCCCAAGTGGAAAGACATATCCCCAGACTCAATGGCCACTCTAGGATAGCTCATAACAACTCTGAAAAAATCAATGAGAGCATGCAAACCTTTTACCAGTCCATCTATGCCTCACCATCAACTCCAAAACAAGAACTTGATCTAAGGATTCTTGGACAGAGTCACCATACCAGGATCTTCTGCCACCAATGTGAGGCCATTAAAGTCTCAATGTGTATCCAGGAGGTCAAAAAGGTGATGTTGGCTCTAAACAGGAGTAAGGCACCAGGGAGATTATCATTACATACTATATGAGAAACTTGCACCAGCAATAGCTGACATACTACAAGAAGCGTACACCACTGGTGTCTTGTCACTGACCTTTAGGGATGTGGTCATTATGGTTCTCCCCAAGAAGGATAAGAACCTCACAACACCAGGGAACTAATGGAAAATTTCTCTTATCAACACAGAGAAAAAGATACTGACCAAAATGTTGGCATCCAGACTGGTGCTCACATTGCAGGGACTGATCCACCCAGCCCAGACTGGTTTTGTGAAAGGGCATCATAGCACGGATCACCTACATACCCTAATATAGGGGTGTCCAACCTTTTGTGAGTCATGAGCCACATTTACATTTCTGAGTAAGACGTAATCCACAACAGCATGTGGCCGGTACCATATTCAACATGTGCCACTTATCATACCAGTATTTTCCCATATTTAGCTGTATTTAGGAGTTATAATAATAACATAAGCATAGTCAATAGTCAATAATCAGATTTAATTAAGTTTTATTAAGTTATAGTATTTTTGAAAAACAGTTGTAATTTTAAAATAATTATACATAGCAGCTCTAGTGTGAACTCTGGCATTACATATTATCAGCCAACATTTTGTAGTGTTGTAATCTGTAATAAGAAGTCATAGCGGTAACAGACAGAAATCAAGTCCACAGTCACACTAGCCTGAAAAGTGTAATTTACCAAGTGTCCCCTTAGCTTTGCTCAGTGTGTATTCATTGAAGAAATAAAACAGGAAGCAGCAACCCTGGAAGCTAGTCGTGTCTAATGCATTAAGAACATAAGAATAGTGTTAGCATATGGGGACTAATTGATCCATGTAGTCTGCCCAAGGTGCCTACTCCTCTTCCCTTATGTGCTCCTGGCTTGCTGCCAACACTGTCTGTGCCATGCTAATTTAAATTCCTTAACTGTCTTAGCTGCCACCACCTCTGGTGGTAGGCTTTTCCAAGGGTCTACTATTCTCTTCATGAAGAAGTGCTTCCTTGAGTTGCTCCTGAACTTGCCTTCCACCAGACAGAAGTTGTACCCCCTTGTCCTAGTTTCCTTTTTTCCCCTGCAAGAGTTTAATTGAGAGTTAGATTAAATCTAGTCAGTCCTGGAAGTCAGCAGCTATTATAAAACAGGCAGCAACAGCCAGGGAAATTGTGAAAGCAAAGCATTTGTCAGCAACTGCCAAATTCATTCTATTCAGCCCATGAAGTCGGCATCTCTGATTTCAACTGTGGATTCACCACTCAGCATTGCTTGGAACAGGCAGCAGCTTATTCTCTTGCTAGGCTGACGCAGAACAGCAGAGACACATTTCACAAGTCACTCAACAAACAGAAGTATAACTGACAAACTAGGACTTTTAATTGATAAAAACTGCAGAGCCAGTTGTTCATCAAAAGGATTTCAGGGGACTTCGACTCACAATTTACAGGTAATTAAAGACTGGATGAACATCAAAGGCAACACTGGCAAAGACTGTGAGTGTAGCTAACCTGTAATTGACAAACCCATCATGAGCCACATCAAACTGCTTGGTGAGCAACAAGTGGCTCACGAACTATGCGTTGGCCACCCCTGCCCTAATCAATGTGATTTACACAGTTCAGTAATTCCCCATTACTGCTGTAGCACTGGTGGTGGACTTCAAGAAAGCATTTGACTCAGGCAAGTGCCTGATCTGTACCATGAGGCACAGAGGAGTGGACCTGCCGTCCCTGAAATGGGTTAATTGCCTCTATACCTCCCCTACTGCATCTAGAATAACAAATGGCCTGCGCTTCCCACCTTTTCAATTTCAAAGAGGGACCAGACAAGGTTGCTTGCTCTCCCCCCCTTCTTCCTAATAGCCATTTAGCCACTGGGGTAGCCATCAGACAGCGCCTGTGCCTGAGGAGAATTTGAGCAGGGGATAAAGAATATAGCATACTTTTATATGCAGATGTCCCGCTAACCATGCAGGCCGAAGTGGCAACATCCCTCACACTACTACATGTTGGCCCAATTCATGTCTGTCTCAGGACTCTGAGTCATTCAATTCAAGACAGAAGTTTTAGCCCTGAAACCTTTTTGTAATCTCCAGCCCTTCCAGGGCAAAGACCTGAGGTGGCTACCCAATGGAATCACATATCTTAGGATCAGGATACATTGTTACATTGGTAGGAAATACAAAATTATGCATACCCCATAATGCAAAGCATCATGGGATATATGTATGCAAATCACCATGAACATTTTGGCTGGTTCTGCTTTAAGCAGAAATGCATGGTGTCAAAGGACCTCTTATATAAACTGCAAAGGGTGAGAACAGAAGACACAGATGCAATTTGTCCTGCATAGGACTCATCTGTGTACATTGTCTGTACCAAACTCCAGAAGACAATGAGCCAGCCCTTATCTGGTCTTACGGACTGGGGTTATGTTGGTCCCAGAATAAGAAATCAAGTTAAATAGAAAAACAACCTCAGCACAAATGTACTGAGATGTCACCAAAAAAATAAACAGCACTGGCAACATAGCCAGGTTTCTACAAAATAACAAACACCCTATAATGCAAATCACCATGAAACTTTAGGCAGGTTCTGCTTTAAGCAACATTCATAGTGTTAATGGCCTCTCATACAATCTACAAATGGTGAGGACAAAAGAAACAGACATGCATTTTGACCTACACAGGACTCATTTAGTTTAGCTTTGTTAGTTTTTGTTGACCGGGAAAGGAGGACTAGACAATTTTGCCTATTTTCAGCCTCATCCAGGGGGAAGGGGAATACAGATGGATGTCAACTGACACTAAACCAGATTAAAATGATTAAGCTGTTAGTGATATTTTTAGTGAGGGGGAAATCTGGCCAGGACATCTGGGAAATTCCCCTTATTTTCGATTGGGGGTGCTGTATTCCATCGGGATGGTGGAGCCCTGAGTCACTGTGGCCATGGACTGTAGAGAGGAAGGAGGTCTGCATGGCCAAGAGCTTATGCATGAACATTGTTCGCAGGATGGATACTCAGAGACTGGAACTGGAGCTGGCTTACCTTTAATGTGGAAGCCACAATTGACCATCCTGCAGCTGCGGAGGTCAGTGCAGGCTAATGCTGATGATCTGTTCTTAGATCTGGAAGGTACAAGATGGAATTTGCTGGAAATAATCTCATGCCAGGAGCGACTACTACTTCAGAAACAAACAGAATTTTCTCCAAGACTGGAGTGTAGTGGGCATCTTGATGCAGCTGGGCTGGCCTTGCTGCACCAGAATTCAGATCCCCCTAGGAACAAGGACCAAGAAGTAAACTGCAAACCTAGTGGTTTTGTTGTGACATGCTCAAACAGTGAGGATTTGTCTGGTGTGCATGAGGATGGTGAAGGTTATGAAATACCATTGGGACATTCTTCTCAGGAAACTATTCTACCTACAGACTGGGTCAAGGGTGTAGGCTCAGGTATGGCCGCAGAGGCATCTGGCATTCTGGAGGCTGAAGATGGCATGTTAAAAAAGAAGGCTTTCGATGCTCATGTAATATATGTTTGGACTGGGGATTTCTGTACCACTAAACCTGAAAGTTCTGGTATGGGGGCTGATATGCCTGTCAGTGGGTCTCAGAGAATTTTGGCTCAAGGATTTTTTGGTTGTCCCAATGCAGAGGAATTTGGTAATGGAGTGAAAGATTTTGTGACTGTTTCAGCTGATACTGACATAATCTTTCCTCTGTCTTTTGAGGAAAACATTTCTGCTTCTGGTGTGACAGTAGCAGTGGCTATTAGAACAAGCAGACTGGGTGAAGAGCTCCCAGAGTAATCAGCCCTGGATGTCTTCAGTTATTGTCCTGGCCAGTGTATTGGGCTCACCAGTGGGTGACTCTGGGGAAGACAGCCCCCTACATATTCCTACTACTCTGGAATTTACTAAATCCCCTTCCCTCTGCATGCAACCTGAGGGAGGGCAATGTGTTCTGGTAACTCCTGAAGGAACACAGTCCATGCCAGACATCAATATTCCTGATCCGCAGAAGATGCTGTCTAGTGTACCTGTGTGTGACAATGTAACATGAAAAAGTGAGCCTCTAGAGCCACCTCCTGAAAAACTGCTGAGGCAGTAATCAATTCCTACTGAGAACAGATTTGCAGTGTTTGCTAAATCCAGGGCTTGGGGTGACAGTGAGGATGAGTTGGACACCTCCTCCATTATGTCATCTGTGGCCACAGACATGGACATGGTTTTGACAGACTCCCATGTGTCTGGCAAGAAAAAATAAAACTTAAGAAAATGCTCAAGGAACAGACCTAAAAGGGCCACGCTCCTTACTTATATATAAGCATGTTCTTTTACATCGTATCTTTGAATGCAAATAGCATCAAAAATCAGAAAAGATGTCATACCACATTTTCCATTTTATGAAATTTCAAATGTCGTGTATTTTTTATTGGATACTTGCTTGCATACTCCTCCTTTTGGTCTCTGGGAGAGGCTCTGTGCTCCAGTATGGGTATATTCTTTAATTTACAAGGAATTATCATAAATAGGCTGGTGGATTTGGTGCCTGGAAGAATACTGCTGTTGAATATTTTTTTCCAGCACCAGGAATTCTGGCTTATCGATTTATATGGTCCCCAGACCAAATCCTTATGGACTGAGGTTCTTCGTACCATTCAGCCTTACGTCTGTACCACCAAGACTGTGGTTTTTGGCGGGAACTTTAATTGTATCCTGACTTTGAAGGCTAAGATAGGGAAGACCAAGAAGCTCTATAACAACTCCAGTTTTTTTAATAAATTGATTAATGGGGCAACTCTGAAAGATGGGTCTGACAGGAGCATCCAATCTCCAAGCCACACCTTCTAAAAAGGAATATTACCTTCCCGAATTGATTTTTGTTTGTTTTACAGTGGGTGGTATGCTCAGGATATAAAGTCACACCAATAGAAACCACCGACCATAGTTTGCTTACTCTGAATTTAGGAGCAGCACTTAGCAAACCTGTTACCTGCTATATGTGTCATCTTAATATTTCTCTTCTTGAATGCCAACCAATTTGGCTGGTGGTCCAGTAACTTCTGGAAGCCAGATGTTCAGTGTATCTTTTATATGATACCTCTGTCCACTGGTGGGTGGATATAACATTTGATTTACAAAGCTTGTTTCATGCATGAGCAAAATACCAATATACGTCTAGATATTTACATTATCTGGAATTGCAGCATCAATTGCAGTTGCTGATATCCAGATTCTTTGAGGCAGGCTTGGATTATAAGACCCAGACAGATGTCATACGGAAAGACATATGTGAATTTCAGTATGACTGTGCAGCTTCCTTAGCTGCCAAACAAAAATATGGCATTCAGGGTAAAAGGGACCAGGTTAACCCATATGATACTTGTAAAGACTGCACTGATTCCCAACATATGCCACAGTTTAAATGACCTGATGGATTCATATCGTCACATAATTTGGATATGGCTAATATTGTATTTTGTCATACAAAGCAGCTGTCTTCTAAACTTGAAAGTGCTAGGAGGGAGCTTCAGCATTTTTTTAGAATCTTATTCTCCCAGAGGTACTAGAGGAGATCCTGGATGGTTTGATAGTCCCCATCATGGTAAGGGAAATAAGGCAGATTATGTCATCCTTTAAAGGTGGTACAGACCCTGGACCTGATGGGTTACCTATCGAGCATTATAAAAAAATGTTAGACAAATTAATCAACTATCTGGTTCCTCTTTATAATGATATTGTGCAGGGTAGAACCACTGTTCCACCTGAAATGTCTGTACCTTTTCTGATTTATTTAAGAAGGGGGATACGTCCAAATTTCATAATTGGCAACTAATTTGTTTATTGAACATGGACTGAAAAATCTTGTGTAAAATCTTGGATAACAGGTTATTAGAAGTAGTTTGTATCTTAATTTCACCTACACAGGCCTGTGCCATCCCAAAGTGTACTGCACAAGACAAACTTTTTCTCCTGAGGGAAGTATGTGCATGGTCTGCTATTCCTGGGTATATCTTTAGTTTAAACCAGGTGGCAGCTTATGATGTTGTGAATCATGACTTTGTTTTCTGTACTCATTCATTATGGTATATCACTGTGTTTTGTAGATTGGCTTAGATGCTTATATAGGGGTGTTACAACTCATCCGGCAGTGACTGGTCCCCAGGAGCTGCAGTTCCAATAGAAAAAGGGGCGAGACAGGGGTGTCCTTTGATCCCCCTGTTATACATCTTTAGCATAGATCCACTCCTTCAGAAACTTGAGTAGTGCACAGCTATTGACCATTTAGGGGGACAACACAGCACCTTGCTTCCTTGTGTAATGGCCTATGCAGACAATATTTGTCTTATGGTGTCAAATGAATGTTCTGCTACTGTGGCCTTAGACCTAATTTCTGACTTTTCTACTATTTCAGATGCAACCTTAAATAAAGATAACAGCCAGTGTCTGGTAGTAGTAGAAGTTCATATATCGCATCAAATGTAAAATTTCAACCAATCAGCATGTGCCACTCCATTTGACAGGTGGGCGTGGCCTTAAATGGACCAATCAGAACCATCCCTTGTTAAACCGGAAGTACCTTCCTAAAATGCACTAGCCCCACCCACTTCTGGCAAAAGTGACATAAGCTCAAACCCATGTCCCGCCCCTTGCACAAGAAATGACACGCATGTGAACCCATGTCCCGCCCACTTGCGCAGGAAATGACCCACACTGAAGCCCTGGAAGGGACATAACACCACCATTTTGTAAGTGTCCTACACCCCTCCTTCTCGTACACTCCTCAAATGCTGTCACCCACCATTTTGTAAGCATCCTACACCCTTCCTTCTCATTCACTCCTTGAACCCCTGCCACACCATTCTGTCTGGAACCCGAGTCCCAACGTGCAAGCTCGAACTCCTGTCCCCCCTTTCTCCTGCACCCCACTGTCCTGGCTTGAACCCCTGTCCCACTTCACCAACGTGCCCACCCAAAAAATAAGTTAGGTTTATGTAGTGTTATGTGCCCCTGTCGGCTTGGGGTATAACTGCAGGGGCATGTATGTTTTTTGATTAGGATATTTTCAGAAAGCAGTATTTAGGAGGCAACCTGATCATGCAGAGGTTTCACAGATCTGTTTGGAGACTCCCCAGAGGGACATCCATCTGCCTGTGTGAGTACCCCTTTTTCTGTTTTATAACAAGTTATAAAATGTGTAAAACTTGCACTAAAAGGATACCTTTATGTATACGCATGTAACATTTATAAGCTAAAGACAGGGGGACCTCTGTGTAAATAAGATGGTTCAACAGTTTTCTCTGGATAGCATTGCAACATGTTGGCAGTATGGTGTGTGTGTGTGTGTGTGTGTGTGTGTGTGTGACCTCTGTGTAAATAAGATGATTCAACAGTTTTCTCTAGATAGCATTGCAACATGCTGACAGTATGGTGTGTATGTGTGTGTGTGTGTGTGAGATTATTATAGCAATCACAAAACTAATCATTTATACTCCATCATGAATTACAGAATAAAATACATTTCTCTTTGGAGGGGCTTGCAAGAATGTGTTTTAAGACTGAGAAAAAAAACATCTGTTTTCATTTACACACCCAGAATCATTTATACTCCATCATGAATTACAAAATAAAATATATCAGAAGAAAAGGGAAGACACATACCTATAGTTTTCCCCTCAGCTCTGTGTAGTATCAAGATTTTTGGATTACAGAGTCCCTGTATTTACAGGGATGTGAAAAAATATAGCTTTATGCTTTTGTTACATAATAAATGTCTATAGTTACACTATAAAAAAAATAAAAGTCATGTAGTAGGTTGTAACCATTACCTGTATAATGTTTCTGTAATTTGTCTGACTTGGAACCTTTGAAAAATAGCTCATGGCTCAAAGGTTTTAATCTGAAGCTTAACTAAAAAGGAAAATAAATAATATTTTACAAAGAAAAGACAGAGGGCCAGATATTCAAAAGAGTTGCATCATGCGCAATAGGGTTGCACCAGCGCAAGTCTGAAATTGCATCATAGTGCAATATTCAGCAGGAGGCAGTTGCGCCACAGAAAACATGCTGAGCAACAGTGCAATGCAAATGAAGGTATGCACAACTGAAGGGGGTGGAACCATGCATAAAGTGCACAATGTGATATTCAAAGGCTCGCGCAATGCGCAACAGTGGATCAGGCGGAAGTTGCACCATGGCAGAAATGAGCCAAAATAAAAAGGCTTAAGGAAGAGGCGCAAGAACACGACAGGGAATGCACATGAGGCAGCCAGACAGAGCAGGCCACAGCAGCAACCAGTGTAGGCCAGGGAGTGTTGAGGACAGAATAGGGGTAGCTGAAGGTGTGTGGGGCCACAGAGTGCAGAGGCCAGTAGGTGTACCCGGTGCAGTGGAGGTAGCCGCAGGACAGCAGGGGGAACAGATCAACAACAGCCGGGGGGACAATGCCAGGATCTGGACTGGTGCCAGCTTCCACATGGAAGCTGTAATGAGGGGGGTGAGAAGGCATGTTGCAGGGGGATGTGGCCGTGGAAGGGCCCATAGGCGGTACACCCCCAACAGGCAGTACTGTGCCCTCATCAGCTTTGAGCTGTATTCAGTCATAGAGATTGTGGGCCGGTACCACCTGAACAGGGCAATACTGAGGCGGCTCTGTGAGCTGTGCAGTGATGTGATGCAGGCACCCTCATGACGGAGTCATGCTCTGTCAGTGGATACAAAGGTAACAGCCTGCATGTGCTTGCTCACCATGGGTACCTTCCAGAAGCCAACAGGGGACACCACAGGCATAACACAGTTGGCCACGTCATGCATCCTCATCCAATTCCTCAGTGCACTACTGCCACATGCTGCAGAGTACATCCATTTCCCCAGCACCGCGGCAGAGCGTACAGCAAACATACAGGAGTTCCACAGGATAGCACATATGCCTGGCATGCTAGGGCGATAGACTGCACCCATGTGGCCATTCGCATGCTACCTGGCCCCAATGGGGCCGCATATCACAATTGGAAGGGGTTCTCCAGTGTCAACTGCCAGGTGGTGTGTGATGCCAGTGGGCACATCATCAATCTCTGTGCCATGCACCCTGGCGGAGCACAAGATTCATTCATATGGTACCAGTCAGCACTGTGCCATCGACTCGAGAGTGGGGACATCCCCACAGGACATCTAGTGGGTGAGTATGCATGTAGGATTGGCAAAGTGGGGGCAAAGGTGGGTAAGCCACAGGTGCCATGGTAGTGGCACACAGGGCTAGGGGCAATATGGGCCTGAACATGACACTAACCTCCACTATCTCCACACAGGTGACAGTGGATACCCACTCTGTCCCTGGCTGCTCACACTCTACCAGTGCCCCATGACCCCATCGCAGCAACGTTTCAATGAGGCACATGCCGCCACACGCAACATCATTGAGTGGGTGTTTGGGATGCTGAAGGCATGCTTCTGATGCCTAGACACCTCTGGTGGTGCCCTACAGTACAGCCCCTCAAAGGCCTGTGGGATATTCCTGGCCTGTTGTATCCTGCACAACATGGCCAAAGACTGTGGGATAGCAGTACAGGTCAAGGAGGGGGACAGTGATGGGGATGCTGGTGACGCCGGTGATGATGGAGATGAGCAGCCCCCCCTTGGACGGCATGACCCCCGACTGATCAGGCTGGCCCAGCTGCACTGGGACACCATTACAGAGGAGCATTTTGCACAACACAGGTAAGTCATGGGGCCATGTGCAACCAACACTATCTAGGGTGCAACCCACATACACGCAGGGTAACACACCAGGGGTGCATGATGACGAGGGGAGTGGAAGGGTACAGGAGCATAAACACACAACCAGGGAGGGGTGAACAGTCAGACAGATACACACACACACACACACACCAGACACAAAGTGCACAGGGGCAGGTGCACAGCACAGCAGGAACAGACATGAGAAACATACATGTCCACAGGCCACCTCCACCACCTGTACTGTCCATGTACGCGTGTCAGATGCTGAGCACCCTTGCACCTTGGTGTACAGTGCAATGCAGGCATCATCATGCACACACACCTGTGGACAGCAGTTGGGAGGGTGTGCAGGTGGTCTGTGCATTGGCGTGTAGGGCAGGGAACCCACTGGTGCACTGCCCACCAAAACACACATTGCACACAGGGCAGCACCAGATAGGGCCTGCTCTGGGAGACAGGTCAGTCATGTGGCACAGTGCCATGGCCACCTCTGATGCATGGTCAGCCCCACCAAGGACAAGCAGCACTGGCAGACTGAGCATGGGCCACATGGGGTGGCACCAATGGACCACCAGGAGTCCCACTGTGCTAGCAATACCTTGTCCGCACAGGGGTCTGCAGCATACCGAACATACCTGCACCAGGGGTGCTCGGGATGCCAACAGCTGAACCTGGCATCGACAGGGTGGGTGTCGCATGACACCAGGAATGGGGAGTGGACAGCGTACTGTGCAGTGTGAGTGGCACAGGGGCACCTGACTGTGTGCCCAATGTGGCCACGGCACTGACCACTGAATGTTTCAGCCTGTCGATGGCAGCGGTCTCATCTACCCACATATGGTCAATCTGGGACAGGATCTTCTCTTTGTTCCTGCTGTGCCACTCCAGAGCCACACACAGTGCCTCCACGGATGATGCAACCCGCATCTGCTGCTGTACTGATGCCTGCAGCAGGCGGGTGTGCTCATCAAAGAGGTCATCTGTCACATCGGCAACCTGTCCCTCAGGGTCTGGAAGGGCCTGATGTACAGCACCCTTGAGGGTGGCGCTGCTCACCAGGACCAGATATGGGCATGTCCACAGGCGGTGCACCTCCAGCACCGCTTGAGCCCTGTACCCCAGTCCCGGTGGGTGACTGCTGCTGCTGCCTCTACCTGCTGTGCCCAAGGGATCAGTGGTCCTCTGCTGTGGCTGCAACAGTGCCAGTGACCTGCACAGCCACCGGTGCTGCCCCACCGGTGCTGACAGGCACAGCCTGGGACTGGCTATCATGCTGGCACACACGCCGGAACCAGCTAGATCCATGGGCGGTGTGGCCTGCTGTGTGTCCATCCTGTGACACACACATATCAATGCCCATAGTGGTCAGTGCATCATTGATGGTGCAGGTCTGTGCCACAGTCACAGCCGCAGCGTGCTGGCATGCTTGCATGCCAGACCGCTGGGACACAGGAAGGGCACTCCCCACACCTGTCTCAACATCTGTGAAGGCAGATGGCCATGTACACTGCTGCAGTGCACACTGGCAATCTGCGGAGGTGGATGGTCCCTCCTCTAACTCCAGGTGGCTGTCCACAGTGGACAGGCCCTCCACTATTGACCCCTGCAGATGCACAGGATCTGTAGCAGAAAGGAAGGACACATTAGTGCATATGAACTACCTCCCCCCCAACATTACATACCATGCAGTGATGGGCTACCACCTGTCTGGAAGCCACCTCCAGGCACACCCTAAGTGGCACTGCGCTGCATGCTTTCAGCAAGCATGTCCTCCGATGGGGTCAGCTGCACCACCTCCGGCTGTTCACCACCTGTAGCAGCACGTGCCACCCTGATGGCTGCAACCTTCTCCTTCACCCTCCTCCTGTTGGTCCCCATCTTCTTTTTACACTCCTGCATGGAGCTCTGGTGGCTGCTGTGCAGGTTGATGGCACATGCCACCCTCTCCCATGCATCAGCTTGGGCCTGAGGGGTGCCCCGCCGTCCACTGAGAAGTGTCTCCTGAGCCAGGTATGCCTCAAACAGTGCCTCTGTCTCTGCCTTGGTAAAGTTGGGCCTCCTCTTCCACCCACCATCATCCTCCTCACCCAGTCCTCGCTCGGTCATTTCACAGCCTGTATGGATGAGAGTGGTCACCTGTGACTGTGCAGTATACAGCTTCTCTGTGGCCATGGTCCAGAACAGCAAAATGCATGCAACTCACCTATCAGCTGCAGTAACCGAATATGGCCACTGCAGATCAATGTCGCACATTTATAGTGTGATGAATGCAAATTAGGAGTGGAGCAACTTTAATTAGATGCAAATCACGCCGCTGCACCACTGAATGGCTGATCGGATGATATGCATATGACGGCTGAATATCGCGCTGTTGCGCTTTGTGCAATACGGTTGAACTGGCTGTGCCAATGGACTGCGTAGTACACTGCACTGCATGCCCAGGTAGCTTACGAGGAGTCTGCCACACTGATGATGTGCTGTGCACGATCGGAATTCAGGACACAGCCACCATTTTGCCAGTGGTGCTACAGTGCCAGTCACCACATGGCGCTGTGGCACAACTGCGCAATAGTCCACTGTGGCAATGGCACACAGGTGTCCAATGGCACTGGACGTGTAGACATCCGATGGCACTGTGCGTGGCCTTGCGCCAGAGACCCATGACTTTGTGCCCGACCTTTGCCCCCTTGGCACTGTACATATGGCATGTCTGCAGCTCTATCGCGCTGTTTGGTGATATTGCAATAGGGACAGACGGCACTATACAAACAGCACGATAGGGACAGATGGAGTTGTATTGCACAACATTTCCACATGGGGTTGCCTCACTGCGGAGCGCCATATTGCCTACTATATACCTGCAGGGATGGCACTCAGGAGGGCTCCACAGTGGAGTGCTTTGGAGCTGGTCAACCTGGTGGCTGTGGTGGAGCCTCACTATGGGCCACTGTTTGGGGACAAACCCCTGAACATGGCCCACACACAGGTGTGGCAGCAGGTGGCCACAGAATTTGAGCAGGCCACTGGCGGTGGTGCTCAGCCGAGCAGTGCAGGCACCAGTATGGTGACCTGCACAGGAGGGAGAAGGCACTGCTGGTGCACCTACAGTCATGTGCCAGGAGGGGCATGGTGCCTAGGCCAGGTGGGTGAGCCGTCTATGCACCTGTATTGTCCGCATGGGTAACACTGTGTATTGTGACCAACACATGGGGGAGGGTTGGTCTATGGCTGGCTGTGGCGGTGTTTACAGGTGTGTGATGTATAGGTCTGGCTGTGTGGGCAGGCACACTCATTGGAGCAGGGGGTTGTCTGCTTTGGGATTTCACTGATGTGTTTCTCACCTTTGGTTTCCCACAGGCATGGAGGAGTGGAGGTGGGCCCAGGATGAGGCATGGAGAGGGGTGGCAGAGGTGGCTAGCCAAGGTGGTGGTGGTGTTGGGCCACAGCTGCAGCAGCAGCAGTATGATGAGGGTGAGTGTCATGACATCATGGATGCTATTGCATGCTGTGGGGGGGGCAGGGCATGGCCACCATCCATGGACAACACTGCCATGCACATGACATGTGACAGTCAGCACTGTCCAGTGGCACTGCATGTCTGGGAGTGTGTCACTGGTGGTCCATGCATGCACTGGGAACATGGCTGTGGCACTAACTTCCCACCGCATAGCCACATCACTGTACTGCCTTGGTTGTGCTGTGCTGGTCATGAGTGGGGTGTGTGTGCAGTGGCAAACATGGCTGTTGCTGCTTGGTTGGGCTTGTCTTGTGCACGGTCACTGTGGGTGGGTGCAGTCCATCACAGGGGCAAGGCACTTGGCTGTATGCCATGCATGTTGGGTGGGCTTCAGGGTTGTGAACAGTCACAGCCATTGATTCTGTTCCCTTGTCTTAGGTGTCTAGGTCCTGTAAAGGATTGAGCAGGCTGTCCACCACCTGCTGGAAGTGTCCTTGGAGTCCCTGGACATACTGAGGGAAATGCACTGGCAGGGAGTGAGGTGTCAGAGGAGTACCCGGGACCAGAGGCAGCCTGCTGATGTGCGGCCTGGTGGGCAGTAGCTGCCCCACACCTACCCCCTTTACCCATCCCTCACACCCTGCCTTCCATCACCCAGTTCTTCACCCCTGACCCTTACCCACCCCTACCTTGTACCCATACCCCCACCCCTTTCTTGTAAATAGCTGTACATAGTTGTGTGTTCCTGTTCATATTTTATTTGTATAAATCTATTTTGATATGAATACTGTGGTGGTCTCTGATTTGCAGCTGGCTATGGGTGCTCAGTTGCAGTGGTGTGCATGGCATCTGGGGTGGTATTGTCCTGGGTATGTGTGTGTGTGTGTGTGTGTGGGGAGGTGTCCCTGGTGTGGTAGTGGCTTTCAGCCAGTCTGGCCGTGTGCTGCCACACACTGCTGGGTGCTCCTGGTGGGTCTGGCTTGTGTGGTTCTGTGGTACACACGGTTGCAGTGTGGCGGGGGGCATGGGGATTCCTGCAGTGCCGGTCACAGTCACTGCTCATGGGTGGTGTCTTGGGGTACCAGTGCAGGGTGTGCTGTGCATGGGGGGGGCTGGGTGCTCCTGGTGGGTCTGGTTTGTATGGTTCTGTGGTACACACGGTTGCAGTGTGGCGTGGGGAGGTGTCCCTGGTGTGGTAGTGGTTTTCAGCTGGTCTGGCTGTGCTGCCACACACAGCAGGGTGCTCCTGGTGGGTCTGGCTTGTGTGGTTCTGTGGTACACACAGTTGCAGTGTGCTGGGGGGGAGTGTCCCTGGTGTGGTAGTGGCTCTCAGCTGGTCTGGCCGCATGCTGCCACACACCACTGGGTGCTCCTGGTGGGTCTGGCTTGTGTGGTTCTGTGGTACACACGGTTGCAGTGTGGCGGGGGGGCTGTGTGCTCCTGGTGGGTCTGGCGTGTGTGGTTCTGCGGTACACATGGTTGCATTGTGGCAGGGGGGCTGGGGATTCCTGCAGTGACGGTCACAGTCACTGCTCATGGGTGGTGTCTTGGGGTACCAGTGCAGGGTGTGCTGTGCATGGGGGGGTGCTGTTGTGCACTTGGGTTGTCCGCCCCCTTTGTGTGGCATTCTCAGCTTGCCAGTGGGTGTGCTGGCGCACCATGGCCCAGCTGTGCTTTGTTGGCTTGTCCCTATGGGCCGGTGGATATTCCGTCCCTCCCCCAGTGATGCTGTGCTTAGGGTGTGGGGGTGTATTGTTAGTTCTGCAGTGTGTTCCTGTGCCCATCTGTGGCATGGGTGGTGGGCCCCTGCCTACCTCCCTGGTTGTGCAGTTCCATTGCTCTGCTGCTGGGGGCTCTCTGCTTGCACTATGGCACCTCTGGACTGCTCAGCTGGGCTGGCCTTGTTGCGCCATAGCGCATTGTATCTGCTCAGCTTCCCCTTCCTGGTTGTGCTATGGTGCAGGTTGTGCGATATTCAGACGTTGGCTGGTTGCACAATTTGACTTGCTCCATGTTTGAATATCGCGTCTATTGCGCATGGGCACAGTGGACTTGTGCTTGCTCCTGCTATTGCGCACTTTTTGGGCGCAGTTTGAATATCTGGCCCAGAATGTATCTACAGTTTGCTTAGAGTCAGTGCAAAAGAATACACACTATGTGTGTGTGTATGCGCGCGTGTGTGTGTAATTATTTTATAACAATCACAAAACTAATCATTTATACTCCATCATGAATTACAGAATAAAATACAATTCTCTTTACAGGGGCTTGCAAGTATGTGTTTTAAGACTGAGAAAAACAAAATAAGACTGAGAAAAAATATCTGTTTTAATTAGACTGTGACCAAAGTTTTAGCATTATGGCATTACTCTTGCTAGACCCATACTGTGTAAAAGAGAAAACAGGTGATTCTCATGATTGAGTTTTTAGAAAAGACAAAATAAGTTTTATCTTCGGATTAGTGGAATGTAAGCTATGTTACACTAAATTACTGATTTAAAGGATGCAGCTGTTTTAAAAAAAAGACAGAATTTCCATTTTGACTTTTGAAACATTATAACTAAGATGGTACACAACTGACCTTATTATAAAACTGTGTCTCTGTCTTAAGACTGAGAAAAAAACATCTGTTTTAATTAGACTGTGACCAAAGTTTTAGCAGAAAGACATTAGAGAGATGCCATCCAACTGTCGCAGGAAGTGAAAAACAAAGCCTACAAGAAGTAGCTTAGGACTTATATATTTCCCCATGGAGAAGGGGTGGGGAGGGGGTTTTTAATGGACAGTACCAGATGTTCAGACATTTTTTCACTACTAGCCATGTACTTGGGGTGTGGTTTAACACATTTTATATAAGCATTTTAAGATACTAGGAGCTAAAGACAAAAGAACAGAGCGAGTCTGCCAAAAATACATCTTGAGCTAAAATAATTTTTAAAAACATTTAACAAGCAGTAATGGAGTCATGGTGTGGAAATGAAGCCCTTTTCCAGTCAATTGAAGAGCAGAATAATGCACAGTTTACCACTACAGAAGGTGGGTATTTTTATTTTTAACTAGGAAAAAGGCTGCAACTTTTAGATTTGAAATCTGTTTTCCAGTATAATGCTGAAAATGGGAGATTGGTGTGGGGGGGGTTAAAAAAGGATGCAACTTTTAGAGTTGCAATTTTGTCTTACAGTATAAAGTTGAAAACATAAAAGTAGTGACAGGGGTGTATTTTCTGTTTTTACCAATAGCACAAAAAATCCTACAGGAGAGAGAGGGAGAAAGAGACCATTACTTGCTTGCAATGTTTTTCAAAGGTGCGTAAAAGTTTCTGCTGGTGTGAGTCATGAGTAAAACAGATCTGTAAATTTGAATGATCACATACACACATCTATGAGCAGTAGCAGCAGCACAAGGGTTTCTGACAAAGAGTTATTGCACTCAAGGTTTCAAGAAAGGGACTTTGACAGGGTCAATGCTGGAAAAGCGTGTATTCTTAATGTATTTGATTGTTTGTTCAATGGCATGGTAATTGAGAGCAGATTATCTAGTGAGGATTACGATCATCAGATTTTTAAATCTGAGTTTTGTAAAGGTACTTTACTGAGCAGTGTATTTTCTTTATTATGTGCAACCAAGTTCTCATACTCAGAGCTGAAACAGATGGCAAATGTGGCCCACAAGTTTGAAAAGTACAGGAGAATGGAGGAAACGGTGTCCAGATACAAAAATAAAATTACAAATTGAAAGAACAGAAGCTCTCACAAGTTAAGTAAAAAGGGTGGCAGCACTAACAAAATGAAAAAATAACAAATAGAGTCAAAAAAGAAAAATCTGGGTAAAAAATAAAACAATCTGAGAAAATCTGAAAAGAAAACTAAAGCGTACCAGGAAAATATTACAACGTAGGTTATTACAGCATGTTGCTAATGTTCAGCAATCTGGTGAATTAGAAAACCAGGTTGCTGCACATATGCAAGATGATGATGAGCTAGCAAACAGATCGCCCCCTACAGTATTTTTAGAATCTGTGCAGCAATATGAACGTGTTTTAAAAAAATTTAACACTACAGAATTCCATCAAAAATATAAGTTTAGAAATCAAGACAAAATAAAATATTTTACAGAGGCCATTGCTGCAATGCACCAGGCTATACAAGAATTGCTGGACAGGGTGATGAGACAAACACACCGTGGTGACTTTATACAGTTAAGATTAAATGCTGCTTCCTTAAATCAGCCCTTTTTCTCAAGGAAAACACACCCTAATGAGTTTAATGCAACCATCTTCTTAGATCAGCTAGCTGATATGCTACAGAGCAATGCCGAAATCATTACAGATGACACTATACATCTCTTGGTAACAACTATCAGGAATCACCAGGAGGCGGGGATGGAGGAGAGATGGACACTGAGCTCCGTCTTGTATAGCAGGATTTTACAAAAAAAGAGACAATACTTGCTAGATTTAAATAACAGAGATAATAGTTTGTGTTTCAGTGGCTCCATTCTCGCACTCCTAAATCCACATATGAGTGACAGTCAGTTGTTGAATAAGGCTAAAATATTGCACGCTGAGCTAGGTTTGTCAGACCAAACCCCTGTCACTTTCAGTGATGTGCCACAGTTTGAACATTTTTTAGGAGTCAAAATTAAAATTTTATATCATAATAAAGGAAACTGGCAAACATTTTCAACAGGGCCAGAAAGATTTCCTAGAACACTGTTTGTATTACTGCATGATGACCGTTATTATTGTCTTGAACAGGAAACTGACACTGTATCCTGCCCCTACTGTAAAAAGATTTGTAGGTCTTTAGCATGCCTAGAAAGGCATTTAGCTAGAGCTGATGGGAGTACAGGATCTTGTAAATCCGTGAAACTGTGTGAAAAATGTTTTGTCTTTTACAAGGGATCTCATACATGTAAATTGATTCAGTGTAACAGATATGGTTCTTTCATGACCGCAGACAAGCATCTGCATTACGTCACCACTCACAGATGTAAAAACCTCTGAGAAATACAAAGGCCCTGATATTCAGAAGGGTTGCACATGGCACAACAGTGTTGCACCATGCGCAACCCACTGATGCGCCGCGGTACGATATTCAAATGGGGATTGAGCTGGCACAAACCCGGCGCCCAGAGTGCATCAGTAATGTATGCAGCGCAGGTGGGGGAGGGCGTGCCCATGCATACTCTGCACATACCGTTATTCAGCCAGGGATGTGCTGAGCCCATGCATGCACAACTCCTACCTGCACTGCACACAGGTGAGCCCCCCAAAAAAAGAAACTATGGCTGGCCACCCACAGATGAGCTGCTGTATTGCAGGGCACAACACAGCAGCTGCCACCTGTGGGTGGCAACTCGAGCTCCGGCTGCACCTTTGTGGGGGTGCCCCCCCATGCCTGATCGTGGGCATACATAGAAGAATATAATCATCCAATATCCTTGGTAGTCCAGTGGACCACTCACAGCCCAATCGCAGGCATATGTAGATGTAAATAATTGTCCAATATCCCTGGTGGTCCAGCTGTACCCCCTCCCCACCCACTCACTGAGCCCTACCGCCCCGCTCCCCATAGTCAGTGGTGGGTGGCAGCATCCCACCCACCTGCCACCCTACCACCCACCAACTGACACCATACAGTAGGGCTATAAGCCCATAGGTCCACAGTGTGAGCCAATGGTGTGCAGCCCATACCGCATTACACAGTCCAGATATGTGAATGGATAATTTTG
Source organism: Neoceratodus forsteri (assembly GCA_016271365.2). Lineage (NCBI taxonomy): Eukaryota > Metazoa > Chordata > Ceratodontiformes > Ceratodontidae > Neoceratodus > Neoceratodus forsteri. The sequence continues at coordinate 37,339,381 of CM028130.1, read as the reverse complement.
AAAGTTATCAGCCAGCAGGATGTCCGATTGTTGCTAAGCACACCTGGTCAAAGTTATTTAAAAGTGCAGTTTGCAAATTCTAGTTCTTTGTCCAGGTGTGTTTGTTCAAGATGCTCGGCCATCTTGGGCACTATTTGGCCTTGGCTTGTGGGGGATGTACTGTTTGCCATGGTGGTTTTGTTGCAAAACTGTTGATTTTGAATGTTATCAGCCAGCAGGATGTCTGATTGTCACTGGGCAAGCACACCTGGACAAATTTATTTAAAAGCGCAGTCTGCAAATTCTGGTTCATTCTCCAGGTGTGTTTGCTCTAAGATGCTCGGCCATCTTGGCAACATGCTGCCTTGGCTTGTAAGGGGGGGATGCACTGTCTGCCATGGTGGTTTTGTTGCAAAAACATTGATTTTGAATGTTATCAGCCAACAGGATTCCCGACTGTCGATGGCCAAGCACACCTGCACACCAAACTTAGTTTTGTTTTAAATTAAAAGGAAAAAAAAATGGGCCTGCCACTCTTTGCTCCAGTGTGTTTGGTCATAGATGCTCTTCCATCTTCTGCACCATGTGGCCTTGGCTTGTGGGGGGGGGATACACTGCTTGCAGTGGTTGTTTTGTTGCTGAAATGTTTGATTTGTGATGTTACTTGCCAGTGTGATGTCTGACAGTTGACAGCCAATCACACCTGGGCAAATGTAAGCTTAGTTTCATGTTAAATAAAAAGAAAAAAAATATGGGCCTGCCACTCTTTGTCCAAGTGTGTTTGGTTATTGACACTTGACCATCTTGTGTACCATGCAGCCTAAGCTTGGGGGGGATGAATAGTATTGTCTGCCTCTTGTTTTCATGCAGAAATGTTTATTTTGAAATGTTGCATGCCAGGCTTATGTCTGACTGTAGTTGGGCATGTACACCAGGACAAAACAAAACAGAAAAATTGTGGCCCTGCCAATGTTCATCCAGATGCGTTTGCTCAGAGACACTTGGCATATGTTGTGTATCATGTGGTATTTGTCCTCTTTCCTTCAGTTTGTCACACTGTGTACCATGTGTGACCTTTTTGGGGCAGTCTGTCACACTGTGTACCATGTGTGACCTTTTTGGGGCAGTCTGTCACACTGTGTACCATGTGTGACCTTTTTGGGGCAGTCTGTCACACTGTGTACCATGTGTGACCTTTTTGGGGCAGTCTGTCATATTGTGTAGCATGTGCACCCTCCCAGGTATGCCATATCTAGTGGAATGTGCAGCTCCGTCAGTACGTCTTTTCTTCAGTTCATCATCCTGTGTACCATGTGAGACCTTTTCAACACAGTCCATCATATTGTGTAACATGTGCAGCCTCCCAGGTACACCGTATCCAGTGGAATGTGCAGCTCTGTCATATGCCATCTTGCCTCTTCAGCTCATCCTACCCAGTGAAACCTTTTAGCAACCTTCTTATTTACTGCATTATTACTCAGTGTACATGGAATATTCATATTCTGCTGTTTCCTGTGATCTGAAAACTGATTGTCTTCAACTTCTTTATTTTAAGCCATGAACAACCAAAGGAGAACACCATATGTGTCTGCAAACACACTGCTAAAAACTGCAGTAATTTCAAGCCCTCTCTGCATAAAAGAAAGATCACGACTTTATAGAGAGAAGATGGACTTTACAGAGAGAAGATGAAGAAGGATGACACCAGTCATTATTAAGAATATAAACTGAAATCCATTTCCCATGCAAAAGCCTACAGGGAGAACATGAATGAAGAGCAGGTGCTATCCATCAAGAGAAAGAGGAGTACCATAGGCAGTACTGACTGAAGCTTAAGGAAAAGAAGGCCATGGAAAGTGCTCAATTACCAGAGGCAGCCAAAAGACCTACCAGAGCTGAGGAAGAAAAAATAATCAAATGCATGAAAAATGGAGGCAGCAGAAAAAAAAGCAGTGTGCGGCAATGATGGCACAGAAAAGATGATGGATAAATGAGAGAAGGCATGAAATGTACAATGTGAGATGTGCAGCAGAAATTGCAGAGAATGCCGTCACCACCAGCACCCCCACAGAGACACCAGCAATGATGCCACAGCTGAGTTGCAACCCTGTCACAGCTGATCCCCATTCAGCAAATGCCATCAGGAATGCAGTGCAAAGGGAACATGGAGGGTTATCATGATCCCCATCCTGCTTTGCTGCCACAGTTGCCTGCCTTGTCTATTCTGCATCACCAGCCAAGAAGGCAGCACTGGCAGAACAGAACCTCACTTTCCATACAGTCCTACAGGAGAGATTGATGGAAGTGGTGAAGGGGAACCGGAGCACTCTAAAATGCTCCAAAAAAACAGGGAAGACAATTAAACCATGAATTAATACGTTTGTTGTAAATTCCAAAAAAATATAATTTACTACAAACTGCAAGCAATACCTTTGGCATCAGTTGGAAAAGGATGATGACCATCTCAAGGAACATTCAAAAAGGCACACACAAATCTGCATTGCCTGCTGAAACTGTCCAGCAAGTGAGGGGCTTCTATGGAGGGGTAGCCACACCACTGCCTCACAAGAAGGCATTCTCCAAACAAACAGGCAAAACAAAGTAATTCCTGGCAAAACCCCTATCTGTGCTGCATGCAGAGTTCTCCACGGAACATCCAGAAGTATCAACTAGAAGAAGTAAGTTTAAAACTCTGCGGCCACAGCACATTAAACTAGCAAGGGAACAGAAGCTGGAGCAATGCCTCTGCGAATACTGTGCCAATGCAGAGTTAAAGCATTATTCATTGAACCATGCTGCCAATACACATCATGCACTGGACCGTTGAGTGCCAAATATTTATGAAATGGTGGCAATTATCATGTGCAGAAGGGTACTGGGACAACAGTTTTATGGAAAAGAATGTGTTGAAAAAACTTGTGGCAATTGTAGCACCAGTGTGCTTGAGGACAGATTTACGGACCTCCTGAAACGGCATGGACAGGATACAGACAGGTGGCAGCAGTGGGCAACTGTAAATGTGATACTTAAGAATGAGAAAACTAAGTCCTGTAAAGTACTGAAAACAAAGAAAACGGGACTTTCTAATTTTTGTAGGAATCATGACGGAAGACTTCACATTTCTAGGTCATCACTTGCACATGGCATTATGGCAGCAACACCAGTTCTTAACGTTGTCCAAAAAATATGCCTGAGGGATGGGTCCTAATGGTTTTGGACTTCACTGAAAATTATGCCTGCAAATATCAAGATGAATTGCAATCATGTCATTGGCATCAAGAGCAGGCCACTGTACCCCCAGTGGTTTCCTACTACTGCTGCAAACACAGTGAGAACACTGTCAAGGAATCCTCAGTTTTCAATTCAAATGACTTGAAGCATGGCCACAATGCCATGCGTCATTTTGCCAAACTGGCAAACACTCACCTTCAAACAGTTCAAACCAGAACCATTACTAAGGAGGTGTAGTTTACAGATGGCTGTGGTAGCCAGTATAAATCTAAGTCTGCTTTCTATGACATTTTGCAAGCACACACAAAATATGGCTTCCCCATTGAACGTGCCTTTTTTGGATTCAATCATGGAAAAGGCCCCTCTGAGTGTGAGAGTGGGGTCATCAAATCAATGGCATCTAAGGCAGTGACATCAAGGCTAGCAGTCATATCCTTGGCAAAAGAACTCTTTAAGTACTGCAAAAAACACTAACAATGCAGCCTATTGATGGTGGATGCAAACATTCCTTAGGAACATTCTTTTGGGTGGCTGACTATGAGATATGCAGGCCAGAAGAACCCGTTCTTAAAACTGTACAAGGGACACACAAAATACAGAGCATCAGGTCATTCGTGAATGGCATTGTTGTAGTCAGGGATTCCTGCTGTTTGTGCACTGCTTGCAGGATTAATGGAGGAGTGTGTGAAAATGCCAGCCATGTGGCTCCATGGATGGAAAAGATGCTGAGGGAATCTCCTGGTGTTAATAGAAAGCGGGACAACAATGTGGTGCCATCAACTACAGCTGTAAAAACTGACAGCACCCTTGCCATGGAACAACTTTCTGTTCACATGCCAGAAAAGAATATGGATGCAAATGTACAGAACAACACACTTTCTGACAGTGCCCCTGTCAGCACACAGCCAACCCCACACCAGTCAATATTGCGAATAACATGGATGCCAATGTACAGAACATGCTGGAAAATGTACTTTCTGACAGTTCCCCTGTCAGCACATAGCTCAGCCCCATGCCAGTCAACATTGATCAATCTGTCACAGGCTCCACCTGTGGCACACAACAGAAAAAAGTCCAAAGACTGGATATAAACATAGAGCACCTCTATGCAGTTTATTATTCAAACTGTTTTTACACTGTACAAGTGAAATCAGTTAGTGAACAGACAGTGGAATTTAGCTTTCTGCATCAGCGTGGGGGTGCAGCATTCACATGGCCCAGACATGACGACCATGACAACATATGGAGATGTCAAGTTTTCCATGGGCCGCTGAACATGTGTGGGAAGCCACCCTTTTAACTGACACCTGAAGAAGCACAGACAATCCAAGAGAAATATGACAAACTGAAACAAAAGTGGAATTAAGGATTGCAGGCTACCTTGGGCATAAAATGGACAGTACTGATATTGGATATTAAAGGGATAAAGGACATCAATGTATTGCTTACTGTTAGTTAGAGTTAGTGTTTAAAGTTTTTCCCTTAGATCTATTGCTTAGTTTTTCATGTATTTAGATTTCTTGCTTAAAGTTTTTCATACAGTTTGAGTTTTTATGTACTTAGATTTATTGCTTAAAGTTGTTTATGTACATAGTAATTCTCATGTTTCTTGCAATGTTTGCCATACCATTTTATGAGTTTGATTATTGGTAAACTTTTGTTATCACATAGAAGTTGTTTTGCTTCCTTTGTACATGCATCACAAATGTTTGGTGTCCAATGTACATATACCACAATGAGCATTCTTGTTATCAGGCATCCTTTAAGGCAATAACCTTGACCACATGTCCTCTTTAACCAGTTTGATCATTTTATCCCAAAACACATTGAAATGTATAAATTTGCTTATTAGTAACATTTGTTTTCAATTCCAGCAGCTGATTGGTGTCCATGTAAATATGTCACAACCACTTAGTGCCCTTGCAGTACATACAGCATGGTGTCCATGTATATACAGCATGGTGTCCACGCATTCAGCACGGTGTCCATGTACATACAACCATAGTGTCCACGTACATACACCACCGTGTCCATGTACATACACCATGGTGAGCTGTCTTGTTCACGGGAACCATTAAGTAGTTATCTTATCACATGGCTACTTTTTATTAGTTCAATCATGGTTTCTCAAAATACAATTAAAATATGATATATTTTGGTTTTAAAAATTTGACCTTCATGTCACACTTTGGTACACCATTTTCATGAACCTAGCATAGTATGTGCTGCAGATCGGGGATGCAGTGGTGACAGGCACAGGACCACTTTGGTGTGTCTAGCGCTGACAAGTACGTGGTGGACATGCAAAACACACATGTAGGTGCCTGTTATAGACACGGTGACCGTCAGATGAATTGGGACATATGGCTGATCCTCTTGCCAAAGTTGTGCAGTCCTGTGGGTGTCCATGGAATGCCAATGGTATGCTGTACACTGCCTCTGAAAACACATAGCAATGACAGTGACCCCATCCAGCATTGTCCTGCTGCTGAGGCATAACATTGAGATTGTAGTATAGGTGGCAGTATAGCGCAGTGGTTTAAGATTCTGAGCTGCAAACCTGGAGACCTGGGTTTGAATCCCACAGTCCCCACTTGCATACTGTGTGACTATAAGCAAGTCACTTAACTTCCGTATGCTCCCATGTCTCACCTGTAAACAAGCTTCAGCTTAGTGTGTTTCTCCTGGTCAAAAAATTTTTTCCATTGACATCTGCGACACACATTCTGGTGTGGGACATACATTTGATTGTCAACATGCTAACCAATGTATCAATTGCAGGCCATACAGCAACACCCACTGGGACAGTTGACCATCCTGGGCATTGGTTACACATGCTGTACAATAGGAGTGCTCACTCAGCCCCGTAGACAAGTATGTCACCAGTCATCATGGGGCATGGTCCATAGGATAGTGGCTACACATTTTACATGCACAGCATACAGTCAGAGGACTGAGGTATGGTGTTGCATACATTACATGGTGCACCTACTAACTACATGTGCCATTTGCTTTCACTGTACTGTCTGTGTAATCTGGTGATATTGGGTGGGGGATGATGTACAACCCTATATCATGCCTATGCATAGGTACACTGTATGCCATCCGCTGTTGGGGGTCATACGGTCTCTTGTGGGTGTAGAGTAGAAATCCACAATGCTGCATCATAATTGGGTGGACTGTGGGGGACATGTGTGGTAATACATGACCCTGATTGTGCCTTTGTCATTGTGTTCACATTGCAGACAGAGAGGCCAGGAGACAGGGCAAGTAAGGCAGGTAGAGAACCCATGAGGACACTGGTGGAGCAAGACAGCACAGCATGGTGAAGGTGTCTCCATGAAGACAGTCACGTGATTATACATATGTGTTTTACATTGCAATGCACATTCTGTGCTGCGCATTCACTGTGATTCATCCACTGTGGCCTTTCATTCACCTCATGTGGGTTTGCATCCTGCTGTTGGACATTTTGTGCATCCACCCTCAACATTGTGGCCTTCTTCACCCTGTTGTCCACCATGGGAGCCCTGTGCACTAACATGCTTCTGGTGCTGTACATGATAGTTTTGTTCTGTGCCACGTGTCATGACCAAAGGGGCTGTTTAGTCCATTTCTGTGTTGGCTCATAACACCTGCAGTGCTCCACTGCACATGGTGAAAGTAGGCACATTATGTAGAACATGTGGCACCCTATGTGTCCCTTTCTTGCTACTTGTGTGCAGCACTAGGGCTATTTACATGCCTGCTCATAACTGCATTGGTGGTGTGGCCATGTGGCCCCCACATGGGCCATTGTGGTCTGTGGCATGTACATGTCCAGGTGACCCTCACATCTGACCCTTGGGATGGTGGTGGTGGTATGCTGTTTCTCAGTTTTGCACTGCTTACAGCTTCTGGGGTCTCTGCATAGTCCAATCTGTCACAACGCTCTAAACAGACCACCAGTTGCATTGTTTACAAACTACACCTATGCACTTGTCACACCCTGTTCTGTGTATCCCCAGCTGTGTAGTCACAGTAAAGTGTGTGCTCCTTCATAGCTGCCCAAGCCCCTTTGGTGTCCGCTCATTCACAGTATGCTGCTATTGTGCAATGGACATTTATTTATTTTTTTATTTATTGAGTTCTTGGCTTACACCCGTGAGTGGTTACTTATTTATGGTTTCCACGTCAGTTACAAGGATAAGGGTACATCAAAACAGTTGTACATGTTTTAGACAGGGTAACAGTAAGATACAGTAATACAGTAGTACATTTTAGACAAAGTTTCTATAATGAATACTTCAAATTTAGTATCATAAGCTACAATTAATTTGCCTGAGTCAAAGTTATGGCACCCTACTGGGTTGCATGAGAAGAGATGATAGTAGGAGGATAGTGGTAAGGGTTGGGTATACCCACCTGTTGTCAAGCTTTGACAACAACTGACACTACTGTGACTATAGCACCAGGTTGCTGTAGCGCGGTGCTGGAACCTAGCACTGTATTTCGGGGTCTTGCACTCCAAATTAGCTCTGACTCAGAGTTGATTATATTTAGTGGGGGCATGGGAGGCACTCCTGTGGGGGTTTGGGAGCAAAGCCCCCTGAAGAAAACACATGCTGGTTTGTAAGAAACCATAGGCAGATTGTCACAAACACAATCAGCAGGTCAGGCCCTCTGATCCTACAGTGCCAACCTCAGAGCAATAGTGTAAACAGGTAACAGACAGGGTAACCTCCTGCCTGCTTTTGGGTCTGAATCACATTTAGTCTCAAGTTTTGGGGGATTCAAACTGTGAACCTTATGCTAGCATACCCAATGAACAGGCTCAGATACGATTCTAGTCAGGGATTAGTACAATCTTTCACCAGGGCACATGCCAGGCTTCCAAATGAACCCTTATACTTATAAGAGACCTTAGGTATATTCTTACCTTTTCCCAGTTTAGTAACACCATCAAGCCCTTCAAACAGCTGTCAGACTTAACCACGTATGCATCACACACATAAAGAACTTGGAATTTACACCCAGGCAGTATCTTGGAAAAAAGATTATTTAATAAAAGATGATAAAAATATGAAAAATGTAAACACAGAACAATATATCAAAGAGCTCACAATCACATAAAAGAACAAGGGAAGACTGCAAAAAAATCCTACCACAATACATTTAAACTTTACTGTCTAAGGTATTACCTCTGGAAGTGCTTTTAAAGTTAGATCAGAGAGCTGTGTCTGTGTAGAGACCCAAGATGATATATCAAATGTTTCAGACATGAGTATCAGTTTAAACTCTGTGTCTCCACACCCCTTCTGTGAGTCCTCTAGCTCCTCCTTTTAGAATATATAGTTAAAAAAAATAATTTCCTATCAGGAGGTATTTTAAACAAGGTGCCATCAGAAAAAAAAAAAACATTTCCTATATATAACTCTTAATTACACATGTGTCCTTTGAACTTCACAATCCCACACTGGCACCAATGTGTTAAAAAAACAAAAGGAATCAGCCTGATGATGTATTGTTTCTGAAGTCATAAAGTCACATTTGACTTCTACTTCAAAAATAAGAGATCATAAAATACCATAAAATGCAATTTCTCAAGGAAGTTAATTACATTACAGAGATGTCCTGGTCAGTGTAATACATCATGTGATTTCAGCTGCTGACACCATGTAAATTTAAAAGGGTCAGATCTCACAGACTGACATTTCATACACTGACTATTTATTTATACTACCAATATCATAAAATAATCATAACCAGCTGGCCAAGCATCACAATCCTCCCCACCTACACTGAATTTGGGGGCTCTATCCCTGTATGGGATGAGCTCCCTAAGTCAGTTCACTCTTCATATAGAGGCGACAAGCCAACTGCGTTCTAACTGGTCACTCCAGCCTTATGTAAGATCATCATGTCATACCCTTGCAAGGCAAGACTCTATCTTAGTAGTCTACCACTAGTTTTTCCCATTTGTGTCAGCCAAACAAGGGGGTTGTGGTCAGTTGGTACCTCAAATTGCTGCCCATATAATGGCTCTAACTTCTTTAGGGCCCACACTATGGCAAGCCACTCTTTTTCCACAGTAGAGTAAGCCTGCCCCCCTGGGAAGTAACTTTTTACTCAGGTACACTATGGGGTGATCTTTCCCTTGGTTGTCTGTCTGACTCAGTACTGCCACAATACCCACGTCTGAGGCATCAGTCTGGACTATAAGGGATCTTCTATAGTCAGAACTTGTCAATACAGGAGCACTGCACAGTGCTTACTTCAGTTTGGTAAAGGCTTTTTCACAGGCTGGTTCCCAGGCAATTTTCTTTGGCATCTTTTTATTTACCAGGTCAGATAGGGTAGCAGTCAGGGGCCCTGTAATTGGATAAACATTTCCTATAGTACCCTGCTGTCCCTAGAGAGCTCCTGACCTGCTTCTGCATCTCTGGTCTGGGCCATGCCTTGATCACCTCTATTTTTACTTTGTTAGGATGGAGTGGTCCCTGGCCTACAAAATGCCTGAGGTATGCCACTTCAGCCATGGCCACCTGGCACTTCTCAGCTTGACAGGGTGCCAGGCCCTCTGTATCCTGCCCATCACTTCCTTAAGATGGGACAGGTGTTCTTCCCAGCTGGCACTAAAGATGGCAATGTAACATAGACTTTGACGAAGTAGTAATGTAATGTGACGATGTAATCCAGGTATACCACGGTGTACTCTTCAGCACCATTTAACACCTGATTCACCAACCTTTGTAAAGTGGTCAGGGTGCTCTTCATTCCAAAAGGCATTACTTTAAATTCAAATAAGCCTATCAGAGTGATGAAGACCAACCTCTCCCTAGCTCTGTCAGTTAACTCTACCTGCTAGTATCCCTTTGTCAGGTCAATAGTCATAAGGTATGTCACCCCTCCCAACTTGTCCAGGAGTTCATCCATCTGGGGCATTGGGTGGGTGTCTGACATCATGACTGCATTCAGTCCATGACAGTCCACAACAAAATGAGTAGAGCCATCTGGCTTGGGCACAAGGACTACAGGTGAGTCTCAGGGGCTGCGAGATCTCTGGATTACCCCTAAATCCAGCATTTCCTCCACTTCCCTTCTAATGTCCTTTTGGATAGCCTCTGACACCCAATATGCTGTCTGCTGTATGGGCATCTGTGTCTCTGTCTCTACATCGTGCATCGCTAAGGGGGTTAGTCCAAGCTTGCTAATAAACAGTGGGGAAAAGTCTGCTAAAACCTCCCTTTCTCCCTGGATCTTGTCTGGGGCTAGCTGGGGTGACAATTTAACTACCTCCACAGTGGACTCCTGCTTGCTTTCTTCCAGCAAGTCCAGAAGGGATCTCCTTCATCTGTCCCCTCCCCAGGACTACAAACTGAAAACACCATGTCAGCCCTATTAGCATATGGCTTCATCATGTTGACATGGTACATTCTTTCTGAATGTCTTCTGTCATGTAACTCTATGATATAGTTCACATCATTTACTTTTCTAACTACTTTGTACAGTCCTGCCCATTCAGCCTGCAGCTTGTCTTTTCAGACCGGGATAAGGACCATGACTTCCTGACCCACCGTGTATGAGCGAGCTCTGGCTCTGTGGTCTTACCACACTTTTTGTTCCTGTTGGGCAGCTGCCAGGTTGCTCTGGGCTGTCCATATAAGCTCCTTCAGCCTTTTCCTAAACTTAAGGACATAATCCACTATGGGAGTTCCCTGGATGCATGCTTGCCTTCCCAGTCCTCCCTAATCAATTCTAGGGGCCCACATACTCGGCATCCATATAAGAGCTTGAAGGGGAAAACCCTGTCGACTCTTGCGGCACCTCCCTGTATGTAAACAACAGGTGGGGAAGGTATTTCTTCCAGTCCCTCCAATGCTGTTCTGAAAACGCTTGGAGCATTGACTTCAGGGTACCATTAAATCTTTCCACAAGTCCATTGGCTTGTGGGTGATAAGGTGCCGTTCACCTCTACATCACCCAACACTTCTCCCACAAACATTTCATCAGGTCCAACATGAAGGAACTCCCTCAATCAGTGATAACCTCCTGCAGAAACCCAAAATGGGAGAAAATCCCAAATAAGGCATCTGCCACTTTGTCTGTCTGCAGTGAGGCTAGGGCGATGCCTCTGGATACCAGATGGCATAATCCATCACAGTCAGTATGAACCGCTTCCTGGAGGAGCTGAAGGTATTTAAAGGCCCCACAATATCCATTGACACCCTCTTGAATGGCTCCTCCACTACTGGTAAAGGAATTAGGGTGGCTTGGGTTTTCTGACCCACCTTCCCTATTTCTTGGCACTGGTGACAAGACTTGCAATATTTCTTCACCTGCAGGGTGAAGTTGGGCCAATAGAAATTCTGGGCCAACTGTTGTGCAGCGCATGCAATTCCCAGATGACCAGACAAGGGAATATCGTGTGCAATCTTGAGCAACTGCTCACGGTACCCCTGTGGAATAACAAGCTGCCTGCCTATCACCCCTCCCTCTGTCTTAGCATTCTAAGTATACATCAGTCCATTTTCCCAATAAACTTTGTTTTCCATTATCTCCCTGTGCTCTGTCAGAGTCTGCCCAAGCCCTCAGCTTCTTTAGACTAGGGTCACTTTTCTGAGCAGCTGCAAACTCCTTACACATTCCCAAGGCATGAGCCAGGTCCCCTTCAGTCTCTAAACTAGGGTCCCTAGCACTAGCACCAGAGCACTCAGGATTACTGTCATCCCTGATCCTCTGACAGTGGGTCACCCCTCTTTCTTCAGAGTAGCCCACTGTAGCTGTGTGGTTAACTGCTACTGGGTAAATTCTATTCCCTTTTCATTAGTCTCCATATCAGAAAACACAGGCTGGGGAACCAACTGCCCAGTGGTTTCCACAATGGCTTCAATGGGGTCCAGGGAACTACAATTTTCCCTTGCCGCTTGGCTATGGGTAACTGCACACACCATCCCCTGTTTGAGATTGTTGCCAAGGATGACATCAACTGCTAAAGTTTTGACTACAGCCACCTGTTGCACAGTTCCACCTGTTTCACCCCAGTCTAAGAGAACACTAGCTAGTGGCAATGTTATCTCCTCCCCAGTGAACCTTTGTACAGTTATCAGTACAGTTATATTTATTTGGTATAAGTTGACCAGGCTCTGTCAGATCCCCTTTTACCCGCATCAGGGATGCCCCTGTGTCCCTTAACCCTTGTGGCTGTACACCATTCACTGTGACTAGGTGCATGTGTTCCCTCATGTTCACAGGCATGTTTCCAGGGACACACAAACAACCCATTTCTTTCCTAGCCCCATTTTGCATATTGCTCCTTTTTGGACACTGTCTGGCAATATGCCTAGTTTCTTTGCAAATCCAACATCCATTTTGTTTCTCAGAAAAATCTTTTCTTTGAAACTTGGGGCTAACTAGTTTTGATGTAGGCAGTGAGGGTTTTAGATGCCCTGAAGGTGCTCTTTTCCCTTTCTGTGCTACCACACATGCCCCATTCACTGTCAGAGCAGGTCTGCTCTTGGCATAGTGGTCCGAGAGCTCAGCAGCCTCTTGCACTGATTTGTGATCTTGGTCCTCCAGCCAGGTTTTCAGCTCTGCTGGGTAAGTCCAAAAAAACTTCTAACAATATAGCATTTTAAATTTTATCTAAAGAATTTGCTTCAATTCCTTCCCACCAATGTTTTAAAAACTGATGTTGTTTTATGGCTAGCTCCTCATAGCTCATGTCAGGGCTTCTCCTGAGCTTACAGAATTTATCTCTGTATGCTTCTGCAATACTTATTTAACAGTGCTGCTTTAAGTTTGCTGCAATCACTACTGTCCTCATTGTCCATTTGACCCAATGTGTCCTGAGCTTTCCCAGTAAGTAGTAGGAATAGCTGGAAGATCCAGGACCCACTAGGAATTTTTGCCTGAATACAAACTTTTCAAAAAGGCATCCATATCCTCCCCCTCTTTAAATTCAGTTATCAATTTGGAATTTAATTTGTAACCCAGTCCTGTAGTTCCAATTAAACCCAAGCCACTTACCTACTCAGGAGCTGGTGGTTGGAGTTGTAGCTTTTCCAATTCATGTTGCCTCTGGTGCTCATGCTCATCTCAGTCTGATTATTGCTGTTCATGCTCTGCTTCTCACTGTTCTTGCTCTGCCTCTCCCCGTTCTCACTCTGCTTCTCACAGAAGTTGTCACTCTTCTCTCTGGAACTCCAGCTCCATTCGGCACAACTCAATCTGTAGCTTGATTGCTTCTGGCTCCAGAATGCTGGTGACCTTCCTCTGCTGCTGTGGCCCTTTGCTTGCACTGACCCTGCTGTCTTCACTGGATCTGGATGCTGCACTGGCCATTGGCCCCTCCATGCCCAAGGTTTGGTCCTTTATAGTCACAGTCTGTGACTCAATGCTCTGGGCTTCTGCTGCCATCAGGGCATCTATGAGGTTCTGCTTATTGGTTTTCCCCTCATACTGAACTCCTCTGTCCTGGCACAACTGCCTCAAGTAGTCTGCAGTGTACCCACTGTAGTTGGAAGCCGTCTTCTTCCCTTACTACGGCTACTCTAACTTGCACTTTAGAAAAAAGAAATAGAACAGGTAGGAAGTTTGACTATAAGCAAAATGATATAGTTCTGTTTCTTTTTAAAAAATAAATCACTGACTCATTTTGCAAGTGAACTGTACAGTATTATGCTGACACACTGAACAGTTAAAGCTTGTGTTACCAAATTTTTCACACTGCTGCCAACCAAATCTGTCACAAACACACTCAGCAGGTCAAGTCCTCTGCTCCCACAGTGCCAACCTCAGAGTGCAACAGTGTGAACAGGTAACAGACAGGGTAACCCTCCTGTCTGCTTTTGGGTCAGAGTCACCTTTAGTCTCAAGTTCTGGGGGGATTCAAACTGTGAACCTTATGCTAGCATACCCAATGAACAGGTTCAGATATGTACCCTCTTCGGGGATTGTAGTACAATCTTTCACCAGGGGCACCCTGCCAGGCTTCCAAAATGAACCCTTTTAACTCTCTAAGAGACCTTAGGCATATTCTTACCTTTTCCCAGTTTAGTAACACCATCAAGCCCTTCAAACAGCTATCAGACTTAACCACGCATACATCACATGCAAAGAGAACTTGGAAGACACACCCAGGCAGTATCTTGAAAAAATATTCTTTACTAAAAGATGATAAAAATATGAAAAATGTAAACACAGAACAATTTATCAAAGAGTTCACAATCACATAAAAGGACAAGGGAAGATTAGAAAACAAAACTTTTAACACAATACATTAAGATTTTTTCTATCTAAGGTATTCCTTCTGGAAGTGCGTTTTAAAGTTAGATCAGAGAGCTATGTCTCTCCAGAGTCCCAAGATGATATGTCAAATATTTCAGACACATGTATCAGTTTGAACTCTGTGGGCCAGATATTCAAATCTTTGCCTGGGGCTAAATTAACACTGCCAGGTGGGCAAACTTAGCCTGGAGCACAAAGCGAGCTATAGTCAAAAGGAATAGACCAGGGCAAACAGCTTCTGAATATAGCATGGGAATGAGACCAGGCAAACTGGGCTGGGAGTGTAGGGCAAACTTAGCCCTGGAATAAGACAGCTATGAATATAGCAACCAGGAAGTGCAAACCACAACAGCAACACAGTGTACAGTGATGTGAAGGTACGTAGAGGTGAACTATGTGGCCAATGTGTGTGCCAGCAAATGTGTGGACCCAGTACAGCTGCAGGCAGCAGCGCATGTAAAAGTACAGTGTTCAGAACTGTATAATATTCCCTGAGCTGTTTGCACAGTGCTAACATGTTTGTTTGGGTTTAGTGCAGGGCTAAACCATTAGCCCGGTACAAACACATTTGCCTGGTGCTAAACTTTGCCGTATTCAAAAGTGACATGCAAATGAGCCTACTTAGGTAGTCTCTGGGCAAACATCCAGATTAGCATCTCATTATGCCCTGATTTGCATGCAGTTTGCCCAGCATTACTGCAGGGTCCCACAGCTCCATCTGTAGGTCAGTCTGAAAATACAGAGGCTGGCCAGGTCCAACCGCAGCTCCACCGGCAGGTCAGTCTGGCAGTGCATGATGATAGCTATAGGCTACATGTAAACAGTACAGCATAGCATAGAATATTGTATCCCAGGGGACAACACAGCATAGGTACAGATGGTGGTGGTGCTGCATGCAACTGTTACACTGTAGGCCATGCTACAGTACACAGCAGACACTGCAGTAGCAAGGGGCCAGTAGGGTGTGGACACAGCACTGCCTCTGGTATGTAGGGCAGTGCTGATGACTGCAATATACACAGTGACAGCCCCAACATGCAGGTCTTTACTGACAGTGGACATTACTGTTATGCTGTTATGTGACCCACTGATGCTGCACCTCTGGCATGGGATGCTCACAGTGAAATATACATGTCCAGCTTTGTGTGATGTGGCACTTGTACAGCTGTGCGGTATGTGGCTGGGGGGGCATATATTATCAGAAAGGCACACTGGTGTTGGGGTATTCCCAATACTGGCCCATGTGCACTACGTGATGTGTCCCATCCTTGTGGCCACACCTGGTCCATGGTACAGCCTGTCCACCCATACACTTTCCCTTCAAAATCCTCCATGCACACAGTGCTGCATGTGTGTGCTAGCATCTGTTGGTGCCCACAGAAGAGTGGTCCACAGGTGTGTGCTCTATGGCCACACTGCTATGCTGTCCACTGGTGGCAGGGTCACCACTTACTGCTCAGCATGGCTGGGACTGGTGGCAGATGTTGGCATCATTGTGATGCCATAAGTGAGCAGCATATTTCCTCTATGTCTGGCTTTGTCTCTGTGTCATATTTATTTGTTAGGGTCACGCAAAGCCACAATGTCACACAAAGCTGATTGCCCAGGGTTAAGATTACCTTTTCCTGGGCAGTAATGTGTACCATGCTAAGTGTCATGCTAAGTCATGCAAAACCACTTTGCATGGCTCTAGTCGCTGAATATAACATTACGCCTGTATTCATGAATGCACACCCCCTCAGTTTGCCCCTTGCATACATTATAATTTTGTCTGGTGCTAATGCAGTTTGCATGCGCTATTTGGCCTTTTGAATATAGCAAACCTGTGCTAATCCCATGCTAAACCTGTGCAAACATTTTTTGCCTGGGGCAAAGTTTTGAATATCTGGCCCTGTGTCTCCACACCCCTTCTGTGAGTTCTCTAGCTCCTCCTTTTAGAATATAAAATTACAAAAAATGTTTTCCTATCCGGAGGTATTTTAAATAAGGTGCCATCAGACAAAAAATACATTTCCTAAATATAACTCCTTAAAGGAAAACTACACCCAAAACTTGAAAAAATATATGTTGTACAGAGTGTTTTAATTTGTATGTGAAGTTCTAGTGTTTCCTTCCCTCTGACTGGTATTAGGAGTTTTTCCTAAATTAGCCTGCTAGCTTTATGCTAGTTTTACGACCCCTGGGGATCTTCATACCTGATAGCGTAATTGTATTTCTTGTTCCCACAGTGCATCTTGTATCATGTGACTGTGATGTAAGAGAGACCAACATTCAGCACACACATGCCAAACAAACTAAATATCTTGGAAGTTTTACAAGCTGCACAAAAATTTCCAGTAGCAAAGTTTTTCAGGACAGTAAAACCTTTAGGATGAGGGTGGTCACCAAGCTGAATTCTACAGATTTTAAAATACAGCCATCTCTGTTGCTGTGAACTGATTGTAATGCAATGCTTTCTGCTGGATTTATGGGCTCTGCTACATCACCATCACCATCACATGAAACAAGGTGCATTGTAGGACAAAGAAATGCAATAAAACTATTTGATATGGAGATCTCCAGGGGTCATAAAACTACCCTAAAGCTAGCAGGCTAATTTAGGAATAACTCATAATACCAGTCAGAGGGAAGGAAACACTAGAACTTCACATACATATTAAAACACTCTGCACAGCATATATTTTTTCAAGTTTTGGGTGTAGTTTTCCTTTAATTACACATGTTTCCTTTGAATTTAGCAATCCCATACTGGCATCAATGTGTTAAAAAAACAACAGGAATCAACCTAATGATGACCTCTTTCTGAAGTCAAAGTCAAATTTGACTTCCACTTCAAAAACACAAGGTCATAAAAGGCCATAAAATGCAATTTCTCAAGGAAGTTAATTACATTACAGAGATCTTCTGGTCAGTATACTACATTTTGTGGTTTCAGCTGCTGACACCTTGTAATTTAAAAGGGCCAAATCTCACAGACTGACATTTCATACACTGACCATTTATTTATACTGCCAATATCATACAATAATCATAACCAGCTGGCCAAGAGTCACAATGACCACAAAAAGTGGTCGACATGACGGTTTCGCTGTCTGGTCATTCGACAAAAGTTTTGTCAATGACTAGTCATAAATCCATAATGGTGCTAGAGGGTGGGTAGGGAGTAGGGGGAGTATACAGAATAGGTGAGGTAGAGGTGGCAAAGATTGTGAGGTAGGGTGGTGACCTGAAGTGCTAAGAATAGGCCACATCAAATGAGTAGGTTAGATGTGAGATGAGTGCTACGGTGCCCCTGATGTTAGTTGAGGCAGCCACCGCTGCTGGTTGAGATAAGGTGTTGTCATAGTTTGTATTTGCAAACACCAATAGTTGCAGCACTGGAAATGCCAGGTGGTAAGACACTGGTCCAGTGAGGAGCAGGTGGAAGAATGTGCATTGTGGCAAGACAGTATGAAGTCTAGGAATTTTGTAGACCTGGGTGGTAGAGTTCCTTGTGAAACAGGAGCTTGAGTGCGTGGTTAGAAGTTTCTGGACCCCTGCCAGTAGTAGATTGAGAGAGCATTTCTTGGCAAGGAGGCAAGATTATCTTATTCTTTCCTTTAGTTGGAGCCAACTGGCCTGTGAGTAGAGGTCAGATGTGTGCCCGAGTCTTGCAGCACCTGTGAGATGGTGACACACCTTATTAAGCATGATGGGAATTAATTTTAGGGTGGTGTCAGTTGCCGATCCATAGATAGCCAGTCCATAATCGACAAGGGAGACTATTGAGCTGTTGATGGCCAGATTCAAGGCCTCATAGGTTAAGCAGTGCTTGTGGTGGTAAATAATCCCTATTCTTGTATTGATAGCCTTTGCAGTGTTATCAGTGCATTGAATATAAGACAGAGTGGAGTCTGTTGTGACACCCAGGTGTCTGAAAAACTGGATGTGCTCCAGGGTGTCACTGCTTTCTTTTCTGATCACAAGTGGTAATCCTGTGAACTTACTCTGGGTGCTGGAGTACAACATTGTCTTTATTTCTTTACAGTTCATGATTAGTCTATACTCCTTAAACCATTTCTCTGTGGATAATAATCCCCTTTGGAGTTCTGCTGTTAGTTTTTCCAGATGGAGGTTTCTGGTGAAGATAAAGGAGCATCCAGGTCAGACAGGAGGCTGGCAGTTAGTTTAGGAGAATGATAAGTAGTAGGTACCCCAGAATTGACCCCTGCGGGGCCCTGGAAAGGACAGGTCTGCTCCAGGTCAGACAGGAGGCTGGCAGTTAGTTTAGGAGAATGATAAGTAGTAGGTGCCCCAGAATTGACCCCTGCGGGGCCCTGGAAAGGACAGGTCTGCTCCAGGTCAGACAGGAGGCTGGCAGTTAGTTTAGGACAATGATAAGTAGTAGGTACCCCAGAATTGACCCCTGCAGGGCCCTGGAAAGGACAGGTCTGCTAACAGAGGTGGTGTCCCCTAGCCTGACCTTTTGCGATCAGTTCTGAAGGTAGCTGTTGAACCATGAAACAGATTCTGTATTAAGTCCAATAGCAGACATCTGATTGAGAAAGAGCTCATGGTGCACCTTATCAAAAGCTTTTGATAGGTCAATAAATGTTGCTGTTCCTACCAGAAGGCCTTGATCTAGGGAATGGTGGATGTAACCTGTGAATTCCAGAAGTGCTGTGATGGTATTATGACCTGGTCGAAAACTATGTTGTTCAGGACAGTGGAGTTGGTACTGGTGTAGATACTCAACAAACTGATCTGCTAGAATCTGCTCTAGAGCTTTGGGGGGGATATGGAGATAGGTCTGTAGTTGTTGTATAGAGTCTGATCATATCCTTTGTGCGCAGGGATTACTGATGCCAATTTCCATTGCAGGGGGAACTTGGAGTGGCAGATGGAGAGGTTGATAATCTTAGTGAGAATTCTGAGGACTTCTTCCAGTGCCATGCTGATGAACTTAAGCTCCAGGGTGTCTTTGCTGTGTCTTGATTTTCTCAGAGCTCTCACAAGTTACTTTCTTGCTTCAGATTCAGAGATTACCTTGAAACAGAAGAGCAGTCTATTGAAGGGTGGTTGCTGGACTGTGTTAGGGTCAGCTGGGAATAAGGGATTAAAGAAGCTTGCTGGTAGTATACTGCTGAGGTCCATGACTGTTTCAAGTGCATTGTCAATTCACTGTTGGTTCAAGGATAGTGTGCCGTTAACCATGAACATTGATGGGGCATTTCTGGGTTCTTTGCCTGTTACATCATTGAGATTATCCCAAAATGACTTGCTGTTGTTCCAGGAGCTGGATAGGGCTTCCTTCTAGAATGTGCTTTTGGCACGTTGGATGGCTTTTGTGCACTTATTTTGGGCTTGTTTGTACCTCTAGATGTTAATGGTGGTGCTGTGTGCTCTTGAGATCTGCCAGAGGAGATCTCTGGCATTGATCTGATCCAGTAGGTCAGGGGTGATCCAGGGATTGCAGTGCCCTTTTATTTTCCTTGTCTTTACAGGAGCATGCTTGTTACACATGGTGTTGTTGTATTTATGAAGTGGTCAAGGGCTGTGTCTACGTCATTGGCCTCATTGAGGTCAGCCCAGTCGATGCCCTGAAGCTCCACTTTTAGTAGTGCAAGGTATCCTTTTAGAAGAACACAGTTTGCAATTGTTCTGGGAGGTGGCTTTGCAGTAGTTGTAGGACCAAGTACAGGTGACAGGGGAGTGGTCGCTCAGTGTATTAGAGAGAACAACAGTACTGGTGAAGTGGGCAGGTCAATTCATGAGAACCCAGTCCAGCAGGGTACTGGTCCCAGTTTTGTAGTTAACTCTGGTTGCAGTCTTGACCATTTAAGAGAAGTAGACTGCACGTAAGGTGTCCTTGAGTGAGGCAGCAGAGGGGGACAGCCAGTTGATACTGAAATCTCCCAGCATCACAATGTCTGTGTTTAGGCTCAGGGTGCCCACGTGGTCTATCAAGTCACTGGTGTCAGCCATGATTAGTTTAGGTGGGATGTAGACAGAGAGAACCATCAGTGCCCTGTAATGGCGTCCCTGCAGAGGTTTTATGGTCAGAATTTGGATGTTGTCAGCACAGGTGTGTACAGGAAGTAGGTAACCTTAAAAGGGATCCCTAATGTATATCACACAGTCTCCACCACTTTATGAGAGTCGGTCTTGTCTGAACAAGGTGTATCCAGGCAGAATGATAGCAGAGACCAGTAGTTTGAGGGACAGCCAAGACTCTACCATACGAGTACATCTGGGTCATGCTGAGTGACCCATACTTTTAAGCTGTCCATCTTTGGGAGTAAACTGCAGATATTTATGGAGGTAAGAGTGAGTCTCGCTGTGTTGCAGGACTGGTTTGCACTGCATGGTGGTGGGTCTGGGTTTGCGTGCACATTTCCAGAGAGCAGGAGAAGGAATAGCACCAGGTGGGTGAGATGGTTCAATAAGAGCTTGTTATTCTGACCCCTTTTTCTCTTGCTGGGTACTGGCACCTTCATGGTGCCAAAGTTCATCATAAAACATGGTAAAAAGGCCAACAGGGAGGGGTCCTTCAGCTGGGAATCTTGGGACATTCCCACCCCCCCACACACATATCACATATCATGGTACTATGCTCTCATACTCTGTCAGCGTGTTATTTGGGTTTCATGGTAAGTTACTGTGTTGTGGCCAGACGTGCTACTACCCCAGGATAATGGTATGGCCATAGCCACCTCCTGTGTGTGCAACATTGTATATTCCTGCCTAGTGCAGCATCTGCCAGTGGTGGGCAGCCATGGCATTTTTACATCAGCCAATGTGGGATATGTTGCCACGGCACTCACCTATGGCCCTCTGTCCATGTGTTGTGTCACTGTTCTTTCTTGAACCCACGACCATTGTCTTTACACACTATCTTGCCAGCCTGCCTGCCTAAGCACTACCTAACACTGTACACCACAAGGGCATGATGGCTGCAGCAGCACTAGGTGTTTCAGTCTCCTGCAGAACTGATGACACTGTGTAGTGTGTGAGGGAATTTTTATATATCCTAAAGCTATATTTGCTATTATATGCCTTGAAGCTATGCTTGCTTTGAAAGCCATGCTGTAACAAAGTCATAATGAATGTAGTAGAAATTTCTGAGTACATGCTGTTTTTTTACAGGGTTATAGAATGATACTGAGGTTACTTGAGGTACATTTGTAGGAACAGAAAGCAAGATAAAACTGGGCAGAACTGGTTGTACCAGCCTGAATAACAGGCTTGGACAAAGTATAAGATAACGCATGCTTGGGCAAAATATAAGATAACAGCACGTTGAGGCATTGAAGGCAAGCTGTACGTTGCTATGGTGTGAGTGAAACTCATTGTTTCACTCAGGTCAGATTGACCCAGGCATATGTATCGAGAAGTATTGGGAAAGAAATGGAATAAGCAGTGGAAAAGTACCCCATACATTTGTATCAACTTGTTTTTCTGTTACATTGGTATCAACTTGTTATTCTGCTTTATGATTGGCTTGGACCAAAATGTTGGTATTTTTCAAGATAAGAAGTGCAGAATCTAGCTTATAAAAAAGCTGCTGTAAATTGTAATCAGGGAGCTTTCTCTTTTGCAGAACTCCCACATGCATGTGAAAGATTTGATCAAATAAAGCGATGTTAAGACAAAACCCAGTGGTGTGGTTTTTGCCCCGTGACGACGGGAGCGGTTGCTCAGGTAATACTTACAGTGAGAGAATTTGCGATCACAAGTGGCTGGAGGCACCCACGGCATGTGGCCTTGTGTCACACAGTCTGCTACTTGCGGGGGTGGGGGGGCTTCCACACTGTACACTACAAAGAGGAGGCATACCAGCATCCATAGCAGTGGCTGAGGAGAGGGCTTGGGTGACATGCTATCTGTATCTGTTACCCTGCCTGTCCCACTTGAGTCAGGTGTGCCTGCACTGGTGTGTTGCCTCCAGTGGGCAGGGGTCTGCCAGCTCTGTGTGCAATGGGCAGTAGTGTTATCGGGGGAGGGCCCAGCAGAGGCATTGCCCTGTCATGACCAGGTGGTGTGGGCATTGTGTGGCAAGTACTTGGTTCATGGGCATAGGGCAGGGACAGTGACTGCAGGTCCATTGCTCCATGGGTGAGTGTTGTGACAGGGGAGCCGCATGGTGCACTGGGGACCTGCCTGCCATGCATGTGTGCATGTCCCTTCAGGGTGTGGGCACTGCTTTTGGGTAGGCTATGAGTGTTGCACGCACAGTGCAAGCATGAGCGCCTACAATATTTTGGGGTTCACACTCATTAGTAACTGTCCTTTTTGTGTTCTCCTTAATGTCCAGTCACCCTTATTGCAGTCACTGTATTGTCTGCCCCCTTATTGCTAGTCGCTCTTAGTACCAGTCACCCTTCTGACATTCAGTCCACCTGACAAGCACTCCCATGCACTATGGCAGTCATGTATCAGTAACCATTCATGGTGTGTCAGCATTATGCTTCTCTTTCATGTTGACAAGCTACATGTGCAGGTGCTAACATTCAGGTGCTGTTATCACTGGTTACTGACAAGTCTTGTGTCCTGTGTAGAACGAAACACATGTCTGTGTCTTCTGTTCGTGCCTTTTGCAGATTGTGTTAGAAGACCTTTGACACCATGCATTTCTGCTTAAAGCAGAATCAGTCACCTAAGTTTCCATGGTGATTTGTAGATATGTATTCCATGATGCTTTGCATTATGGGGGTATGTGTGACTTTTTTTTTCAGAAACCTGGCTTTGTTGCCAATGTCCTTACTAAGTAACTCTTGCTTCAGCACTTTTGTGCTGAGGTTCTTTGTCTTTTTAACATTCCATTGATAAAATGATCTCCCTGAAAAGGAGTCCTCTTCTGAATATGGCCCAAGCAGAGCTGGGAAGGTGGAAATTGCTCAATCTATCAGTTGTTGGAAAACTAGAAGCTCTCTGTACCATGATGGTGTGAAACATCTGTCACATACTGTACTCACCTCCCCATAGCAATCCCTCCCCTCTGGTTCACCAAACTGGACATACTGTTGGGTAGCTTCCTCTGCTAGAGCAAACCATACAGAGGAAGTAGGGCTAAGTTATGGACACTATGGAGTGGAGACATGGGCCTGCCTTGGTTCTAGGGTACCATCTGGCATACATGACAGCATAAACAGTGCAGTGGTTTGCCCCAGCTAACACTTTCCCACCACAATGACTCCAGATGGAACTAAAGATGGGTAGCATCCCACTGGCAGCCATGATGCTTTACAATTAAACATGCACTAGCACCAGGATGAACCCCACAGTCAGGGCATCAAGGCTGTTCTGGAGAAAAATGTACAAGCACCTAGTTCTGGACCCCTCCCCATATTTGGGAGAATGACATTCTGCAGATAGGGGTCAGCTTCTTTGTTAGCATTCATGGGCTCAAAACTGCATCCTTCATATGAGGAATTGCCTCACCTCAGACGGCCTCCACATAGAATCTGTTACAGTTTTACAGGCGACATATGATATCCCAAAGCAAAAGATTTGGTGGTACCTTCGGCTAAGGAGCACAGTGGGCTATAAAAAAGCACAGACCCAATTAGTACAGCACTCCACTGCCCTCAAAATTACTCTGGGAAAATTGTCCAAAGGGTCATGAGTTACCACTATAAACTTCTGTGGACACTTTACCAGATTCCTCTATCCCCTCTAAATGAACATGGGAGGAGGAACTCCATACTCAGATAATGGGTGAGTCTACACTCTGTTGAGTGAATGCAAGGCCTGCCTGGGTGGCTGGAGCAGGCTCATCCAAAACAAAATTCTCCTAAGATGGCATAGAACCTCTGCAGTGTTAAATTACCTGGGGTTACTACTAGACAGCAGGTGCTGGATATGCACCCAGACAGGTGCCCATCTAACTCACATTACATGGGACTGCCCTGCCATTCAAGTTGTACTTCTTTTAAGATGTTAATTCTGAGACATTGGACCTCGGATAAGATCCCATCATTGGTTGAGTGGCACAGGTAATGTGCGCTGGCAATACAACTTGAAAAACATATAGCAGATATGAGGGGTAAACGAGAGTACTTTGCTTCTTTATGGGGTCTGCTCGAGTATTTTCTGTTGACTTGGAGACTGTCTAACTAAAAAGATTTGGTTCTTAAAGCAAGCACCTCTAATCTACGGTTATTTTGTACCCTCCCTCCCATATATTGCAGTTGGGGGGTGGGGTGGGGGGAGGGGTTGTGGGTTTTGGGGTAGTTATTATTCATTGTTGTTATTCTGTCGGAAAGCATTTGCCCGAAGTTTGTATGTGCGAATCGAGATTTTATGCTTTCTTTGTAATACTAATATGGCTGTGTGGTTGTAATAGTGGTTGCTGAAAGAACAATAACAATTTTAATTACAAAAAAAAAGTTGTACTTCTTTTTGTAACTGAATAAGCTTCAGCATTATTCCTAATGTTTCATATATTTGTGATACTAAATATATAAATATAAGGGGTGGGATATTCAGACTGCGCCAGGCTGTGGCGCAAGCCTGGGCGCAGTGCAACTGGGATGTGCCAGGGTGCTGACAGGGTGATATTCAATGATGCTGCACCATGGCTCAGCATCATTGAATATCGCTCCATGGCCACCAGCATAGTGCATGGCGCAGTGGCACTGCACCAGCGCAAGTGGCCAGAGAGGAGCAGGGGGATGCGCTAGAGCAAGTGCCATTGCGCTAGGTTCATCAACTGCGATATTCAGCAGTGGACATGCAAATGGGGCCATAATGCATGCAAGGCACAAATGGGGCCATTTGCATGTCATTATGGCCCCATTTGTATGCAGGTGGGCTGATCCCTAATGACTTGTACCTGGCACCCTGCCAGGCAGCAGCCGTCGGGGACTGACGCCCCCTGCCCCTCACTGGCAAAGAGCTCCAATGCCCGATCGCTGGCCGTAAATAGTAATAAACTCCCTGGTAGTCTAGTGGACCTATCCCCTTGCCTGATTGTGGGCTATAACAATATATAACCTCCCTGATGGTCCAGTGGACCTATCTCCTTGCCCAATCATGGGCTG
The DNA here is from genome assembly GCA_016271365.2 of Neoceratodus forsteri. Classification (NCBI taxonomy): domain Eukaryota; kingdom Metazoa; phylum Chordata; order Ceratodontiformes; family Ceratodontidae; genus Neoceratodus; species Neoceratodus forsteri. The sequence goes on along the minus strand of CM028130.1, from coordinate 37,313,882 downwards.
CAACAATAGATAACCTCCCTGGTGGTCCAGTGGACCTTTCTCCTTGCCTGATCACAGGCTGTATTAATGAAGAACCTCCCTGGTGGTCCAGTGGACCTATCTCCTTGCCTGATCATGGGCTGTAATATTAAAAACACTCCCTGGTGGTCTAGCCACACCCGTACCCCCTCCCAACCAGTCCACTGTTCCCAGCCACCTTGCCTCCCTCCAGTCAGTGGCGGGCGGCAGCTTCCCCACCATGACCACCGGTTGCCCGCTGACTGACAGCATACAGAATGTCTCTAACCCATTGGTCACAGTGTGGGCCAATGGGCATTCAGACTCATACCATACTGCACATTCCTGATATGTAAATGGATCCATTCATATATTGGGACTGTTAGTACAGTGCAGTCTGCATACCTGTGTACGCTGTGGGCGAAGGGTGAACTGTACTGTACCACCACCATCAGTCAGCGAACGGCAGGCTTGTGGGTGGGTGCTGCCACCTGCCACTGACTGGGGGGGAATGGGGGGTGGGAAAGAATGGGCAGGTTGGGAGGCGCTACAAGTACCCTAGACCACCAAAGAGTGTTCTTAATATTACAGCCCATGATTGGACAAGGAGATAGGTCCACTGGACCACCAAGGGGGTTCTTTATTATTACAGCCCATGATCGGGCATGGGGGGGCGTTACGCCCCTGGATGGTGCGACCAGAGCTCAGGTGGCTACCCACAGCTAGCAGCTGCTGTTTTGTGCCCTGCATTATGGCAGCTCACCTGTGGGTGGCCAGCTGTTGCTCCATTATTTCATGGCATAACTGTGTGCGGTGCATGTAGGGGTTGCACCTGCATATTCACAGCAAATCCCGGGCTGAATATCGGGATGTGCAGAATATGCAAGAGCACACCCCCTTACCTGTGCCACATATTTCACCAATGTGCCCCAGCGCATGGGGATTTGTACTGCGCATGTTCCCCCATTGAATGTTGCATCAGGGTGCATCAGTGGGTTCCGCAAGGTGCAACTCTCTTGCGCCATGCGCAATCCATTTGAATATCCTGCCCAACGTGTTTTATTATTAGTGTTATTTTAGTACCACTTCAGGTTATCCTTGTGCACATTCTACTTAAAGCAACAGTATTTGGTAGTCAGCAAAAAAATGTTATCATGTAGTTTTTAGCAAAAATGCAATTCTGACATCCTTAGATTCATCCTCAGTGTAGTATTACTGTATAGAAGGTCATTATCACTATCAATTTATTTTTACTACATTTGCTATTGCTGATAATCAGTGAAAATATATGGATAGTGAAAAATAATGGACAGCTAATTGTCAGTAGTACTGTATTGAAGAGTAAGTCATTTATGCTAATTCTATTGGACATGAATATGTATAGAAAATGTACCCGTTAAATATAATGGATGCCAATTCAACTTCTTATACATTATTGGTAATATAATGGATGCCAATTCAACTTCTTATACGTTATTGTCTCTGATATTTTTAAAAGAGGTGTTATAATTTTATAATTAATCACCTGAGCCATTAAATTGAGCTGCAACTACAAGTTTTTAAAGTATCTTCCTTTGAAGTTACCTTTTGAAAGTACATTCTAGATTCATGTTGAGAATATATTATGATTGTGTTACCATATGTTTCTGATATTAAACCACATGGAACCACTAAAAGATATTTAATATTTTATGGTGAATCTGTCAAGGGAGTGGGAACTGTTATAAACTAAAACTAGAGACAATTGCCAAAGATTGGAAGATGGGAGACATGGGACAATTTGAGGGTCTGTTCCTTTACAGGGAGTGGCAGAGGTCTAGAATAAACTACCTGAAGAGTTGGTGGAGGCCAAAACAGTGGAGGGATTTAAGAGGGCATGGGACAGACATACGGGATTGGAAAGTGAGAGGAAGGGGAGGGCGCATAAGAGTGGAAATGAGTAGGGAAGGGGGGAACAGGGAGACTCGATGGACTGAGGATGTCCTTTTCAGCGGTTAGATTTTGGTGATTCTGTGAAACTTAAAAGTCCCATTATTTCAGTTATGGAATAAAAGAAAATGAAAAGAAAAACAGGTGAAGTGATGTTTCTAACAGGAAGAAAACACTGTTGGTGAAAACAAACTAAATGGTAACTAACAAACATTGCTGCTTTACAGGATATATTTTCCTGTACAGATGCATTATGTAATTACTTGATTGACTAATTGGCCCAGATATTCAAAAGGGTTGTGCCATGCGCAACAGGGTTACGCATGCGCAAGTCCCAAAATGCGCCATTTTGCGATATTCAGAAGGAGGCAGTTGCGCCCCCGAAAACATGCTGAGCAACAGCACAATGAAAATGAAGGCATGCACAACCAAAGGGGTGGATCCATGCATCAGGCGTAATGGAGTATTCAAAGACTTATGATGATGCTGGTGGCTGTGAAATTGTGCACTGGCAGAATTAGCCAAATAAAAGGCTCAAGGAAGCAGCGAACTACAAGGCTGCCAAGTGGGGAGAGAGAGAGACAGACAGACAGACAACAGACAGGCTGGGGCAGGCAAGGAAAGTGTGGGCCATGGGCTGTAGAGGCCAGCGGGGGGTGCTCAGTGCAGTGGAAGTAGCAGTGAGGACAGCGGGGTAATACAACAACAGCAGCCAGGGGATCAGAAGCCAGGGAGATGGACAGTGCCAGCTTCCACATGGAAGCTGTAATGAGGGGTGAGAAGGCATGCTGCAGGGGGATGTGGCCGTGGAAGGCCCATCGCGTATGCCCCAACAGGCAGTACTGCGTCTGTGATCAGCTTTGAGCTGCACACAGATGTAGAGATCGTGGGCCAGTATTGCCTGAACAGGGCAATACTGAGATAGCTCTGTGAGCTGTGCAGTGATGTGATGCAGGCACCCTCACGACGGAGTCATGCTCTGTCGGTGGAGACCAAGGTGACAGCCTGCATGTGCCTGCTCACCACGGGCACCTTCCAGAGGCCGACAGGGGACACCACAGGCATCACACAGTCGGCCATGTCACGCATCCTCACCCAATTCCTCAGCGCACTGCTGTCACATGCTGCGGAGTACATCCATTTCCCCAGCACTGTGGCAGAGCGTACAGCAAACATGCAGGAGTTCCACTGGGTAGCACATATGCCTGGCCTGCTAGGGGCCATAGACTGCACCCATGTGGCCATTCACATGCCACCTGGCCCTGATGGGCTCGCATATCAGAACAGAAAGGGATTCTCCAGTGTCAACTGCCAGGTGGTGTGTGATGCCACTGGGCGCATAATCAATGTCTGTGCCACACACCCTGGTGGAGCACATGATGCCTTCATATGGTATCAGTCCACACTGTGCCATCGATTCGAGAGTGGGGACATCCCCACAGGACATCTAGTGGGTGAGTATACGTGTGGAATGCAAACTCGGGGCAAGGGTGGGAATGCCACAGATGCCATGGTAGTGGCACACAGGGAGATGGGCAATATGGACCTGAACATGAGACTGATCTCCACTATCTCCACACAGGTGACAGCGGATACCCACTCCGTCCCTGGCTGCTCACACTGTACCGGCGCCCCATGACTCCATCGCAGCAACGCTATAATGAGGCACATGTTTCCACACGCAACATCATAGAGCGGGTATTTGGGATGCTCAAGGCACGCTTCCGATGCCTAGACACCTCCGGCGGTGTCCTACAGTACAGCCCCCAAAAGGCCTGTGGGATATTCCTGGCCTGTTGCATCCTGCACAACATGGCCAAGACCAGTACAGGTTGAAGAGAGGGACAGCGATGGGAACGCCAGTGGCGCCGGTGTTGATGGTGATGAGCAGACCCCCTAGGACGGCGGGATCCCCGACTGATCCGGCAGGCCCAGCTGCACTGGGACACCATTACAGAGGAGCACTACACACAACACAGGTAAGTCAAGGGGACATGTGCAACCAACACTGTCCATGCGCAAACCACAGGCACACAGGGGAACACACCAGGGGTGCATGATGGTCAGGGGAGTGGAAGGGTCCAGGCATACAAACACACCATCAGGGAGGGGTGAGCACTCATATGGACACACACACCAGGCACAGAGCGTACATGGGCAGATGCACAGCACAGCAGAACCGACATTGCTAACACACAGCACCACCGACCACCCCACCACCTGTACTGTCCAAGTACGTGTGTCAGATGCTGGGCACCCTTGCACCTTGGTGTACAGTACAATGCAGGCATCATCATGCACATGCACCTGTGGACAGCAGTTGGGAGGGTGTGCAGGTGGTCCGTGTGTCGGTGTGGTGAGCAGAGCACCCAGCAGTGCACTGCCCACCATGACACACATTGCACACATGGCAGCACCAGACAGGGCCTGCACTGGGTGACAGCTCAGTCATGTAGCACTGTCCCACGGCCACCGCAGATGCGTGGGTGGCCCCACTGTGACCCAACAGCACTGGCAGGCTGAGCAGGGGCCACATGGGGTGGCACTATTGCACCACCAGGGGTCCCACTGTGCGAAAGCGACCTTGCCCGCACAGGGGTCTGCAGCATGCCGAACAAACCTGCACCAGGGGTGCTCGGGATGGCCACAGCAGAACCTGGCATCGACAGGCCTGGTGTCGCACGACGCCGGGAAAGGAGAGTGGAGAGTGAACTGTGTGGGGTGTGCAGTACAGGGACACCTGACTTGGTGCCCAATGTGGCCATGACAGAGACCACTGCCTGGGTCAGCCTGTCAATGGCGGTGGTCACATCCGTCCGCATACGAACCAGCTCAGCACAGTCCAGAGCACACTCCCTGCTGTGCTGCTCCACAGACACAGACAGTGCCTCCACGGACATTGCAACCCGCCTCTGCAGCTGTACTGATTCCTGCAGCAGATGGGTGTGCTCGTCCAATGGGTACTGTGCCCCAATGGCATCCTGTCCCCCAGGGTGTGGAAGGTCCTGATGCACAACACCCCTTGAAGGTGGGCGCTGTTCGCCAGGACCAGGAATGGGTGGATCAAAGGGCGGTGGACATGTGCCACCACTTGACACTGTACCCCCAGACCTGGTGGGTGACTGCTGCTGCTGCCCCTCCAACCGCTGTGCCCCAGGGTCCACTCATTCCACCGCTGTGCTGGCAACAGTGCCAGACACCTGCACAGCCACTGGTGCTGCCCCACCGGTGCTGACAGGCACAGCCTGGGACTGTGCCAGCATGCTGATACACAAGTTGGAACCAGAAAGGCCCAGGGGCACGTGCTGGCCTGCTCTGTGTCCGTCATGGGACACACACCTATCACTGCCCATTGCAGTCCTTGCATCATTAATGGTGCAGGTACGTGCTACAGCCATAGTCACAGCGTGCTGGCAAGCTTGCATGCCAGACTGCTGAGACACAGGCTGTGCACCCCCCGCACCAAATCACCGACACCAGAGTTGGCGGCCCAGCGTGCATGCTGCTGCAGTGCCTGCTGGCTGGTGATAGAGGTGGATGGACCCTCCTCCATGTCCAGCAGGTCATCATCCCTGCCTGGACCCACCACCACCATCTCCTGAAGACGAACAGGATCTGTAACAGAAAGAGAGTACATATGAGTGCATGTGAACAACCTTCCCCCCAACCCCCCCAACACCACCACCATGTTATACCGTGCAGTGATGGGCTTCCACCTATCTGGTATCCACCTCCTGGTATGCCCTCAATAGTGCTCCGCTGCATTGATGCAACCAGTGTCTCCTCAGTCGGGGTCAGCTCCAACACCACTGGCGGGCCCCCGCCAGTGCCAGCACATGCCGCCCTGAAGGCTGCCACCTTCTCCTTCAACCTCCTGTGGTCTGTCCCCATCTTCTTCTTGCATTCCTGCACGGAGAGCTGGTGGCTTCCATGCAGGTTAACGGCCCGAGCTACCCCCTTCCATGCAGCCGCACAGGACTGAGGGGTGCCCCTCCATCCACTCAGTACTGGCTCCTCATCCAGGTAGGCCTGGAAGAGGGCCTCTGTCTCTGCTGCTGTAAAGTTGGGCCCACCATCCTCACCCTCACCTTGGCTCTGCTTGGTCATGGCGATCTGTTTGGGGGGAAGTGAACACCTGTCACTGTGCAGTCTACAGCATTTTCCCATGACCATTGTCCAGAACATCACACAGCATGCAACTCACCTCTCACCTGCAGTAACCGAATCTGGCCAGCGCAGCCCAATGTCGCACATTTATAGCGCAATGCATGCAAATTAGGAGTGGAGCAACTATAATGACATGCAAATCGCGCCACTGTGTCTTTGAATGGCTGATCAGATGATTTGCATGTGTCGGCTGAATATCGCGAATCTGCACTGTGCGCAATATGGTTGAGTCGGCTGAGCCAATGGTGCAGATCTGTGACTGTGTGGTACACTGCATTGTGCATACCCAGATAGCTTACGCAGGCATCTGCCGTGCTGCTGATGTGCTATACGTGATCGGCAATTCAGGCCATGGCCACCATTGTGCCAGTGGTGCTACAGCAATGGGCACTATATGGCATTGTGGCACTACTGCGCAATAGTCCACTGTGGCACTGGTATGCAGCTAGTCGGTTGTGCAGGATGCCTATACATCAGATGGCGCTGTGCGTGGCCTTGCGTCATTGCCCATGACCTTGTGTCCGACCTTTGCCCCCTGGCGCTGTTCGCCTGCCATGTGTACGTTCCTATTGTGCTGTCTGGTGACAGCACTATGTGAAGTGACGGCGCTGTTCGAACAGCGCGATTGGAGCGTGTGGTGGTCTATTGCGCAACATCTCCATGTGGGGTTACGGCGCAGCGGGGCACCATATTGCCTGCTGTAAAGTTGGTACCATGGCTCGGAGAAGAGCTGTTCCATGGAGCCCATTGGAACTGGCCAACTTGGTGGCCCTAGTAGAGCCCCACTATGGGGCACTTTATGGTGAGGCGCCCCTCACCATTGCCCGGACACAGGTGTGGCATCAAGTGGCCACTGACCTGGTGGGGGTCATTGGACTGGTACAGTGACCTCCACCGGAGGGATCAGGACCTTCTGGATAGGCTGCAGTCACGTGCCAGGTAGGGCGTGGTGCCTAGGCCAGGTGGGTGTACCATCTATGCACCTGTATTCTCTGTAGGGGTGTGAGTGTGTTTTGGTGGCTGTGCATAGGTGATGGCTCTGCCATGGTTGGCTGTGTCAGTGTGTGCAGCTGTGAGATGAATGGGTCTGGCTGTGTGGGCAGGCACTCTCACTGGGGCAGGGGGCAGTCTGCTTTGGAGTCACACTGATGTTTGTCTCAACATATGTCTCCCACAGGCTGGGATGTGAGGATGCAGGCCCGGGTTGAGGAGGGCTGTGCCAGGGCCCCTGTGCCAGCAGGAGTTGCACCCCAGCAGCAGCAGCAGCAGCATCAGCGGCAGACACAGCTGCTTGAGCAGTGTGAGTATCATTACTTCATGGATGCTATTGCATGCTGGGGGGGGAAGACCACTAGCCCTGCACAACACAACCATGCAGGAAAGAGGAGGTCATAATTCCACTATACAAGACACTAGTGAGGCCCCACCTGGAGTACAGTGTACAGTTCTGGAGACCATACCTACGTAAGGACATAGACTGGGCAGAGAAGGTTCAGAGGAGGGCAACAAAGATGGTGCATGGATTGCATCACAAGTCCGATGAAGACAGGTTGAAGGAACTGAACATGTACTCCCTGGAGGAGAAGAGGGAGAGAGGGGATATGATAGAGACATACAAGTATCTTACAGGAGGAACAGGGTGCAGGAAAACACTATTTTTAAGCGAAAAATATGTTCCAGGACTAGAGGGCATGGGATGAAGTTAGAGGAGGACGATTCAGAGGAAACATGAGAAAGAATTTCTTCACAGAACGGGTGGTGGACAAGTGGAACACCCTGCCAGAGGAAGTGGTGGGGGCTGAAACAATCACGGGATTTCAGAATGCACGGGATAGACATAAAGGAATTCTGGAGGTCAGCGGTAAGGGCAACAGACTTATAGGAAAACAAAGTGAACTTACAAGTTCAAATGGACAGACTGGGTGGGCCATAGGCCCTTATCTGCCGACACTGTCTATGTATCTATGTATGTATGCATGACACAGGTGACATGCATCACTGTCAAGTATCACAGCACGTCTATGTGTCGTCACTGGTGATCCATGCATGCACTGGGCACATAGCTGTGTAACTGGCATCGCACCACTTTTGCCACGTCATTTGACAGCCTTGTTTGTGCTGTGATGGACATGGGCAGTGTGTGTGTGCAGTGGTGCGCATAGCTGGTGCCGCCTGTTTGTGATGCCCATGTGCATGTTCACTGTGGGTGGGTGCATGCCATCACAGGTGCGGGACATTGGGCTATATGGCTTGCAGGTTGGGTGGTGTTCAGGGTTGTGATCAGTCACAGCCATTGACTGTGTTCCCATTTTCCTAGGCCTCAAGGTTCTCCGGAGGATTCGGCAAGACATTCGGGGCCTGACACAGGTGTCCATTGAGAACCAGGCCATCCTTCAGTCCATTAGGTGCCATGGCCTGCGAAGGAGGTGTCACAGGGCAGTGTGGAACCAGGCAGAGGATGACCAGCCAGCTGGGCCTTAGGAGAAAATACCCTTCCCACTTCTCCCATCCCTACCACCCTGCCTTCCCTCTCCAAGTTGTTCATCCCTACCCCTTGAACTCCCCTACCTTGTACCCATCCCCCTTGTAAATAGTTGTTGTTTATTGTTTTGGTTATTTAGTATTTGAAAATTTAAGTATACATTTATATTTTGATATGAATACTGTGTTGGTCTCTGATTTGCAGCTGGCTATAGGTGCTCAGTTGCAGTGGTGTATTATGCCATCTGGGGTGGTATGGTCCTGGGTATATGTGTGTGTGTGTGTGTGTGTGTGTGTGTGTGTGTGTGTGTGTGTGTGTGTGCGGCGTGTGTGTGCATGGGAGGTATCTCCAGCATGGCAGTGACTTTCTGTTGGTCTTGCCATCTGCTGCCACCCACTGCTGGGTGCACAGGGTGTGTCTGGCTTGTATGCTTCTGTGCTGCACGGTGTTGACATGTGCTGGGGGGATGCATGGTTTCCTGCAGTGCCAGTCACTGCACATGGGTGGTGTCTTGGGGTCATGGTGCAGGGTGTGCTGTGTGTACGGGGGGCTGATGTGCACTGTGGTTGTCAACCCCCTGTGTGTGGCACTCTCAGCCTGCCAGTGGTTGTGCTGGGGTGTCATGGCTCTGCTGTGCTTTGTTGGCTTGTCCCCATGGGCCAGTAGATCATCCGTCACACCCCCAGTGATGCTGTGCTTGGGGTGTGCAGGTGTGATGTTGGTTCTGCAGTGTGTTCCTGTGCCCATGTGTGGCATGGCTGGCGGTGGGCCCCAGCCTGCCTCCCTGGATGTGCAGTTCCATTGCTCAGGGGGGGGCTCTGCTTGTGCTATGGCACCTCTGGACTGCTCAGCTGGGCTGCCCTGGTTGCGCTATAGCGCAACATTTCTGCTCAGCTTCTCCTTCCTGGTTGTGCTATGGTGCAGTATGTGCGATATTCAGACGTTGGTTGCTTGCGCAATTTGTTCTGCTCCATGTTTGAATATCGCACCTGTTGCGCATATGCACAATTGGTTTGTGCTTGCTCCTGCTGTTGCACTCATTTTGGGTGCAGTTTGAATATCTGGGCCATTGTGTCTTGAATTTCTTGTTTTCAGTTGTATTTTATTACTGAGGCAAAATACAAACCAGAATGTTAACAAATGGAGACTAATGTATACAAAATTAGGGAAAACCTGCTTTTACCTCTCCCCAGACACCTCCAACAAGCTTTGTGACTTCATCCATCATTGTCAGAATGTTTCTGAATGAGTTCTCACCATAGTCAAAGCGACTTCCAAACAAAATGGAACAGATGACGTTGGACGTAGTGTTGGTGATTATTAATGTTGGATCAAAGCAATAACCTGCAGCAATGAAAAATATTAAATGCAACATTATTTTATAATTAAGTAACATTATATCCAAGGGTAAGACAAGGTCAAACAGAATATAATGGATGGATCAATGGTCTTTTCTGTATCAACATTGTCTATGTTTCTATATTTCATAAAATTCATGAACTACTAACCAGACATCGAAACATAGAATTTGATAGCAGAAAATGTCTGTTTGACCACATAGCCTACTCAGATGCTCCTTACCTAGTCTTTCTCTGCAGACCCTATTTGGTCTCCGTCAACCCTCCCAGCTCCCAGTATCCTATCTAATATACACCTATGCCAATCCCATCCATGCTTAAAACCCCCGCTATTCTAGCCTCCACCATTTCCAGTGGCAATCTGTTCCAAATATCCACTGTTCTTTCAGTCAAGAAATATTTCCTCATATCACTATTGAATTTTTCCCCTCCATCAGGGCAGGCATGACCCGGGCAATTGCCTGGGGTGCCCCAACACCATAGAGAGACCCACCATGGGGCTCTCTTTGACAGACGCTATGCTGTTCCGGCTCTCTTCCACCTCCAGCCACTAGTGACAATTTAAATCTGTGCCAAGACCACCAAGTGGAAACTTCAGATCCCTAGATTTCCCCAGGCCCTGAGAAAAGCAAATTGTGAACCCTGCTTGACCGGCAAGGTCCCAATCCATTTGTGACACTAGGGAGCATTCTGTGGAGCCTTGCGTTGAAGTGCAGGCCAATGGCTGCAAAGTGTGGTGGAAGGGCAGGCCTGAGCAACCCAGCTGGCTTAAGCTGTGTTGTTGCAAAGGCAGGAGTCAGGCAGACTGGTGGAGTGCAGTGGAACTTTGACAGCCAGGGGCAGTAGTTCACAAAGAGAAGCACCTGGAGAATATAGGTCCGCATTCATATCAACTTCCGCTACTTTTTTTTTTTAATGGATAAATAATGGGGTCATAATTCACAAAATCCTAGATCCTAACCTGCAAAGTGTAACACAGAATCCATGGCAGGGGAACCATAAACAAATAATCTGTCAAGTCACTCCTGTTGATGGAATGGGGGATTGCAGGAATGTCATGATCATGTGTGATGAGCACCTGTAAATTGGTGGGACATTGGACCCTTTTTCAACAAACTGTACTGTGTTGCTCTGGAGGGAGCCTGACATGCAGTCCAAAGGTAGTGGCTCTGGGTTGGTGTGGAAGTTGATAGCTGCTGTGAGGAAAAGACCACAGTTTTCTCCTGTTTCCGCTTGCCTCACAATGAGTAAATGGTATGCGATACCCAAAATACTATCTCTAGAACTGTTTGTTTTTATACAAGTTGTATTTTGTTCACTGTGCAAGTAGGCTGAAGTTGTGCAAATTTATTTTTGCACAGCTTGCGTCATCACTTAGGTAGGGGGTACAATGGTGCTTGGGGTCGTCAATCTATGCTGCTGTCTCCTGGGTACTACATCAGTGGTTGAGTGGTGCCCTGCTGTGGGGTGGTGTTTACAAGGTTTGTTTCTGACTGGTACTGAACTTTGCAGTCAATGGAGAATTTTTTGGAGTCATTACAAGTGGTGCACTGGCTGCTGGAGAGGGGGTGGTTATGAGATTTTTAATTTAACTACCATGTCTGTACAGAAAAATGCCTCCAGTCCTGTCTTGGGGGGGGGATCTGCCTGCATCTCTCTGTCAAGTCAGGCTTGTTTGATTGTATTTTGTTTTTTACACAGACAGGTCTGAGGGGGGCCCACTGAAGGTCTATTACCAGGGGCCCACAAAAACCTGAAACTGGCCCTGCCCTCCAGTTTTATTGCATGCCCACTGGTCCTGTGATTGCTCTCAATTGAAAGAGAATTTCCATCATACGTTTTTACCCTTTGAGGTACTAGTAGGTTTCTATCTTATCACCTCTTCCTCGCCTTTTTTCCAAGGTGTGCATGTTAAGATAATACAATCTCTCCTCATACAACTTCTCTTGCAAACCATGCAACATTTTAGCTGCCCTCCTCTGGACCTCCTCTACTTTGTCTATGTCTTTACTGTCACAGGCATGTTGAGGTCAGATGTATGCATGAGCATTTGACATCACTCAGGGGTGCCTTCAGTACTTGGCTGAAGGACCAATCCCTTTTGTGACCCTGTGCTTGTTCAGACTGACTTCCCACCCCTGCCATTGAGCATTTGATGCATTTTAAAAAACCTTTATAAGCTTTTTGATGTTTGTATATTATCTTAGCTTTTCCACTTTTATCATTCACTAAACCTTCAATATTAAACTATTAAAATGTTTTCTTCAGTTGTTTTCCAAACACTGTTTAGCATTAGTTGAGTATGGTGTCCCGGTAGTGGTTTTGGAGGTTGCTGCAACATGCAACAGACACCTACAAATTCAGTGCACTTGAGCTGAGTTCAGAGGCTGCTCCTGAGTGATGTCAGAGGCCTATGTGTACATCTGACATCACTGTGCCTGCAACAGCAGCAGAGCTGTTAAGCATAAGGAGGAGAGATGCTATCACTGCATGGTGGCATCTTCTCCTGAGCATTCTGTGTACTGTATGTTCCACAAGCTAGTTCCTGAACTGGCTACAGTTTTGAAATCTTGGACTTGGTGAGTTTTTTCAAAGAATATACTATAAAATTAATCACCCATGTAAAACTGCTATAAGGATGTAATACATGTTCTGTTAGAGGAGATTAACAGTGGTGCTGTCATTGTCTCACTAAAACTAATCTGTCTTAAATTGTTTAAATTCTCAGGACCACTCACCTTTAAAAGAGCTGGCAGGTTAGCAGATCCAGGGTCATGGAGGGTTCAGATACTTGACCCCATACCTGCTGCCACACCAGTGACCCAAGTCTGAGACAAAGCCCAGGCCATTGGGTGCCAACTGGGGGGGGTCATTTCACAGAAAAGGATGCTTTCCTCCTACAGTGAGGGAGGGCAGTTATGCCATGGTGTACTACTGCCACTTGGATGATCACAGGTTGTCAGTGCACTTGGAAAGACTCACTGAGTGAGGGATGGGGTAGTGGTGAAGTGCCTCACACTTCTGTGCAAGCTTGCATACTGCCCCAAAGCCAGTGACCAAGGGAATAAAACACAAGGGACAATCCCAGACAGAGCAGTGATGAAAGGTCCGACCCCTCACAGGTCATGCACTGGTAACATGCCCCCCCCCCATGAATTGAATCCATTTTCCAGCAGGTAAGATGGGGTCTGTGAATCCTGTCATGGGGGAGCTGTTGGGGAGGAATGGAGGTTGAGATAAGTCCCTGGGATGCTGGGTGATGGGGCTGCGGGGGAATGGACCAGGATAATAGCGTCTGTAGTAGAAAATCATAAATAAAATTAATAAAAACACAGCTGACAAGAAAGATATCAAAATGCTGGGTGTTTTATAAATGGCCAATCACATGAAACAAACTGAAATTCAAAAAAAGTGAAGAAATATAAAGTTCATTAATGGACTTGTTCATCTCTCTGCTTTTTAACTATCCATTTAAACTCATCTCTGTCAACTCTTTAAGCCTTTTTGGTTGTAACTGCAAGGGAAACTGTGCTCCTTTTGTTTAGTTGATATTCAATGCCAAAAGTGCAAGGTTTTGCACATTGGGAACAAAAATTCCGGGACAGAGTACTGAATGAGAAGAGTTAAACTGAGCACTACAGCAGAGGAAGGGGACCTGGAAGTCATCATCAGTGACTATGTCAAAAATCAAGCCAGTGTAACAAGGCCTATATTGACAAAGAACCTCTGTGTGCAAACACAGAGGCAAGGGTTACCCCAAAGGGCATTTGGCTGGGAAGCCAAGTTTCAAGAAAATACAAAATCACACATGCCCCCACAATGCAAAGCATCATGGGCTACATATGCAAATCACCACAGAATGTTATGCTGGTCCAACTTTAAGCAGAATTGCATGGTGCCGAAAGGCCTCTCACACAGTTTACAAAGGGTGCTAACAGAAGACATACAGACTTTTTGAATTTCAGTTCTGTTAGCACCTTTTGCAAACTGTGTGAGAGGCCTTTCGGCACCATGCAATTCTGCTTAAAGTTGGACCAGCATAACATTCTGTGGTGATTTGCATATGCAGCCCATGATGCTTTGCATTGTGGGGGCATGTGTGATTTTGTAAGGCCTATAGTGAGGCTAATAGGATGTTAGGGTGTATCACAAGGGGTATTGACAGCAAGGAAAAGGAGGTATTGATACCTCAATAAAGGTCACTGGTGAGGCAAGACCTGGAATGCTGTTCCCAGGTCTGGAGTTCTGACCTAAGGATGGACAGGGACAGACTGGAGATGGTATGATACAGGGTAATCAAGATGGTTCAGATCAAAAGAGCAGACCTTGCAAGGATTATCTGAATGCACTGAACATCTACTCGCTGGTGACCAGGTGAAAGAGTCAGGATTTTTCTTTCACTTGTTTATCCAGGAGTGGCACACTAAGCTGAAAGCTTGTTTACAGGTGTGACCTAGGAGCACAGGGAAGTTAAGTGACTTGTTCAGGATCACACAGTATACAAGTGGGGGCTGTGGGATTCAAACCCAGGTCTCCAGATTGACAACTCAGAGCCTTAAACCACAGTGCTATATTGCCTCCTAGATATGATAGAGACCTTCATGTTCCTGAGGGGATAACAAGGTGAACTGCAGGGAACTATTTAGCAGGAGTAAATATCCAACAACCCAAGGTCATGAGTGAATACTGGTGAGATGAATGCTTAAGAGTATGTGAGAAAGTTCTATTTTACAGAAAGAGGGTGGTGGAACCATGGAACATTCTATCAGTAGATACCTTGAATGTCAAGACCATAGAAGACTTCAAGCACAGCTGGGACACAATGAGGGGCTTGGCAGTTACTTATTTAGGTGGGTAAAATTTGGAAGAAGAGTAGTAGGGTGAAGTGGATGGGATATAACCTTGTAGGGATATTAGGGTTGAGGTCAGGTAGGGAGCTATGTGCAGACTAGATGGACCATTGGTCTTTTTCAGCCATCATTGTCTGTGATTCTATCTTTTACCTGCCACTTCAGCAGAGAGTTCTGGTAACAGGAGATATGAAACTCTCTGCACAGTGCTGGAAGGAAGAAACAAGGTGAACAGAATGATGGGATAGGCAGGGGAATCACCTGTAGGAGGAAGGAAGTACTTTTGCCCATGTACAGGTCCCAGGTGAGGCCGCACTTGGAGTACTGTGTGCAGTTTTGGTGAACCTATTTGAAAAAGGACATCAGGCTCCTGGAGGGTGTCCAGCGTAGGGTGACAAAAATGATCTGGGTGAAGGGGATAGGGCATATGAGGAGAGACTGAGGAAGCTCAACATGTACACCTTAGAAGATGGAAGGGAGAGATGGAACAATGTTGAGACCTTCAAGTACCTAAAGGGCATAAGCAAATTTAATTCAGGGGGTTTATTTAAGTTAAAAGGAGTGAAGAACACCAGGGTCACAGTGAGAATTTAGAGGGAAGAAGGTTTGAGAGAGATGAGGAGTCATTATTTCATGGAGAGGGTGGTGGCTGGCTATAGTGAACTACCAGAAGAAGTGGTAGCATTGCAGATGGTGAGCAGCTTCAAGAAGGTGGGACAGGGTGAAAGGAATGATCAAACCTGGGGATAGTGTGGCAGAAAGAGAAGTCAGAAGTAGGGGGCACTAAGCTAGAAGGAGGTGCAAGGGAAGGGGGGCAGTCGCAGTCTAATAGACAGTGTGCTGCACACTCAAGTAGGCTAGCTAGACCAAATGGCCTGTATCTGCTGGCAATTTTGTATGTTCATATTGTATACACTGTAAGGTGCTGGATTAACAGATCAGTCTTACCTTCATTATCTTCAAAATGTTTCACCAAATATTTAGATTCTTCCATAATCCTGGATTCCATCGATTTTTTGCCCAAGCCAAAGTTCCGCAGCAATGTGATTGTAAATCTTCTCTGTTCTTTCCATGGTTGACCATAGGGGGCAGTAACAACACCTGCACATTTAAAAGTCAACCATTAAGTGATCCTGCTAAGTAGGGGGATAAATCCACTCCTGTTTAGCTGTGTGCTCAGCTACTGAAGTCAGGTGCAGTGCAAGGGTTGCTAGCCCCAAATCCTCGCAAACAAATCCAAAGAAAACACTGCACTCCTTAAAGCAAAACAGAGGTTGAATTTCAAGTTGTAAATCCAAAACGTTTTATTTTGTACAAGTTCAGTTCAATTCAAATATCTTCACATGTGATGTAAGCAACTCCTAGCAGACAGTCTTTAGCACTTCAGCCAGGGTGTGGTCTTCACCTGAGGAAGACCACACCCTGGTCTAAGTGTTGGGAAATGTCTGCTAGGAGTTGCTTACATCACATGTGAGGCTATTTGAATTGAACTGAATTGTAGCAAATAAAACACATGGGGCCAGATATTCAAAACTTTGCCCCTGGACAAAATTAGCACTGCCCGATGGGCAAACTGTACCCAGAGCAAAAACCTAGCTATATTCAAAATGAATAGCCCGGTGCAAAACCAGCTGAATATAGCAAGTGAAGGAAGCTGGGCAAACAGGCCCAGGAGTGCAGGGTAAACATTGCCCAGGATTAAGACAGCACTGAATATAGCAGAGAAGACAGCACTGAATATAGAAACATAGAAGTTGACGGCAGATAAGGACCGCAAGGCCCATCCAGTCTGCCAATATAGCAATCAGACAGAGGCAGTGCAAACACCCACAGAAACAAAGTGTCAGAGGTGTAAGCAGCTGTCCAGGAACACAGGAAAAAACAGCCCAGCCAGACACAACTGCAGTACTAGTGAAAGGAATGGAATAACCTAGAACCACAAGTGAAATCAGAATACCACAGAACACTGTCAAATCCTAAGTCCACCCCAAAAAGACACAGGACACAGGAATGTCAAGCATAATAAAGTATAATGCAAAACGTGAACATCTAAGTCACAAAGGCAACATGAATATATATACAGAAAACAAATCAAAACATAGCAGAACACACGTCAGTAAAATGGGTGCAAGAAAACATAATGAAAGGGAAAAGGGCAGGCGTAACGAAGGGATTGAAAACAATGGGGAAAACAACAGTAACAGTGCAAACAGGCAAATGGTAAATATAGCAACAGAACAATGGGGTAAGAATGTGGTTGGGAAAGGGATGTGGAAATAGAAAGCAAGGGAGGGGAACAGGATGGCAGATACAGGGCTAGGGACACTGGGCCAGGGACAGGAAGCAGGCTAATGGAAAAAGTATGCAGGGGTTAGTGCGGGCAGGTGCTGGCAGACGTTCATCCAGGATGGCATAACATGCCTTATCTCCAGAAATCAAGACAGCTTGCTGTTCGATTAGATGCGCTGTTGCACGCATAGCCTCCTTAACAGCTCCTCCATGCCTTCACCCTCTTCTTGACGGGTGGCCTCCAGTGACGATCCCACGTGACCTACAGGAGAAAGGGGACCACATCAGGGCATGACAATGACACAAAGGCACCATGTACCACCACATAGGTGGACAGCATGCCCCAACAACCATGCCCTGTGCTGGTATGCAACAAACCACAACACACACTAACATGTGCCTGCAGGACAAGGCAGTACGTAACAGGCAGCATGCAACACCCCAGTGTACATCAACATGCGTGGATGTATGCTGAGAAACCCAACAACGTGGAGGCCAGCCAGCACAGTGGAGTGCAGACTGTAACAGTGCAAACAGACAGCCACCTCCAGAGATGTGAACGACTAGTGGACACTGATTGATATGCACATGGGATGACACATGGTGGGACATGCTGCCCACGGTCACACAGCTATGATACAAAATACAGATGACACCAACTGGAGAAGGTGCCACAGCACCAACCACGTGTGTAACCACACATGCCTGTCATGTACACCCCCAACAGCGGCACACCCTCACTGCTGCCCTCCACAAGAACTGTAGACACTCAGTCAAACTGCCACCCACGATGCCATAACACAGCAGCTGTATAAATGATGACAGGAAACCCTGAACAGGTGGGTGGGTGACTGACATAAGTGTGCAATAGTGGCAAGTGACACAGATAGAGACTCGACATGGACCACAGAGACCCAATGACCACAGAGGACAATGACACTGGCATCAGAACAGTAGGGACTGCAGGCCAGGTAACCAAGCAGTACACAACCAGGGGAAGTGCCAATGCCCAGCCACACCACTTGCTGCAACAGAAGGGTGAGGGGCCCACAGTGGTGTCAAGAATGGCACAGTGCCGTGACACCACCCATGCAAGAAGACACACACATGTGAAACACAGACATTGGGCATGGTCCATCAGTGGCACTGCAGCGGTAGGCCAAAGGCATGCACAGGACAGTGTCACCCTGGTGGTCAAGGCATGGCAAGGCACACACACACCTTCGGGAGCAGCATCTGCCATAGGGGCTGACAACCAGCACACCATGCTACCACAGAACAACTCCTGCAGCACACCTGCATAACATGTGCACAAACACCATGCACTATAGGGACAGAGGGACAGCACCCTCTTATGGACAATCGCCCCCACATCAGATCATGAGCCCACAGGCAGGGGTGTAGCCAGGAGGCCACAACTGCACACCATGTGGACACACTCACCCCCTCCCACTGTTGGGGTGGGCTACCCCACCGAGTGTAGCATGAAAAATACCAACGACACCATGACTGTGTCAGTTGCTGCCAGTGGCCTGCAAGATACAATTCATGAAAGCCAAGACACCCACATACAAGGCCACAACCTGTACAGTTGTAACGGCCATGGGATACACAGACAGTCAAAGTGAACAGCCCCCCCAGTGTACACCACAATGAATGAAACACAGAAAGGTACAACATTGCCTTTGTTAGGTGTCAGACATTAAGTAAGCAGTTCAATGCCCATTGGCCAACTCCCCACCAGACATCAAACTGCCCACCATTGAGTGCTTGGAGGATGCCTGCCAACACACATGCCGCAACAGGCACACATGCAATGTACAGCCACACAGAGCCGTGTGGCACCACAGTCCCAAAGGACCCCTCCCACACAGCCCCCTGCATGTCCACCACGGAGGTCGGACAGGGACACACTATAACATACCTGTGTCCACGCCACCATGACAGTACACTGCCAGGGAAATGCTTGCACCACATGACACAGTATTCCTCTGCACGCCATGGTCTGCATAGCCCTGGAATGTACTCACAACATGTCCTGCACAGATACTGACATGTTATATGTGGTACTGTAAATGACACATGCCATGAGAGGTGGAGTACACTGTTGCTATGGCAGACAGGTCAACATCAGCAGCAGCAACAGGTGGCATGACAGGCCAACCCCACCCCCCATGCATGACGACTGTCCCACAGCCATGCAGAGACATGCATCATCCCTCCACAATGGTGGGCATAACAGCAATATGATGCACATGGCAGTACAAGGCTGCTATCAGTACACATAGCGGCAATGGTAACAATACTTAAGACACACAGTGAGCCATGTCTCAGGCCTCACAGCAGCAGCAGGCAAGGCAATGGAGGAAAGGGGGACAATGGGAAATGCACACAGCCATCCCACATGTGGCCTGGATTACCCAGCCAACTGGGCCACGATATCCGACACAGCACTGTAGTACGGGGGTGTAGCCAGGCATTCACATGTTCTACACACAATCCCCAACAGCCACACTCCCCTTATAAATGCTGTACTCAGCAACTCCAAATGGTACACCCCTTCCAATAGGGTATGATGTCTGTCAGATAATTCCCCTACTCTCTAATGAGGTTATACATGTATCAGTCTCCTACACAACAGCATTTCAAACAGGGCCACACCCCAGTGGCCTACAGTGACCCAAAATGTCTGGTGTATCTAGGAACAGTTGACAGACATGCAGTACACGAAAGTGTACACAAATGTGTACAGTGCATATGCCTAGATACACACTTGCTCAACTGCCTGCCCTGTAAAGCCAGAATCATAGTGGAAAAGCATAACATCACACAGTACTCACGCAAAACACCCCTGTCACCATCACTGCTCTCCGCTGCATGCTGTGCCATTGGAGGCACCCTGCACCTGTCGGTTGACGGCCCCTGTCCGGCCTGTGTCATGTCCCTCCTGTCTGTGGTGTGTCCTCGTCGCTCTGCAGTGAGAAGAGGGTACAGCAGAGTTACTACAATATCAGCCACCACGGTACACTAAAGACCACCCTGCACCCCATTGGTGTAGCACAACACATGCAACAGTGGCAAATGGGTGCAGTGCACCACCAAAGCCATGCCAAGCACGACAGGGGTCCATGCACACTGTCTACCCCTGTCCCACACAGTACACACCGAATGGATTGGTGGACTCCATGAGCAACATGTGTAGCTCAGCAACGCCCATGCACATAAGCACACCACGGAACACACCGCCCCACCACCCATGCCAGCAGTGGCGCTACAGTCATCTCTTACCTGGCACAGGCACAGTCCCCTGGCAAACCATGGTCCTGCAGCTTTCAAGCAGTGGTCGCTGCCTGCGCCTGATGTCGACATAACGATGGCGGCACTTTTCACCATCACGTGGAATACCTGTGATGGCACTTAGTCGATGGGCAATGGAAGCCCAGACCTGCGTATGGGGCAAGTCGCCCTCCCACACAGGTCCAAATAGGCGGTGATGGCGCCTCTCTGTCAACTGCACCAGGTTGGCCATCTCAGCCTCATCCCACCGCCTGTCATGGCCCACCACTGCCCTTTGCCTATGCCTCACAGACATTGGTGCTGTGGAAGGGGGCAAATAATCATGGTAAACAGTTAAAGAATGACTGTGCATACACCCTGACACCCCCTAGAACTGAAGTCTAGGGCCGCGCTGCCGTATGCGTAGCGCCCGGCGCTAACAGGAAGTCTTGCAATCGCGCATGCGTGACCCTACCCTGACCCTGGGCTGATATACAGCGCATCGTAGCAGCACCACAAAGCTGGTTAGTGCAGCTAGACCACACTATGACAGCGGACAAGGGGAACCATGAGCATGCGTACTGCATAGTATGAGCGCTGACCCTCAAATAGCTCTCCTGGCTTTGCCTAGCGCTGTGCTAAGCAGAAGGGCTATTCAGGAGCCATATTCAACGGCTGTATGCAAATGAGGGTACTGTGTATGCATGGGGCAAACCGTATGATTAGCATATCATTATGCACTCATTTGCATGACTAACAGGCAGGATTGCCTGGCTGGGCTATAAAAGGGCAAGCAGTGCACCACCAGTGTTGTGTTGTGGAACTGCGGCGGGAATACAGCAGTGAACAACATGGAAAGAGACATGCAACAGGGAGATGGGCAGCAAGAGCCAGGTATGTATCAAGGGTGAAGACAGGCATACTCAGTGTACACATTTGTGTCCAGTTTTGTTGACTGCCTGTCACAAACCATAGGCCACTCGGTTAAAATTATCAATCTGATCTGTAGTATTTGGGTTAGTGTTGGCCACTGAGGAGTGTGTGATGCATGTATGATCTCTTTAGAGTGTAGAGGAATCATCTGACAACTTGTTTGGAAGGGGGTGCCATTTGGATAGAATGTGTACATTATGTAATGGGGGGACGGTTGGAGATTGTGTACAAAATGGATATCTCTGGCTACACTCCTGGTATGTATGACCACCGTGGGACCACAAACGTCCACTGCATTGTGCACATACCCCCTGCAGTTAACTGTGCCATGTGCCAATGCATGCACATTGTGTCTGCAAGCCAGGTGCGCTGGTGCTGTACTATGACAGTGCACTGTCTTGTCTTCCTGGATGTGTGGTGTGATGGCCTCTGCCCCCCCAGGCATACACAGTGTACCAGCAATGTGCGCTCCCATGCGGCATGGTGTCCTGACATTGCTAGTGCACTTGTCCTCGCATACCATGATGCTGAAATGGGCCACAAAACAGTCATGGGGGTTCATGGCACACACAAGCCACAGCAGTGCATGTGTGTGTACACCACACCAGACACAGGACAGACAGTGGCAATGTGGGCATGTGCACCGTACAGGCACATGCAGCAATCTGATATGTCCATGTGGCCTGTAGCACTGTAGGGGATGATATCGTGATGTCCACTGTGTGATGCACTGCAGCACCGACACAGCCACTGACACCTGTCCCCTCTTGATTATCCCATCGGTGTGCAGGCCCAACAGGACCGCATCCATGCACATAAATTCTCCCAAGATGAGCTGAACACCCTTGCACATGAGGTGAAAGAAAGAGAAGACGTGTTATGCACACACAGGGCCACCGATGCTGTTGTGCGGCGGGCTTGGGAGGAGGTGACTGCAGCAGTGAATGTGGTTGGTGGCCGTGGGAGATCAACTGAGGCAGTCCAGAAATGTTGGAATGACCTCCTGCGGCGTGCAAAGGAGTAGGAGGCACACCACCACAGAGACAGGACCAGGACTGGTGGTGGTCCGCCGGAAAACCAGCAGTGTGTGGAGGAGCCACACATGGCGGTGGTGGCCTCAACACTGCGGATGGTGGCAGTGACAGGTGTGCCAGGTGGGGGTTGTGAGACAACCCTCGCACTTCCAAGGCCAGGTCTGTATTCACATGTGTAACCCCTGTATGTGGGGCAGGCAAGGGTGCATGGTCCTGCTTTTGGTGTCCTGTACAGGGTGCACTGTATCCTGCAGAAATGATGCCTGGCATGGTCAAGGTCACTGTGGGTTGGGTGGGTGCATGTTGTCACAGGCTTGTGTGAGGTGGGTACCTGTCCTGAGGGCTGCATGATGTGGTGGTGGTGGTGGTAGTGGTGGTATTTTGCCACAGTGTCCACGGATGGGTGACTGACCCTGTCCCTATTCTTTCCACAGCACTCTTGGACAGGTCTGCACCACCACAGCAGGATCCACAGATGTTCAGCCAGGTTCCCGAGGTCACAGAGGAGTTTGATGATGATCGGCCATCAACATCTGGACTTTGTCAATCTCAGGGCCGCATGGGCCCAATGCATGTTGGGCATACCCGAGGACAGGGCATGCAACTGCCTGGGGAGGGGGGTCACACCTCACTAGGGGTGTTAGGGTACAGTGGGCACCTGGATGTTGCACCAACTGAGAGTGATGGGGTGGGAGAGGTACTGCTGGTCACTGTCACCAGTCGGATGACAGTGGTGTCTCTGTATATTCACAGCAGCTGGCCATTTCTGTGCCTAGGGGATGTAGGGGTGGGCTTGTTGAAGGCCATGGAACAGGTCAGTGGTTCCGTAGGGTGTCAGTGTGGCTGAACACACAGTGGTGGGTGGTGTGGGTGGTGTTGGAGGACAGCAGGCGTGCATTGTCGGACACATGCTGGGGTTACAGTCCATATGGTGCCACAGACCACTGCCACTCATAGTCAGCAGCTGGATGTAGCAGTTGCGCATTGCCACAGGCACCACTGCCAGCTGCTGCTGGGGGTCCTGTGCAGCTCTGGTACACAAAGGCCATGGTGCCCAGCCACTCCTGCAGACTGCTGTCACCTCACAGCAGGAGGCCCATCTGGACCTGCATGCCATGTGACGTGAGCTGTGACATGAGCTGGTCAGATATGGAGGCAATAACAGTGGGCTTTTTCGTGACTGAGCAGCAGGCAGAGACAGGTTTGGCCACCTGGTGGTTCATAGACCGTGGCTTCTCTGGGTTGACTGCTGCAGTGGTGGCAATTGGTGATGTCATGCATGGTGTGCCTGTTGGTTGCCAGCATGGGTTTGTTGGCCATGGTGCAGATGGCAGAGGGGCACACAGGCAGGCACACCGTGGGTGCAGGGCTGCCACTGGTACCAGTTCCGATCCATCACACACTCCACCTACAACCCAGCGGTGCTGTGGCCGTCCATCCACCCTGTCTGCCTCCACCAACCCCCGGGGGCACAGGAGGTCAACCATGCCTGCCTCACCTTCCACTTCAGCTGTATCCTCTGCACAGAGCACCCCAGGGTCCATAACCCCTGGTATGGGTGCATGCCACATGTGTGGGTGTCATCGCCAGTGATGCCCACAGGCTGTCTGCTGTACTCTGCATGCATCCCCCTCATGCATGGGCAGATGTGTGCATGCGCGCACACACACACACACACACACATTCCCACCAACACAGTTGCCACCCTTACCCTCACAACACACATCGCACCTCCCCACCATGATTACACCATTTGTGTGTATCCCCCCCACATATGTGCTGCACAATCATGGACTCACACCACATGCACACACTATTTGTGTATTACACTGGGTTTATTTGCTGATGTGATTGTTGTTTTCACTGTTATGTTAGTCTGTGCACATTAAATTGGTAATCACTTGTACTCTTTCAGGTTGTTGTGCAGTCTGTACTTACCCTCTGGTCTGTTGCAGTGTCCTGATAATGTTGTCCTGGTGCTGTATGGCCCTGCGTGCCATGCGAGGGTCCTTCCTCTTGAGTTGCTCCACTATCCCCCTGACCACTGGCTCTGGCTCACTGTCAGACTGTCCCTCAGGTTCAGGTGCCTGTATCCCATGGTTCATTGCCATGTTGTGCAGCATACAACAGGCTAGGAAGATACGGCATACCTTCTGAGGTGTATATTGTAGGGCACCACCTGATGTGTCCAGGCATCTGAATCGCATCTTCAGGATGCCAAACACCCTCTCTATGATGTTCCTTGTTCTGGCATGTGCCTCGTTGTACAGCTCCTCAGCCACTGTGGCCGGTCTGAGTACTGGTGTGAGCAGCCAGGGTCGCAGGGGATAGGCACTGTCCCCTGTCAAAACATATATACCTGTTAGTGCTGTACTGCGGTCTGTCAGCTGCTGTCCTGCACCTCTCTGTGGCCCTCCCACACCCCTTCCCTGGCCTGAAATGCCTGCCCCCATCCATGCTGTTGTGTGTTTGCCTTGTCTGCTACAACTCACCAACTAGTTGCCCACTAGGTATCCTGCCCTCTCAAAGGCCTGGCACAGCTGAGACTGGTGCCAGATGAAGGCGTCGTGGGCACTGCTGGGGTACTGTGCATAGACATTGCTGATGCACCCCGCTGCATTGCACACCACCTGGCAGTTGATGGAGTGGTACCTCTTCCTGTTTACATTCACATCACTGGCATCGCCAGGTGGTGCAAGGATGGGGACATGGGTGCAGTCAATGGCACCTGGTACAGATGGTATGTTCGCAACTCGATGGAACTGCTGCATTGTTTCTCTGCACTCTGCTGCTGTGCTGGTGAATACTATGAATTCCCAAGCATGTGGCAGGAGAGTCTCTAGGAACTGGGTCAGGATGCGTGAGGTGGCAGACTGCATTACCCCAATGGTGTCGCCCGTTGGTCATTGGAACGCTCTGTGACAAGGAAGCACATCGCTGCTGTCACCTTCTCCTCCACTGTCATGGCATGACTGCGTCTGGTGTTTGGCTGCAGCTGCTCATGCAGGAGTTCACAGAGCTGCCTCAGCATTCCCCTGTTTATCCAGTACCGGCCAATGATGTGGTCATCAGGCAGGGTCTCGAAGGAGACCCTGGGCTGGTACAGCCTGTTTGCAGCATACCATCTCCTTGGCCTGCATTGTGGCCCATGTTGTGCCTGCTCCCTCTCCTCCTCCTCCACTACAGCTGCCATCAATGGCAGGATCACTGCTACTGGCACTGCACACATTCCCACTTCCTGTGCTGGTCCCTCCTCCTCTGTGTTTTGCCCTGTGTTTAGACCAGCCTTTTATAGGTGGTAACTAGCTCCATGCTAGGGGCCGCGCTATGTATCCTAGCACGGTGCTGGACCCTTGAATATCCCCTTGCGCATCTCTCTAGGCCCCCCACCCCTCCTTTTGCCCCTTGCATACATTACTGGTTTGCCCAGCGCTATTGCAGTTTGCCCATGCTATTTGGCCTTTTGAATATAGCAGACTCACGCTAACCCCGCTCTAAACCTGTGCAAACGGTTTTTACCCGGTGCAAAGCTTTGAATATCTGGCCCATAATTTCCTCTCCTTTCATTTTAAACTCCTACAACAAAATCTGCCACATATAATTTTGATCTATGGATTATATTTATTAAAGCAATGAGATATTTTTGTATGTATTATTGTAGGGTAATAGCACACACTGTTTCCCATTCTTCCAGGACACTTTAAAGCAATGCAACTCCTAATCTCAATAAAACATTTCTAGTTATGTAAATATATTTTTAATTAAGTAAATAATGTTAATCTGAGGGCCTTCCACATCAAAAATATGCTGACATCCTATGTATATCCTCTATAGGATTTCTCCTGGGCCCCCTTACAAATTGACACCTAAGGCTCTTGGATGCTACCCAATTAACACATTACAAATGAATAATTAAAAAATGTGCATGTCATGGGTTGCCTTGATGAGATTAAACTATGGGTATACTGGTTTGTTGTTTTAAAATTGAATTGAGTAATGATAACCACAAATTTAATTATTTCATACCTGTGCTGTTAAGCAGGAGTAACAACTATAATTTATTGGTCTATACATTATATATTTGTAAATACATTACTAGTGAAACTCAGACAAGTGCACAACTCAGGCAAAAATTACAAAGCTTTTTGTTGATGCAAAGTACTGCCAAACTCATTTAGCAGCTACACAACATTTACAGAGCCATTACAACATGTTTGAAAACATCACATATTTTTCCT
The DNA here is from genome assembly GCA_016271365.2 of Neoceratodus forsteri. NCBI lineage: Eukaryota > Metazoa > Chordata > Ceratodontiformes > Ceratodontidae > Neoceratodus > Neoceratodus forsteri. Next base: position 37,287,329 of record CM028130.1, on the reverse strand, counting down.
AAGCAGATGCAAAGATGTTCTTGCGTACCAAGTTAGAAAGGTGGGTATTGCAATGCAAATGGCCTCCTTAGGATATTTACAAAGCCTTGCAGTCATTGCAATGTGTATGCCATAGAGGCATAGCTCAAGAAGCATAGGCAAACCAGGAAATTTATACAATTCGCAAGTAGTGATTTATTATTAACAGAAATAAAAAAATAACAGTTGTACCTGATAGCTCTTTATATAGGCAGTTCTAATAAAGTTCTGCATCTGAGAAGCACTCTTCAAAAAGGCTCCCTCTCTTTATCTCCCAAAAGAAAACAGTGCTTTGTTTTTATAAGGTGCCTTTTCCTGGCAGTTTAAACATCTGCATCCTGTTCTTGTATGTTTCATCTCCTGTATAATCTCCCCCCACCAACCCCCTTTGTTCAACTAGCAGGACTGCTCCTCTCACATGTGGCACCAACGAGAGGGATGGGGGTTGTCACTATGAACAGATCTGTTTACCAATACTTCTACTTTGGAGCCTGCCATCCTCAGACAGGCAAACCAAATGAGGCAACTACCTGGCTCACACTTGGGCAGACCATTTATTGTGGCCTGGGTTCCTGGGAGAAAATGTTTGCTCAGTATTATGCTAGGCTAGGTTTGCACTTCTGGTCAGGGGCACCCAAGTAAATTCAGACACAGTGGAAGCAGTAACAGTACTATCCAAATCAGGCTGGGATTGTAGAGTGTGGCTTTTATTCACATACTCAGAGAATACAAAGTGAAGATGGACCCCCACAGGGCTACTCCCACAGGTAATGCAGATTACTGAGGTACAGAGCACACACACAGTGAACCCAGAGGTTCTGAATGGAACTTGGCACACACAGCCAGTTCAGTTGTGAACTGGTACACTTCCCTTGACTAGGCACCCTTGGCCAGTACTAGGAGACTTTCCCATATTTCATGAGGAATTACTGGTGGAACCCTTGGCCACCAATGAGCACACTCAGGCTCACAGAAAATCCAAAATCCTGCTTCTTGAAGATAAAAATTAAATAATGTTTCCATTAAGGGATTTGTCCCTACATTCCCCCCTTTGAATTAAAATGCACCCCAAAAATGCATTTGCAATTTGAAATGATAATCCTACTATATATGGGTAACTAGGTTTAAGCATTTCAGGGAAAACAAAACATAAAAGACAAAGTTGTGTTATCATGTGATAACTTATGACATCATTAGCACATTATATAGTAACATCACATATGACATCATAGGATGTGACATCACTACTGTAGATGATGTCATTGGAGATGTACTATTTTGCATAGATCTATGTACAGTACTGCATGAAGTAACATGGTTAAACATGATTACAACTATGTACACTTTCAAAATAACATTTTTACATTGTTCTGAACATTTCAAATGCAAAACATTATCTTTGTTCATCAACTTCAAAGATTAGCATTATAAGGAACATTTTAGTCTAACTCTTGTTCATCATTTCCATTCTTTTTAGATTGTTGTACCTTTTTAAATCTTTAGTATTGCAGTACAAATAAGGCTAGTAGTAACTTCTTGTTACATTTCATAAGTTCTGTCCCCACATGTGCTGAAGACACCACTAAAATGGCACTTGTAACTTTTACCTGTGTTTTCCAAGATATCATTCATTGACTGGAAGTTACCTTTGGTATTACACATATTTAAGTTTAAGCTCTATTTGTAGTTTATCTTTATAGCAATCATAGTTACTTTGGGATTACTTATATGCAATTACAAAAGTTTTCATTACCATTTTGGTATCTCATTATACTTCTACTAAATCAGAGTTAAAATCAAACTTTCACTAGTTCTTTGTACATTTCTTTTATCAAAATTAACACCAATCCAAAATTCTCTATCTGAATTTAAATTATTTTCCAGCATTTTTATGTTCATTGTTAACCACTCTAGTTTTACATCATCAACTACACGTGCTTCTTGAAAATCTTTTCCCTCCTATCTTTTAAGGAAATATTTTGTTAGTCTCTCCAATAACTATAACAACAAATATCTGAACTGTAAAGTATTTCCCACCTTTCACTTTTTGCTAACCACAGTTAGTTTTAAAAGTATCAGGCTTTATTTTTAGATTTATGTACTAGGAGAAAAAACATGCATTACTTTAGTGCTCACACATAGACAAAGTGTGGAATGAATTTTCATACCCACAGACTGCAGGTCAGGCACAAAAAATACAGCTTAAAACACCTTTCCATTAACCTTAACAGAAAATTAATTTACTTTATCTGAGACTGTTGCAGTGTGCACCTCATCATGTGGCATACTTGAGGGATAATTTATTCAGACCTCAAGGCTGGTGATGTCACTTTATTGGATAAGGGCTTTCACTTAATTGTGACCACATAATTCTATTAGCTAGGCTTATATACGCACCCAGCAGTACAAGTGTATCAATCCCAAGGCATGGGAGATATCAAACTTTGTTTGACATATAGGATATAGTTTACTTTTCCTACCTGGAGTTTCAAGGCAAGTGTCTATACTTTTCAAACTTTACATGTGGTTTGGAACATTTGTAACCACTCATTTTAAAACTGGGTAAACCTGTGTACTGCTTGGACAATACAGAACTTTACCAGCTCTGTTGTTGTCTTGCATTTTAGCATTACCTCTGGTATTATTGAGTGGCACCTCTTTTTCTACAGTCCTCAGTGGCTCTGGTACATAAGAGTTTAATATTTTTGTCAAATACAGGATGGCACTGCAAAAAAACAGAACTTACTTTCTTTGTGAAGAAAGCTAGTCATCTGTTTTAATTACAGATTTATCACATCTTGTTTTGACACAAGCCACATGTGTTACTTCTCCATTTAACCAATTTTTACAATTACCAAAACTACATACATTAATTACATTTGAACCTACAAAATTCAGTTTAATCATTAAACATTTTCTTCACAGTAGCATGAATTTCATTGTTTAGAAACTTTACTGGCTCTTTCTTAACAGAATAGGTCTCTTCACCTGTGACCACCATTTTTTGGTCATAGTTAAGACTAGGTTTAAACCTCCTTAGAAGGTCATTTCCAATCAAGAAATCATAACCTGTATTTTTGTAACTACACTAGATGTGTAATCACTATTTTACCAAATCTTAATTTTAACCAAACTTTACCCAAAGTCTTTTGAGCTTCCTCTCCATAACATACAATTTATAAGCTGTCAGGAAGGGTTGTCAGCTTCTTGGAGTCACCTAAAGCATCAATCACTTTATCATACAGACTTTTAGACATGAGACTTACTTCAGCCCCAAAATCAAGCAAAGCTTTAAGATTTAGACTATTTTCAATGTTTACATCACAGTAAAATCTTTTTGCTTTTTCTTTGGGAATTAAGCTGCCCAGGCAGAATTTGTCTTTCTTGTCTGGCAACACAACAGATGTTTTACAATGACATTGTACACTGGTTGATACTAGCTCAGGAACCTTTTGAGAAAGGTTAAGCACAGAGATAGCATTTCTAACTTCACTTGGCATCTCATTTTTAAATCTCATTCCAATATCATCATAATTTTTAACAATAGCAGTTTTTGTAACCATGTCAGCATTAGTGTAAATGTCACAAGTCACATTGCACTACTAGTCACATCTGTACATGGCACAGTTGAGGAGGCATTTTCACAGGCAAATGAAAATAAAGAGATGACTGAAGAGCTTGGATCAATCTCTGAGAATAAGCATTTAACTCTTTAAACTTTTTGGTTGTTTCTTCTATTTCCTTCCAAGAATTGTTAATCATTTCCTCTTGTCTTGTACAGCTATGTGTAGATGTGTTTTGAGTTGCACTATCATTTTGCTGATCATAGTCAGAATAGTGGTGCCACCTGTGATCAGTTTTGTTACCATACTCACAGCCATACCTTGCACCTGGACCTCCGCCCTTTTGAGATGGACTCCAGTGTTGGTAGTGGTTTGAGTCTTGATAAGGCTCCAAGCCACTGATTGACCAAGCATGGGCTTAGATTGTTTTTCTTTGTTAGCCATGGGTAAATTGGCTCCCTCCGTAGCCAGAGTATTACAGTTGGTAGCCTCCAACAACTTAGCTTGAGGTACAGAGGTCTTTCTCCTTTGTCTAATCTTGTGCTTTTTCTTGTATATCTTGAATGATTCATGCTCTGAATCAGAATACAAATTCCCTCTCTCTATAGGGGAAATTATATTTTTGCACTGAGGCAATTCATTTTCTGAGTCAGATGACACACTCAATGATATACCAGAATCAACCAAGTAATCTAACTGTTTTGAATGCTTCCTTTTTCCTTTAACTTGACTTTTACTTTGTAAACTTGCATACTTTTCTCTTAATTTAACCAAATCCTTGTTAACTTCTGTATAAGCATCTGCTAGTTCAACTTTTTCTGTCTTCAAGTTCAAACACTGTTCTTGACATTGTTGTAACTCACTTTGTAAGACAGCATTTTCAACCTTTAGCTTGACTAAATCACAGTATTTATTTAGAAAAGTCATTTTTACGCTCTTGTAAAAGCTTTTTTTGAATGTCTACCTGACCTGAAAACCTATCACACTCAAAACATTTATCTTCCAGCATTTTTACCAGCTGTTGTATCCTTTCATTTTTGCTTTCAATAAAAGTTAGCTGTGCTGGGGTATAACCTACTGTCTCAGTGCTAAGTATATGTGCAGTTACAGCTAATGTTGTCATGGCTATGCAATAGTGTTTATAGGCTTTTACAACAACATTGTTTTGAAAAACAAATGAAAGGGTGCATTCCTCAAGCAACTGATCATGGAACAAACTCGGTAGAAGGCAATACTGGACCTTGTGCTCACAAACAGGGACAGTGTGATGGGGTAACAGTGTGGGAGCACCTAGGGAACAGTGACCACCAGTCATTGTGGTTTGAAATCACAGAAAGAGCAGAACCAAACCACACAAAAACACGTATCCTGGATTTTAGGGGGGCAGACTTTGGGAAAATGGGGAGATACTTGAAAGAGGCATTAAGGGAATGGGACAGGAATCAGGGTTGAGGAACAGTGGGCAGTATTTAAAATGGGGATTACAAGAACAACAGAATTATGCATTAAGCAGGTTAGCAAGAGGAAAAGGAAGAGGAGACCATTATGGTTTTCCAAAGAGGTAGTAAAGAAAGTGAAAGCCAAAAAGATTGCATTCAGGCAATACAAAAGACACAGGCAGAAGGGGATAGGGAGAAGTACCAGGAGAAGCAAAGGGAGGCAGGGAGGTCAGTAAGGGAAGCCAAGCTCAGACAGAAGAACACATTGCAAAATCAGTGGGTAGAGGGGACAAAACCTTTTACAGGTACAATAAGAGAAAAAGAAAGACAAAGGGAGGAATAGTGAGACTGAAGGGGGAGGATGGGGGCTAAGTGGAGGATGACAACAGTAAACTGACATACTGAACAGGTACTTCTGCTCAGTCTTTACTGAGGAAGAGAATGTTAATGGGTGTGAAGGGAATACAAGGGGTGAGAATGGTGCAGAAATGGACACAAGTCCCTTTACATGAGAAAGGGTCCTGAAGGAACTGGAAGTAATAAGAGTTGATAAAGCAATGGGGCTAGATGGGGTATACCTCAGGGTCCTTAAAGAACTAAGAGAGGTGGTGGCTGAATCTCTGGCTATCCTGTTTAGCTGATCACTGGAAACAGGGGAGGTACCCAAAGACTGGAGGAAGCAGATGTAGTTCCCTTTATACAAAAGTGTGAACAAAGAGGTAGGCAGGGAACTACAGACTGAAGTCAGCCTCACTTCAGTAGTGGGGAAGATCATGGAAGCACTACTGAAGGAGAGATTGGTGGAACATCTGGTTGTCAATGGACTACAGGACCCAAGGCAGCATGGTTTCACCAGGGGAGGTCGTGTCAGACCAACCTAGTTGAATTTTTGACTGGGTGACTAGGAGATGGATCAGGGAGAGGGACATGGCCTAGCTGGACTTCAGCAAGGCCTTTGACACTGTGCCACATAGAAGACTATTACACAAACTGGGGAATATGGGTGTGGGCAGGACAGTAGTGGTCGGTAGGTAACTGGCTGGGTGGCAGGACACAGAGGGTGGTGGTAAATGGCTGTCACTCCACAGAGGGAAGAGTGACCAGTGGGGTACCGTAGGGATCAGTGCTAGGACCGGGTCCTATTCAACATCTTCATCAGTGACATTGCGCAGGACCTAGAAGGCAGAATTTCAGTGTTCGCTGATGACACAAAGCTCTGTAACAGAGTAGACACACCAGAGGGTGTAGACAGAATGAGAAGGACCTGCAGAAACTTGAAGAATGGTTGAGATTTGGCAGTTGAAATTCAATGCAAAGAGTGCAAGATAATGCATATGGACACAAAACCCTGGCACAATATATCAGTTGGGGGTGAGGATATAGCATGCACCAAGCAGGAAAGGGATCTTGGAGGTTATCATCTCTGATGACCCTCAAGGTAGGGAAACAGTGTGACAAGGCAGAGGTTAAAGCAAATAGATGCTGGGATGTATAGGCAGGGGCATCACCAGCAGGAAAAGGAGGTCATAATTCCGCTATACAAGACACTAGTGGAGGCCCCACCTGAAGTACAGTGTACAGTTCTGGGAGACCATACCATGTAAGGGACATAGACAGGGTAGAGAAGGTTCAGAGGAGGGCAAACAAAGATGGTGCATGGATTGCATCACAAGTCCTATGAAGACAGGTTGAAGGAACTGAACATGTACTCCTAGAGGAGAGGAGGGAGGAGAGGGGATATGATAGAGACACAAGTATCTCACAGGGAGGAACTAGGGTGCAGGAATACACTATTTTTAAGTGAAAAAGATGTTCCAGGACTAGAGGGCATGGGATGAAGTTGGAGGGAGGATGATTCAGAGGAAACATGAGGAAGAATTTCTTTACAGAACAGGTGGTGGACAAGTGGAACACCCTGCCAGAGGAAGTAGTGGAGGCTGAAGCAATCAGAATGCATGGGATAGACATAAAGGAATTCTGGAGGTCAGGGGTAAGGGGCAACAGACTTCTAGAAAAACATAAACTGAACTTACAAGCTCAAATGGGCAGACTGGGTGGGCCATAGGCCCTTATCTGCTAACACTGTTTATGTATCTGTTTATCTATGAAACAGCAATAACTTCTTACACAACAATTTAAACAGAGTGGGTGGGGTATTCAAAAGGGTTGCGCTATGCACAATAGGATTGCGCCAGCACAAGTCCGAAAATGCGCCATTCTGCGATATTCAGCGGGAGGCAGTTGCGCCACTGAAAACATGCTGAGCAACAGCGCAATGCAAATGAAGGCATGCGCAACTGAAGGGGGAGGATCCATGCATAAAGAGTGCAATGCAATATTCAAAGGCTTGCGCAATGCGCAACAGTGGATCAGCTTGAAGTTGCGCCACGGCGGAAATGAGCCAAAATAAAAAGGCTCAAGGAAGAGGCACAAGAACCCAGCAGGGAATGCTCATGAGGCAGCAAGGGAGAGCAGGCCACAGCAGCAACCAGGGAGTAGGCAAGACAAAAAAAGTGGCAGCTGAAGGTGTGTGGGGCCACAGAGTATGGAGGCCAGTCAGTGTACCTGGTGCAGTGGAGGTAGCAGTCAGGACAGTGGGGGAACAGAACAACAACAGCTGGGGGGGCACAAGCCAGGGAGATGGACAGTGCCACCTTCCACATGGAAGCTGTAGTGAGGGGGTGAGAAGGCATGCTGCAGGGAGACATGGCCGTGGAAGGGCCCGTCGGTGGTACGCCACTAACAGGCAGTACCATGCCCGCATCAGCTTTGAGCTGTATTCGGATGTTGAGATTGTGGGCTGGTACCACCTGAACAGGGCAATACTGAGGCGGCTCTGTGAGCTGTGCAGTGATGGGATGCAAGCACCCTCACAACGGAGTCACGCTCTGTCAGTGGAGACAAAGGTAACAGCCTGCATGTGCCTACTCACCATGAGTACCTTCCAGAGGCCGACAGGGGACACCACAGGCATAACACAGTTGGCCATGTCACGCATCCTCACCCAATTCCTCAGTGCACTGCTGTCACATGCTGCGGAGTACATCCATTTCCCCAGCACCGTGGCAGAGCTTACAGCAAACATGCAGGAGTTCCACAGAGTGGCACGTATGCCTGGCGTGCTAGGGGCAATAGACTGCACCCATGTGGCTATTCACACGCCACCTGGCCCCGATGGGGCCGCATACAGGAACAGGAAGGGCTTTTCCAGTGTTAGCTGCCAGGTGGTGTGTGATGCCAGTGGGCGCATAATCAATGTCTGTGCCACACACCCTGGTGGAGCACATGATGCCTCTCATATGGTATCAGTCCACTGTGCCTATCGATTCGAGAGTGGGACATCCTCACAGGCCATCTAGTGGGTGAGTATGCATGTAGGAATTGCAAACCTGGGGGCGTGGAATGTGCCAGGTGCCATGGTAGTGGCACACAGGATATGGGCAATATGGAACTGAACATGATACTTATCTTCACTATTCCACACAGGTGACAGCGGATACTCACTCTGTCCCTGGCTGCTCACACTGCATTGGCGCCCATGACCCCATCGAGCAACGCTATACTGAGGCACATGCCGCCACATGCAACATTATTGAGAGGGTGTTTGGGATGCTTAAGGCATGCATCTGATGTCTAGACACCTCCGGCGGTGCCCTACAGTACAGCCCCTCAAAGGCCTGTGGGATATTCCTGGCCTGTTGTATCCTGCACAACATGGCCAAAGACTGTGGGATAGCCATACAGGTAGATGAGGGGGACAACGATGGTGATGCCAGCGACGCCAGTGATGATAGTGATGATCAGCCCCCCCTTGGATGGCGGGACCCCCGACTGATCCGGCAGGCCCAGCTGCACCGGGATACCATCACGGAGGAGCATTTTGCATGACACAGGTAAGTCAAGGGGCCATGTGCAACCAACATTGTCCAGGCGCAACCCACAGGCACACAGGGTAACACACCAGGGGTGCATGATGGCAAGGGGAGTAGAAGGGTCCAGGCACATGAACACACCATCAGGGAGGGGTGAACAGTCATATGGACACACACACACACATGCACACACACAGCACAAAGTGTGCATGGGCAGGTGCACAGCAGAGCAGGAACAGACATGTCAAACACACAGATCCACATATCACCCCCACCACCTGTACTGTCCAAGTAAGTGTGTCAGATGCTGGGCACCCTTGCATCTTGGTGTAGAGTACAATGCAGGCATCATCATGCACATGCACCTGTGGACAGCAGTCGGGTGGGTGTGCAGGTGGGTCGTGTGTCAGCGTGTTGGGAAGGACACCCACCAGTGCACTGCCCACCATGACACACATTGCACACAGGGCAGCACCAGACAGGGCCCACACTGGGGGACAGGTCAGTCATGTTGCACTGTGCCATGGCCACCTTGAATGCGTGGGCAGCCCTGCCATGACCTAGCAGCACTGGCAGGCTGAGCATGGGCCATATGGGGCAGCACCAATGGACCACCAGGAATCCCACTGCATGATCACAACCTTGTCTGCACAGGGGTCTGCAGCATGCCAAACATACCTGCACCAGGGGTGCTCGGGATGGCCACATCAGAACCCGGCGTCAACAGGCTGGGTGTTGCATGATGCCAGGAACGGGGAGTGGAGAGCATACTGTGTGAGGTGTACGGTACAGGGGCACTTGACTGTGTGCCCAATGCAGCCACAACAGCGACCAATGCCTGGGTCTGCCTGTCAATGGCGGCGGTCACATCCATCCGCATTTGAATCATCTCTGCATGGATCAAAGCAATGTCCCTGCTGTGCCACTCCACAGCCATGCATAGTGCCTCCATGGATGTTGCAACCCGCCTCTTCTGCTGTACTGATTCCTGCAGCAGGCTGGTGTGCTCATCAAATGGGTCCTGTGCCACATCGGCATCCTGTCCCCCAGGGTATGGAAGATCCTGATTCTCAACACCCCTTGAGGGTGGGCGTTGTTCACCAGGACCAGGTATGGGGATATCAATGGGTGGTGTGCATGTGTCACCGCTGGATCCTGTACCCCCAGATCTGGTGGGTGACTGCTGCTGCTGCCCCTCCAACTGCTGTGCCCCAGGGACCACTTGTTCCACTGCTGTGGCCACAACAGTGCCAGAGACCTGCACAGCCACAGGTGCTGCCCCACCGGTGCTGACAGGCACAGCCTGGGACTGTGCTGACGTGCTGGCACACACGTTGGAACAAGTCAGGTCCAGGGGCGCGTGCTGGCTTGCTTTGTGTCCATCATAGGACACTCGCGTGGCACTGCCCATTGCAGTCCCTGCATCACCAATGGTGCAGGTACATGCAACAGCCACAGTCACAGCGTGCTAGCATGCTTGCATGCCAGACTGCAGAGACACAGGCTGTGCACCCCCCACACCTGACTCACTGACAACAGAGGTGGCAGCCAGGAGTGCATGCCGGTGCAGTGCCTGCTGGCTGGCGACAGAGGTGGATGGACTCTCCTCCAACTCTGGCAGGTCTTCCCTACTGCATGGTCCCACCACCACCGTCCCCTGCAGATGAACAGAATCTGTAACAGAAAGTGAGGACAGGTTAGTGCATGTGATCAACCTAACCCCCCAAACACCACCACTATGGCATACCATGCAGTGATGGGCTTCCACCTGTCTGGAATCCACCTCCTGGTACACCCTCTATAGCACTCCACTGCATTGATGCAGCCAGTCAGTCCTCAGCCGGGGTCAGCTCCACCACAGCTGGTTGGCCCCCACCTGTGCCAGCTCGTGCCGCCCTGAGGGCTGCCACCTTCTCCTTCACCCTTCTGTGGTCTGTCCCCATCTTCTTTTTGTATTCCTGCATGGAGCGCTGGTGGCTTCCATGGCGGTTCCACTGCCTGAGCTACCCTCCATGCAGCCGCACGGGCCCGAGGGGTGCCCTGCCATCCACTGCAGTGGCTCCTCTTCCAGGTAGGCCTGGAAGAGGGCCTCCTGTCTCCACCTTGGTGAAGTTGCGCCTCCTCCTTCGCCCACCATCCTCACCCGCACCTTGGCTCTGCTCGGTCATGTCAGTCTGTATGGGTGGAAGTGGACACCTGTCACTGTTCAGCCTACTGCGTTATCCCATGACCATTGTCCAGAACATCACACAGCATGCAACTCACCTCTCACCTGCAGTAACCTAATTTGGCCAGTGCAGCCCAATGTCGCATACTTATAGCGCAATGCATGCAAATTAGGAGTGGCTCAACTTTAATGACATGCAAATCGTGCCACTGTGCCATTGAATGGCTGATCAGATGATTTGCATGTGTCGGCTGAATATCAAGCCGTTGCGCTTTGCGCAATACGGTTGAGCCGGCTGAGCCAATGGTGCATTTCTGTGACTGTGTTGTACACCGCATTGCGAATGCCCAGTTAGCTTACGCAGGTGTCTACTGCACTGATGACGTGCCGTGCGCGATCAGCAATTCAGGACACGGCCATCATTGTGCCAGTGGTGCTACAGTGCTGGGCACCAAATGGCACTGTGGCACAACTGCGCAATAGTCCACTGTGGCACTGGCACACGGGTGACCGTTCGTGCAGGACATGTAGATGTCCGATGGCACTGTGTGTGGCCTTGTGCCATCGACCTCTGACCTTGTGCCCGACCCTTGCCCCCTGGCACTGTACATCTGGCATGTGTATGGCTCTATCGTGCAGTTTGGTGACAGCGTGATAGGGACTGATGGCGCTGTACAAACAGCGCGATAGGGACTGATGGAGTTCTATTGCGCAACATTTCCACGTGGGGTTGTCGCACTGCGGAGCACCATATTGCCACTGTGCATATTGGAAATGGCATGCAGGAGAGTTCCACTGTGGGGGGCCTTGGAGGTTGCAAACCTGGTGGCTGTGGTGGAACCTCACTATGGCACACTGTTTGGAGGAGTGCCCCTGCAGGTGCCACGCACCCATGTGTGGCAGCAGGTGGCTGCTGCCCTGGAGCAGGCCACTGGGTGGAGGTGGAGGCCTGAGCAGTGCAGGCACTGCTACAGTGACCTGCGGAGGAGGGAGCGTGCTCTACTGGAGTGCCTCAGGTCTCATGCCAGGAGGGGCATTATGCCTAGGCCAGGTGGGTGTGCTGTGTATGCCGGTATTGTCCACATGGGTGACACTGTGTAATGTGATCTGCGCATGGGGGTGGGTTTGGCTATGGTTTGCTGTGAATATGTTTGCAGGTGTGTGCTGTTTGGGTCTGGTTGTGTGGGCAGGCACACTCAATGGGGCAAGGGGCTGTCTGCTTTGGGATCTCACTGATGTGTTTCTCTTCATTTGTCTCCCACAGGCATGGAGGAGTGGAGGTGGGCACAGGGATGAGGCCTGGGATGGCGGTACCGGGGTGGCTGGTGGAGGAGTTGTGCCACAGCCACAGCAGCAGCAGCCACAGCTGCAGCCACAGCAGCACCTGCAGCAACAGCTTGATGAGGGTGAGTGTCATTACATCATGGATGCTATTGCATGCTGGGGGGGACAGCCACCTTCCATGGATGACACTACCATGCACGCAACATGTGACAGTCATCACTGTCCAGTGGCACTGCCTGTGTGTGTGTGCGTCACTAGTGGTCCATGCATGCACTGGGCACATGGCTGTGAAACTGCCATCCCACCACAGAGCCACGTCACTGGGCAGCCTTGGTTGTGCTGTGATGGACATGGGCGGTGTGTGTGTGTGCAGTGGTACACATGGCTGTTGCTGCCTGGTTGGGCATGTCTTGTGCATGGTTACTGTGGGTGGGTGCAGTCCATCACAGGAGCGGGGCACTTGGCTGTATGCCATGCATGCTGTGTGGGATTCAGGGATGTGGACAGTCACAGCCATTGACTCTTATCCCTTGTCCTAGGTATCTGGATACTGAGACGTATTGAGCAGGGACTGCGGAGGCTCACTCAGGTGGCCATCGACAGCCAAAGCATTCTACTGGATTTGCAGTGGCATGGGATGCGGCACCGGCGGAGGCCACAGGCACAGCATCAGGCAGGAGGAGGGCAGGCTGCCAGGTGCTAGCTGAAGGACAGCACACCCCACCTTTCCTCTCCCGGTTGTTCACCCCTGCCCCTTACCCACAACTACCTCGTACCCATACCCCCACCCCTGCTTTGTAAATATGTTGATACTTGTTTGTTGTTCTTGTTGTTCATCTTCAGCATTACATTTATATTTTGATATGAATACTGTGGTGGTCTCTGATTTACAGCTGGCTATAGGTGCTCAGTTGCAGTGGTGTGCATGGCATCTGGGTTAGTATGATCATGGGTATGTGTGTGTGCGTGTGTGTGGGGTGGTGTGTCTGGTGTAGGTGTGGCTTCCAGTCAGTATTGCCATGTGCTGCCATCCACTGCTGGGTGGTCATGGGGGTTTGGCTGGTATAGTTCTGTGGTTCACGGGGTTGCAGTGTGCCGGGGGGCCTGGGGATTCCTGCAGTGCTGGTCACTGCTCATGGGTGGTGTCTTGGGGTCACAGTGCTGGGAGTGCTGTGCACATGGGGGGGCTGCTGGACACTGGGGTGGTCCGCCCTCTTTGTGTGGCACTCTCAGCTTGCCAGTGGGTGTGCTGCAGTAACACAGCTGGGATGTGCTTTCTTTGCTTGTCTCCATGGTCTGGTGGCTGTTCCATCCCTTCCCCAGTTATGCTGTGCTTGGGGTGTGGGGGTACATTGTTGGTTCTGCAGTGTGTCCCTGTGCCCATCTGTGGCATGGGTGGTGGGCCCCTGCCTACCTCCCTGGTTGTGCAGTTCCATTGCTCTGCTGCTGGGGGTCTCTTTGCTTGCGCTATGGCACCTCTGGACTGCTCAGCTGTGCTGCCTTTGTTGCGCTATGGTGCATCATCTCTGCTCAGCTTCCCCTTCCTGGTTGTGCTATGGTGCAGGTTGTGTGATATTCAGATGCTGGCTTGTTGCGCAGTTTGGCTTGCTCCATGTTTGAATATCGCGTCTATTGCGCATGTTCGCAATTGACTTGTGCTTGCTTCTGCTGTTGCGCACTTTTTGGGCGGAGTTTGAATGTCCGGCCCAGTATCTTTTTTTTTCTTGAGGCTTTAGAAATTATTTTTCTTTTTCTTGTTGCTTTACTGTTAGTCAGTGATTCTATTCTGTTCACTTGAATGCTTTACCTTTAGCTTTGTCAATTCTAATAAGAATGAGGTCTTATTAGAATTGTTGCATATTAATGAAAGAACGGCATCTGGATTAGATGAGATTAGTAGTAAATTGTTAACATTTGCAGCCCCAGTTATTGCCTATCCCTTGACACAAATCTTTGAGCTGTCTTTGTTTTCAGCGGAAGTACCAGAAGAATGGAAATGTGCAAAAGTAATTCCAATTTTTAAATCTGGCTCAAAGCATGAGATCAATAACTATCGTCCAATATCTCTGATACCAGTAGTAGCAAAGATTTGTGAAAAAATTGTAGCTAAACAGGTTAAGAAATATATAAATGAACAGAATATCCTGCACAGAAATCAGTCAGGTTTCAGAGAAGGATATAGTACTCAAACTGCATTATTAAAAGTAACAGGAGATATTCAGAGAGCTATGGACAATGGATTGTTGACAGGGGCAATTATGATTGATTTTTCAAAAGCATTTGATTCATTAAATCATGAAATATTAATTAATAAATTGTTTAGTATGGGTTTTTCAGACAATGTGGTAGCCTGGTTTTCCAACTATTTGAAAGGCAGAAAACAAAAAGTGTCTTTGAATTCATATATTTCAGATTTTAGGCAAATAAGACAAGGGGTACCTCAGGGAACAATTCTGGGGCCCTATTATTTAATCTATATACTAGTGATTTGGATTTTAGGCAAGACAAATTAGAATATCATCAATATGCTGATGATGTTATTATGTATGTTTCAGATATGAACATCTATAGTATACAGTGTACATTACAATCAGCCTTTGATGATATACAGGAATATTATGTTAAGAATAAATTAGTATTGAACACTATTAAAACTAAGGTAATGTTATTTAGACAAAAAAGTAAAAAGTCACAGATGAAATCATTGGAAATAACAGTGAGGGATGGTTCCATATTACAGATAGTTGATGAGTACAAATATCTAGGGTTATGGTTGGATGTGCATTGTAAATGGTCTGTTCACATAAATAATTTAGTTAGGAGATTGGGGCAACAATTGGGGATGCTGTATAGAATAAGAAGTAATTTCTCTAGGAATATAAGGCTTCATGTGATTAATACAATGTTAGTGCCAGTGATTGATTATGCGGATGTAATTTATCGGGCTGCAAATAAGGTTGATTTGAAAAAATTAGACACTTTATATAATAAGTTGGCTAGGTATATCACAGGCTTACATAGATTTACACATCATTGTGAGTTATATAAAAACATAGGTTGGGATCATTTATACATCAGGAGAAATCAGCATATAATTAAGATTGTATGCAGGTTTCTTTAAAATAAATTGCCTGAATATATTGCTAAAGACTTGAAAATTAAATATCCAAATAAGGGGTTGAGATCAGCCCAATATATATAATTTGAAGTTCCAAAGTTTAAGATGAGAAATGGTGTGCAACATTATTTTATTTAGGTCCAAAATTTGGAATAATTTGCCTCTGATTTGAGAAGATATGGTGTTAAAATAAGTTGGACAAAAATTAAATCTTGGTATCATGGGCAAAGTGAGAAATTTCATGATTGTTGTGAGGTATTAGAAAATGGGTGAATATTTATGTATTATTGTCGCTTTGTTTATGTATGTGATTTAAATATGTGGTAATGTATTTATTGAGTATATGTATATTTGTATTCTTGTATGTTTTTATATTTTTCTCCTATATTGTAACCAGGTATGCACTTTAGAAGGTGTCCCTTGAAAATGAGTGTATTTGTGTACTCAATGGGATTGTTTTACCTTGTTCATTATATGAATAAAATCATTACTACTGCTACTACTACTACTACTACTAGCTTCCCTTCTCTTTTGTTTGAGGTTACTTCAGACTCAGAAAAACAAAACAGAAAGTATTATTTCTGTAATTTACAAATCTTGCAAATACTAACAATGATAGCAACATTTATTTTTCATACACTGTAAGTTTGGTTTGTCATTTACTAACAATTATATCCCACTGATAAGAACCCCAAGAATGTCTGAACAAAAGCTTATAATATCATTTTTTATAATAATGCACTTAGATTCACCTCAGGCCTTACCCAAAATAATTTTATAAATTACCAAAAATTATAAATATTTACATGTGATATTATCCTATGCCCTCCAGATTCAAGTTTATTGGTAAATGTCACCTCATACCCCACGTACAGTTATATGAAAAATATACATTTTATTTACACCTATACAATGGTTCTAAATATTCCTCATTAGCATAAATACCAGACTAGGGAAATCCAGAGCTCAGTGCTGCTGAAAATATCCAGAGGCAAGAAAGAAATACAAGGACATTCTCATTGTGTATGAAGCAAGGTCTGTGTTATTTGCTAAGCATTTTGACAAGTAATGTTGCCTGCTGGGGACCAGACAGACTTACCTTTAAAACTCACACAAGATATACAGCGTGTTGAGCAAAGAGAGTTCTATTGTCCTAAAGTTTTGAAAGAAGATGCAACATGAAACAGTCAATAAGCTCCAGTTGTTAAAAACAACTTGCTATTCACAAGAAAGTTATTTAAATCCAGTATTGCTACAGACTGTGCAGATTAAAGCTGTGTTCTACAAATCCAAGAACTAATTTTTAGCAAAGGTTTAACTTGCAGAGTGTATCCATGCTAGAAGTTCCAGGGTCAAAGTTAGTTGACAAAGAAACCTTTTCATCAAAAGCCAGACTCAGCCAGAGTTCTAAGTGGAGAAAAGAAGATCCACTGCTACAACCAGAAATATAAGTATTCTTTTTTAATTACTTTCAATAATTTCAATTAATAGTCTTGGTAATTTAAACTGGTTTATCTGGGAAAGTAAGAGGGAATCTACTTTTAACTGTAGAATCTGGGTATATAGCTTAAATGCTTTGAACTAAAACATATTTTGCATGATTTGAAAAGTTAACCTAGAGTTTTATGAAAGTACAGTACAAATTACTAATGTAATGAGTTGTTGCTAGTTCTCATAGAAAATACAGTTTACATGCAATGAAGTTTAACAAGTTTTATACAGAAATAATCTAAGACATTGAACTTATAAGAATATGCATAACAGTTATGTTAAATACTAAGGGCCAGATATTCAAACAGCACCCAAAATGTGCGCAATAGCAGGAGCAAGCAAAAGTCCATTGCGCACATGTGCAATAGATGCGATATTCAAACATGGAACAAGGCAAATTGCACAACCAGCCAACGTCTGAATATCGCACAACCTGCACCATAGCGCAACCAGGAAGGGGAAGCTGAGCAGATACGATGCACTATAGCACAACAAGGGCAGCCCAGCTGAGCAGTCCAGAGGTGCAATAGCACAAGCAGGGAGCCCCCCAGCAGCAGAGCAATGGAACTGCACAACCAGGGAGGTAGGCAGGGGCCCATCACCCATGCCACAGATGGGCACAGGAACATACTGCAGAACTAACAATGCACCCCCCCACACCCCAGCACAGCATAACTGGGGGAGGGATGGAATATCCACCAGCCCATGGGGATAAGCCAACAAAGCACAGCCGGGCCATGTTGCCCCAGCACACCCACTGGCAAGCTGAGAGTGCCACACAAAGGGGGAGGACCACCCCAGTGTACAGCAGCCCCCCCTTGTGCACAGTACACCCTACACTGTGACCCCAAGACACCACTTATGAGCAGTGACCATCACTGCAGGAATCCCCATGCATCCCCCCATCACACGGCAACCTCGTGTACCACAGAACCATACAAGCCAGACCCACCATGAGCACTCAGCAGTGGGTGGCAGCACATGGCAATACCGACTGAAAGCCACTCCTACACCAGAGAGACCTTCCCATGCACACACACACATAACCATGACAATACCACCCCAGATGCCATGCACACCACTGCAACTGAGCGCCTATAGCCAGCTGCAAATCAGAGACCACCACAGTATTCATATCAAAATATATATTTCAAATATAACAAGAATAAGAACAATAACAACTATAACTATGTACAAATATACAAAACAGGGTTGGGGGTATGGGTACAAGGTAGGGGTGGGTAAGGGTCAGGGATGAACAACTGGGAGAGGGAAGGTAGGGTGTGAGGGATAGGTAAAGGGGGGAGGTGATGGGCAGTTACTGCCTGCCAGCCTGCTCTCCTTCCACTTGGTGCTGGTCCCGGGGCCTCCTCCTGTGCCTCACACCATGTTGCTGCAGGTCCCACAGGATGGCGAGTGAACCCATTGCCACCTGTATCAGCTGCTGCATCCAACGCTCAATGCACTGCAGGATCCAGACACCTAGGACAAGGGATCAGAGTCAATGGCTGTGACTGTCCTTATCCCTGAAGCCCACCCATCATGCATGGCATACAGCCAAGAGCCCCACTCCTGTGATGGACTGCACCCACCCACAGTGACTGTGCACAAGACATGTCCAACCAGGCAGTAACAGCCATATGTACCACTGCACACACACACTGCCCATGTCCAGCACAGCACAACCAAGGCTGTAGAGTAATGTGGCTATGCGGTGAGCAGGCAGTGCCACAGCCATGTGCCCAGTGCATGCATGGACCACCATTGACGCACTCCCAGACATGCAGTGCCACTGGACAGTGCTGACTGTCACATGTCATGTGCATGGCAGTGTTGTCCATGGATGGTGGCCATGCCCTGCCCCCCCACACAGCATGCTATAGCATTCATGATGTCATGGCACTCACCCTCATCATACTGCTGCTGCTGTTGCTGTCGTGGTTCACCACCACCACCATGCTGAGGCACCATGGCCACCACTCCCTGCACCTCAGCCCTGGCCCTCCTCCGCTCTGCCATGCCTGTGGGAAACAAAAGGTAAGAAACACTTCAGTGCAATCCCAAAGCAGATTCCTCCTGCCCCAATGAGTGTGCCCGCCCACCCAGCCAGACCCATACATCACATATCCTGTAAACACCACCACAGCAAACCATAGACCAAGCCTCCTCCATGTGCTGGCACAATAGTGTTACCCATACAGACCATACAGGTCCATAGATGGCTCTCCCACCTGGCTGAGGCACCACGCCCCTCCTGGCACATGACTGAAGATGTGCCAGTAGTGCGGGCTCTCTCCTCTGCAGGTCCCCATACTGGTGCCTGCACTGCTCTGCAGACCTCCACTGGCCAGTGGCCTCCTCAAGGTCAGTGGCCACCTGCTGCCACACATGGGTCCTGGCCATGTTGAGGGGTTCATCCCCAAATAGTGGGCCATAGTGAGGCTCCACTATGGCCACCAAAGTTGGTGAGCTCAAGTGAACTCCACTGGGGGTCTCTTCTGCGTGCCATCCCTGCATGTACAGTAGGCAATATGGCTCTCTGCAGCACGGTAACCTCACGTGAAATTGTTGTGCAATACAACGCCGCTATTCCTTATCGTGCTGTTGGTATAGCACCGCCAGTCCCTATCGCGCTGTTACCCGAACAGCGCGATAGAGCAGCAGACATGTCATACATACAGCACCAAGAGGGCAAAGGTCGGGCACAGGGTCATGGGTCTCTGGCTCAAGGCCATGCACAGTGCCATCAGATGTCTATGCATCCAGTGCGATTGGTCACCTGTGTGCCATTGCCACAGTGGACTATTGCACAGTTGTGCCACAGAGCCATGTAGTGACCATCGCTGTAGCGCCACTGGCACAATGGTAGCCATGCTCTTGAATTGCCTACCACACGCAGCACATCATCAGCATGGCAGATGCCTGTGTAAGCTACCTGGGCAAGCGCAGTGCGGTGTACTACGCAGTCACAGAACTGCGCCATTGGCTCAGCCAGTTCAACCGTATTGTGTGCAAAGTGCAACAGCGCGATATTCAGCCATCATATGCAAATCATCCGATCAGCCATTCAATGGTGCAGCAGCACAATTTGCATCTCATTAAAGTTGCTCCAGTCCTA
Organism: Neoceratodus forsteri; assembly: GCA_016271365.2. Taxonomy (NCBI): domain Eukaryota; kingdom Metazoa; phylum Chordata; order Ceratodontiformes; family Ceratodontidae; genus Neoceratodus; species Neoceratodus forsteri. The sequence goes on along the minus strand of CM028130.1, from coordinate 37,267,259 downwards.
ATTTGCATGGCTTGCGCTATAAATATGCAACACTGTTCTGCAGTGGCCATATTCGGTTACTGCAGTTGATAGGTGAGTTGCATGCATTGTGATGTTCTGGACCATGGCCTCAGAGAATTGCTGTGTAATGCACAGTCACAGGTGACCACTCTCACCCATACAGGCTTTGAAATGACCAAGCAAGGACTAGGTGAGGAGGATGATGGTGGGCGGAAGAGGAGGCCTAACTTGACAAAGGCTGAGACGGAGGCACTGTTCGAGGCCTACCTGGATGAGGAGCCACTTCTCAGTGGATGGCGGGGCACCCCTCAGGCCCGTGCTGCTGCATGGGAGGGGGTGGCACGTGCCGTCAATCTGCATGGCAGCCACCAGCGCTCTGTGCAGGAGTGTAAAAAGTAGATGGGGGCCAACAGGAGGAGGGTGAAGAAGAAGGTTGCAGCTATCAGGGTGGCACGTGCTGCAACAGGTGGAGGACAGCCAGAAGTGGTGCAGCTGACTCCAGCAGAGGACATGCTCACTGTAAGCATGCAGTGCACTGCCATTAAGGGTGTTCCTGGAGGTGGCTTCCAGACAGGTGGTAGCCCATCACTGCATGGTATGTCATGGTCGGGCAGGAAGGTAGATCACAATCACTAATGTGTCCTTCCTTTCTGTTACAGATCCTGTGCATCTGCAGGGGTCAGCAGTGGAGGGCCTGTCCACTGCGGACAGCCATCTGGAGTTGGAGGAGGGACCATCCACCTCCACAGGTTGCTGGCGTGCAGTGTGCCAGTGTGAATGCCTGGCTACCATCACTGATGTCGTTGAGACAGGTGTGGGGAGTGCCCTTCCTGTGTCTCAGCGGTCTGGCATGCAAGCATGCCAGCACACTGTGGCTTTGGCTGTGGCACAGGCCTGCACCATTGATGATGCACCAATCACTATGGGCATTGACATGTATGTGTCACAGAATGGACACACAGCAGGACAGTTCACACCCATGGATCTAGCCAGTTCCAATGTGTGTGCCAGCATGTCAGCACAGTCCCAGACTGTGCCTGTTAGCACAGGTGGGGCAGCACCGGTGGCTGTGCAGGTCACTGGCACTGTTGCAGCCACAGCAGAGGAACAACTGATCCCTTGGACACAGCAGGTGGAGGGGCAGCAGCAACAGTCATCCACCGGGACTGGGGGTACAGGGCTCAGCGGTGATGTAGGTGCACTGCCTGTGGACATGCCCATATCTGGTCCTGGTGAGTGGTGCCCACCCTCAAGGGGTGCTGTACATCAGGCCCTTCCATACCCTGAGGGACAGGTTGCCGATGTGGCAGATGACCTCTTTGATGAGCACACCTGCCTGCTGCAGGCATCAGTACAGCAGCAGATGTGGGTTACATTCCATGGAGGCACTGTGTGTGGCTCTGCAGTGGCACAGCAGGGACAACGAGAGGATCCTGTCCCGGATTGAACATTTGCGGGTGGATGTGACCACCACCATTGACAGGCAGACACAGGCATTGGTCGCTGTCATGGCCACATTGGGCACACAGTCAGGTGCCCCTGTGCCACTCACACAGCGCAGGACACTATCCACTCCCCATTCCCGGTGTCGTGCGACACCCACCCTGTTGATACTGGGTTCAGCTGTGGGCATCCTGAGCACCTCTGGTGCAGGTATGTTCGGTGTGCTGCAGACCCCTGTGTGGGCAAGGTCATGTTCACACAGTGGGACCCCTAGTGGTTCATCGATGCCACCCCATGAGGCTCGTGCTCAGCCTGCCAGTGCTGTTGGGTTTCGCCGGGGCTGCCCATGCTTCAGAGGTGGCCATGGCACTGTGCAGTATGACTGAGCTGTCTCCTAGTGCGGGCCCTGTCTGGTGCTGCCCTGTGTGCAATGTGTGTTTCGGTGGGCAGTTCACCGGTCGGTGCCCTGCCCTACTCGCAGACACACGGACCACTTGCACACCCTCCTGACTGCTGTCCACAGGTGTGTGTGCATGATGATGCCTGTATTTTGCTGTACAACAAAGTGCGAAGGTGCCCAGCATCTGACACACGTACATGGACAGTAAAAGTGGAGGTGGTGGACTGTGGATGTGAGTGTTTTTAGTGTCTGTGTTCCTGCTCTGTTGTGCACCTGACCCCTGTGCACTTTGTGCCTGTTGTGTGTGTGTATGTGTGTCTGTCCATGTGGCATGTTACTGGTCACCCCTCCCTGGTTGTACGTGTGTGCTTTTGTGCCCTGCCACTTCCCTTGCCATCATGCACCCCTGGTGTGTTTCCCTGTGTGTATGTGGGCTGTGCCCTAGCCACTGTTGGTTGCACATGGCCCCACGACTTACCTATGTTGGGCGAAGTGCTCCTCTGTGATGGTATCCAGGTGCAGCTGGGCCAGCCGGATCAGTCAGGGGTCACGCCATCCAAGGGGGGGATGCTCATCCCAGTCATCACTGGCATCACCATCATCCCCATCGCTGTCCCTCTCTTTGACCTGTACGGCTATCCCACAGTCTTTGGTCATGTTGTGCAGGATGCAACAGGCCAGGAATATCCCACAGGCCTTTGAAGGGCTATACTGTAGGGCACCACCGGAAGTGTCTAGGCATCAGAAGCGTGCCTTCAGCATCCCAAACACCCACTCAATGATGTTGAATGTGGTGGCATGTGCCTCATTGAAGTGTTGCTGCAATGGGGTCATGGGCCGCCAGTAGGATGTGAGCAGCCAGGGATGGAGTGGGTATCCACTGTCACCTGTGTGGAGATAGTGGAGGTTAGTGTCTTGTTCAGGCTTATATTGCCCCTAACCCTGTGTGTCACACCCATGGCACCTATGGCTTACCCAACCTTGCCCCTGATTTGCCAATCCTACATGCATACTCACCCACTAGATGTCCTGTGGGGATGCCCCCACTCTCGAATAGATGGCACAGTGCTGACTGGTACCATATGAATGAATTGTGTGCTCCACCAGGGTGTGTGGCACAGACATTAATGATGCGCCCACTGGCATCACACACCACCTGGCAGTTGACACTGGCAAATACCTTCCGATTCTGATAGGCAGCCCCATCGGGGCCGGGTGGTGTGTGAATGGCCACATGGGTGCAGTCTATCACCCCTAGCATGCCAGGCATACGTGCAACCCTGTGGAACTCCTGTATGATTGCTGTACGCTCTGCCGCGGTGCTGGGGAAATGGATGTACTTTGCAGCTTGTGGTAGCAGTGCACTGAGGAATTGGGTGAGGATGCATGATGTGGCTGACTGTGTTATGCCTGTGGTGTCCCCTGTTGGTCTCTGGAAGGTACCCATGGTGAGCAAGCACATGCAGGCTGTTACCTTTGTCTCCACTGACAGAGCGTGACTCCGTCATGAGGGTGCCTGCATCACATCACTGCACAGCTCACAGAGCCACCTCAGTATTGCCCTGTTCAGGTGGTACTGACCCACAATCTTGACATCTGAATAGAGCTCAAAGCTGATGCGGGCTTGGTACTACCTGTTGGGGGCGTACCACCGATGGGCCCTTCCATGGCCACTTCCCCCTGCAGCATGCCTTCTCACCCTCCTCATTACAGCTTCCATGTGGATGTCCATGTCCCTGGCTTGTGTTCTCCCCTGGCTGTTGTTGCTCTGTTAACCTCACTGTCCTGACTGCTACCTCCACTGCACCGGGTACACCTACTGGCCTCTGCACTCTGTGGCCCCACACACCTTCCCTTGCCCCTCTTCTGTCCTGTACTGTTTCTCCCTCTGGCCTTGTCTGTCTCGCTGCCTCATGTAGCTTCCCTGTAGTGTTCTTGCACCTCTTCCTTGAGCCTTTTTATGTTGGCTCATTTCCGCTATGGTGCAACTTCCGCCTGATCCACTGTTGCGCATTGCGCAAGCCTTTGAATATCGCATTGCACACTTTATGCATGGTTCCACCCCCTTCGGTTACGCATGCCTTAATTAGCATTGTGCTGTTGCTCAACATGTTTTCAGTAGCACAACTGCCTCCTGCTGAATATCACAGAATGGGGCAATTATGGACTTGCACTGGTGCAACCCTATTGCGCATGGCTCAACTCTTTTGATTATCCCACCCTAAGTATGATAAAAGTAGTATAGCTGTTACCATTTATTATGCAAAGTATTGCTTATTTCTTTACATTGTTTATCTGCTAGAATTTATTAGTTGCTGGATTATATGAAACAATTTTGTTGATGTTTATAAGATTAAGCTTGATATTTATGCTAATGAGGAATATTTAGAACCATTGTATAGGTGTAAATAAAATATATATTTTTCATATAACTGTAAGTGGGGTACGCAGTGTCATTTACCATTATACTTGAATCTGGAGAGCATAAGATAATAACACATGTGAATTTTTATTATTTTTGGTAATTTATGAAATAATTTTTGGGTGAGGCCCTAGGTGAATCTAAGTGAATTATTATAAAAAAGTGATATTATAAGCCTTTGTTCCAACAAATAAATGTTAACAACTACACAGTACTTGAAAAACAACACTTTGAAAGTACTGATGAACTCTGATGAGTCCCTCCATTCCACCTCTTCTCTTCTCTTCTCTTCTCTTCTCTTCTCTTCTCTTCTCTTCTCTTCTCTTCTCTTCTCTTCTCTTCTCTTCTCTTCTCTTCTCTTCTCTTCTGTCTTCATCAGGATCCACCTGAAAGAGAAAAGACAAAAAACACACCCCAAACCTGCAAATACAGTACATGACCATAACTCTTACCATCAAAACACTGGACAATCCCAAAAAATATTTCTTAGAAAAAATAGAAAAGTAGAAAACAGTAGAAAACATCAGCATCATGTACAATACACCTTTTGGGGATGGAAAGACCTAAATGTCCCAACTAGTGACAAACAGTGCCCAAGGGCAAGGTCCATGAAAGAGTCTGTCCTAGGCCAGAGCCTGGTGAAGCACAGTTTTTGAAGTACTGTAGTCCCAAAGGGCAGAGTCTTTGTGGATAGTTCAACAGTCTGTAGTCTGCTCGGTGTAGGATGTATATTGTAATGTCAATAAAGAAAGAAAAGTCTGGACTTATCAGTCCCTTGAAGAATGAAAAATGGAACAGCACCTGGCTCTCCAGCAAAAGACTATCCCTGGCAGCATTTTGTCGATATAGCTGAGCAGAAACAACAGGTTATACAGCTGGAAATGGCTGGGTTGATGTCATCTCTGGCTGACGTCATCTAGGAGATGGAACCTTGGAACAGGAAAAGAACAGCTGGACTGATATCATTCAAAATCCCAGGCGATGAATCAGGAAACAGCTGGACTGATATCATCTCTGGCTGATGTCACCTTGAAGGCCAGGCGATGGAACTGGAAGGCACACTGCAAGGCAGATGAATCTGGATGCACCTTTGGATTCTGGAATACCAGACTGGAGGAACAACATGGGTACGGCAATGGCTGGATAGCAGCACTGGCTACCACTGCTCTGATTTCCCCTTGGTAGCCATGGGCACATTCACAGGAAGCTGGTTACATTGAGGGTAGTAGCACAATGGGTCAGGTACAAGAATTATTATCCTGTCTGGGTGCTCATAATTCACATTATGGAAAGTCTCATTTCCCTTTTTGTTCACAATACATATGGGGTCGGATATTCAAAAGGGTTGCGCTATGCGCAATAGGGTTGTGCATGCACAAGTCCGAATTTGCGCCATTCTGCGATATTCAGCAGGAGGCAGTTGTGCCACTGAAAACAGGCTGAGCAACAGCGCAATGCAAATGAAGGCATGTGCAACTGAAGGGGGTGGATCCATGCATAAAGAGTGCAATGTCGATATTCAAAGCCTTGCGCAATGCACAATAGCGGAACAGCCGGAAGGTGCGCCACAGTGGAAATGAGCCAAAATAAAAAGGCTCAAGTAAGAGGTGCAAGAATGCTACAGGGATGCCAAGCGAGACAGACAGAGAGAGACAGACAGCGACAGTCCAGAACAGGGCAGGCAAGGGAAGTTTTGTGGGCCATAGGCTGCAGAGGCCAGTGGGGGTACCCGGTGCAGTGGAGGTAGCAGTAAGGACAGCGGGGGTAACAGAGCAACATCAGCCGGGGGGGTCACAAGCCAGGGAGATGGACAGTGCCAGCTTCCACATGGAAGCTGTAATGAGGGGGGTGAGAATGCAAGGTGCAGGGGGACGTGGCCATGGAAGGGCCCATCGGCAGTACGCCCTCAACAGGCAGTACCATGCCCACATCAGCTTTGAGCTGTACACAGACATAGAGATCGTGGGCTGGTACCACCTGAACAGGGCAATACTGAGGCAGCTCTGTGAGCTGTGCAGTGATGTGATGCAGGCACCCACACGACGGAGTCACGCTCTGTCAGTGGAGACCAAGGTGACAGCCTGCATGTGCCTGCTCACCACGAGCACCTTCCAGAGGCTGACAGGGGACACCACAGGCATCACACAGTCGGCCACGTCATGCATCCTCACCCAATTCCTCAAGCGCCTGCTGCCACATGCTGCGGAGCATCCATTTCCCAGCACACCGTGGCATGTACAGCAAACATGCAGGAGTTCCGGGTAGCACATATGCCTGGCATGCTAGGGGCCATAGACTGCACCCATGTGGCCATTCACATGCCACCTGGCACCGATGGGGCCGCATATAGGAACAGGAAGGGCTATTCCAGTGTCAACTGCCAGATGGTGTGTGATGCCACTGAATGCATAATCATTGTCTGTGCCACACACCCTGGCAGAGCACATGATGCCGTCATATGGTATAAGTCCACACTGTGCCATCGATTCGAGAGTGGGGACATCCCCACAGGCCATCTAGTGGGTGAGTATGCATGTAGGAATTGCAAACCTGGGGCAAGGGTGGGAATGCCACAGGTGCTATGGTAGTGGCACACAGGATATTGGCAATATGGACCTGAACATGATGCATCTCTCACCACCATCTCCACACAGGTGACAGCGGATACCCACTCCATCCCTGGCTGCTCACACCATACCGGCGCCCCATGACCCCATCGCAGCAATGCTATAATGAGGCACATGCCGCCACATGCAACAGCATCAAGTGGGTGTTTGGGATGCTCAAGGCACGCTTCCGATGCCTAGACACCTCTGACGGTGCCCTACAGTACAGCCCCTCAAAGGCCTGTGGGATATTCCTGGCCTATTGTATCCTGCATAACATGGCCAAAGACTGTGGGATAGCCATTCAGGTCGAGAGCAGGACAGCAATGGGGGCATAGCGGCGCGGTGATGATGGTGATGAGCAGCCCCTTGGACGGCGGGACCCCGACTGATCCAGCAGGCCAGCTGCACTGGGACCACCATCACAGAGGAGCATTATGCATGACACAGGTAAGTCAAGGGTCATGTGCAGCCAACACTGTCCAGGCGCAACCACAGGCACTAGAGTAACACACCAGGGGTGCATGACGACAAGGGGAGTGGAAGGGACCAGGCACACAAACACACCATCAGGGAGGGGTGAACAGTAATATGGACACACACACACACACAAACCAGGCACAATGCGTACATGGGCTGGTGCACAGCAGAGCAGGAACAGACATGGCAAACACAAAGATCTACAGACCACACCCACCACCTATACTGTCCAAGTACATGTGTCAGATGCTGAGCACCCTTGCACGTTGTTGTACAGTACAATGCAGGCATCATCATGCACATGCACCTGTGGACAGCAGTCGGGATGGTGTGCTGGTGGTCCATGTGTTGGCGTGATGGGCAGGGCACCCACCAGTGCACTGCCACCATGGCATGCGCACATCGCAGGGCACCAGACGAGGGCCCGTACTGGGAGACAGGTCAGTCATGTTGCACTGTGCCACGCCCTGCGGTTGCGTGGGTAGCTAGCAAGTGACCCAACAGAACTGGCAGGCTGAGCAGGAGCCACATGGGGTGGCACCGATGGACCACCAGGGGTCCCACTGCGCGATCACGACCTTGTCTGCACAGGGGTCTGCAGCATGCCAAACATACCTGCACCAGGGGTGCTCGGGATGCCCACAGCACAACCCGGCATCGACAGGCTGGGTGTCGCACAATGCCGGGAATGGGGAGTGGAGAGCCTACTGTGTGGGGTGCGCAGTACAGGGGCACCTGCTTGTGTGCCCAATGCAGCCACGACAGTGACCAATGCCTTGGTCTGCCTGTCAATGGTGGTGGTCACATCCATCGCATTTGGACCATCTCTGCAAGGATCAGAGCACAGTCCCTGCTGTGCCACTCCACAGCCACGCACAGTGCCTCCAAGGACATTGCAACCCACTTTTGCTGCTGTACTGATTCCTGCAGCAGACGGGTGTGCTCTTCAAATGGGTACTCTGCCACAACGGCATCCTGTCCCCCAGGGTATGGAAGATCCTGATGTTCAACACCCCTTGAGGGTGGGCTCTGTTCACCAGGACCAGGAATGGGCTTATCAAAGGGCGGTGTGCATGTGCCACTGATGGACACTGTACCCCCAGACCTGGTGGGTGACTGCTGCTGCTGCCCCTCCAACTACTGTGCCCCAGGGACCACTCGTTCCACTGCTGTGGCCGCAACAGTGCCAGACACCTGCACAGCCACCGGTGCTGCCCCACTGGTGCTTACAGACACAGCCTGGGACTGTGCTGATGTGCTGGCACACATGTTGGAACCAGCTAGGCCCAGAGGCATGTGCTGGCCTGCTGTGTGTCCGTCATGGGACACACATGTGTCACTGCCCATTGCAGTCCTTGCATCATCAATGGTGCAGGTACGTGCTACAGCCACAGTCATGGTGTGCTGGCATGCTTGCATGCCAGACTGCTGAGACACAGGCTGTGCACCCCCCACACCTGACTCACCGACAACAGAGGTGGCAGCCAGGTGTGCATGCTGGTGCAGTGCATGCCGGCTGGCGACAGAGGTGGATGGACCCTCCTCCAACTCTGGCAGATCTTCCTCACTGCCTGGTCCCACCACCACCATCCCCTGAAGACGAACAGGATGTGTAACAGAAAATGAGGACATGTGACTGCATGTGAACAACCTTCTCCCCCAACACCAGCACCATGTCATACCGTGCAGTGATGGGCTTCCACCTGTCTGGAATCCACCTCCTGGTACTCCCTCAATAGCACTCCACTGCATTGATGCAGCCAGTCGGTCCTCAGCCGGGGTCAGCTCCGCCACCGCTGGCTGGCCCCTGCCTGTGCCAGCAAGTGCCGCCCTGAGGGCTGCCACCTTCTCCTTCACCCTCCTGTGGTCTGTCCCAATCTTCTTTTGCATTCCTCCATGGGCGCTGATGGCTTCCATGCAGGTTCACTGCCAGAGCTACCCCCTCCCATGTAGCCGCATGGGCCTGAGGGGTGCCCCGCCGTCCACTCAGTAGTGGCTCCTATTCCAGGTAGGCCTGGAAGAGGGCCTCTGTCTCCGCTATGGTGAAGTTGGGCCTCCTGCTTCGCCCACCATCCTCACCCTCACCTTGGCTCTGCTCAGTCATGTCAGTCTGTATGGGTGGAAGCGGACACCTGTCACTGTGCAGTCTACAGCATTATCCCATGACCATTGGCCAGAATATCACACAGCATGCAACTCACCTCTCACCTGCAGTAACCGAATCTGGCCAGTGCAGCCCAATGTCACATATTCATAGCGCAATGCATGCAAATTAGGAGTGGTGCAACTTTGATGACATGCTAATCATGCCACTGCACCTTTGCATGGCTGATCAGATCATTTGCATGTGTCGGCTGAATATCGCACCATTGCGCTTTGCACAATACGGTTGAGCCAGCTGAGCCAATGGCGCATTTCTGTGACTGTGTGGTACACTGCATTGTGCATCCCAGGTAGCTTATGCAAGCGTCTGCTGTGCTGATGACGTGCTGTGCATGATCAGCTATTCTGGCCATGGCCACCATTGTGCCAATGGCACTACAGCACTGGTCACCATATGGCACTGTGGCAGTACTGCGCAATAGTCCACTATGGCACTGTCACGCAGGTGTCCAATCACCCAGGATGTGTGGACGTCCAATGGCGCTGTGCGTGGCCTTGCACCACTGACCCATGACCTTGTGCCCGACCTTTGCCCCCTGGTACTGTACGTCTGCCATGTGTATGGCTCTATCGCGCTGTTCGGTGACAGTGCGATGTGGATCAACAGCGCTGTCCGAACAGCGCAATAGGCAATGATGGAGTTGTATTGCGCAACATTTCCACATGGAGTTGCCGCGCTGTGGAGCACCATATTGCCACTGTACATTTTGAAAATGGCACACAGGAGAGCACCACAATGGGGGGCTTTGGAATTAGCTAACCTGGTGGCTGTGGTGGAGCCCCACTATGGCTCACTGTTTGAGGGTGTGCCCCTGCAGGTGCCACGCACCCATGTGTGGTAGCAGGCCGCCGCTGCCCTGGAGCAGGCCACTGGGTGGAGGAGAACCCCGGAGCAGTGCATGCACGCTACGGTGACCTGCAGAGGAGGGCGTGCTCTGCTTGTGCACCTCAGGTCGCATGCCAGGAGGGCGTTTGCCCAGGCCAGATGGGTGTACTGTGTATGCAGTATTGTCTGCATGGGTGACTGTGTAATGTAATCTGCAGCGGGTGGGTTGGGCTGTGGTTTGCTGTGAGGGTGTTTGCAGGTGTGTGCTGTTTTGGTCTTGTTGTGTGGGCAGGCACACTCAATGGGGCAAGGGGCTGTCTGCTTTGGGATCTCACTGATGTATTTCTCTTCCTTTGTCTCCCACAGGCATGGAGGTGTGGAGGCAGGCACAGGCTGAGGCCTGGGATGGCAGTGCCAGGGTGGCTGGCGGAGGAGGTGTGCAACAGCCACAGCAGCAGCAACAGCAGCAGCCGCAGCTGCAGCAGCACCTGCTGCAGCGGCTTGATGGTGAGTGTCATTACATCATGGATGCTATTGCATGCTGGGGGGCACAGACACCTTCCATGGACAACACTACCATGCATGCAACATGTGACAGTCATCACTGTCCAGTGGCACTGCATGTGTGTGTGTGTGTGCATCACTGGTGATCCATGCATGCACCGGGCACATGGCTGTGGCACTAGCATCCCACCACGTAGCCACGTCAGTGGGCAGCCCTGGTTGTGCTGTGCTGGACATGGGCAGTATGTGTGCAGTGGTACACATGGCCATTGCTGGCTGGTTGGGCTTGTCTTGTGCACGGTCACTGTGGGTGGGTGCAGTCCATCACAGGAGCAGGGCACTTGGCTGTATGCCATGCATGCTGGGTGGGATTCAGGGATGTGGACAGTCACAGTCATTGACTCTATTCCCTTGTCCTAGGTATCCGGATCCTGTACTTGTTGGAGCAAGGCACGCAGAGGCTCACACAAGTGCTGATGGACACCCATGCATTACTCCTCGACCTACAGCAACATGGCGTGCGGTGCCGGAGGAGGCCACAGGCACAGCGCCAGGCAGGAGGAGGACAGATTGCCAGGCGGTAGCCAGTCATCAGCGGACCCCACCTTCCCTCTCCCAGTTGTTCACCCCTGCCCCTTACCCACCCCTACCTCATACCCATACCCCCAACCCTGCCTTGTACATATGTTTGTGTTTGTTGTTCTCGTTATGCTTCTCAATTACATTTATATTTTGACATGAATGCTGTGGTGATCTCTGATTTGCAGCTGGCTATCGGTGCTCAGTTGCAGTGATGTGCATGGTGTCAGGAGTGGTATGGTCATGGGTATGTGTGTGTGGGTGTGTGGGGCGGTGTCTCTGGTGTGGGTGAGGCTTCCACTCGGTATTGCTATCTGCTGCCACCCACTGCTGGGTGGTTACAGTGGGTTTGGCTTGTGTGGTTCTGTGGTTCACGAGGTTGCAGTGTTCTGGGGGGGCCCTGGGGATTCCTGCAGTGCTGATCATTGTGCATGGGTGATGTCTTGGGGTCACAGTGCTGGGCGTGCTGTGCCCGGGGGCCACTGGGCACTGGGGTGCTCTGCCCCCTTTGTGTGCCAGTCTCGGGTTGATGGTAGGTGTGCTGCAGTAGCACACTGGGATGTGCTTTGTTTGCTTGTCCCCATTGCCCAGTGGCTGCTCCATCCCTCCCCCAGTTATGCTGTGCTTGGGGTGTGGGGTACATTGTTAGTTCATCAGTGTGTCCCTGTGCCCATCTGTACCATGTGTGGTGTGCCCTTGCCTACCTCCCTGGTTGTGCAGTTCCATTGCTATGCTGCTGGGGATGTCTTTACTTGCCCTATAGCACCTCTGGACTGCTCAGCTGGGCTGGCTTTGTTGCCCTATGGCGCATCATTTCTGCTCAGCTTCCCCTTCCTGGTTGCACTATGGTGCATTATATCTGCTCAGCTTCCCCTTCCTGGTTGCGCTATGGTGCAGTTTGTGCAATATTCAGATGTTGGCTGCTTGTGCAATTGGCCTTGCTCCATGTTTGAATATCGCGAAGATTGGACATGTGCGCAAGTGACTTGCGCTTGCTCCTGCTGTTGTGCACTTCTTGGGCACAATTTGAATATCCAGCCCACAGTGTCTATGAACTGTGTCCTACCCAACTTCCAAAACGTGATCTAACTCTGACAACTTTGTCTCTGACATATCGAGTTGCACTTGGATGCAGGTTTTTGTTTCCTCTTCTACTAACCAGACTCTCTTGTTTTTCTCAGTCTCCTCCCAGTCTCTCCGAGGAAAGGTAGGAAAGGACATTCCATAGATCTCATCTGCCTTCCTTTGACCCAGTCTTTCCTCCTTACTATTCTTCATCAGTTTGTGACATCCGGCCTGGCTTGGGGTGGCCAGTCCTGGTTCTGCCAGTATCACATACTCAAAGCTACATAGAACTGGTCCCTGACCCCTCCTTCTGGGAACAGGGCTGTGGAGTCACCAACTTCTTCTTCTGGTTCCTCTGAGGCAAGAGCCTGAGGCTGTGGACTAGAACCTTCATCGTAAAGATACACAGCTCCCTCCTCCTCCTCCTCTTCCTCACCTAGGACCTGGGCCCAGGAGTGACCAGTCATCCTCACTCCTGAGACAGTCCACTCTTCACTGGGTGTGGAAGTAGACACCTCCCAATCTAGGGTTTCTTGAAGCTCATCCTCTCCCACGAGGCTAGGACCAGGACTGTCTCTCCATGGATCTACTGATTCTCCCTCTGCACTGTCCATCTGTGACACAGGGAAGGAGACATCACAAGGACTCTGCTCTGCCAGTACATCTACACCCTCTTCCTTTGTGCCGCACTCTGCTGGACCTCCCCCAACAGGTTCAACCTGGTGCTGTGTGCTGCTACTTGCAGGATCTTGAAGCATTGTCCATGTGGCAGCCAAACAAATCTTAGGTGCACTAGTTAGACCTTTCTTCTCTAAGCACCCTGAACAGTGAGGAATCATGAAAACATCCCTTCCAGCCTTGTGGCACATTATACATACTCTCACAGGGTATTCGGGGATTGTAACATGAGGAGGCAGACCTCCACCATAGAAACATTTCTCTATTTCTTTCAGCTTGGTAACCCTTCAGCTATCATAGCCCAGGCATGATCCAGGTAGCAAGATGATCCCGAAGCCATGACTATGGAAAAACATACAAAAGTTCACTGTTATCACTGAGTTCACTTTACTTTGAACAGTGTCACAAAATGGCTCCCTGCTGCTGTGTTTACATTACTACCCCACCCTGTAATGGTGGCGTCAGCACTCCTGGGGCATCACAATCTGCATCTTACTCAAGCCACTGCACATCTGATTTACTGCATACTGATAAGTTTTACTCAAACCACACAGACTGCATTGTTTTGCTACCTCAGCACATCTATATGATTTTCTAGGACTTTATCATTAGCTTTCAATCACTTTTACTTGCTTAAATTTACTAAAACCACAGTATTTCTCGAACAGAATTGCCTGTTGTTGCAGTCTCTCATACAACTCGCAGTTTCTCTGCTTGCTCAGAAAATTGTACTGCTGCTAAATCCATAATACATGCTCACAGTGTAATGCTCAGAATTCTTGCTTGGGTTTGATTTACTTTACACAGTCCTTCTTTGCAAAAACAATCACACTGTTTATACACAGATCCAGCTGACTTTAGAAAAACCACACACAGTTTGAGCTTAGTTTTGCTGAATGGTATTCACTGAATCAGTAGCTGGCTTTTTGATGGAAATTATTTGCCTACAGCTGATCCTGGATGGCATCTGGGTTGAAACGGGCTGGCGACCCCACCAACTATCCCTACGAACACCATGCTTTCTCCTCAGTTGATTGGAATATGGGTTGAGCCTGATTTAGCACAGAAAAGTCTGTTGTTTGAACTTTTAGAATGTTCACAGTCACTGTAACGATCCTCCTGGCTAGCCAGCTTGCACACCACTCGCTCTCTCCCTTTCAAACACTGGATAGCACTCTGAAGTTGGCTAATGGGTGGGACTGATTGCAGTCTCACCAATCATTTGACACCATGAAAATGAGCCTCTCACTCTCTCTTTTCGTGCTCTTCTCCTCCACGGCAATCATCAAGCAGGCAAAATTTAAACTGCAAAACAACTTTTTTCTTTTCAACTGTAACTCCACAGCAGAATGCCATTTTTATCCATTTCTCATGGCAATTTCTTTATCGACTCCTCCAGTTCACACAGCAAGCATTTGAAACTTTCATGACACAAATGTTTCTTTGTTTCCCACAGTTCACAATACTTTTTTTGTCACAATTTGAAAATTAAAGGTGGCAAACATTCTTTTTGATGCAGGACAAGGGGCATGAACAATCTGACTTTACAGCTCCTTGGTTAATGTTGGTACAATCACAGCAGCACATTAACAGCAGGCACACAGTGGCACATATGGATGGCACTACTTTGGCAAATCCCTTATGCACAAAGTTTCTGATTTTGGGCTGCCAGACAGACAAAATGCTAGCCACAACCTGAACAAACATCTCTTGTTTTCTCCCAAATTGCAAACAAATCCTCAGCAGTGCCTCCATTTTATAACCTCCCCTGCTGGCCCCCCTTATTCAACTAGCAGAGCTGCTCCTCTCACACATGGCACCAATGATAAGGATGGGGGTTGTCACTTTGAGCAGTTCTGTGTACTAGTACTTCTACTTCGGAGCCTGCCATCCTCAGACAGGCAAACTAAGTGTGACAACTACCTGGCTCACACTTGGGGGTACCATTTATCATGGCCTTCAGCCTGGGTCTCTGGGAGAAAATGTTTGCTCAATATTATGTGAGGTTTGCACTTCTGGTCAGGGCACCCAAGTAAATCCAGACACAGTGGAAGCAATAACAGTACTGTCCAAACCAGGTTAGGATTCTAGAGTGTGGCTTTTATTCACATACACAGAGAATAATACAAAGCAAAGATGGACCCCCACAGGGCTACTCCCACTGGTAATGCACACACACAGTAAACCCACAGGTTCTGCATGAACTTGGCACACATGGCACAAACTGATACACTTCCCTTGACTAGGCACGCTTGGCCAGTACTAGGAGACTTTCCCATACTTCATGAGGAATTACTAGTGCACCCTTGACCACCAATGAGCACATTCAGGCTCACAGAAAATCCAAAATCCCACATATAGGTATTTTCTTCAGGCACTGGCCAGATGCACTGAGAGAAAACAAAGGTGCCCAAACTGAACTCAGAGAGGTAAACATGGTTACTCCAGATGGGGGGTCTCCCACCTTCTGCTTCCAAATTTATACTCGGCCATTCATCTGATTAATAACACCCTTCTCAGAAAACTTGTAGATACTATCTTGAAATGTCTTTCACATTTAGTATACTACTTCTCACATGTCTAAGGTGTCATGAAGTTAAAAGTTCCGGAATTGGCAATGTCTTTACACTAGACCCCTACTTTAGCAGATACTTTTAAATTAGACACAAACTAAAAGTTCTGTACTTGGCAAATCTCTCTTTGGGCCCTATAGTAGGCAGAGACTTTTAAACAGAAACAGTCTTGGTGACAGATTCCCTTTGTCAGAGAAGAACTCACCATAGAATGCAGGTGCCCCAGGGCTTTTTCCACACAAAAGTCTTGGATACTCACAGAGCAGGAGAATGTCAGTCAAGTTCAACACAGGCCAGGCTGGACCAGGGGATTGCCCCTGAATCCTAGAATTCCTACCATCCATCCGGGGATGGGACACTAGAAAACCCTCTAGGAATGGTCTCTACCACCTCATTCATTGGTCTTCTATGTTCTTCTTCTATGGTGAGGACAAACTACCCAATCTGTGGAGGTAGCTCTCTGTCAGAGCTAAAACTGAGGAGCTGCCCAGGCAGCAGCCTCCTCCTCACTCTCCACACTACAGACTACTACACTCTAACTTAACATTCTACTGCTAGCTCTCCAGCTAGCATTCCAATGTGGCTTATGCTGCTGTGACAGTTCTAAGGTGACATCACCACTTCAGCTCAGCTGAGACTGAAAACAGAGTGGAACACTGTGAAATCCATTTAACTGGCATCTCTCAAGCTGCCTCTCCCTGCTTGCCACTGATTCTAAGTGGGGTTCAAGTAACCCCTGGGAACAAGGGGGTTACACCTGTCTTTCACAAGATGTAACAAGACTTTTTCAATTTTTTTTCCTGAGGCCAGCCTAAAGAGTACATCCAGTCTCAACAGGTGCAATAAAATAGAACATTCTGTCTCAGAGATGGTTTCCTGTTGACAGTTCTGTCAACAAGCTTGTGTTGGTCAAAATACATATCAACTTTAACCCCCGTGTTACAGACTAGAAACCCAAATAGCTTTCTGTAATCATTTCAAACAGCATAATTATATACATTTGCAATCCATGGTATCACAGCTTTACATAAACATTCACATCTCTCTCTCTCTCTCTCTCTCTCTGCTATATATATATATATATGTGTGTGTATATATATATTATAAAAAACTTCATTAATGCATCAGTTAGGGTTCTTCTTCAGTGGAAAAAAGTGAGGACATTTGATTTTAGGGTTCCCACCCCTTGCACCCCACCCCCAGCCCAACCTTAATAACAGGCATTAGGGTGTGCGTTGGGGTCCTTTGGCCTTACTCTCACCCCATTCTCTTGTACTGCACCACCTCAGCTTCTTTACACATGGGATGGGGTGAAAGTTAGACCAAGTACCCTACACACACCCCAATGCCTGTTGGTGGGGCAGGCTGGGGTGGGATCTGAGAGTGGGAGGCAAATTTCCTATTTCGTAGAAACCTAACTATGCATTAACAGACTTTTTGCATATCATTTCCTTAATTTTTAAGAAAGAATAGAAAAGTAGAAAGTTGCGCAAGTTGTTGCGAGTACGGTGCCCTTAGGGCCCTGCACTCCCACCATATGATTTTGTGTGACATAGTAACAGTGAGTGTAATGCAAACTCAAGTGCAAACAGTAATGCACATGGTGTTCCAAATGTAAATGGTAACATAAACAGAAATAAATATGCAAGCACAAAGTGACACCAAAGCAAACAGTGACAGAAACAGAGACACAAATGGAATTGCATACGAAACACAACTGGTAACACGCAAGTTCATGGTACTGCAATTGGATACGTAAATGCTAACTGTAACAACAACAACACCAAAGGAGACAGAAATGGAAACACAAATGCAAGCGTGTACGGAAACGCAAACCATAACATGCATGGACACGGTACTGCAATTGCAAATGTAAATTGTAATGGTAACAGCAACAATAATGCCAAACAAAACAGAAATGCAAGCACAAATGAAAATGCAAACCATAACACACACTGTGGCATAGACGGGAATGGTGACGCGAATGGTAACGGAAGCTCAACTGGAAATGCTAACTGGCACAGTAATGAAAGGACACATCCTTCTCTTCCCCAAAAACTTCATTGAAAAACACAGTGAAAATAAATAATGTATGCATAATAATGGAACTCGGAGTACAACATTACGACTTGCAATACTAAAGTGCTTATATCTCAGGAATCGTAAGATGTAAAAAAAATTAAAATATCGTATGAATTATGACTTTTATGGCTAGTGTTGCATTTAACTCCTATTGGGGGCTAAGCATTGTTGTGATGAAAAGTCCGTAACTCACACCGTTTCTGAGATACAGGGCATGAAAGGCGAGACAGACACCATAATGTTATCCTATGGGAAAAAGGATCAATTTCGGAGTGCCATCAGTTTTCTGCCCTTCAATATTTGTTCACCAAACTATCAAAAAGCTCATATGTGGGATGTTGGCTTCCTTCCCTCCAAATTTCAGCCTAAAAGACCAAACTGTTATTTTGCAGCAGGGTGGCAAAGAATTCCTGTAATGCAGCAGACACCGTAATGTTATCCTATGGGAAAAAGCATCAAATTTGTAGTGCTGTAGGTTTGCTGCCCTGTAATATTTTTTGACCAAACCACCAAAAGCCACATCTGTAGGATGTTGCCTTTCTTCCCTCCAAATCTCAAGTAAAAAGATCAAACCATTTCCAAAATATTCAATATCAAAGATTAGTACAATTTCCCTATCTATTCCATTATAAAAAAATCTGGCCATCTTGTTCTGCCCTCACAATCAGAGATGGCGGTCAAAGATCTCACAATCAAAGAATTTGCAGGCTTGTGATCAAAGAATTTGCAGGCTCATGAACAAAGAATTAAACACTTTATAAAGGAATTGCAGTAAACCACCACCGTGGTTTGACAGTACAAAGCCCCCTGAGTAAAACCCACCATCATTTGACTTCCCAGGACACCCCTGGGCTGAGAAAATTGATTTTTAAATTGGGCCATCCCGTCCCTCACTCATGATGCACAATCACAATCAAAGAATCTCACGATCAAAGAATTTGAAGGCTTGTGATCAAAGAATTTGCATAGTCATGACCAAAGAATAAAAAGTTGTGTAATTTACAAAATTAACACAATTGCAGTAAACCACTGCCATGGTTCATAAGAACTAAGCCCACTGGGTGAGATATTCAGACTGCACCAGGCTGTAGTGCAAGCCTGGGCACAGTGTATCTGGGATGTGCCAGGGTGCTGACAGGATGATATTCAATGGTGCTTCGCCATGGCTCAGCACCGTTGAATATTGCTCCATGGCCACCTGCTTAGCAAATTGCAGTGGCATGGCACAAGTGCAAGTGGCCAGAGAGGAGCAGGGGGATGTGCTAGCACAAGTGCCGTTGCACTAGGTGCATCAACCAAGGTATTCAGCAGTGGACATGCAAATGGGGCCATAATGCATGCAAGGCCATCTGAGAACTAGCGACCATCGAACAGTATGGTTCACAATAAACACAGCAATAGAGTCAAGCCATACAAAGGCAAAAGTACTGGACTTTAGGAGGGCTGACTTTGCTAAAATGGGTGAGTGCCTAAGGAATGCACTAGCAAATGGGCAGGAAGGAGGGGTGGAAGAACAATGGGGAATAATAAAACTGCCATCACAGAGGTAACAAGCTTTTGTGTGAAGCAAATAAAACAAAACGATGTAAGAAACCACTATGGTTCTCAAAGGAAGTGGCAGTGAGGTTCAAGAGAAAAGCATTTAGGAAGTAAAGGAATCACAGAAGGAACAGGACGGAGAACTGTATCAGTTAAAAGCAAAGGAGGCTGGGAAGGCAGTCAGAACAGCAAAGGCCCAAACCGGGAAAAGATAGCCAACTCAGTTAAGAAGGGGATAAAACCTTTTAGGTATATCAGGGAGCAAAGGAAGACCAAGGAGGAATAATGAGGCTTAATAAAGGGAGGGAGGGTGGGAAGAGGAAACTGTGAAAGAGCAGAGATACTAAACAAATATTTTGCTCAGTATTTACAAATGAAGAGGGGGAGGTACCTAAAACAAACAGTAGAAACACTGTGGATACAGAAGTTGATACCAGCCCATATACAGAAGAAAGGGTTATGAAAGAACTCTTAAAACTGAAGGTGGACAAAGCAATGGGGCCTGATGGGATTCATCCCAGAATTCTAAAACAACTAAGGGTGGAACTAGTGACACCACTGACTACCATCTTTAACAAATCATGGGAGGATGGGGTGGCACCCGAGGACTGGAGGAGGGCAGATGTGATTCCACTTCACAAAAGTGGGAGCAAGGCAGAAGCAGGAAACTACAGACCTGTTAGTTTAACCTCAGTGATAGGGAAAATGATGGAATCACTTCTGAAGGAAATAATTGTCGAGTATCTAGAGGCCAGAGGGGCACAGGACCCTAGGCAGCATGGATTCACAGCAGGAAGGTCATGACAGATGAATCTGATAGATTTCTTTAACTGGGTGACCAAAGTAGTAGATCAGGGAGGGGCTGTGGACATGGCCTACCTAGACTTTAGCAAGGCATTTGACACAGTCCCACACAAAAGATTAATATATAAGTTAGCCAGCCTGGGAGTGGGTCCCAAGATAACAGCCTGGATAAAGAATTGGCTGGAGAATAAGACACAGAGTGCAATAGTAAATGGAGTCCACTCCGAAGAAAGGGGGGTTACTAGTGGGGTACCGCAGGGTCCAGTATTAGGACCGGTCCTCTTCAATGTCTTTATAAGCGACATTGCAGAGGGACTGGAAGGAAAAGTATTTCTCTTTGCAGATGACACAAAGATCTGCAACAGAGTTGATACAAGGTGGGGTGGAAAGGATGAGAAGGGACTTGGCATGGTTAGAGGAATGGTCAAATGTATGGCAGCTTAGATTCAATGCTAAGAAGTGCAGGTAATGCACCTGGGAAAAAAACCCAGGAAAAGTAGACAATGGGGGTGAGATACTAACAACAACAAAATGGAAAGAGACCTTGGGGTAGTCATATCAGATTACCTAAAGGTGGACAAGCAATGTGAGGAGGGCAGCAAGGAGGGCTGGGGGATACTGGGATGCATAGGGAGAGGCATCACCAGTAGAAAACAGGAAGTTATTATCCCTCTGTACAGACAGCTGGTCAGACCCCATCTGGAGTACTGTGTGCAGTTCTGGAGACTTTAATCTCCTCAAAGACATAGAAAGAATGGAAGCTGTCAAGAGGAGGGCAACTAAAATGGTGCAGGGTCTGCAGTGGAAGACATATGAAGAGAGAATAAAGGAGCTTAATATGTATAGCTTCGAGGAAAAGAGGGAGAGGGGGGACATGATAGAAATGTTCAAGTACCTCAAGGGAATCAACAAAGTTCAAGAGGGTAGCATCTTTCAAAAAAAGTGTGCAAGAACAAGGGGCACAATTTGAAGGTGGGCAGCTCAGAGGTAATTTAAGGAAGTATTTTTTCACAGAGAGGTTGTGGATGCATGGAATAGCCTTCCGGAGGAGTGTGGAGTCAAAACAGTGGTAGAATTCAAGCATGCATGGGACAGTCATAAGGCCATTCTAGGGGTGGGGGTAGGAAGAAGTAGGCTGCTGGTTAACTATGATCTGCAGCTTATCCAGTAGGTAGGAAATGGGCAGACTTAGTGGGCCAAGCGGTCCTTATCTGCTATCAAATTCTATGTTTCTAAGGTGCAAATGGGGCCATTTGCATGTCATTCTAACCCATTTGCATGCAGATGCATAATCCCGAGTGACTTGTGTTGGCGCCCTATGAGCAGCAGTCACCAGGACGATGCCCCTGCCCCTCATTGGCAATGCGCTCCAATGCCCAATCGCAGGCTGTAAATAGTAATAAACTCCCTGGTGGTCCAGTAGAACTATCCCCTTGCCTGATCGTGGGCTGTAACAATATATAACCTCCCTGGTGGTCCAGTGGACCTATCACCTTGCCCGATCGAGGGCTGTAATATTACAAACACTCCCTGGTGGTCTAGCATTACCCATACCCCCCTCTGAACCCACCCACTCTTTCTCTCCACCCCACTCCCCCCTATCAGTGGCAGGTGGCAGCACCAAACCTGCAAGCCACCCGGCCACCTGCCGACTGATGGCGCACAGTACGGCTGAACGCAAATTGGTTCACAGCATCAGGCATTGGGCATGCAGACCATACTGTACTACTTAATCCCGATATGTGAATGGATCCATTTGCATATCAGGACTGTGTAGGACAGTACAGTCTGCATGCCCATTGGCCCATGCTGTGGACCAATGGGCGTATGGCCATATTGTGCACCATCAGTCAGCGGGTGGCCGGGTGGCTTGCGAGTGGGTTGCTGCCGCCCGCCACTGACCGGGGGGGGAGTGGGGTGGTGGGAAAGAGTGGGCAGGTTGGGAGGGGCTACAGGTACCGCTAGACCACCAGGGAGTGTTTTTAATATTACAGCACGCAATTGGGCAAGGAGATAGGTCCACTGGACCACCAGGGAGGTTCCTTATTATTACAGCCCACGATCAGGCATGGGGATGCTACACCACAGAACGGTGCCGCCAGAGCTCGGGTGGCCACCCACAGGTGGCAGCTGCCGTGTTGCACCTTGCATTATGGTAGCTCACCTGTGGGTAGCCAGCTGTTGCTCCATTATGTTATGGCATAACTGTGTGTGGTGCATGTTGGGGTTGCACCTGCATATTCACAGTACATCCTGGGCTTATTATCGGGATGTGCAGAATATGCATGGGCACACCTCCCTTACCTGCACTGTATATTTTACTGATGCGACCCGGCGCATGGGGATTTGTGCTGCGCATGTTCCCCCATTGAATATCGCGCCAGGGTGCATCAGTGGGTTCTGCATGGCGCAACTCTATTGCGCCATGTGCAACCCATTTGAATATCCTGCCCCCTGAGTAAAACCCACCAACGTTTGTCTTCCTGGGACACCCTTGAGTTCAGAAAATTGATTTTTTCATCTGCCCATCTCATCCCTTGCTCCTGATGCATGATTGCAATCAAAGAATCTGGCTGTGGAAGAATTTGTAGCCTTGTGATCAAACACATTCCTCGCTCTGAAACAAAGAGCGAGGGATGAGATGGCTAGATTTCAAAAAAGTTTTCTGTAGTCCAGTGGTGCCCTACAAAGTAATGTAAGGGTGGGTTTTGCTCAGGGGGCCTGGTTCTCCCCATCTGAATAAAGAAACATTAGTTCCATTATCCCTGCTAGTCTAGCAGCCCCCTCTGCATCATAATACTGTCCATAGTGATCCCTCTATTCCTGATAGACTAGTGGCCACCCCAATGAGTATTTAATGAATAGGTCTGTTTTTTTTCTGTGGTAGTCTAGTGGCCCCCCCATGTATCTTTATTATTTCTTGCACATATCGCTGGTAGTCTAGTACCCCCCCATCTGTATTTGATTATTATTAATATCCCTAGTAGTCTAGTGGTCCCCCACCCCATCACAATAAAATAAATAAGCATCTTCAATGTTCTGGTGGTCTATGACCCCTCACCCCCCACCCAGCTGTGCCAGCCCACCTAGCACCACCCACCCCTTCCCCAGCTGGCCACTGGCACAGGCACATCTCACCTCCACGGCCAGCCGCAGACTGTATATATCACGAGCGCTAATTTAAACAGGCACTCTGAAATTATTTCTGAGCTCCTGTTTGAATAAGTGCTCGTAATATACACAGTCAGCAGCTGGCCGTGGAGGTGAGTGGGTGGCTGTGGCAGTCACTGCCTGGGGAAGGGTGTGGGCATGCTGCGTGGGCTGACACGGCTGGGTGGAGGATAGGGGTGGGGTGCCACTAGACTACCAGGACACTGAAGATGCTTATTTATTTTATTGTGATGGGGTGGGGGGATCCCTAGACTACCAGAGATATTAATAATAATTAAATACAGATGGGGGCACTAGACTACTAGGGATATGTGCAAGAAATATTAATACACATACATGGGGGCGCCACTAGACTACCTCAGATAAAAAAACAACATATTTACAAAATACTCATGGGGGGGCCACTAGACTACTAGGGATAGAGGGATAACTATGGACAGTGTTATGTGGGGAGGGTGCCACTAGACTACCAGGGATAATGAAAATGAAAGTTTTTTATTCAGAAGGGGCAGAATTAAGCCCCCTGAGCAAAACCCACCCTCATATACCTTTGTGGGGCACCCCTGGGCTACAAAAAACCTTTTTAAAATCTGGCCATCTAGTTCCTCACTTGCAATGCATGATTGCAATCAAAGAATCTCGCGATCAAAGAATTTTCAGGCTCGTGATCAAAGATTGTTAGTGAGCCTTGAATAAAGATTTAAAAAGCTGAAAACTAATTTTAGACTGATTTGGATGGAAACAAAGCCATGGCTCAGTAGATTGGGGTCCCCTGAATAAAACCCATCCAAGTTTTAGCTCAGAAGTGACTCCTGAGCCAAAATATTTGTGTTTTTCCGATCGGAAAGCTGAAAACAAGATGGCAGGCCTTACGATCAAAGAATTTGAAATAATCCTTGGGGGCAAAGATTCTGAAACTGCGAGGGTGCAAATTCTTTGATCACTAGGTGGGATGAGATGGCCAGAACCCCATTCTTTGTTTGAAAAACATACATATAAATTTTCCCATTGACTTATAATGGGAACTCAAAAGTGCCATAACTTTTAAATGCCTTAATATTTTTTCACCAAATAAAAAGCGGCATGTTCAGCCTCCAAAGCTCTTTCAAACAAGTCATTTCACAGAGTGGCATGCCATATGACGGCTGTGCAGGACCACATTCAGAATCCCAAAAGGTGCCTCTAAAAATGGATAATTTTGCATTTTTCAACACTTTCATACACAAAGACCATAAGTCCGACTGAAATGCAATTTGGGAAAATCAAGACATCTACCATGCCCCACTGGGCATACCACATTTCAGGCAAATCTGTTGAATGGGTCCAAAGTTATTAATGCACAAACCTTTGACTTTTGTATGTAAGTGACCACTGAACCCTAACTATAGTGGCGTGACAACACCACTATAATATATATATATTCA